>CM035802.1:4779963-4834963 GCA_020466265.1 Siphamia tubifer | reverse complement strand
CATCCATTCTTTCGAAAGTCAGCAACCAGATCTGCATATTTGACCCCCTTCCTTTCCTGCGTCTCTTCCATCTTTTCCTCCCAAGGAAGTGGACGTCAGCACTATGTCTGGCCGGAGTGTTGTTGCCGCGGTGATGACAGGAAACTGTAACTGACTCCCCAGATCAACCAGTCCTTGGTGTTGTTAGCAGACCCCCCTGAGTCCTCTTGGAGGGTTGAGGGTCGCCTTCGTCCGAGCAGGACGAAGGCGATAGTTCCCTTCCCAGGGTGCTGATGCTTGTTGCTGTTAATGCCAGCACAGATGACAGACCTGGTCATGCCACCAACGATACCTCCCATCAGCCAACGCCTTTGGGCAGCAGCTGAGGATGCCGTCACTGTAGGTGACCCTGATGTGGCGGTTGATTTCTTCCTCGGGACACGAGAGCTGGCCACAGCGTTTGTAATTTACATTTTCTTTATTTTATTAAAAAAATGTAACGAAAAACTATTTTGTTCTTTGTTTTAAATTAAACTTTTAAAAACTATTTTTGAATATTTTTTTACATTTTACTTTGCAAATTAATTTAAGTTATTTTCTTTTAAAAAGTGGGAGATATTTTTATTAAGTGTAAGTTATTAAAAAAAAATTTAAATTAAAATTACAATTTATTAAAATTAAAATAATTAAAAATATATTTTATTCTTAGTTTTTTTTGTAAATGTATTTTTAATTTCTTTTTCTAAATTATTTCTTTATTGATATAAAAAGACGTTAGTTCCTTAAACCACAGGACACGGGGTCATCAGGAGCACACCCTTAGATTAGATTCTGATTTTAATTTAAGATTTTTTTTGTGAATGTATTTGTATTTATTTTTCTAAATTATTCTTTATCAAAATTGCAATTGTATTATTTTTTGCATAAGCCACACCCACCTTGGGCGGAGCTTCAGTGATCTTGGCTCCTCGTCGGTCCCAGCCTGCTCCGTCCAGAAACAGACCATAAATGTAGACTCCGCCCACATCCTCAGGAGGCGGGGCTGACACATCCTCCCTCATCATCTTAGTGACGTCGTTGCTAAGGGTGACGGTATCCAAGGCCCAGCCCTTGGCCTGGTTGGAGCGCGTGGTCTCCTGACGCATGGCGGTCAGAAAACCCTGAAGACGTTCAACAAGTTCAACTGTATTAACTGTAGAAACTGTATCAACTGTATTAACTGTAGAAACTGTTTCAACTGTATCAACTCTAGAAACTGTATCAACTGTAGAAACTGTATTAACTGTAGAAACTGTATCAACTGTATTAACTGTAGAAACTGTTTCAACTGTATCAACTCTAGAAACTGTATCAACTGTAGAAACTGTATTAACTGTAGAAACTGTATCAACTGTATTAACTGTAGAAACTGTTTCAACTGTATCAACTCTAGAAACTGTATCAACTCTAGAAACTGTATCAACTGTAGAAACTGTATCAACTCTAGAAATCGTATAAACTCTAGAAACTGTATCAACTGTAGAAACTGTATCAACTGTATTAACTGTAGAAACTGTTTCAACTGTATTAACTGTAGAAACTGTTTCAACTGTATTAACTGTTTCAACTGTATCAACTGTATTAACTGTAGAAACTGTATCAACTGTATTAACTGTAGAAACTGTTTCAACTGTATTAACTGTAGAAACTGTTTCAACTGTATCAACTGTAGAAACTGTATCAACTGTAGAAACTGTATCACCTGTAAAAACTGTATCAACTGTACAAACTGTATTAACTGTAGAAACTGTTTCAACTCTAGAAACTGTATCACCTGTAGGAACTGTATCAACTGTAAAAACTGTATCAACTGTAGAAACTGTATCAACTATAGAAACTGTTTCAACTGTTTCAACTGTATCAACTGTACAAACTGTATCAACTCTAGAAATCGTATCAACTGTACAAACTGTATCAACTCTAGAAATCGTATCAACTGTACAAACTGTATCAACTCTAGAAACTGTATCAACTGTACAAACTGTATCAACTCTAGAAATCGTATCAACTGTACAAACTGTATCAACTCTAGAAATCGTATCAACTGTACAAACTGTATCAACTGTCGAAACTGTATCAACTGTATGTCATTGGATCCAGTTTGTGTAGAACCACCTGTGGGTTGAAGAAGCCTGTGATCCAGAACTGGGGGGGCCGTCCGGCGCTGATCCAGCCGCTCAGCTGCTGGTTCCGCTCCAAGAGTTCGCTGAACCAGAACCCCAGCGTGGCCGAAGGCCAGCTGAGCCGCAGCCACAGCCCAGGGACGCCAGCGTCAAACATGGAGTCCAGAGCGTCCCGCAGGTCCTCTGACATTATGATGGTTCCTGTGGGACGCACACATGTCAGAACCCTCTCAGAACCACTCAGAAATCCCTCGCCCTTAAAATCTGCCCAAGTGGGGTGGGGGCAGAGACTCACCGTCGATGGCCAGGTTGAGATCAGTGAGCGTGCTCCGTACGATGCTGATGACTCGCTGCATGCGGTCCACTTCCTGTCGCAGGAAGATGTTCATTGGCTGCAGCGGACCCATCTTCTGCAGCTGACCTTTCACCTTCACCACAAAAGAACCAAAGATGGATCTGTTCGACACCGTTCTGGAAAGCTGCTCCTTCCACATCATCAATGAAAGGTCGCAGCTTCAGACTAATGAAACTAAAGTAACCTGAGGTTCCTCGGCCTGACAGTCATTAAACACTAGGGCTGGAACGGTACCATGGACCAGTACCCGCCTCGGTTTTGAAGTCACGGTTCATTTTCGGTACAGTATGGGAATAAAATGAAAAAATATTTTCTTCCTCAATGTAGTATTTATTGATATATTAATGATTAATGAAATGTTCAAATTAAAGAGTTAATTCCCTTTAAACAGTAAAAAAAATCCCCTCTACTGTCTGTGTGGTGTGTCCCCTCTACTGTCTGTGTGGTGTGTCCCCTCTGCTGTCTGTGTGGTGTGTCCCCTCTGCTGTCTGTGTGGTGTGTCCCCTCTGCTGTCTGTGTGGTATGTCCCCTCTACTGTCTGTGTGGTGCGTCCCCTCTACTGTCTGTGTGGTGCGTCCCCTCTGCTGTCTGTGTGGTGTGTCCCCTCTTCTGTCTATGTGGTGTGTCCCCTCTACTGTCTGTGTGGTGTGCTGTCTGTGTGGTGTGTCCCCTCTACTGTCTGTGTGGTGTGTCCCCTCTGCTGTCTGTGTGGTGTGTCCCCTCTTCTGTCTATGTGGTGTGTCCCCTCTACTGTCTGTGTGGTGTGTCCCCTCCTACTGTCTGTGTGGTGTGTCCCCTCTGCTGTCTGTGTGGTGTGTCCCCTCTGCTGTCTGTATGGTGTGTCCCCTCTACTGTCTGTGTGGTGTGTCCCCTCTGCTGTCTGTGTGGTGTGTCCCCTCTACTGGATGAATTTACCATCATTCATAGAACCCAGACACTCATAAAAAGTCTGTCCACTACACGTCACCAGGCCTTTAGCCCCACCCACCTGGGGTTAAGCCCCTCTCCCATTGCAGCCAATCTGAAGTAGCATTAGCATTAGCACCTACAAGAGCAGACAGCGGCTAGGGCAGCTGTGGCTCAGTTGGTAGAGTGGGTCGCCCAATGACTGAAAGGTTGGTGGTTCGCGTCCCAGCTCTGGCTGTCCACATGTTGAAGTGTCCTTGGGCAAGACACTGAACCCTGACTTAGCTAATGTAAAGCGCTTTGAACCATGAAAGTGGAAAAGAACAATATAAGTGCAGAACATTTACCATTTACAGCAACACAGTTGCTGCTGCTCAAACTGGTTCATGTGTCTCTGTGGAAATAAAGACTGTTTTTTTTAACTTTAATACATGTATTATTAATAAATAAGCATAGAATGAGTCCTTTAATAAAGTTAATATTAATAAATAAGCATAGAATGAGTCCTTTAATAAAGTTAATATTAATAAATAAGCATAGAATGAGTCCTTTAATAAAGTTAATATTAATAAATAAGCATAGAATGAGTCCTTTAATAAAGTTAATATTAATAAATAAGCATAGAATGAGTCCTTTAATAAAGTTAATATTAATAAATAAGCATAGAATGAGTCCTTTAATAAAGTTAATATTAATAAATAAGCATAGAATGAGTCCTTTAATAAAGTTAATATTAATAAATAACCATAGAATGAGTCCTTTAATAACGTTAATATTAATAAATAACTATAGAATGAGTCCTTTAATAAAGTTAATATTAATAAATAAGCATAGAATGAGTCCTTTAATAAAGTTAATAAATAAGCATAGAATGAGTCCTTTAATAAAATTAATATTAATAAATAAGCATAGAATGAGTCCTTTAATAAAGTTAATATTAATAAATAAGCATAGAATGAGTCCTTTAATAAAGTTAATATTAATAAATAAGCATAGAATGAGTCCTTTAATAAAGTTAATATTAATAAATAAGCATAGAATGAGTCCTTTAATAAAGTTAATATTAATAAATAACCATAGAATGAGTCCTTTAATAACGTTAATATTAATAAATAACTATAGAATGAGTCCTTTAATAAAGTTAATATTAATAAATAACCATAGAATGAGTCCTTTAATAACGTTAATATTAATAAATAACTATAGAATGAGTCCTTTAATAAAGTTAATATTAATAAATAAGCATAGAATGAGTCCTTTAATAAAGTTAATAAATAAGCATAGAATGAGTCCTTTAATAAAGCTAATATTAATAAATAAGCATAGAATGAGTCCTTTAATAAAATTAATATTAATAAATAAGCATAGAATGAGTCCTTTAATAAAGTTAATATTAATAAATAACCATAGAATGAGTCCTTTAATAAAGTTAATATTAATAAATAACCATAGAATGAGTCCTTCTTCTGTTCACATTCACACCAGTGTTTTTACAAACGCACCAACCACTGTGGGTGTTATATCTGTCCTCACCCATGTGGAGGCGCTGTTTGGAAAATACTTTGCTTTGGCTGACGTAGCTGATTGGTGCAGCACGTGCAGAGGGAAAGTCTCGGAAGAAAAGATCAGGCGGATTTGTTTTTTTCTAACCACGTTTGTCCCCGACTCATCACGTCCCCGAAACAACAAATTTGTGCGAAAAAATAAAGTTTGCACTTCCCACAGCTGCTTGCTACAGTCAAACACACTGCTCCATAAAAGAGATGGGCCCAATCGAGGCAGCGAACCACTCCAGAGTCCGCTTGGAACCGGACCGAGACCACCTCGAAAAGGAGGTCTCAGTACGGTCCTTCAGTGCGGACCAAAATAAACTGCTCCGCTTTCACACCAGCCCAAACTGCAGGTGTTCCGAACTCTAGTCCGCTTAAAGTGAACCAAATGGTGTAGGTGTGAAAGCAGCGTTAGTCATAGTGACATGATGCAGTGGTACAAACCCTTCAGTACAGGTGTGTAGTGAACATGAAGTGTTACAGCGTCATTAAAGTGTCATTACAACATTAGGTGCTGTCCCCACATTAATAATACTGTTAGCCTGTATCTTCAGTCACAGTATACAGTACTACAACTGCTACTTTAACATGTTATCACTACACATGCCTCAGTGAACTCAGGTTTATCATAAAAACATAAACGATAGATCAGGTTCCATCTCCTTCAAATTAAGTCATTAATTAAAAACAAACGACTCATCCATGGTTAATTCAAAGTTATTATTCCAAACCTCATGTGGGACGTAGTCAGGTGGTAGCTTCTCCAGCATCTCATTGGCTAATCTCTGTACGCTGGCCTCCCTAGTCTCACCGGGTCCGCCCCCGCTGTCCTTGGGTTGGATGTTGATGATGGTGCGGAGCGTCTCATTGGCCAGGTTGGTCTGGTAGGTGATGTCAGCGTTGGGGTGGAGTCCGAACACCTGCGTGGAACCAAATGCAAACAATGAGCACGGTGGACATATTGGAGCGGTTCATTTGTCACCTCTACGGCCGTATTGGAGCACTTCACTTGTGGATATGGTGGCCATATTGGAGCAGTTGACTCATCTCCGTGGCGGTCATATTGGAACGGTTCACTTGTCGCTGCAACGGCCATGTTGGAGCGGTTCACTCATCGCTGCGGCGGCCATATTGGAGCAGTTCCTTTTTTTTTTTTACATTTTTCATCCATTTTTGTGTATTTTTACCTTTTTTAAAAAAAACAAATTAAAATAGTTTTTTTTCATGTAGCTCTCTGGTCCCCCACACTATTTAGAATATTATTTCCACAGTTTGACCTCGCTGCTCAGTACATTCACATGGACGCTAGGCGGGCCCGGATCTAGGCATAGGCAAGGGGGGGCAATGCCCCCCTAAATTTTGCGCCTGCCCCCCCAAACGCGATGCCGCGCCTGCCCCTATCAAACCTACCAAACGCGATGACAAGGAAAAAATCCCACATGTTTACATGTCTCCTGAATCTCTTCTGATTGGTAGATGCAAAGGGAGGGCGTGGCCTCTCTCAGACTCGCTTGGCTTCAGTTCTGTCACTTTCTCACACCAGTTTGACCTGACCGTCATAGAGACAGTCACACTGTACTCATTCACCGCAGCGATTTGGCTTTATTTCTTCCACTTATCTCTCCTCTACCGATCACGATGCGCAGATTTCTGGTTGCTAAAGCTAAAGCTAACACTAGTACTTGTGACAATGCTACGGTATTAGCAACAGAAGCTCCGAGCCTCCGACCTTCCGTTCCCGCCGCTCAGCCCGCTCCTCCTGCAGCAGTAGTGACACATTCACTTACTACCCAGCAGCAACTCGTCACCGTTGGGTGATGGCATTCCTTCCCCACTCGCTACAGGCACAAGCACCATAGCCGCTGCCATTTGCCAATATCTACAAGGGCACAATGAAGGCTTTCCTCAGCTCCATCGCATGTATGTGGCATCCATTGTGATTGGGATATCCTCTGCTTCATTACTGTACTTAAGTAGATATTTTAGGTATCTTTACTTTTTTTTTTACTTAACTTTTTACTTTTACTCCCTATATTTTTGCATAAATATCTGTACTTTATACTCTTCACATTCTCAGAATAGACTTGTTAGTTTTTTAAACAAAACGGACGTCACAGTATGAAAAATAAGTGGCTTCAGATGGAAAATCAGTGGAGGAGGGAAACTGTGGTTAATAGTTATATGACTATTATCTCACAATTTGGAATTTTTATCTCAGAATTTTTGTACTTTTAATTTCACAATTTTAACATTTTATCTAAAATTCAGACTTTTTCTCTTAAAATAATGCATTTTTTGTTTAAATGTCATATTTCTATAACTTTTTAAAAATGTCATGATGACTTTTTACTAGTAATTTGACCACCTCTTGTCCTTACCCCCTTTCGCCACACTATGCTTCACAAGAGAAAAAGAGATTTAGTTATTCTGGCTCACGAGAAGGCTATAACAAAAGGCCTAAACATGGATACATTTGTTAGGGTGTTTGCACAGAAAAACAGACGGCTGATGCTAAAGTGATAGAAATAAGCTATGAACAACAACACAAACAGACTGTAACTAAAGAAAATGACAAAGAAATACATGAAAGGATAAAAAGTAAAAACAATTAGACAAAAATAATAAGACAAATCCTAAAAGTTGCTATAAGATATATGAAAATGACATAAAAGATCAAAAAAGATATGTTCTTCTAAATAAATAAATGATAAAGGAATGCATAAAAGGATAAAAAGAACAAAAAATGAAAAGAAAAAAAATACAAAAAAACAAAATTAAAAATACAAAAAATTAAAAACATCCTAAAAGTTGCTATAAGCTGTGAAAACAACAAAAAATATTCAGAAAATGTTAAAATAGAATATGTTCTGTCAATAAATGAATAACAAAGGAATACACAAAATAGGAAAAAAGAAAAAAAACAAAACTACAAAAACATACACAAAAATAAAATAAACCAAAGAAAAAACAAAACAAAACCAAAAAAAAGAGGAATGCAGCTACAAATGGGACACAAGCCAGTGTCGCATTTGTGCCAGTCCCAAGCCCGGGTAAATGCAGAGGGTAGTGCCAGGCATGGCATCCAAATCCAATATAAAACCTATAATACAAATCAAATTGATATAGATATGGATTGATTAACTGATGATGGCATAGTTAGCATTGTTTTCTGTGCTTTTAAGGGTTTGGGTGGGATTTGACACCCCCCAGTTCATGCCCCTCCTGCCAAACCACATGCCCCTCCAAGTGGGCTGAGCTAGATCCGGCCCTGACGCTAGGGATGTGACTTTTGGTCCAAAACACTATTTGAAATTCCGCGCGTTCTCATGACCCCCCCCCCCTTCGCAGATGTGTATCTCCACCCCCAAACACACATCTATACATGTGGTGACAGAAAGGGTAAAAGAGGAAACCAAACATTTATTGAATTAACAACATTATAAATCACACAACATGTTGATCTTCCCTGAGTGATTCATCTGATCTACTGCATCAATTAAGGCTTTTAATTTGAAAATCACAAT
This sequence comes from Siphamia tubifer, assembly GCA_020466265.1. Taxonomy (NCBI): domain Eukaryota; kingdom Metazoa; phylum Chordata; class Actinopteri; order Kurtiformes; family Apogonidae; genus Siphamia; species Siphamia tubifer. Next base: position 4,826,487 of record CM035802.1, on the reverse strand, counting down.
AACTGCTTTCAACACTATTTATGGCAGGTCCACATGTTCAGGGTGGAGGCGTGTCACATATTCACGATTAATCCATCAGCTGAGAACATGTGCTCTGACAGCACAGGTGTTGTGTTCACACAGACGTACATCCTTGCTCTGCTTCATTATTACAACATTTTTCTCTTTCATTTGTTTTATGTGTTTGTGTTTTTAGTTGTTCATTTTTCTTGTGTTTGCAGTGTTTTGTCGATGTGGTTCGTTTGCTGCTGTTGACCACCGCACAATGACTGTTAATACGACATTCTGTCCAAGTGAAACAATACAAGTAATGCAGCATATTCAAGCATGTCAGGAATATTTGAATATACAAAAATCATGTCCCATCCCATGTGGACACAGAGAAGTCTAACCTCTGGGGAGTCGACCATGGGCAGAGCGTCAATGTGCTGCAGGATGTCCTGTACCGTCTGGGCCTGGGGGGGGATGGTGTAGCCTTTGTAGAAGCAGAAGGTGGAGCTCAACGTTCTGTCGCTGAACCAGACGTGAGCGAAGGTGTTGAGCAGCCGCTTGTCCAGGTCATCAGTGACCCGACCCCCGTACTGGACCTCACCTGGACCAGGACCACACACACAAGCTTGTTTACAGGTGTCATGAAGACCAAGTTTGTTGTCATCACTTGTAGATAAAATAGTCATTGAGTATAAACACATTTTTCAAAAATAAATAATATTAATTAATTAATTAAAAATCAATAAAAGTTTTTTTTAAATAAATAAGTAAAAAGCACATTTACAAATCTTGGAAAATTATATGTCTGGCTTCAATAATAATAATAATAATAATAATGGATTGGATTTATATAGCCCTTTTTATCTTGTGATATTGATTTTTTATTTGATAATTCTGACTTTTTTTTAAATCAGTCATCATTCCATCAGCTCCAATAAAAGACATGTTGGACACATTTCATCAACTTTCCCAATTCCTGGAAAAAAAAATCCCTCAAAAATGTTCACAAGTCGTGCTATCGCCCACTTTGATGACGTACGCCTTGTGAATTTTAGGAAGATTATGAAAAGTGGTCAAAGTCAATCGTCTTTGGATCAATATTTGATCCAAAGATCATAGTGCCAGTTCTAGTTGACCTGGTTCTGGAGTCACGTGACGGTGGAGTGTGTCATGTGACATTGGTCTCACCCAGCATGTAGCGCAGGCAGGTCCAGTTGACAGTTTTCTTGGAGTCCAGGTCATCCAGATGGTTCTGGATGAACTGAATGCTGGAGGTGAAGTCGGCCTGGTTGAACTCGTACGGAATGTTCCAGCCCAGAGGACCAAACTTACGACGCTCCTGACAGAACAAACAACAATTTCTGCATCACCATTGGCTGCTTTCATCTGAGTGGGTGGAGTCTGGGTCTGACCTGTACAGTGGTGTTAGGTGTTCTTTTAATCTGATTATTACTTAAAACTATTTTTATTAAATTATTTGATCTCACTCCTATAGTTTTTTTAATATTAGGTTTATTTTTAACTATATGGGGTTTATTATTAACTACACAGGGAATAGACACAGTCTTTCTATTATTTGCTACAAGGTGGGTTTGTGACAACCCAGAGTAAAGTGGATGCACAGAGAAGTGTTTTACTCTATGACTCTGCGCCTGGGCCCGCACTCTGGATTGTCATTTTGACAGGCTAAATTTGGCAGCCACATTTTGTGCTTAGAGAGAAGCACCTTCCCCAGTGGGATGTATGCTATCTCTGCCAATGAGCCCAGGCTTTCCCCAGAATGTACGCCACTTATCTATGAAAACTACATGGTTTTCTGAGCACCATCTAGACAGCCAGCGGTTAAATGATGACAACCTAGAGGGCATCTCATCACTGGACAAATTAGGCAGGGGTCCAGAGAACGCTACGGTGTCACACATCGACTTAGCAAGTTTACACACCGATGCTACGTTCAGTTTAAGAACCTCTGATTGTTTCCGTTGGACATCGTTACCACCAGCGTGGATCATGATGCGGTGGAAGCTAGCCCTGCTCTGCTGTAAAAGCCTCAGGTTTCCTTCGATGTCACCGACTCTGGCCCCTGGATAACACTTGACAGACACCGCTGGGTGCTTCATGTCTCTAAGAATAGAACTGCCAATGAGGAGAGTGTCTGGTTTGGCCGGTGTTCTGCCATGGTGTTCTGCCATGGGGTCTGCTACAGACGTGAAGCTCTTGGTGCGCTACATTTGTGTGTTTAGCACCACGCTTCCCACGTACTGTCACAAACCGATCCCTAGACTCTCCTGGCTGCACGGGATCAGCTCTGGGACTAGCCATGCTACCACTCCTACGGCTGTTAGCACAGTCTGCGGTCCCTGCAGCTACCTCGTTATAGCTAGGCCTAGCATTAGCCTCCAAGCTGCAGAGCCTGTCCTCCAACCCTGACACTAAACTACACTTCCAACAGCTACTTCTATCCTCAGTAAAGGAGGCAGGGACTCACTGTACATACAACACACTGAGTGTTAGTGGGAGTGGTCTTACCTGTACAGTAGAGATTAGTGGGCGGGGTCAGGAGCGTGGTATTACCTGTACAGTAATGTTAGTGGGCGGGGTAAGAGGCATGGTAGTACCAGTGCATTAGTTAGTGCGCGGGGTCAGGGGCGGGGTGTGTTAGTGGGCATGGTGTTACCTGTACAGTAGTGTTAGTGGGCGTGGTGTTACCTGTACAGTAGTGATAGTGGGCGTGGTGTTACCTGTACGGTAGTTTTAGTGGGCGTGGTCTTACTTGTACTGTAGTGTTAGTGGGCGTGGTCTTACCTGTACTGTATTGTTAGTGGGCGTGGTCTTACCTGTACAGAAGTTTTAGTGGGCGTGGTCTTACCTGTACTGTAGTGTTAGTGGGCGTGGTCTTATCTGTACAGTAGTGTTAGTGGGCGTGGTCTTACCTGTACAGTAGTGTTAGTGGGCGTGGTCTTACCTGTACAGTAGTGTTAGTGGGCGTGGTCTTACCTGTATAGTAGTGTTAGTGGGCGTGGTCTTACCTGTACAGTATTGTTAGTGGGCGTGGTCTTACGTGTACAGTAGTGTTAGTGGGCATGGTGTTACCTGTACAGTAGTGTTAGTGGGCGTGGTGTTACTTGTACAGTAGTGTTAGTGGGCGTGGTGTTACCTGTACAGTAGTGTTAGTGGACGTGGTCTTACCTGTACAGTAGTGATAGTGGGCGTGGTGTTACCTGTACAGTAGTGTTAGTGGGCGTGGTGTTACCTGTACAGTAGTGTTAGTGGGCGTGGTGTTACCTGTACAGTAGTCTTAGTGGGGGTGGTCTTACCTGTACAGTAGTGTTAGTGGGTGTGGTCTTACCTGTACTGTAGTCTTAGTGGGGGTGGTCTTACCTGTACAGTAGTGTTAGTGGGCGTGGTGTTACCTGTACAGTAGTGTTAGTGGGCGTGGTGTTACCTGTACAGTAGTGTTAGTGGGCGTGGTGTTACCTGTACAGTAGTGTTAGTGGGCGTGGTGTTACCTGTACAGTAGTGTTAGTGGGCGTGGTGTTACCTGTACAGTAGTCTTAGTGGGGGTGGTCTTACCTGTACAGTAGTGTTAGTGGGTGTGGTCTTACCTGTACTGTAGTCTTAGTGGGGGTGGTCTTACCTGTACAGTAGTGTTAGTGGGCGTGGTCTTACCTGTACAGGAGTGTTAGTGGGTGTGGTCTTACCTGTACAGTAGTGTTAGTGGGTGTGATCTTACCTGTACTGTAGTGTTAGTGGGGGTGGTCTTACCTGTACAGTAGTGTTAGTGGGGGTGGTCTTACCTGTACAGTAGTGTGTAGGAAGGCCACAGCGTACAGCAGAGGTTTCCACTGGGGCAGGGTCGTGACCTCCAGCTGGTCCTGGGTCACTCCCTGGAACGTCCTCTTCAGACCAGCTTTCATCCCTGAGGTAAAAAAAACCAGCAGCTGATTGGTCCCCCCCCCTAATAAATGTCTACTAACAGTGAGTTTCAGTGAAGTGGGCGGGGCTTACCCAGTGGAGGCTCATTGGTGAATTTTATGGATGATTGAAGGAAAGTGATCGGAAATCTGTATAAACACACAAATTACAGTTAGAGTGTGTGAGTGTGCTTGTATTCCTATCTTCTTGGGGACATCTCATGATTTTCACTGTTTATCTCATAATTTGGACTTTTTTCAGAAGTCCCCATAAAGCATGGGGTAAAGGGGTGCAAAGTGAAATGTGTATTTTCCAAAGATTTGAAAATGCATTTCCTTTTTTAGTGTATTTATTTTCTTTTAAAATGTTTTTTTATTAGTTTAAAAAATATATGTATTTTAGTTATTTTTGTATATTTATTTTATTTTTAAATTAGTATTTTTTTTTATTTTTTGAAAAATTTAAATCAGTTTTCAAAATTTGTATTATTAATATTTTTTTTATTTTCCTTTATTAAAAACACAGATGTGTTTACACTCACTAACCTATGGTTCTACTGGATTACCAACGTGGTCCTCATGAGTTATATAAATGAGTGTGTGTGTACTCCTATCTTCATGGGGACATTAATATGTTTACACAGTCACATCATGGGGACTTCTGACAGTATAGAGAACAACATTCAGGTCCATACGAAGGTTAAATATAAATAAAATAGTAAAATAGAAATGATGTGGTTCCATAAATAAATGTTTTTTTCTGTTAGTCCCCATAAGGCATGAGGGAAACAGGTGTAAAGTGAAACATGTATTTTTCACAGGTTTGAAAATGTGTTTATTTTAAAAACAAAAAGTTTTTATTTTTATGTACTTTTTTAAATCAACTTTTAAAAAAAATATTATTTATTTACTTTTTTGTATTTATTTATTTGTAAATAATTGTTTTCATATTTATTCCTTCATTTCATTCCTTAATTTTTTATTATTGTAATTTTATTTATTCAATGACTTTTCCTTTTTTTTCCAATTTAACATTTTTATTATTTTTATTTTATTCACTACCCAATGGCTACTTGATTTTCAAACATGCTCCTCATGACACATGTACACAAGCGTGTGTGAGTTTGAGCATATGTTCATCTAAATTATTATTTATTTATTTATTCTATTTTTTTCAATCTGGGCGGCACGCAGTGGTTAGCGCCGAGAGTTTGACCTGAACTCTCGGCGAAAGATTAAAGTTATCACTGACTCTGCGATAGATGAGGCGAGGCGGCGACCAGCCACCTGTTTGTGGATGCGGTGGACAATAGTGGATATATATTTTTCCCTCCCTTACCTTTGGAAATATACACTCTTTTTCCCCTTGGATTACTTTCAACGGGACCCGGACTCTGCAGGTCTGCATCAAACCTTAAGTATCATTTTCCGTTCATTTTGCCGGCTGTGATTTTTGGACTGTGTACTTTAACCCTTGTGCGGTCCTTCGGGTCAAAGAGACCCGGTGGCTCACAAATGTACCTTTTTATACGTACTGTAGGATGCCATTGCTTACTACTGAAAACAGTAATATATCCTTGGGGGGTGGGGTGATGAGTCTATGGAACTGAACTTTGGAATCTGGGTTTTTAAGACCCGATTGTAGGACACAGCCAGTGTGCCTTTTACGAAGGACCGCACAAGGGTTAATGAAGGACATTTAGTTTCATTCACGGGACTTGAAGTCGGGTTTGGGTTAATTTTGTGTTTGTGTTACATGTTTTAATGTGGGCACATGCGGCTTATATACATGTGCGGCTTGTGTATGTACAAAATCGGTTTTCCTCTTAGAATGAGGTGGGTGCGGCTAATAATCAGGTGCGCTCTATAGTCCGGAAATTACGGTAATAAATTATTTGTTTTATTGAAAAAAAAGAAGATATGTTTACACTCACTCTAAATACTATATATATATATATATATATATTTATATAGAAATATATGAATGTAGATATTTATTTTATTTATTAGAATAATTTAGGTCAAATACAAGATGATATTATGTGATTAAATCATAAAAACCAGTAGAAAAAAAACAATTTAACTCATTTCAAGAAACATTTCTATCTAAATAAAAATCTATCTAAATTATTATAATAATTCTATGTATCATAATATGCATTTGTTGTGTTGTAGTGTAGCATCGTGGCCTCCAGGGGACAGTGCCCCCCCTCCTTCTTACCTGGGGTGCATGTCAGTGGTCACCCACACTCTGAAGCCCTTGTGAACGTTATCAGGCGTTGCCGTGGTGACCGACTCCAGCAGCTCATCCAGGAAATCCAGCCCCAGGTGACAGTTCTGGAGGAGGAGCCAGCCGCCGTCCGTCATGCTGTTGGCCAATAGTCTGCGAGCGTGAACCTCTTGGCCCTGCCCCATGGAGATGGGCCGGCAGGGCGCCCCCTGCAGGAAGGACAACAGCGTGACGATGCTTTAGTCAGTTCGTGCTCACGGTGCTAAATGTGCTAAACATGGGTCAGCTCCACCTTGCTCTTGGCCAGCCTCTCAATGTTCTCCGTTGGGTCGGAGCCCATGGACAGCAGACACACCATGGGCGTCCTGGGGTCACTCTCCGCCCACATGGCGTCCAGGTTCAGAACCACACCTTCAGCGTACTGTTGACCCAGAGACTCAGAGATATAGCACCGAGCCTGAAACAAAACAAAGAGCTGAGTTGACCAGGTCTATACTGACAACTGGACCAGAACCACACTGATGTGTGTATATATATATATATACATATATATATATATATATATATATACATACACACACACCAGGGCTCTACACTAACTTTTTTTCCAGGAGCACACGTGCCCCTAAGTTAAAAAATTTAGGAGCACACAAAAAAAATAGGGGCACAAGTCCGTTTTAGTTTTAAATGTTTATTTATTTACAGTGCAGTACTTACGCACAGATACCAACATTCTTGAATGACTGCTGTCATTTGTGTTAATTTAGAGCAGACCATAACATAACTTTGTATTATGGGATGCTTTGTCCTTTGATACATTTTAGAACGTTGTATTGGCTGCCTTGTTATTAGATCCATTTTAGAATGATTAACCCTTTAACTCCTGAGACTGAGACACAGTAAAAAATAAAATAAGATAAAATAAGCAACACAATGAACAAAAAGCCGTCAAAGTGATCAGTAAAATGAACAAAAATGAATAATAAACCAACAAAATAATATGTAACATGAACAAAGTAAGACACTAACAGAACACAATTAAAGAAAAATAATGAAATTAAAAAAACAGAAAAATAAACAAAATAAGCAACATCAACAGAAACTAATATATATTCACAAAATAAGAAATAACGTGGAAAAAAGGGCAAAAAACAAAAACCCACAAAACCCAAAATGAAGTTAAAAAAAAGGAATAAATAACTACTGTTGTAATTTGGTTCCAGTAGTTTTAGTTTGGGCTTTTTCTTTTTCTTAATCACTTGCTTTTCGACACCTGTACATCAGTTCCATGAACAAAATTCTCAGTAAAATAACAGTTAAAAAACACTTGAATTTGTCTGAATTTTTAAACTAAACCATCCACTCAGAACATGTCAGCGCTGACGCATCAGGAGTTAAAGGGTTAATCCTTTCAATATGTGCCGTGTTCGTCTCTATGTGGAGCTGTTCACACAGTTTTAATTCATTTCTAGTAGGTTTTCATTAACTCCTCAGGTCTGTGTGTCTTATTGTGTGCTGCAACAAGCACAGGTGTAGGCTGTGTAGAGAAGCCCCTGAAACAGTCCAGTACATCACAGCAGGGTGTAACATGGTGGCAGGTAAGGCATACATGGAGAGGCATAACCAGGTAGAGGACAAACTGTACAGGAACATCTGTAAAGAGTATGGACTGGAGGTCAAGGGTCAAGATGGGAGAACCCCCAAAGGTGACAGAGAACAAACAGGCCAAGATCCTGTGGGACTTCCAGATCCAGACTGACAAGATGGTGATGGCCAATCAGCCTGACATAGTGGTGGTGGATAAACATGAGAAGACAGTGGTGGTGATAGATGTAGCAGTCCCCAGTGATAGCAACATGAGAAAGAAAGAACATGAGAAGAGAAGAGAAATACCAAGGGCTGAAAGAGGAGTTAGAGAAAATGTGGAGTGTGAAGGCAACAGTGGTACCAGTAGTGATGGGGGTACTAGGGGCAGAGACCCCCAAGCTGGGACAATGTCTCCAGCAGATACCAGGAACAACATCAGAGATCTGTGTCCAAAAGAGCGCATTGTTAGGAACAGCAAAGATCCTGCGCAGAACCCTCAGGCTCCCAGACCTCTGGTAGAGGACCCGAAACTGAAGGAGACACCGCCCAGGTGGGGCGAGAGGAACATTTTATTTATTTTCATATATATATATATATATATATATATATATATATATATATATATATATATATATGTATATGCACAGTTGAATCTAATCTAATGTGAATCCAGAGAGTGAGTGAATGTTTCTTTTGGTATAAAAGGACTTGGTGACCTCTGGGTGACCTCTGACCTGAGCGATGGTTCGGTCTGGACACCAGCTACGGATCAGCAGCAGCTTCTTGAATGTGTTCAGTTTGTCTTGGTAGCCGTCAGGCAGAGCAGCATCCTCAGGTGTGGGATGATCAAACCACGCCTTCCACTGACGCTCGTTCTGACTCACCTGCACACAACACACAAACATTAACAGCCTCTGCAGCGCTCCACCACCTGTACACAACACAAACATTAACAGGCTCTGCAGTGCTCCACCACCTGTAAACAACACAAACATTAACAGGCTCAGCAGCGCTCCACCACCTGTAAACAACACAAACATTAACAGGCTCCGCAGCGCTCCACCACCTGTGTCTGCAGACTCACCTGATCCAGGATGTGAGTAAAGGGGGGCAGTGTAGACAACTGCACCAGGTTCAGCCAGGTCTGGTCTAAGATCCAACGACGAGGTTTAGGTTCAACTGAGGTCAAGTCCAGAGAAGCACCTCCTGCAGGAGGAGGAGAAAGAGAAAGAGGAGGAGTTAGACCAGGGAGGAGGCGGAGTTACAGAAGGAGTTAGACCAGGGAGGAGGCGGAGTTAGACCACAGAGGAGGCGGAGTTACAGGAGGAGGAGTTAGACCTTTGATGAAGGTCAGAACTTCAGGATGTGTCAGGTGTTTTTCCTGCAGGTCGATCTTCAGCGTCAACAGCAGAGTGAAGAGGAGTTTATGTTCTTCATATAGACCTCTGGATGTGTAACTGAAGACCTGAGGGGTCAGAGGTCACAGGTCAGAGGGGTGTACACATAGTGTGCTGCTGAATCCAGGCTGTATTTTTTAAAAACACTCTGAAACACTTCAAGGAAAAGAAAAAAAATAAATGTGGACTTTTATTTTGACACTTGTATAAGAACAGGAAATAGTGTTTGACTGCAGGGTTTTCATTTGACATTCTGTGAACTGAACCAACACACCAGTGAGAGTAGTTTAATGTTTAGAAGATAAACAAGGGGGTTATTTACAATATCCGCAGTTTGGGGAGGGGGGTCAGTGGTAAGTGGGGGGGGGGGGGGGGGGGCGGTCAGTGGTGAGTGGGGGGGTCAGTGGTAAGTGAGGGGGGGGAGGCAGTGGTGAGTGAGGGGGGGGGGGTCAGTGGTGAGTGAGGGGGGGAGGCAGTGGTGAGTGAGGGGGGGGTCAGTGGTGAGTGAGGGGGGAAGGCAGTGATGAGTGAGGGGTGTCAGTGGTAAGTGAGGGGGGGAGGCAGTGATGACTGAGGGGGGTCAGTGGTAAGTGAGGGGGGTCAGTGGTGAGTGAGGAGGGGTCAGTGGTAAGTGAGGGGGGGAGGCGGTGATGACTGAGGGGGAGGCAGTGGTGAGTGAGGGGGGGAGGCAGTGATGACTGAGGGGGGTCAGTGGTAAGTGAGGGGGTCAGTGGTGAGTGAGGAGGGGTCAGTGGTAAGTGAGGGGGGTCAGTGGGAGGTGAGGAGGGGTCAGTGGTAAGTGATGGGGGGGGCAGTGGTGAATTCATGTTTTATTTCATTTCATGTTGGAAGGAATTTGTTGATGGATGAAATAATGTTAAATGAAGAACTGTTGTAATAATTGTAATGTTGTAAATGTTTAAATGTCTGTCGATCAGACACATGTTGTTTCAGACTCTTATATTAATAATTTAGTTTAGTTTGTTTCATGTTGTTTATTGTATTTTTTTTAAACACATAACATAATCTGACACATATACAATCAAAAGCGTCACTATCAATACACAGAGCAAGATCCCTTTGTTTTACCCCAACCCATTTCAGTCAGTATCCAAACATGTTTGATGGAAAGTGTCCATAGTCATTTGTAGCTTTGTGGTCATGTGTTCCATAATCTTCACCTGCTTCACTCTCTGCTCCCACTGTCCTATCATGGGTGATATAGTGTCCTTCCAATTAACAAGAAGCATTTTCTTAGCAAGGAGTACTAAAATATATATAAAATAAGTATCTGTTTTGCTTCATATGTATCCTTTGTTACAGCTCCAACAGGTACACCACAGGATCTAGAGGAACATTGACTTTTTCACCAGCTCTGCTTTGATATTTTTCCAGAACACCAGACTTATTGGACAATCCCAAAAGGCAAGGCAAGGCAAGGCAAATTTATTTGTATAGCACATTTCATGTACAGGACAACTCAAGGTGCTTTACACAAAAACAGAAACAGAAGAAAATTAAAATCATAAAGATGCATTAAAAGACAATTAAAATCAAGACATAAAAACATTTTAAAGCAAATAATAATCTAAGTAAAAGCTCCAGTGAACAATAATGTTTTCAGGCCTGATTTAAATGAACTGACAGTTTGAGCAGACCTCAGGTATCCAGGTAGTTTGTTCCACAGGTGAGGAGCAGAGTAACTGAATGATGCCTCACTTTGTTTCGTCCTTATCTTTGGAACACACAGTAAACCTCAGGGCTCTGGATGCTTCATAAGGAACCAGTAGGTCTAGGATGTATTTGGGTCCAAGGCCATTTAGTGCTTTATAGACCAGGAGTAAGATTTTGAATTCTATCCTTTGACCCACAGGAAGCCAATGTAAGGATTTGAGGACGGGTGTGATGTGGTCCAGTTTCCTGGTACTGGTCAGGACTCTGGCAGCAGCGTTTTGGATCAGCTGTAGCTGCCTGATTGATTTTTTGTTTAGACCAGTGAAGACACCATTGCAATAATCTAATCTAAAGATATAATCTCCAATTCTCCCACAATTCCTCCAACACATTTCAATCAGGGGTGTCTTGACACACAGGAAAATGTTCAAAGGGGTATTAAAATATCTCCTTTTTATTTCCAATTAAACTCTTTCCATAATTAGAGCTAAGAGCTAACCCGTTCCGATCGCCGCTTCCATCAATCCTGCTTGCAAATGTACGCTCCCTGGAGAATAAACGGGACTACCTGAAGCTGGACTTTAATTCAAAACAGGAGACAAGAAACTGCTGCATTCTGATTTTCACGGAGACGTGGCTCACCCCTTCTGTCCCGGACACTGCTATTAGCCTGGAGGGGCTAACAACATTCAGGTCGGACAGAAGCCAAGCTCTCACAGGTAAAACCTGGGGGGGTGGCGTTTGCATCTACACTAACAATAGCTGGTGTAACAACACTACTCTGGTCTCCAGTCACTGCTGTACAGACATAGAATTTATGATTGTGAGATGCAGACCCTTCTACCTGCCCCGTGAATTTACCTGTGTCATCAAGGTAGCTGTGTACATACCACCCAGTTCTAACTGTAAACAGGCCCTCAAGGTCCTCTACCGTGCCATCAGCGGCATGCAATCCGCACACCCGGAGGGAGTTTTCATTGTTGCTGGGGACTTCAACCAGGCCAACATGAAGACAGTACTGCCAAACTTTCACCAGCATGTGGATTTTGCCACGAGAGGGAATAATATACTGGATCGGGTATACACTAATATCAAGAATGCATTCAGAGCAGCACCCCGCCCCCACCTTGGTTCCTCAGACCACCTCTCTGTTATGCTAATTCCTGCATACCAGCCCTTGCTCATCAGAGAAAAGCCTGCAGTAAAGAAGGTGAGAGTATGGCCTGAGGGAGCCATGTCTGCACTGAAGGACTGCTTTGAGTGCACTGAATGGAGCATATTCAAGGAGGCCGCAGCAGACAACCAGAACACCGGCGTGGGTGAATATGCTGCATCTGTGCTCAGCTACATAGAATGGTGCATGGAGAGGGTTACAGTCACCAGGACTATTGTCACCCGGGCCAACCAGAAGCCTTGGATGACCAAGGAGGTGCGGGATAGACTGAAGGAGCGTAATGCTGCATTCAAAACTGGTGATGCGACAGCGCTAAGATCAGCGAGGGCGAATCTGAACCGGGCCATCAGAGGAGCAAAGCGCGCCTACAGTCAGAAGATACAAGGCTTCTTCCTGGACCCCAAAAACACCTGACAACTGTGGCAGGGCATCCAGACTGTCACGGACCACAAAGCCACATCCACACCCTGTCAGGACGACATCGGCTTCCTAAATGAACTGAACAGCTTCTTCGGAAGGTTTGAGGCTCTGAACAATATACCAGCAAGGAAAGCCACCCTCCACCCCGACGAACAGGCACTCAGGCTCGAAACCACTGCAGTGCGGAGAGCCCTGAGGAAGGTTAATGCACGGAAAGCTGCAGGCCCGGACAACATCCCAGGACGGCTGATAAAGGAATGTGCAGACCAGCTGGCCCATGTGCTCACGGACATTTTCAACATCTTGCTGAACCAGGCTGTCGTCCCCCCATGTTTCAAGTCAGCCACAATAATCCCAGTGCCCAAGAAACCAGCCGTCACATGCCTTAACGACCTTCGCCCCGTTGCACTCACACCCATCATCATGAAGTGCTTCGAGAGGGTTGTGAAGGACCACATCATCTCCATACTCCCCCCATCATTTGACCCCAACCAATATGCATACCAGCAAAATCGCTCCACTGAGGATGCCATCTCCGCTGCTCTCCATCTGAGCCTGGAGCACCTGGAGGAGAGGAACACCCATGTACGGATGCTGTTCTTGGACTTCAGCAGCGCTTTTAATACAATCATCCCCCAGGACCTGGTTGGCAAGTTGGAGCCCCTGGGTCTCAGAACATCCCTCTGCAACTGGTTACTGGACTTCCTCACTGACAGAACCCAGTCTGTCCGAGTGGGCAAGAACACATCCAGTGTCATCTCCCTGAGCACCGGCTCCCCCCAGGGATACGTCCTGAGCCCCCTGCTATTCACTCTGATGACCCATGACTGTCGCCCCAGGTACAGCAGCAACCACATCCTAAAGTACGCGGACGACACAACAGTTGTGGGTCTCATTCAGGACGATAAGGAACTGGCTTACAGGGAGGAAGTGCAACATCTTGTAGACTGGTGTAAGGTGAACAACCTGGTCCTGAATGTCGACAAAACGAAGGAGATCATCGTAGACTTCAGGAGATCCAGACCCAGCCACACACCCCTCCACATCAATGACACAGCAGTGGAAATCGTGAGCACAACCAAGTACCTGGGGGTGCAGATCACAGATGACCTCAGTTGGTCACTCCACACTTCCTCCCTGGCGAAGAAGGCACAGCAGCGCCTGCACTTCCTGCGACGGCTGAGAAGAGGCCCCCCCCCCCCCCCCCCCCCCCTGTCCTAACCACCTTCTACAGAGGGTATAGAGACCCTGCTGACCAGCTGCATCTCCGTCTGGTCCGGGGGCTGCAGGGCCTCAGACTGGAAGTCTCTGCGGAGGGTGGTGAGGACGGCGGAGAAGATCATTGGGGCCCCGCTCCCGACAATTCAGGACATAGCAGAGAGCCGCTGCATATCCAGAGCCCATCGGATCCTCTCTGACCCCACTCATCCCCAGCACAGACTGTTCTCTCGCATGGCATCTGGGAGAAGGTTCCGCAGCATCCGCTGCAGAACGGCCAGATTCAGGAATAGTTACTTCCCCCTGGCCACCAGACTGCTGAATGCCAAATAACAATCCCCCCACACACACATTCATCTACCTCATGGACAATGTACTCTCAGTGCACTTATCCATAAAATGGACAGAAATCTACCTCCTGGTTGTGAAACGACCCCCCCCCAGCTGCTAAAAAAAATGTTATATTTGCACTACTTACCCTGTTTTTTTGCACTATTCATTCTGTTTACTCTGTTCCTTAGATGCTTTTTACTTATTTATTTAGTATGTGTACTCCGGAAGCCAAGCAACGACGTCTCGTTGCCAAAAATCCCACTGTTGTGTGTATTCTTGTGCAATGACAATAAAGGAAGTCTAAGTCTCTAATTGACTGTTTAACCCTTTGTGACTGTCCAGAGTTCTTCACACACTTTATCTTCAATCATAGCATTTAGTTTCAATTCCCATTTTTCCTTAATATTAAATGTGTTTTGTGAGGTATCGGTTGAGAAACATACATATCTGAGATCCATGCTTTCATTTGGGATAACCTTCTCTATTATAGAAATAAAATATTCTTCAATTTTATTTGGATGTCTTTCTCCATGGCTTGTAAGGTCGTGTCGTATTTGGAAGTATCTGTGTAGGTCATTTGATATAAGTCCAAATTGTTCCCCTGTCCCTTCCTGCTCTGCTTCCCTCCTCCTCTGTCCTCTCCCGCCTGGTCGCTTGTCCCCGTCCCTCTCCCTCTCCTGGGGGCCCTACGCTGCCTGGGGGACTGGCATGGGGGCCGGGTGGTCTCTCTGGGGGGATGGCTCTGGCTAATCCGGGCACAGGCCTTGGTACTTGCCTGTGTGCCACCACTGGAGATTAGCTTCTGCTGGCTGGGGGCTTCTGTCCGGGCCTGGTGCTATCCTGGGGAGTAGTGGGGTGGGTGGGGTTTCGGTGGTACTGTGGGGTGGGCGCCCTGCATCCTGGGCGTGCAGGCTCCGGGGTGGGCGTGGGGGCTCTTGGCCCTCGCTTCCAGGTGGTGCGGCCTGGCCCGGCCGGGCGGGGTGCTGCGTGCGGCTGGCCCGTGGTGGGACTACGGCGTCTGCCAGGGCGCTGGTCTAGCGCTGTGAATTCTGGGGGTTTTGGTGCTGGCTGGGCCGGTCAGATTCAGGTGGGCCAACCTCGGTCTCTTGCCTCGGGGCTCTGGGTGCCCTCTGCATCAGTACCAGTGGTCTCACTACCTGTCTCCCCCGCTGCTCTGTCCTCATGGGCCAGACCCACACAAGACTGCCTCTTAATGTGCACTTCACACCTCACTGTATATAGTTACTCTTAGGCACATATAGGGACACAACAGTTAGGGCCTTCAGAGCAGGTGGGAGCGGGAGGGATGGGCTCTGTGGTGGGGCAGATGGCAGGGCTCTACGGCCTTGTCTCTTCCCCATCACCTCCTTGCTTGCCGCCCCTGCTCTCTAATTTCTTTTTAATGCACCACACACATCCACACCTTGGGGGTAGATCTGGGACGGCTCGGGGAACATAAGCCAGGGTAGGCTGCAGAGTAGCCATCCTCTGTGGTCCTCTGGCCTGCCCCCTGGATGCCTCACCCAGCCTCTCCACTTTTAATGCACTACATGACACTCAGGGTTACACTATCACAGTGCAGGGATAATGTCTCCAGTCAGGGATCTGGAGACATATTAACAGGGAGTAATGGGGGGGATTTCACTAATATGGTCTCGCTGGTGGGACCCGGCCCCCTTATGGCTATAGGATAGCGGGGATAGACTACCATCCATGTTGCTGTGGCTGGGGGGTCACCAGGACCTGGGGGCTGTGGTCGGGGGGGTGCTCCTGCTTTCCCGTCGGGTCCAAGCTGGCCCTGCCTTGCCGTGATTGCTGTTCTGGGCTTCGGGGTCCTTCACACTTGCATGTTTGATCGGGTCTCGCCAGCTACTACTGAGTCCCATTTCAGCGAATGATGGGACCCGCCAGAATGTGCTGAGAATCTCTACCCTAAACTCATTCTCTTTTGCACTGGTGTCCTCTTCTGGCCTATTCTATTCTATTTTGTACTATCAGGACATCCATGGTTGTGGTGCTCGATGCCGATTGTTTAATTGTTTATTTGTCGAATCTCTTTTTCTTTTGTGCTGGTTTGGTTTTCTCCTCTTTTTCGATCTATTTATTTATTTGTTTTTATTGATGGACAATTGGTGGTTGGGAATAACACACCACCTTACAATCTTTAACTGCAATAGCCTTTGTTTCCCCCACACATCACTGAGGTGTAGCACTGCCCTCCCTGGCTTATAATAGAGAGTTCTAATAAAGGATGTTTGCTCAGCTTTCAGGGAGGACCGCTGATGGTCACACACATGCACTAAATATTTAAATATTTGGCTGCAAGACTAAAATATGCATTGATCTCAAACAATGTTGACTCCCCCTCTGTGGTGTTAAACAATGAGAACAAATGCAGACAAATTAGAAAAAAAAATTCTATTTGTTACCTGCTTTCCTATCTGCTCATTTGTTGTTGTTTTTTTGTACAGTTTTTTTGTATATATATATATATATATATATATATACATATATATATATATATATATATATATATATATATATGTTTAGTACTTCAATTATTTATTATTATTATTCGTATTATTATTATCATCATTTTTGTACTATGCACTATATTGCTAGAAGATGAATTCAGGTTATTGGGGAAGTGAAGAAGGGGTAGAATTAAATAAGCTTATGCTTCTTCTTACTCCTTTTCGGACATGTCATTGTTATTATTATTATTATTATTATTGATGTTGTATTGATTATTGTTGCATTCTGCACATGTTCGAAATAAAGCATTCAAATCAAGTCAAAAGTTGCCTAAATTATTTAATTACTGTTCCATCAAATAGTTGATATATTATAGTAAGTCCCCTTTCGGCCCATGTTCAGAACCCACCATCCCACATTGAGGTGGGGACTCTGGGTTTCCTAAGATCAGCATGGACTCTTGAGATTTATTTTGAGCCCCCTAACCATGTTTTAACTGTAGCCAACACTTTCAAGATGTGTTTGATCCATTCATGGCCAGGGTTAAGTCTGTTGACCCTATTGCAGCCACCTGAGCAGTGGCGGACAAGCCCAAACCTACCTTATCTTTTGCCAAGATCAAGGTTTTTGCTTCTTTTGTTCTGCCAAAAGAATTTAGAGATTAATTTATTTAGTGTCTTGAAGATAGATACTGGAATTTTACTGATAAAGCTTGAAATAAAAACCGAAGTCTCGGAAGTATTAATTTTTGTTGTTTCAATCCTACCAAATAGAGAGAGAGTAAGGATCTGTCTCCTCGTATTTGTGTAATTATTTGATCATAATTGGCTTTGAATAGTGGCGTGGGGTGTGATGGCAATTCCCAAGTATTGAAATCCTTGTTTGGACCAACAAAAATATACCTCTTTAGTTGTGCAGGCCAGTTTCCTGAGATCATCATTGCCTCTGATTTATTTAGATTAAATTTGTAACCTGAGATTTCCCCGTATTCACCAAGACAATGCATGAGTGTGGGAAGGGATTTAAGTGGGTGTTTTATCATAACCAAAATGTCATCTGCAGAAAGTGCTATTTTATGAACCGACTCTTCCTCATCTGTTAGACCTTGAATCTGTTCATTTTGGCGAAAAGCCTCTGCCAGAGGTTCAATGCTAATCACCAAGAGGATGGGTGACAGCGAGTCTCCTTGTCTCACACCCCTCTCCACCCTAAACAAATCAGAGCAATGATCATTACTCCAAACTTTTGATTTGGGATCTTTATAAAGCAAATTAATGCAATTGGTAATTTTTTTTCCCAAAGTCCATTTCTAATAATGTTCAAGAAGTTCCCAGTCAATTCTATCAAATGCTTTCTCAGCGTCTAAACTCATGAAGCATCGAGGACTGTGTCTTTTGCTGCTGTTGACTGTATGGTGTCCTACAATAAATCCTATCTGGTCCGGTTTAATTCATTTCTTTCTGTATTTTTGTCTTCTGGTTGCTATGATTGAAGTTAATATCTTATAATCCACAACAAAAGGCTTATGGGACGGTAGCTAGGACACTGCAAGGGATCCTTCTGCTTGTTATGTAGGACTGTAATAATAGCCTCCGACCATGAGTCTGGGGGATCTCCTGAATTCAAAACATAGTTATATACTTTACATTCGTGGTCCCCAACCCCCAGGCCGTGGACCGGTACCGGTCTGTGGATCAATTGGTACCGGGCAGCTGGCCGCCTAATAGTTAATTAATTATTCATTTCTCTTGTATTTATTATCCGAGTCTGAACAATCTTTTATTTTGAAAAATGACTGGATTCTCTCAGTTACATCTGTCACTTGGAACGCCAAAAATGTAATCCACATGTTCACAGAATAAGTAAAAAAACAGATGTCTCTTCTTTTCGAAGAGGAAAAGTGTCATGACCTCTGCTCCTGTGACCTTTACCCCAGTGCTCTCCACATTCACCTGGTCCTGCACTGTGTAGCTGCCAGTCGTTGCTGCTCTGCAGTATTTAAGGAGTGATGCTGCAGTTGCCGTTGCGGGACCATTCAGTAACGTCACCTCCATAACCTGGACAGTTTCCCATCTCCTCAGTCACCATAACCTGGACATTCATCATCACCACGGACTCTGGCCGTTCTATCCCCAGGTATTGTCTCTGTCTTGTCTTTATGTTTGGTTTTTGTTATTAAATCTGTTCTCCCTTCAGCACTGTGCATCTGAGCCCTCCTTCACCTAACCCCCTTCTTGACAAAAAGTCCCACTGAAGAGACAGAAGAAGAGCCTCCAACCTCCAAGAAAAGAACAGGAAAGCTTTTAACAGACAATACCAGGAGTTGGACTGGAAATATGGATTCATGGTGACAGGTGATTCCCACAGACCAAGGCCACTCTGGAGAATTTGCAGCGACCAAAATAAACAAGCTCCCACCCCCTGAAAACCCAACAGTCTACTTGCTTTATTTCCCATTTCATAGTATTTTCTACTCTTAAACCTAAAATGTTCTGATTCAGACAAATGTGTTTCTTGAATCAGTGCTACAGAGCGTTGCATGTTCTTTGGCTGTCCTAACATCTTTTTCCTTTTAATTGGGTTGTTAATTCCTTTTATATTACAGCTAACAAAACTCAAATAAGTAATTGTCTGAGTTACACCAAAATTCCCATGTCTGTATGTTTAAAAGCATGTTATGAATTCAAAATTCTTCCTAGATTGTAGCACATGAACCATTTATAGTCAACAATGTGTGTTGAGGGGAACAACAATAAAACACAAATAACCATATAAAACTGAACTTCCAACTTTCCAACCGAACACAGAAGCTTAGCCCAAGCTGTGTCCGATCCCCGCTGGTGTTGGGGCAGAGGGGTGTGGCCTACCCTCTCTGTGGTAAAAAAAACACACAAAGTGCAAGTAAAACCAATATTACACCTAAATGTAAGAAAGGTCTAAATGAGTGTAATTCACTCATCGTGAAAAACAAAAAACAAAGTATAACCAGCTGAACATAAAAATATAAATGTTTGTAACAACATGTTTACAATAGTGACTCAGCCGTATATGTTATCATTGTCTCTTCGTTACTGACATACTGTGACAAAAACTGGGCCACCCCGTATTGCAATTACCGTCACATTCCAGTAATTTTTTAGGCTTGTTATTAACCTCTTCCACCCTGAGCCTATTTTCAGAGAAAAACACCTAAAAAAAAAACATACCCAAAGTAAATGAAGAATTGCTCCACAATCCTAAGGTTTTAAATGGATGTTCTTTGTATCTATGGACATCTACAGGCTTCACAGAATCTATTCCCATTGTCTAAAATAGTGTAGCTACTACTATGACTGAATAAACTGGAATAAAAAAAAATGAATAAAACCATATAAACATGGATTATTTTGTCTCCAAATGGAGTAGTTTTATTAAGAACTTACTCCAAACAATATAATAATATATCAATAATAATAATAATAATACACTTTAGTAAAAATCAAATATAAAGTTGAACAAATTTGCAAAAATACATAATAAATTCAATTAGAATAAATATAAATATCAAAATTAGTGCACATTTACTAAACAAAATAACTAATACAAACATTCAAAACACAAACAATTGCAATAAAGTCCAAAAATGTCCATGTGTTTTCATCAGGTGGGGGCTGGTTTATCATTAGGTTGGTGGGGCTGGCAGCAGACTGAACTGCTCCATGTGTTTCTGCAAAAAGCAGTTTTATTTGTGTCAAATAAGGCTGTCATCCTCCTACCTAGGAAAAATGAAGACAATCATGAGACTAAATACATAATAAAATATGTACATTTGGCAAAAATAAATAGATAAATGTACTTCATGTTTGTAAAATACTTTTCAGTAGTGTTGAATATTATTATAACTATTCCTAAAAAGTAGGAATAACATTACTTTTCCTTCTCATGAAATGATAGAATGTTAGAATGTTATTTATTTTTGACAGTGAAAGTGAATAAATCCTCAAACAATCATTGATTAATTATAAACTTATCTACTTATGCATAGAAATAACAATAAAATGAGAAATGAGACTGAAAAAATACTACTATAGTCAACAGTGTTTGCATGTGTATAGTATAAAATGTAGTATTATTGTTATTATTATTACTATTAGTTTGGAAAACAGATATCAGTAAGATACAAGAACTTACTGGGTAGATGTTCATCCTGTTTTGAGTTCATATCCACAGTCGGATCTCAGTCAGATGTTGAACATTCAGCTGCTTCTCTGTAATGTCTCTGTTGTTTACATGCTAGCACGGCTAACAGCTAACACTTCACAAAGCTTACCACAGTCAGTAACATTCAGGAAAATACACTGTCACTCACTGTTACTCACTAAAACTCTCTAAAATGACTTAAAACTAAGAGTAAAGTCGGTAAATATAATTATAACCAGCAGACAGATGTGCATCACTCTGCTCTATTCTGCTGCAGCGTATCTGCCCCAGGACGGTCCCGTGCATGCGCTCGACATGCGCAACGATGCCGACCTTTCACCTTTTACGCATGCATTTCCTGTCCAGAAGGAAATGTAGTTCATGGAATGTGAGGTGTCAATGGATTCAGGAGAATCTCCTCTTTCAAACGCCTACAAACATGGCTGCCTTATCGCTCGCCAGAAAAAGATATACATAGATTAATTGCGCGTATCGGCGATTAAAAATAGCTTATATTTCACCACACACACATTAAAGATCATGTTTAAAGGTGACTTTTATCACTAAAATATACTTTATATGTACTTTTATTAACATTAGGGTCTTAACTTTGAGCAAAAGTTGAAACAAATTTCCATTGTCCAGATTTATTATATGTTAATAATTAATGAAAAACTACACAACCGGGCTTAAGGGGTTAATCCTCTCCTCGTAGAAAGACCTTGAGGTCTGATGGCGACGTACCCAACGCCTTCCTCTTGACACTGCTCCGCCATTCGTCCTTCAAGTCCTGCTTGATCCGCTCCCTCTCTCCACATCGCACCTCCACTCCCAGATCCTTCAGCACCGCTGCAGCATTTGTCAGTGTGTCAAAGGTCTTAAATCCCATATCCATCTTGATCTTCAGTTGTGCCGGGTACAAACAATTTGCCTGCACACTTTTCGTTTTGAGCGGTTTAATAACTTCTCAAACTTTTGCTCTCTTTTTTGAAGTTCAGGGGAAGAATCCTGGTCAAAAAAGATTCCCTTGTCTTGATAAAATATCTTCCCCTTGCTCTACACTTGCTTTATAATGGCACCCTGAACCACGGCTTCCAAAAATCGCACAATAATTGATCTGGGAGGGGCTGCCTGTTCTTTAGGTTTGGATTGGAGTGAACGGTGCGCCCTCTCAATCCTGACGTCCAACTCTGACAGTAGTTTCAACACTTCGCGTGGTAGTCTATTTTGGAGATCATCGCAGGTGGCGAAAGTTCAATATGACGGTGACACAGGTGTCGTGGTGGCGCATCATCGTATCTTCAGTTATGTTGGCCCTATCCTCCAAAGTCTTAATTCTCTCTCCGTGCTCACCCATTTTTTCTTTTATGTCTGCCACTGTTTGTTCCAGCCTGTTAAGGCACATTTTGGTTTGGTAATGCCCCTCTTGGTTTTCCTTTCAAAGTTGTTTCAACTCCTCCAACAACGTCCCCTCTTGCTCGTGTTGACCCGTGTTACTAGTAGCATTTGAGCTAAGATTAGCGGGGCTTCCCGGTCTCTGTTGTTTATCATCTTTTTCTTTCAAACTTTTTTGTCTGCAGGAAGTTTTTTGTCTCGTAGACAAATGCATGTCATATTCTGCGAATTATGTGAACGGTAATTAGTGTTGTTACTGGTTTTATAGCATTGTACGACAGAGGACCATTTCTAAGCTGCTATTCGCCTCATGATGTCACCGGAAGTCCTTTTATTCTATTTTTTTTTTTATTCATTATTCAGCAGAACATAAACATCATTGGCAACATGAATTGTTCCAGACATACAGTCAGCTCTCTGTCCTTTTCCTTTTTTGATATACAAACAATACCATTTCACACAACAGTAAATACACATACAGACCAACAAACAAAAAAACAAAAACACAATGCCTACAAGTTTAACATGACTTTGACCTCATACTAGACATTTATATCCAATACACCTAACACAAAATCTGACTAAGAAGTGTCCTCTAAATACTGCAAAAATGGACCCCATATTTTCTTAAAGATATCTTCTCTCCCCTTCACTCTGTAGGTTACCTGTTCATATGAAGCCATTTTGGTCATTTGTTCAGACCATTCTTTAAAACAACAAACATTTGTAGACTTCCAATGCTTTAGTATTATCCTGCAACCTGTTACAGTGGCAAGACGCACCCATAGTTTCTGTCGTCCATTTAGAATTATGTCATCTAGTAAAAGACCCAAGATACATAAAGCTGACGATTTAACAAGATCAAGATGAAAAAGACCATTTAAAAGATTAATGACCCCCTCCCACATATGGCCATTCTTTTCACATTCATACAGCATGTGAACTAATGTCCCTGTTTCTTTCAGGCACTTCCAACAGGTATCATCGTCAGCTAATTTCAGTTTAGCAAGTTTACTTGGGGTCCAATAGCTTCGATGGAATAACTTATATTGGATAAGCTGTGACTGTGTTTCACGTGAACAACCATACCAAGATGCAACCAGTTTGTTCCAACTGTCCTCTGACATCTGTGCTCCCAAGTCTTTCTCCCAGCACAGTTTCAGCCCTTCTAAGTGGGCTGCATGTGGCTCTCTAAAAATCCCATAAAACTTAGAAGCTCTTATTCTTCTGTTGCCCGATATTATGAATAACTCTTGAATACTAGATAGAGGGTCTGGGTCAGTATTCAAATTAGCTGTAATACAGTGACTCATTTGTAAAAACCTCCAAAACTCCTTTTGATCAAGATGAAATTCTTGCTTGATATCAGTAAATGATTTCAAGCCATTTGGACCAAATAAATCCCCCAACTGGTTAACTCCTGCACTAGCCCACTCACCCCACATGAATGGTGATTTGCCAATTAATAGTTTCTTATTATACCAAATAGAAGCTCTAGAGGTAAGATAAGGATTGGTATTAATGATCTAAACCATGTTTCTTGTACAAAAGCCAGAACTGGGTCTTTAAATGGTACTGGTCTTCCTTTCTGAGTGAAAAAGGCCTCTAAGGATGTGGGGGCCAGTAGACTTTCCTCAATTGCTACCCAAGAAGGTGTCATTCCAGGAGAGTTATTTATTTTAGCTAACTGGGAAAGAGAAAATGCATAATGGTACCAGTCCACCTTAGATAAAGCCAAACCACCATTATCTTTGGCAGCGTATACTTTAGAGGGATTAAAAGATGGCTTTTTACCTGCCCACACATACCCCTCCACAACTGTATTATAAAGCTTTAATAAATTGTGTGGAAATGTTCTAGGGAACATATACAAAATATACTGAAGCTTTGGGGAAATAATCATCTTTATCAGATTAATTCTGCCTAGTAATGACAGGTTCATTTTTGCCCAGTTCTGTAGAAGAGGACAAATATTTTGAATATTAGCTGGCATTATTTTATCCAATCCAGGTGTCAATTTAATCTCTAACCCTGTCAATCCCTCAGGCATCCATTTAAATTGCCATGAACTCCTAATACTTGGGGGACATAATTTAGAGATAGGCATAGCTTCGGACTTAGACCAATTGATAGTGTAACCAGATATCTCAGAAAAGGAATCAATAATAGAGGAGATGACTGGTACTGCCATTTCTGGATTACTTGAAATCAAAAGAATGTCATCATCATACAAAAAAAGTTTTTGTTCTTCTTGACCCATAACTACCCCTTTAATGTCTTTACATTCACGTAATGCAATAGCACGTGGTTCCAAAAATAAAGAAAAAATGAAAGGTGACAAGGGTGAACCTTGCCTAGTGCAAGAGTAAGAGTAAGAGTAAATGATGGTGACATTATCCCATTAGTAAGAACAGTAGCCCTAGGGTCTGTGTACACTACCTGTAACCACTGCATAAAGGTGGGACCAAAACCAAATTTCTTAAGTGTATAGGACAGGAAGGCATATTCAACTTTATCAAATGCCTTCTCCGCATCCAGGGAGAAGGCAACAACAGGATCTACATTATTCCTGCTCTTCCAAAATACATGTAATATCCTGTGCAGATTGTCAGCTGAGCACCTATTCTTAACAAACCCAACCTGGTCCATATGTACCAAACTGGGGAGCACTTTCTCAAGTCGAGTAGCAAGTATCTTAGAAATAATCTTTTCGTCCATGTTAATTAAAGAAATCGGGCGATAGTTCCCACAATGCTGTGGGTCTTTCCCCTTTTTATGTAATAATGTAATCACTGCTGATCTCATACCAGGACGTCATCTACCCTTCTGTAAGGCATTTTGATACACTGACAAAAGTCTTGGTGAAAGATCCTCTTTAAAAGCCTGATAGAAATCTGATGGAAATCCATCACTGCCTGGAGACTTGCCTAACCTAAGACTACCTATTGCCTGCTTGACTTCCTCTAAAGTGATCTCTCCTTCTAGTACATTCTTCTGATCGCTGGTCAAACGAGGAATTTTAATAGATGAAAATAAATCATGACAGCCTCTGTTCCTCTACTAACCCATTGGAGGTAAATAACTTATGATCCAATTTAGCAATAGCATAAATTTTTTTCTTTTTTACTGGTGGCCAAATTATTATTTTGATCAAATATAGATGGAATTAAATGACTAGATTTTATCTGTTTAACCCTATGAGCCAACATTTTACCTGTTCTTTCCCCTTGTTCAAAATATTTTTGCCTTCAACAAAACATTGCATATTCAGCTTTTTTCTGTAATATGCTGTTCATCTCAAATTTAAGCTTAATTAACTTATTCCATGTTTCCTTCTCAGGATGTAGCATGTGCTGTTTTTCAAAATCCTTAATGTCCTGTTCTAATTTCAACATTTTATCTCTCTGAGCTTTTTTAATGGAAGAGCTATATTGAATAAGACATCCTCTCAGGAAAGCTTTAAACGCATCCCAAGTCATTCCAACATCATCAATAGAACCTTCATCACACTCCCAAAACTCATTCATCTTTATCCTTATATATTCACAATAACCCTTTTTCTGTAACAATGAATTGTTAAGACGCCACCTAGGTGAAGGTTTAACGCTGTCAATGCTAGATAAGACAAAATCAATGTTACCAATAGAGGATCCTATAGTTTGACACCAGAGAGTGAGACACCAGGAAGTAATCTATTCTGGAATATGTAGAGTGTGGGTGAGAAAAGAACGTATAATGTTTTTTTGAGGATGGAGGAGTCTCCAAATATCTACTAGGCCCAGCTCCTCAGACATAACGTCCACAGCGACACAAACAGGATCATTCATTTGTCTGCGCAGGTTCAAATCTGGTTCAAATCTCCCCCAATTATAATATTAGCATTACCGATATTACGCACTATGTTACAGACGTCATGAAAAAAATTGGGTTGAGGAGAGTTGGGAGCATAAATATTAACCAGACATGCATCCAACATCACCCATCGACCCTCTTGATCAGTATAATGCTTGAAAACCTGAATATCTAAATTTCTCCTAATCAATATTATCACCCCTCTTTTCCTACGAGAGAACGTACTATAATATACTTGGGACACTCAATCTCTTTTTAATTTGAAAGATTCCTCCTCATCAAGGTGTGTCTCGTGAATCAGAGCAATGTGTGTTTTTTTCTGCTTTAAGTATGTAAGGATTTTTTTTCCTTTTAACAACATTATGGCAACCCGCTATATTTCATGATACTATTTTACATAAAGCCATGAAGCCATACAAGCCATTGTATTTCAAATGTGTTGTTAGTTCTAGTTCGTCCGATCCAGAAGACCTGATAACCATTTTTGTGATGACATCCAGTGGTCACTACATACATACATCCACAGAAAACAGTAGACACAACAATACAAAAACAAAACAAGACATAATTAACAGTTGAGCAGAACCAAGCCCAACATAACCACAACTCCGTTGGTCCGTAGCACTGATGATCCCTTAATGGCCTCCCTCCTAAAAATGTGAACATATGATTGAAAATATTTGTCCAGTAATCAAGTAGACGTGGACAAAACCACAACATGTGTGTCTTGTTTGCTGGAGATAAGTTCACCTGTTACAGGCATCTTCAACGTTTGGATATATTTTAGAAAGTTTATGATTGGTAAAGTAAGTACGGTCAGTTACTTTAAATTGTATTCAAGGGGCCGGCACAGTGGTGCAGTGGTTAGCACGGTGGTGCAGTGGTTAGCACGGTGGTGCAGTGGTTAGCACTCGTGCCTCACAGCAAGAAGGACCCTGGTTTGAATCCCGTACCAGACCTTTCTGTGTGGAGTTTGCATGTCCTCCCCGTGTCCGCGTGGGTTTTTGCCGGGCACTCCGGTTTCCTCCCACCATCCAAACACATGCACTGATAGGTTAATTGGTTAATCTAAAATTGTCCATAGGTGTGAATGTGAGAGTGATTGTTTGTCTATATATGTTCAGCCCTGTGATGAACTGGCGTCTCATACAGGGTGTACCCCGCCTTCGCCCATTGTAGCTGGATTAGGCCCCCAGTGACCCCCGTGACCCGGGTGTGGATAAAGCGGGTTCAGATAATGAATGAATGAATGTATTCAACTCAACCTTGCGCAAGATGTACTCCCATTGACCTTGGTGAGTGCTTCTGCCCAGTCACTATCATTTATAGGGCTACCGAGTTCTTCCTCCCAGTCCCTTCTTATTTTGTCCAGTGGGGTCTCTGTAAGTTGGGATATAGAGGTATATATTCTGGATATGAGCCCTCTCTGGTGGCTGGAAATATCCAAAATTAGTCATTTTTAAAAGACTTTTTTTTTTTTAGACTTCCTTTATTGTCATTGCACAAGAACACACACAACAGTGGGATTTTTGGCAACGAGACGTCGTTGCTTGGCTTCCGGAGCACATATACTAAATAAATAAGTAAAAAGCATCTAAGGAACAGAGTAAACAGAATGAATAGTGCAATAAACAGAATGAATAGTGCAAAAAATAGGGTAAGTAGTGCAAATATAAAAAAATTATTTTTAAATTTTTTTTAGCAGCTGGGGGGGGGGTCGTTTCACAACCAGGAGGTAGACTTCTGTCCATTTTATGGATAAGTGCACTGAGAGTGCATTGAAATGCATTATCATTAAGCAGTGTACAATTCAACCTACGGGGGGGCGTGTCTTTTGTAAGAGTTTGAAGGAGAGGTCAAGGAGTAGTGGTGCATGATCTGATATAACTGTAGCCGAGTATTCTGTATGAGTAACAGCTGGGAGGAGATTGTTATCAATAAAAAAGTTATCTATTCATGAGAAAGTCATATGAACTTGGGAGTAGAATGAAAATTGTTTTTTATCGGGGTTGAGGATACGCCATGGATCCACGCTTCCTATGTGGGTCATAAGGGATGAGAAAGCTTTAGCCATTTTAGAAGGTGTGTGCTGTCTAGGAGAGGATCTATCCAGTAGTGGGTCTATTGCACAGTTAAGGTCACCTCCAAAGATGAGTTGGTGACTGTCCTGGGTTTTCTGTGGTGAATCAAAGAAATAGTCTTTGTCTTGGAATGACACCCTAAGGTGTGCAGGATGTAGTAGGCGAAATTTTATTCCTCTCTCGTACAAGGTGCTCTTAATTCCCTTGAATGGTGCTCGCTGTCGGGCCAGTTTGGCGCTGATGTCTGGGTAGATTCTCAGTTTGGCGCCGCAGTAGGTCATCTTATGTTTACTGGCCCATCTCAGGACTTTCTCTTTCTCTTGAAAGCGTAGAAATTTGACGATAAAGGCCCCCGGTTTCTCTGTATTGGTGTCACCCGACCTGCGGAGTGTTCGATGCACTCTCTCAACCTCCGGAGGGCTGCTAAAGACTTCAGAGCCTGTCACCGTCATCAGCAGATTCGACACAAACTTAGCTAGGTCTTGGCCCTTTTCACTGCCTTCAGGCACGTTGATTATTCTCAAATTCGAACGCCGGGACCTGTTTTCGAGATCATCGACTTTATCCAGTAGTTTTCCACACTGTGCTTGAAGGGTTTTAACGGCAGTTTCCATCTCACCGAGTTTTTCAAAGTTCTCACCAGCCAAAACTTCAGTTTGAGTAAGACGGCTATTAAATGATAACACCTGTTGCCCTAGTGAGTCCACCGATGATTTGAGAGATTCTGTTGACTCGTTGATCAAAGCAGCCACATCGGTCTTGAAGCTTTCTCGTTGATCATTTAGTAGAGCTTCGAGGTCACTTTTAGTAATCGGGCTGTCATTGATTTTGCCAAACTTAGCTTCTTTGGCCATGTTAGCTAGCTTAGCAGAAGGGTTCATACGTCTTGGCTTGCTCATTAAGACTATAATAGTCCTGTTAAAGTGAGTAAGCTAGGCAATAAGTGTCCCATTTTTGGTAGACCAAGCGACAGAAAGAGAAAAAAGTAATAGTTCGGTCATTCAGCTTAATAATATGAAAAGTTTAGCAGGAGCCCCCTTTCACACGTCTGCTCACTACCTCGCCATACCGGCAAAAATATATTTTAAAGGAGGTTTAGGAAGCAAACGAGCTCTGCTCCAGTTTAGTCAGCCATCTTAAGCGGGAGTACCACGTGACTCCCTTTTATCGTATTTTCAAAGGTTTTCAACCTGATTCTGATTCAGTTTGTTTGTGATTGAAAAAACAAAAAAAGTCAATAGTTGATCCATAGTTAAAGCCAGACAGATGAGGTGTTTATAATGCCCCATTTGACCTTTGACCCCTGTTACCTGGTAGGTGAGGCAGCTGATGATGTTGTCGATGCGTTTGGAGGTCAGGTGGGTCTTGGCGGAGGTCTGCATGGACGAGTCGAACAGACCTAAGAACTGTATCAGAGACGTCTGGTACATGACGTTAACCAGAGACAGCTCCACCAACAGGAAGTAAAGAATACTGCCCCTGGTGGCCACAGGACGATACTGCTCCCTGGCCTGGTTGATCTTCAGCTCCGTCTCTGCAGCTACTGACAGTTGTTGACTGACCTGGACCAATGACAAACCAACTTCAGTATGTTTAACCTAATATAGACCAGCTTTAACCACAGATCCTCTACAGACCATGAAAAATAAACAAAAAAATAAATCTAGGCCAAAGTTCCATTGAGTGAAACTAGAGTACGATGGTAGAACATTAGATGAACTGCCAGTAGGGTTAGGGTTAGTATGGTTAAGTATGATGAACATACCATAAAACTAACCTGTAACCCTCTGCACCTACACTTTAGATTCATTTTGCATTTATTGAGTTATATTATTTATATTGCAATTACACAAATAGGTTGACACACATTTGTTTATACATTTTTATTTTTGATAGAATATTATTTGCCATATATTAGTTGTGTTTGGAGTGCACACATTTAGTTCACTTTTGTTTAGTCATATTCATAATTTTGGTTTCTGGTGGAGAGGGGCAGCTGGTGGACTATACACACACACACACATATATATATATATATATATATATATATATATATATATATATATATATGTGTGTGTGTGTGTGTGTGTGTGTGTGTACCCTTGTGTGTTAGGCGGTGGGGGCTCATTTTTCTTTTTTGTTCATTTGATTTAAAAATTTTTCTTTTTCTATTAACTTCTATTTTTGTGCCCAGTATTTGTTTTTTTTTTTTTAATTTTGTATAATTTTTGGGAAAATAAACCCAAACTTCATTTTAATTTGTTTGTCTCCTCACCTTTGGTTCAGTCGCTCACACTAGCGTAGAAAACTACTACAAATAATAAAAACAATCAATGTTAACAGACCACTAACTGCAGATCCTCTACAAGTGTGTGTATGTGTGTGTGTGTGTGTGTGTGTGTGTGTGTGTGTACCTCTAGGGCAGTGGTCTTGGTGGTCTTCAGGACCTGGATGAGGGAGGTGTCGTCCACCAGAGAACCCTGGGTACTGGTCAGTCTGAACAGAAGGTTGTCCTCCAGCTCCTGCATCCTCCTCTTGTTGGACGTCACTTCCTCCAGGAGTTTAACCCGCTCAGACTCCAGCTCCTGAGGACAGACAAAATAAATAAAAATCAATAAAATAAATGGAATTTTAAAAAAAATCAACAAAATTAGTGAAAATCACTCAAATAATCAACTAAACTAGATGACTAAGAGCACAGACCTCAACAAAGTCTGTGAAGGTCAAACATTTACCAAATATACCATTGACCTTTAAGGTAAAGGTCACACATTTACCAAATATACCAATGACCTTTAAGGTAAAGGTCACACATTTACCAAATATACCAATGACCTTTAAGGTAAAGGTCACAGATTTACCAAATATACCATTGACCTTTAAGGTAAAGGTCAAACATTTACCAAATATACCATTGACCTTTAAGGTAAAGGTCAAACATTTACCAAATATACCAATGACCTTTAAGGTAAAGGTCAAACATTTACCAAATATACCAATGACCTTTAAGGTAAAGGTCACAGATTTACCAAATATACCATTGACCTTTAAGGTAAAGGTCAAACATTTACCAAATATACCATTGACCTTTAAGGTAAAGGTCAAACATTTACCAAATATACCAATGACCTTTAAGGTAAAGGTCACACATTTACCAAATATACCAATGACCTTTAAGGTAAAGGTCAAACATTTACCAAATATACCATTGACCTTTAAGGTAAAGGTCAAACATTTACCAAATATACCAATGACCATTAAGGTAAAGGTCAAACATTTACCAAATATACCATTGACCTTTAAGGTAAAGGTCACACATTTACCAAATATACCATTGACCTTTAAGGTAAAGGTCAAACATTTACCAAATATACCATTGACCTTTAAGGTAAAGGTCATACATTTACCAAATATACCATTGGCTTGACGTCATTTGACATCTTTACGAGACGTCATGGAGCCTATTGGTGTTATCTCATCTGATTTCAGAAGGTCAGACGAAGTGACCTTCACTGTCACCTTGACCTTTGACCTTTACAAATCAACATTTAATGGTTTCTTCCTTGACACATTATCAACCATCTCTGAAAGTTTCATCAAAAGTATTATTGCTAATATTGTTAATAATGATAAGATATTTTTGTAATAATTCACTTCTTATTTATATAACATTTGTATTAATTTGATAGAAGGGGGAGGGCTTCGCATAAGCACTGTGTGCCCCCCCCCCCCCACACACACACACACATGTTTTTTTTTTTTTTATTCAATTATCATGTGTTATTGTGATATGTTTCTTATGTGCGAAATAATAAACCAAACCAAACCAGTCCATAAATTTTTAAGTTATCTTACTGACAAACAAACAAATGCAACAGTAAAACAGAACCTCCTTCGTGGCGGCAATGAAAGACAAGTTTCAGAAAGTACAGGTGAGTATATAACCTGTTTTTACAACAGTATAACTGTAGTTATTAGAACCTGTTTTTACAACAGTATAACTGTAGTTATTAGAACCTGTTTTTACAACAGTATAACTGTAGTTATTAGAACCTGTTTTTCCAACAGTATAACTCGTCCCAGCAGTTGCTCTTCCAGTCCTCTCTGGGTCACAGTGAAATCCACCACTGCTGTACGAGCGCTGACCTCTGGACTGTAGGATGGGTTAGACAGTTTAGTGGTGATGTAGAGGATGAAGCCCTGTAGCACATCCACCTCCTTATCTGCTACTTTAACCTGCAGGAGGAAGAGGAGTAATCAAAACCATAGGATGACCATGTTGAAACTGTGTCCTGATGAAAGTGATCAGGAAAACATTCTAATTTTAAAACAACTATAGTGTGATGTTCAGTACCTACGCACACACATATATACTGTATATATATATATATATATATATATATATATATATATATATATATATATATATATATATATAGATATATATAGATATATATATATAGCGATCACCCATTGATAAAAAGTCAGATTTTGGTCTTTTCAGGGTGGATTTACTGAGTTCTCTATCGACAACCATAAATCACACCCTCATGACAATCACATCCTAAAGACACCACAAAAATGACTGCGTTTGAAAGTTTAAATGAAGTCTGTGCCACAAAGTATGAAGAAGCAGGAGTGTTGGAAATACTACTACTAGTGTGCCACAACCTAGAACACCCCCACATTTTAAATGGCTGTGACGCCCTTGTATGAGACCACACGTGTAATCTCTGGGACAATCTGACAAATTTTTCCTATTTACTGCAAAACGCTACGATGTATGGTTTGGGAGTTATAGCCACATAAAAATGACCCAATTCATTTCAGATGGACATTATTGACGCATTTTATGCAAAATCCGTGCATCGCAATGCAAATCCTGATAATAGCACATCTTTCTAGACCAGCCCACACATTTTAGCGTCAATATTTTTGGTCTATTTCCAGTGGTTTGGGCCACATTTTTTACAAAGTGTTTTTGTGTAAGTCAAAAGTCATAATAAGTACGATGAACATTATGTGATACAAACACACTGGAATAATGGATCAGATTTCTATGTGCTTTTCAAAGCACTTTACATTAGTGATCCAGTAATCATTCGCTTGCACATGCTCACTCTGGTGGAGGTTAACTACATATGTAGCCACAGTTTCCCTGTGACAGACTGACAGAAGACTGGCAACAATCAACCAAGCTGAGTTTTGTTTTCTTGGGTCTGATTCCTAAGGACTTATGATTTATTGTAAATTCACCTGACAACATGACCCCCTGACTGTACTATGACCCCCTGACAGTACTATGACCCCCTGACTGTACTATGACCCCCTGACTGTACTATGACCCCCTGACTGTACTATGACTCCCTGACAGTACTATGACCCCCTGAATGTACTATGACCCCCTGACTGTACTATGACCCCCTGACTATACTATGACCCCCTGACAGTACTATGACCCCCTGACTATGCTATGACCCCCTGACTGTACTATGACCCCCTGACAGTACTATGACCCCCTGACTGTACTATGACCCCCTGACTGTACTATGACCCCCTGACTATACTATGACCCCCTGACAGTACTATGACCCCCTGACTATGCTATGACCCCCTGACTGTACTATGACCTCCTGACTATACTATGACCCCCTGACAGTACTATGACCCCCTGACTATACTATGACCCTTGACTATACTATGACCCCCTGACTGTACTATGACCCCCTGACTGTACTATGACCCCCTGACTATACTATGACCCCCTGACTGTACTATGACCCCCTGACAGTACTATGACCCCCTGACTATACTATGACCCCCTGACTGTACTATGACCCCCTGACAGTACTATGACCCCCTGACTATACTATGACCCCCTGACAGTACTATGACCCCCTGACTATACTATGACCCCCTGACAGTACTATGACCCCCTGACTGTACTATGACCCCCTGACTGTACTATGACCCCCTGACTGTACTATGACCCCCTGACTATACTATGACCCCCTGACAGTACTATGACCCCCTGACTATGCTATGACCCCCTGACAGTACTATGACCCCCTGACTATACTATGACCCCCTGACTGTACTATGACCCCCTGACTGTACTATGACCCCCTGACAGTACTATGACCCCCTGACTATGCTATGACCCCCTGACTGTACTATGACCCCCTGACAGTACTATGACCCCCTGACTGTACTATGACCCCCTGACTATACTATGACCCCCTGACTGTACTATGACCCCCTGACTATACTATGACCCCCTGACAGTACTATGACCCCCTGACTATACTATGACCCCCTGACTGTACTATGACCCCCTGACTGTACTATGACCCCCTGACAGTACTATGACCCCCTGACTATACTATGACCCCCTGACAGTACTTTATAAGTGGATCCAGACTTGATGTAGTTCTTGTCCAGAATGTTGTCCAACACGGGGTCCAGCTCCTCACCCACATCCTCCAGTAGCAGAGGACGTCCCAGGGACAGACTGTCCTCCAGGTGAGAGCGGAAGTATTTATGGTTCAGAGATGTCACCTGAGGATGACAGCGTGTGTTACTAAGTTTGTGTTGGCGAGAAAGTAAGCGTAGCTTCAGGAGGGCGGCTTCAGACCTGCAGTTGGCGCTCTCGCTCACGGTTCTGGATCCAGGTCTTGCCCTGGCCCTGGGGGTCAATGAGCAGGGGGTAGCGTGGCGCCTTGGTGACCACAATGCCGTTCTGGATGGACAGGTCGTCGCTGGGTAATCCCTGCAGGTTCCATTCACTCACTGTGGTGGCGTCCACCAGCAGACCAATCACATTCAATTCCTGAGAAGGAAGAGGTGGAGCGTCGGGAGAACAGGTTATGGCATTACAATTCAATTCAATTCAATTCAATGTTATTTATAAAGCCCTAAATCACAACAAAGTCGTCTCAGAGGGCTTTACAAAAACATAATCAACTACAGAAATACATGAAAAGTCCCAGGCATCCCCTGTCCTTAGACCCTCCTTCTCGGCAAGAAAAAACTTCCAAACCCAGTGGGAAAAAGAAGAAATCTTGAGGAGAACCACATTGAAGGAGAGATCCACTCCCATGGACGGACAGACTATAGATGAACGTCCATTTATAAATGAAGGGGGGGGGGGGGCTGGTCCAGATAGGCAGGGGCGGTGGTCAGCACAGGCGAGATACTCCAGATCCTGTCGTCCATGGCTGCCGTGCAGGCACTGTCAGGAGAGCCACCACTACCCCCAGGGGGGGAGGGGGGAAAGGGGACACCAGGTGACTAGTCATGAACAGACTTGGTATGAAAGATATGTTATAAAAATTACAGAAACAGATGTGAGGAAGAGAAAGAGAAGAAAGAACTGTGTCTGTACTTCCCCCAGCATTCTAACTCCTAGGGCAGCCTAGACTGAACTGTGACTCATACATCATGTATACATGATATATGAGTCACATAATTTTTAACTAATCTGACCATAGGCTTTCTCAAACAGGAATGTTTTAAGCCTAATTTTAAATGTAGAGACTGTTTCGGCGTTTTTAATATTAAAGGGAAGCTGATTCCATAAGACAGGGGCCTGATAACTAAAGGCTCTAGCTCCTACTGTACTTTTAGAAACCCTAGGAACTTTCAGTAAACCTGCATTCTGAGAACGAAGGGTTCTATTGGGTTGGTACGGAACCAGATCATCTTTAAGATAAGAGGGGCCCATACCATTAATGGTTTTATATGTAAGGAGGAGGATTTTAAATTTAATTCTAGACTCAACTGGTAGCCAGTGAAGGGTTTGGAGCACAGGCGTGATGTGTTCTCTTCTATTTGATCCTGTTAATAATCTTGCTGCTGCATTTTGAACCAGTTGCAAGCTTTTTAGGGAATATTTAGGACATGCTACAAGTAAGGAGTTACAATAATCTAATCGTGATGTAACAAATGCATGAATTAATTTTTCTGCAGTCGTTTTAGACAGAATATTCCTAATTTTGGCTATGTTGCGCAGGTGAAAGAAGGCTGTTCTGCAAGTTTGTTTGATATGCATTTTGAATGAAAGATCTGGATCAAATAAAACTCCTAAATTTTTAACTGTGGCACTGGGTGTTACACTTAAGTTGTCCAGAGTAACTATCTGGTCAGTAAGGGAGTCTCTCGCATCTTTAGGACCAATTATAACGACTTCAGTTTTTTCAGGGTTCAGTAAAAGATAATTGGCACTCATCCAAATTTTTATGTCTTGTACACAAGTACTTAGTTAATCTATTTGCCTGGTCTGATCAGGTTTAATCGATAAATATAGCTGTGTGTCATCCGCGTAACAATGAAAATTAATGCCATGATTTGTAATGATGTTACCTAAAGGGAGCATATATAGTGTAAACAAAATAGGCCCAAGGACTGACCCTTGAGGAACGCCATAATTAACTCTGGAGGACTGCGATGATTGTTTGTTGATGTGAACAAATTGGTAGCGATTAGATAAATATGATTTAAACCAGCAGAGGGCTGCTCCTCTAATACCTATATCATATTCTAATCTGTGCACTAAGATACTGTGGTCAATGATGTCAAAGGCTGCACTAAGGTCTAATAACACCAGGACCCATATTAATCCGATGTCAGCGGCTAATAATAAGTCATTAGTAACTTTAACTAACGCCGTTTCAGTGCTATGATGGGCACGAAAGCCAGACTGAAACTGTTCAAATAAACTATTATCCTGCAGGAATTGGCACAGCTGTTTAACTATTACTTGTTCTAGAACTTTTGACAGGAAGGGCAAATTGGATATGGGCCTATAATTGGCTAAAATGTCAGGATCTAGGGTAGGCTTTTTCAGAATTGGTTTAATAACAGCATATTTAAATGACTGTGGCACATATCCAGTAATTAATGAAGTGTTAATTATATTTAGGACAGTGCTAATAATTAGGGGGAGAATCTCTTTAAAGAGTTTTGTTGGGATTGGATCTAAGAGGCAGGTGGCTGATTTGGAAGACATGATAATAGATATGAGATCAGTTTGGTCTACAGTGGTGAAATGATTTAGTGTTACAGAGGGATTTATAAAAAGGCCTAGGTTTGAAAGCGCTACTTTTTCTGATCTAATATTTGGGAGAAATTTATCTATTTTCTCTCTAATAGTTGATATTTTATTGTTAAAGAACTGCAGGAAATCATCAGGATGGAGCGTGGATTGAATAACTGGTTCCACGGAGGTGTGTCTGTTTGTCAGTCTGGCTACAGTACTGAACAGGAATCTAGGATTATTCTTGTTTTCTTCTATTATGAATGAGTAATATCTAGTTTTGGCTGTACGCAAAGCTTGCTTATACTTTATTAAGCTATTTTTCCAGGCATTGAGAGAATCTTCTGAGTTGGATCGCCTCCGTTGTCTCTCTAATTTACGTGTTGCTTGTTTAATGGAGCGAGTGTCAGGGTCATCAGTATCATGGGGAGGTTAATCTAACCTTAGTAGTTTTTAACTTAAGGGGGGCAACTATATCTAACGTAGTTTGTAGTGTGAGCATGGTACTATCAACTAACTCATCACTTATACTGGGACTAAATGTATCCTTTACATAATCACATGACACAGGCACAAATAGTGACTGAATTAACTCTTTATACTTTGAGACAGCACGGTCACATAGTATCCTTTTCATTTGCGTTTTAATCACTGAGGTAGAAATATCCTCAAACAAAACCTGGAAGGTCATTAAAAAGTGATCTGCGAGAATGGGATTATGTGGAAAAACGACGAGGTCATTAATTTCAACACCAAGTATTAAGATCAGATCGAGAGTATGTCTGTGAATGTGGGTTGGCTTATTAACATTTTGCATAAAGCCTAATCCGTCTAGTAGGTCACTAAATGCATTACTAAGAGAGTCAGCGTTGTTATCGACATGTATGTTAAAATCACCAACTATTATAATCCTATCCCAGTTCAACACTACACTGGAAAGAAAGTCAGAGACTTCTAATAAAAACTGTGAATAAGGGCCAGGAGGGCGGAGGAGGCCAGGAGGGACCGTATTCTCTGGGCTACAAGTCTGGAAATGCAACATGTTGCAAATGTCTCACAGGGCTAAAGGGAATGTGATGTTCCTAGGGTTGTCACGATACTAAAATTTCCAACTCGATACCGATACTAAGGATAATACTCGATACTCGATGCTATTTCGATACTGGACATGTGAGCGATTCCTCTTAAAATTTCCTCCATGGACTGCTAAAAAAAAGGTAGTGAGTACAGAATAAATGCATGCCTATCTCTTGGAAAGTTAATGTAGGCCTATCTTTTTGCTCAAGCCCTTCTGCAGTGCTAACTGCAAGCCTCTTTATGGTCGAGCAATTATGTGCGTGGGCGGCAGCTTATTGCATCATATGACCACCGTGGAGACCACCGCGGGACAAGCAGCGCGCACGTCAAAAATGATAGGCTGACATGCTCACGGTGGCCTCCGTGGTGGTAACGTGATACAATGCGCTACCGCCTGGCTGCCGCCCGTGCGCATAAACGTTCGACTATATCGAGGCCTTTAAAAGCAAAGTTGCATCGGATGGTCGCAATCACAGACCTATAGAAATAGTGTATAGGTCTGTGGTCGCACTGGCGTCATCCCGTGTGAGACGTTAACTTACAAGCCGGCATTACGGCTGCCAGAGCTGACCGCGTTGATGCCTGCGTAGAATTCTTAACGTTACCCGCTACAAAAAAGCGGCGACGCGACATAAAAACAAAAATCGAGTTTCCAGCAACTTAGTATCTAATTAGATACCAAGGGTCAATAACGATTTAGTATCTAAAATCGATTTTTTTGACAACCCTAGATGTTCCTCTATGTTCTTCTTCCACAGTTACAGTAACCTAGTGTGTGTTAGCATATGTTAGCGTGTGTGTTAGGATGTTAACCTCACAGGGCTAAAGGGAATGTGATGTTCCTCCATGTTCTTCTTCCACAGTTCCAGTAACAGTCTACGGAACTCTTGGTTGAATGGACCAGCGTAGGACAGGAAGCCAGTGGACAGAAGGACGTCTCCTACCAACTGTTGGATCTGAGTCTGGAAAGAGGCACTGCTGGCAGTCCAACGCAACTGGAAACACAAGAAGAAGAAGGTTCTACCAGGTTATGTCAGGTTATGCCAGGTTCTATCAGGTTCTGTCAGGTTCTGCTCTACGTTCCAGTCCTGTGGTTGTGGATGCAGATCCATCTAACTAAACAAGTGGGCGAGGCTTTGACTGGAGAACTCCACTCATCCAATCACAGTCCAGATATGACAGACATCAGTGACCAATAGGAACCAGAGTGAAATGTCTAATTATTTCTAAAATAGAAACGGTCAACATTCTGGAACATTAGAACATTCAGGAACATTAGAACATTGTAGATCATGCCTTCATACCTTCTCTCCTCCCAGACCATGGATCAGAGCAGTAGCATTAGTCATCTTCTCTCTACATCCTTCTGCGTCCTCCTCCAGATCCTGTTTCTCCTTCATGGCCGAATCATAAAGAGCCTGAAGTTCAAACCACATGACATTATGATTTATTATATATTATTACTCCTCGTTGAACCGTCACCTTATCGTGGTGGAGGAGTTTGACAGCCCTAGTGATCCTGGGAGCTGTGTTGTCGGGGAATTTTTCCCCTGGTAGGGTCTGCCATGGCAGATTGGTCCTAGGTGAAGGGTCAGACTAAGAATGGTTTCAAGACCCTTATGACCAGAAACAATAAGATTCTTTGTACCCGGCCCAGAGGGTTACTGGGGTCCCAACCTGGGGCCTGTGGGCGAGCGCCTGGTGGCTGGGCCTTTTCTATTGGGGTCCGGCAGGGTCCAACCCAAATTAGGGACATGGGATCATCATCTTGTGGGCACACCACCTGTGAGGAGAGGCAGAAGGGTCTGGTGCGATGTGGATTGGGCGGGGCCTTGCCGATCCCTGGCTGCAGAAGCTGGCTATAGGGACATGGAATGTCAGCTCTCTGGTGGGGAAGGAGCAGGAGCTTGTGGAGGAGGTTGAGCATTATCGAATGGATATAGTTGGCCTCACCTTGACACATAGTGTTGGCTCTGGAACCCGAGTCCTTGAGAGGGGCTGGACCTTGTTCTTTGCTGGAGTTACCCCTGGGGAGAGGCGGGGGAAGGGGTGGGATTTTTGATAGCCCCCAGGCTCTCAGCATGGATGTTGGGGTTTACCCCAGTGGACGAAAGGGTTGCTTCCTTCCGCCTTCAGGTCAGGGGACGGGTGCTGACTGTTCTCAGTGCATATGCACTGAACAACAGTTCAGATTACCTGCACTTTTTGGA
Source organism: Siphamia tubifer (assembly GCA_020466265.1). Lineage (NCBI taxonomy): Eukaryota > Metazoa > Chordata > Actinopteri > Kurtiformes > Apogonidae > Siphamia > Siphamia tubifer. Next base: position 4,786,246 of record CM035802.1, on the reverse strand, counting down.
GTCCCTGGGACGCGTGCTGGTAAGCACTCTGAAAAGAGACTCTGTTGTCCTACTGGAGGACTCAACACCCATGTGGGCAATGACATAGTGGCATGGAAGGGGATGGTTGTGAAGTACGGTCTGACCAATCTAAACCCGAATGGTGTTCAGTTATTGGACTTATGTGCGAGTCACTGTTTGTCCATAACTACGACCATGTTTAAACATAATTATGTCCATCGGTGCACTTGACACTGTGACACCCAAGGTCGCTGGTCAACGATTGAATTTGTAGTCGTATCATCAGACCTGCAGATGCATGTTTTGGACACTCGGGTGAGGAGAGGTGCTGAACTGTCAGCTGACCACTACCTGGTGGTGAGTTGGATAAGGTGGCAGGGCAAGACACCATGCTGACCTGATAGACCTAAACGAGTAGTTTGGGTCTGCTGGGAATGCCTCGCGGAAGAACCTGTCAGGTAGATCTTCAACTGACCCCTCTGGCAGAGCTTCAATTGCATCCCGAGGGTGGAGATGAGCATTGCGTCTGAATGGGCTATGTTCCATTCTGCCATTGCTGAAGTGGCTGTGGCAAGCTGTGGTTGTAGGGTGGCTGCAAAAGGAGGCTTACAGGGCTTGGTTGTCCTGTGGGACTCCGGAAGCAGCTGACTGGTACCGGCGGACAACCAGGCCGCAGCTGCGGTGGTCGCCAAGGCAAAAACTCGGGCGTGGGAGGATTTTGATGAGGCGATGGAGGAAGACTACCGATTGGCTCCAAAGAGGTTCTAGCAAACCGTCCAGCACCTCGGGGGAGGGGGGAAACCGGCCCACACCATTTACAGTGCGGGTGGGGAGTTGTTGACCTCAAATGAGGATATAGTTGGATGATGGAAGGAGCTCCTCAATCCCACCAGCATGCATTCCAGGCTGGAAGTGCCAAAGTTTAAATATTCCTGTAAATGTGAGAATACACTGAACATAACACTGAAGTTAGACAGACATATTTTTACTGTTTTGGAGCAAAATCAACTGCATAATAATAATCTTGTCTAAAAACATTGTCACTGAAACCACATCCACTGATTTAATAAAAAGTCCTTCTGATGCTGGTGTCTGGTTCACAGTGAGTTAGGGGTCAGAGGTCAGGGTTTACAGAGGTATTGACATGACAGCAGGAGACTCACTGTAATCTTAAGAAACATTTTCCAAAATGTTATCAGTTTGTGACTTTTCCAACCAGGGAGAATAAGACTTTGGACCACTGCTACAGTAATAATAGGAAGGCTTTTGAGGCCGAACCCAAACCCCACTTTGGTAAGTCTGATCATCTGGCTATCAGACTCAGGCCCACTTACATCAAGAGACTGAAGGCACAGGCAGCCACTGTCAATCCCACCAGCATGCATTCCAGGGACAGTGGCTGTGGCTCAGTTGGTAGAGTGGGTCGCCCAATGACCGAGAGGTTGGCGGTTCGCGTCCCGGCGAAGTGTCGAAGTGTCCTTGGGCAAGACACTGAACCCTGGCTTAGGCCCCCAGTAGGACTTACCATAGACCTTAGAAACCTACTGGTGTATGAGTGTGTGTGTGAATGGGTGAATGAGAGGCTAATGTAAAGCTTTGAGCACCATGAAGGTGGAAAAGAACTATATAAATGCAGTCCATTTACCATTTACAACTGTTAACAGCTGGACTGACAGTGTTCAGGGCTGTCTGGACGCCACGGACTGGGACATCTCTAAAGTGGCCACGGGTGACATTCAAGAGTATACAGAAGTGGTGAGTGACTACATCAGCTGGTGCACATCAGTATGTGCCCCCCTCAGAACTGTGCGAGTGTATCCAAACCAAAAACCCTGGTTTAATGGAAACATAAAAAGGAAGATCAGGGAAAAGCAGAAGACCTTCAAGTCTGGGAACCGAGAGGCATACAAGGTGGCCCGCTATCAGCTACAAAAATCCATCCGAGCTGCAAAGAGGGCTTACTCCCACCCACTTGAAGGCCTCTACCTGACCAACAACACGCGCAGTATGTGGCGGGGCATCCAGGCGGGCACAAACTACAACAAAACAACAACATCTACAGACCCTCAGGATGCCACCCTTCCAGACACTGAACATCTTGTCCAGCAGATTTGACAGACTGAACACAGACACCCCTTCAAAAGCCCCTGTAACACTATGGACACTGCCTTTCAGGTGACACACACTCAGGTCCTCAAGGCTCTGAGGCAGGTTAACCCCCACAAAGCTGTGGGACCGGATGGGGTCCCTCCCAGAGTTCTGAAGGCCTGTGCAGAACAACTGGCTGGTGTGTACTTAGACCAGGGGTTCTCAAACTTTTTTGGCCCAGGTCCCCCTTGGAGGGGTGAAATTTTTCCATGTCCCCCCTCATCCTCGCGATACTGAAAATGATTAAAAAAACCACTTCAACAATGATTATTATGAAACAATGATAACCTTTTTTCATAGTGCTTTTGTGCAAACCAGCAAAATTTTCAGGTATTATAATATAAATGAGCACTTCAGAAACAAAAATTTTAAATAATTTAAAAATAATAAACGGCACAAAAGACACACAAAACCGTGTGTGTGTGTGTGTGTGTGTGTGTGTGTGTGTGTGTGACAGACAGACAGAGACTTTTGGTGGAATTTTGGTCTCCCATCAATGTTCTCAATGAAGCCAAACTCAATATAGCTATCAATGTACTTTCTCTTTTTAGGGTTAGGGCGTTTGTTTTTGTCATTTTCATTTTCATTTTCATTGTCATTTCTTTTACCACTTCTTGAGGAACTTGGCGGACACAAAAATCGATCCATGTTCGCTGCAGGGTGGCTAAAAATAGCCTGTGACTCGCTCCGTCTCAATTTAGTCAAGCTGGCGTCAAACAGCGCTGTTACTTCCGCCCGCTCGCTACAAAATAAAACTTCCGCATTTCAAAATAAAACAGCAAAAAAACAAAACAAAAACAAAAAAAACAAAACCGTGAATAATTTCGCGTACCCCCTGGACATGCGCCACATCCCCCTAGGGGTCCGCGGACCCCAGTTTGAGAACCGTGGACTTAGACATTTTTAAGTTGTCCCTGAACCAAGCAGTGGTCCCCCGTGTTTTTAAATCTTTAATTATTGTACCAGTTCCAAAGACCTTACACCCCTCCACTCTAAATGACTTCAGGCCAGTGGCCATGAAGTGTCTGGAAAAACTGGTTTTAACACACATTAATCACAGTGTGCCAGCCGTAACTCATCCCCTCCAGTTTGCTTACCAACCCAACCACTCAGTGGATGATGCAGTGGCCATTGTTCTACACCACATCCTGAAACATCTGGACAACAGAGGGACATATGTTAGGATGCTCTTCCTGGACTACAGCTCGGCATTCAACACCATTCGCCCCGCCAGGCTGATGGGGAAGCTGGCAGACCTAGGTGTTCCGACTCCCACCTGTAACTGGATCTTGGACTTCCTGACTGAAAGACCACAGGTAGTGAGGATGGGGGGGGTGCTAACCATCAGCACTGGGTCACCACAGGGCTGCTGTCTGAGTCCAAAGCTGTTCACCCTGTACACCCACGACTGCGTCCCCACCCTGGACAAATACGGTCATCATTACGTATGCAGATGACACCACCATTCTGGGTCTCATCACGGGGGGAGACGAGTCAGCGTACAGGACCCTTGTTAGTGACATTCTGGCCTATGGGGAGGTGAACAACCTGACCCGTAATGTGACCAAGACAAGGGAACTGGTAATGGACTTTAGGAAGAGCCCACCCCCTCTGCAGCCCCTTTTTTATTAATGGTACTGAGGTGGGGAGGGTCCCTAGCCTGGGTTTACAGGTCACATCACACCTGAGCTGGACTTTAAACACTGCAGCTACAGTGAAGAAAGCCCAGCAGAGACTTTATTTCATAAGGCTGCTCAGGAGAGCAGGCGTGTGGCCCCCTCACCCAGGTCTACAGGGGACTGGTGGAGAGGGTTTTAACATTTGGGGTCATATGGAAACACAACACAGAGAGAGGAAGGCTCTACAGGACACACTGCAGGACAAATCCTAGGCATTGACCTTCCATCTGTGAACAACATATACACACAACAGAGCTCAGAGAATCAGTCCAGACCCACAACACCAGGACTCTAAATTAACACCCGCCGACCTGCCAAATGCGGGTGAAAATCCATTTTGGCGGGTAAAAAACCCCAACTTACTCGCCACTTCGGCTGGTGGCAAGTGCAGGCCCAGTTGTAGCAATCCTCTATGGGGCGCACGCATATGACCATCCTATTTTTTGTATCCTTCCCCTGTCTTTTGTTTTTTTCGTCTTGCTTGCTTTGGCCCAGGCAGTGCCCCTATGGCAAAGCCAAAGTGTTCACATAGCCACGCGTTGTGTTTATTATATCACGCGTTATAGAGCGCATTCTGGCACGCGCACTGGCATGCGAAATGGCACGCGCAATGGCACGCGTTCTAGCACCACGTGCCAGAACGCGCCCTGTAACGCGTGAAAGCGCGCCAGGCTGTAGGGATACTTGTGTGTTTCACAGGATAGCTAATAAGCCCAAATAAATTGATCATAACGGGCCCATATGGGGATTTGGTGCTATCTTTGGTCAGTTGGTGAGTCCACAAATAGGCTAAGGAAATGAGACAGTGAGTCCATGGTTTAAGAAAGTTTATAACAACAACAAGATGTAATGTGAGTGTATGTTTACAGATATTTAATGGGGACAGTGGAGATAAAAAGTAAAGAAGTTAGGAGTTAAATGTGAAAATGCAAAAAAAAAAAAATGTGATCATAAGTTTGAAGAAATGATATGGGACCAATTGAGAAAATGTAAGAACAACAAGATGTGAGTCTATGTATTGTATAAATTGTAATATAGGTGAGAAAAGTAAAGAAGTGTTAACAGTGAAAGGTGAGAAAATGTAAAAGCAAGAAGTTTTAAGAGTTACATGTGAAAATGTAAAAAAAAAATGTGATCATGTGTTTAAAGAAATGAATTATTTCAAGAGGAAAAGGTAAAATAAAATAATTTAATGAAATTTGAAGGTGTATGTCTCATTTTGGTCAAGGGAACAAATGGCTAGTTGAATTTCTGATTGGCTAGTAAGATAAAAAAATCTACTAGCCACATTGGCTGGTGATGAAAAAAGTGAATTTCGAGTCCTGCACAACATCCAGCTCACCTCCTGTTCAAACACAAATGCAGCTCATCCAACCTCAGACACAGTTAGACTGTTGGACAATAAGAGGACAACATATACGACTGTGGAAACGTCTACCCCTTTATCCTTGCAGTGGATTTTAATTTAGGTGGTTGTATTTATCATTATTTATTATTGTATTTATTATCTCTTTGCTGTTTTTATATAGTTCTATGTTTGTCTTGTGTTCTTGTTTTTATTTGACTCTGGGAGTGACCGCACAACAATTCCTATGTGTCCTGCACAAATGACAAACGACTATTCGAATTCTAATTCACTGTGAGTCCAGTCCAGGTGGACTGACTGAGTCCAGCACGGGTCCACTTTACAAACCCGTATTCGCGTACATTAGACCCATGGTTAACCATTCTCTAACCAGGAGCTCAGTGTTTAGTGTTAGTTTCAGTTTAAACTCATACCACATCAGAGTTACTCATAGAGTAAAATCTTGTTCATCACAGTAACATGTGACGTGTTGGCACTAAAGTTTTGACGAAACCACAGAGCCGTGGTTTCGTCAATAAATATGCTTTTATTTTGTCACTTCCTGTCTGCTGCCCGCATTTCCTTTAACTTTACCTCCGTCCGTGCCGGGAAAAAAAACAGATAAACATCCAGTTGGAAGTTTTAACGTGTATACATTTATGATCGATGCCTGGACCTCAGAAAACCGATTCACGGCCGTAAATCTGGGGCATCGGACCGTTGGTAGGAAGTTTTACCGATTCAGGCTCCGTGGACAGATTCACTCAGATCTCACACTACACAGACCGATAACAGATTCGAATCGGTTTATCTTTACACCCCTATATATATATATATATATATATATACATATATATATATATATATATATATATATATATATATATATATATATATATATATATATACATATATATATATATATATATATATATATATATATATATATACATTCAATGCATTATATACATATGTGACCCGCCACCACGAAACCAGGCATAAGTCGCGCTGAGCCGTTCAGAGCTACAGCCAAATTTAGGCTGGAAGGTTATTTGTTATTTGTGTTTACACCTTATCAAAAAACGGTACCTTAACACCTCTATGTTCACTT
>CM035802.1:4684963-4777463 GCA_020466265.1 Siphamia tubifer | reverse complement strand
AACATGTGACACAAGCCTGTGACAGGCGGTCAAACATGTGACACAAACATGTGACACGCGCTCAAACATGTGACACAAACATATGACACATGCACAAACATGTGACACAAACCTGTGACAGGCGGTCAAACATGTGACACAAACATGTGACACGCGCTCAAACATGTGACACAAACATATGACACGCACAAACATGTGACACAAACATGTGACATGCACTCAAACATGTGACACACGCACAAACATGTGACACACTTACAAACATGTGACACAAACATGTGACACGCGCTCAAACATGTGACACAAACATGTGACACACGCACAAACATGTGACACAAACATGTGACACACGCTCAAACATGTGACACACGCACAAACATGTGACACAAACATGTGACACGCGCTACAACATGTGACACAAAAATGTGGCACAAACATGTGACACACGCACAAACATGTGACACACGCTCAAACATGTGACACATGCACAAACATGTGACACACCCACAAACATGTGACACGCGCTCAAACATGTGACATAAACATGTGACACACGCACAAACATGTGACAGAAACATGTGACACGCACAAACGTGACACAAACATGTGACACACGCACAAATGTCACACAAACATGTGACACGCGCTCAAACATGTGACAAACGCTCAAACATGTGACACACGCTCAAACATGTGACACAAACATATGACATGCGCTCAAACATGTGACACAAACATGTGACACGCGATCAAACATGTGACACAAACATGTGACACAAACATGTGACACATGCACAAACATGTGACACACGCACAAACATGTGACACAAACATGTGACACGCGCTCAAACATGTGACACAAACATGTGACATGCGCTCAAACATGTGACACACGCACAAACATGTGACACAAACATGTGACACGCGCTCAAACATGTGACACAAACATGTGACACACGCTCAAACATGTGACACAAACATGTGACACATTCACAAACATGTGACAAACATGTGACACGCGCTCAAACATGTGACACAAACATGTGACACGCTCAAACATGTGACACAAACATGTGACACGCGTTCAAACGTGACACAAACATGTGACACACGCACAAACATGAGACACACTCACACAAACATGTGACACAAACATGTGACACACGCACAAACATGTGACACAAGCACAAACATGAGACACAAACACAAACATGTGACACAAACATGTGACACACGCACAAACATGTGACACAAACATGTGACACAAACTTGTGACATGCGTTCAAACATTTGATACAAACATGTGACACACGCACAAACATGTGACACAAACATGTGACACACGCACAAACATGTGACACAAACATGTGACACACTCACACAAACATGTGACACACACACAAACATGTGACACACTCACACAAACATGTGACACAAACATGTGACACACACACAAACATGTGACACAAACATGTGACACGCGTTCAAACATGTGACACAAACATGTGACACACTCACACATACATGTGACACACGCACAAACATGTGACATACGCACAAACATGTGACACAAACGTGTGACACACGCACAAACATGTGACACAAACATGTGACACAAACATGTGACACAAACTTGTGACATGCGTTCAAACATTTGATACAAACATGTGACACACGCACAAACATGTGACACAAACATGTGACACACGCACAAACATGTGACACAAACATGTGACACACTCACACAAACATGTGACACACACACAAACATGTGACACACTCACACAAACATGTGACACAAACATGTGACACACACACAAACATGTGACACAAACATGTGACACGCGTTCAAACATGTGACACAAACATGTGACACACTCACACATACATGTGACACACGCACAAACATGTGACATACGCACAAACATGTGACACAAACATGTGACACACTCACACAAACGTGACACGCGCTCAAACATGTGACACAAGCACAGACATGAGACACACTCACACAAACATGTGACACAAACATGTGACACACACACAAACATGTGACACGCGCTCAAACATGTGACACAAACATGTGACACACGCACAAATGTGACACAAACATGTGACATACGCACAAACGTAACACAAACATGTGACACGCGCTCAAACATGTGACACAAACATGTGACATGCACAAACATGTGACACAAACAGGTGACACGCACACAAACATGTGACATACACACAAACGTGACACAAACATGTGACAGGCGCACAAACATGCGACACACGCACAAATGTGACACAAACATGTGACATACGCACAAACATGTGACACGCACTCAAACATGTGACACAAACATGTGACACAAACTTGTGACATGCGCTCAAACATTTGACACAAACAGGTGACACGCACAAACATGACACAAACATGTGACACGCACTCAAACATGTGACACAAACATGTGACACAAACTTGTGACATGCGTTCAAACATTTGACACAAACATGTGATACACGCACAAACAGGTGACACAAACATGTGACACACGCACAAACATGTGTGACAAAAACATGTGACACAAACATGTGACACACTCACACAAACATGTGACACACACACAAACATGTGACACACTCACACAAACATGTGACACAAACATGTGACACACACAAACATGTGACACAAACATGTGACACGCGTTCAAACATGTGACACAAACATGTGACACACTCACACAAACATGTGACACACGCACAAACGTGACACAAACATGTGACATACGCACAAACATGTGACACAAACGTGTGACACAAACATGTGACACACTCACACAAACGTGACATGCGCTCAAACATGTGACACAAGCACAGACATGAGACACACTCACACAAACATGTGACACAAACATGTGACACACACACAAACATGTGACACGCGCTCAAACATGTGACACAAACATGTGACACGCGCACAAACGTGACACAAACATGTGACATACACACAAAGGTGACACAAACATGTGACACACGCATAAATGTGACACAAACATGTGACACGCTCTCAAACATGTGACACAAACATGTGACACGTGCTCAAACATGTGACACAAACATGTGCCACAAACATGTGACACATGCACAAACATGTGACACGCGCTCAAACATGTGACACAAACATGTGACACACGCACAAATGTGACACAAACATGTGACACACGCACAAATGTGACACAAACATGTGACATACGCAAAACATGTGACATACACACAAACATGACACAAACATGTGACACACGCACAAACATGACACAAACATGTGACATACACACAAACATGTGACACAAACATGTGACATGCACAAACATGTGACACCAACATGTGACACGCACACAAACATGTGACACACGCACAAATGTCACACAAACATGTGACACGCGCTCAAACATGTGACAAACGCTCAAACATGTGACACACGCTCAAACATGTGACACAAACATATGACATGCGCTCAAACATGTGACACAAACATGTGACACGCGATCAAACATGTGACACAAACATGTGACACAAACATGTGACACATGCACAAACATGTGACACACGCACAAACATGTGACACAAACATGTGACACGCGCTCAAACATGTGACACAAACATGTGACATGCGCTCAAACATGTGACACACGCACAAACATGTGACACAAACATGTGACACGCGCTCAAACATGTGACACAAACATGTGACACACGCTCAAACATGTGACACAAACATGTGACACATTCACAAACATGTGACAAACATGTGACACGCGCTCAAACATGTGACACAAACATGTGACACGCTCAAACATGTGACACAAACATGTGACACGCGTTCAAACGTGACACAAACATGTGACACACGCACAAACATGAGACACACTCACACAAACATGTGACACAAACATGTGACACACGCACAAACATGTGACACAAGCACAAACATGAGACACAAACACAAACATGTGACACAAACATGTGACACACGCACAAACATGTGACACAAACATGTGACACAAACTTGTGACATGCGTTCAAACATTTGATACAAACATGTGACACACGCACAAACATGTGACACAAACATGTGACACACGCACAAACATGTGACACAAACATGTGACACACTCACACAAACATGTGACACACACACAAACATGTGACACACTCACACAAACATGTGACACAAACATGTGACACACACACAAACATGTGACACAAACATGTGACACGCGTTCAAACATGTGACACAAACATGTGACACACTCACACATACATGTGACACACGCACAAACATGTGACATACGCACAAACATGTGACACAAACGTGTGACACACGCACAAACATGTGACACAAACATGTGACACAAACTTGTGACATGCGTTCAAACATTTGATACAAACATGTGACACACGCACAAACATGTGACACAAACATGTGACACACGCACAAACATGTGACACAAACATGTGACACACTCACACAAACATGTGACACACACACAAACATGTGACACACTCACACAAACATGTGACACAAACATGTGACACACACACAAACATGTGACACAAACATGTGACACGCGTTCAAACATGTGACACAAACATGTGACACACTCACACATACATGTGACACACGCACAAACATGTGACATACGCACAAACATGTGACACAAACATGTGACACACTCACACAAACGTGACACGCGCTCAAACATGTGACACAAGCACAGACATGAGACACACTCACACAAACATGTGACACAAACATGTGACACACACACAAACATGTGACACGCGCTCAAACATGTGACACAAACATGTGACACACGCACAAATGTGACACAAACATGTGACATACGCACAAACGTAACACAAACATGTGACACGCGCTCAAACATGTGACACAAACATGTGACATGCACAAACATGTGACACAAACAGGTGACACGCACACAAACATGTGACATACACACAAACGTGACACAAACATGTGACAGGCGCACAAACATGCGACACACGCACAAATGTGACACAAACATGTGACATACGCACAAACATGTGACACGCACTCAAACATGTGACACAAACATGTGACACAAACTTGTGACATGCGCTCAAACATTTGACACAAACAGGTGACACGCACAAACATGACACAAACATGTGACACGCACTCAAACATGTGACACAAACATGTGACACAAACTTGTGACATGCGTTCAAACATTTGACACAAACATGTGATACACGCACAAACAGGTGACACAAACATGTGACACACGCACAAACATGTGTGACAAAAACATGTGACACAAACATGTGACACACTCACACAAACATGTGACACACACACAAACATGTGACACACTCACACAAACATGTGACACAAACATGTGACACACACAAACATGTGACACAAACATGTGACACGCGTTCAAACATGTGACACAAACATGTGACACACTCACACAAACATGTGACACACGCACAAACGTGACACAAACATGTGACATACGCACAAACATGTGACACAAACGTGTGACACAAACATGTGACACACTCACACAAACGTGACATGCGCTCAAACATGTGACACAAGCACAGACATGAGACACACTCACACAAACATGTGACACAAACATGTGACACACACACAAACATGTGACACGCGCTCAAACATGTGACACAAACATGTGACACGCGCACAAACGTGACACAAACATGTGACATACACACAAAGGTGACACAAACATGTGACACACGCATAAATGTGACACAAACATGTGACACGCTCTCAAACATGTGACACAAACATGTGACACGTGCTCAAACATGTGACACAAACATGTGCCACAAACATGTGACACATGCACAAACATGTGACACGCGCTCAAACATGTGACACAAACATGTGACACACGCACAAATGTGACACAAACATGTGACACACGCACAAATGTGACACAAACATGTGACATACGCAAAACATGTGACATACACACAAACATGACACAAACATGTGACACACGCACAAACATGACACAAACATGTGACATACACACAAACATGTGACACAAACATGTGACATGCACAAACATGTGACACCAACATGTGACACGCACACAAACATGTGACACACGCACAAATGTGACACAAACATGTGACATACACACAAACATGTGACACGCACAAACGTGACACAAACATGTGACACGCACTCAAACATGTGACACAAACATGTGACACAAACTTGTGACATGCGCTCAAACATTTGACACAAACATGTGACACACTCACACAAACATGTGACACACACACAAACATGTGACACACTCACACAAACATGTGACACACGCACAAACATGTGACACACTCACACAAACATGTGACATGCGCTCAAACATGTGACACACTTACACATACATGTGATACGCGCTCAAACATGTGACACAAACATGTGACACACTCACAAACATGTGACACAAACATGTGACACACACAAACATGTGACACACTCACACAAACATGTGACACACGCACAAACATGTGACACACTTACACATACATGTGATACGCGCTCAAACATGTGACACAAACGTGTGACACAAACATGTGACACACTCACACAAACATGTGACACGCACTCAAACATGTGATACAAACATGTGACACACTCACAAACATGTGACACGCGCACAAACATGTGACACAAACATGTGACATGCGCTCAAACATGTGACACAAACATGTGACACGCGCACAAACATGTGACACACGCACAAACATGTGACACAAACATGTGACACACGCACAAACATGTGACACAAGCACAGACATGAGACACACTCACACAAACATGTGACACAAACATGTGACACACTCACACAAACATGTGACACACTCACACAAACATGTGACACACGCACAAACATGTGACACAAACATGTGACATGCACAAACATGTGACACCAACATGTGACACGCACACAAATATGTGACACACGCACAAACGTGACACAAACATGTGACACACACTCAAACATGTGACACAAACATGTGACACAAACTTGTGACATGCGCTCAAACATTTGACACAAACATGTGACACACGCACAAACATGTGACACAAACATGTGACACACTCACACAAACATGTGACACGCGCACAAACATGTGACACAAACATGTGACACACTCACACAAACATGTGACACACACACAAACATGTGACACACTCACACAAACATGTGACACACGCACAAACATGTGACACACTCACACAAACATGTGACATGCGCTCAAACATGTGACACACACACAAACATGTGACACAAACATGTGACACACACAAACATGTGACACAAACATGTGACACACTCACACAAACATGTGACACACTCACACAAACGTGACACACGCACAAACATGTGACACACTCACACAAACATGTGACACGCGCTCAAACATGTGACACAAACGTGTTACACAAACATGTGACACACTCACACAAACATGTGACACGCGCTCAAACATGTGATACAAACATGTGACACACTCACAAACATGTGACACAAACATGTGACATGCGCTCAAACATGTGACACAAACATGTGACACGCGCACAAACATGTGACACACGCACAAACATGTGACACAAACATGTGACACAAGCACAGACATGAGACACACTCACACAAACATGTGACACACGCACAAACATGTGACACACTCACACAAACATGTGACACACGCACAAACATGTGACACACTCACACAAACATGTGACACGCGCTCAAACATGTGACACAAACATGTGACACACTCACAAACATGTGACACAAGCACAAACATGTGACACAAGCACAAACATGTGACACAAACATGTGACATGCGCTCAAACATGTGACACAAACATGTGACACACACACACAAACATGTGACACAAACATGTGACACACACACAAACATGTGACACAAACATGTGACACACGCACAAACATGTGACACACTGAAGATATATAAATATGCTTGTATTACTTAATTAATCAATTATTAATTCTACTCACAATCCAGTTTTATTGTTTGCTTAACCCTTGTGTGGTCCTTCGGGTCAAAGAGACCCGGTGGTTCACAAATGTACCTTTTTATACGTACTGTAGGATGCCATTGCTTACTACTGAAAACAGTAATATATCCTTGGGGGGTGGGGTGATGAGTCTATGGAACTGAACTTTGGAATCTGGGTTTTTAAGACCCGATTGTAGGACACAGCCAGTGTGCCTTTTACGAAGGACCGCACAAGGGTTAAATACTAATTTCTTTGTATAACTATTAAATGAAGTACAATGTGCTCACACATGCAAAACTAACAATGTGCTTACATGACTAACCTTGCATTCCTTTACACCTCTAAATCAGCTTGTTTATCTAACCCACTACCGGTCTGAACTGGGGGTGAAGTTCCGTTCTGGTTTTGAACAAAGTATCCAGTATACAGGTATGAAGGACATCTCTCCCATCCTGGGTGCAGCTGTGTTCCTATGGCAACGAGGGCGTACATCTTCAACTCCAGCGTGAAGAAGATGATGTCATCAAGGCAACTATAAAATATTACTTCTGTGTTTCTTGTGTGTCTTGTTCTCTCTCAGTAGCGCCCCGGTTTCGTCCGAACCAGAACAGAGAAAAACCCAGATATCTGTCGCACAATTTTTCTAGATTTCTTTGTTAGGGTTAATGGTAATAAAACTTCTGAAACTTTATTTTTGGATCCTGGTGGTTTCTTCCCGATAAAAACGAACACGAGTAAGAGGAAACTAAAAACGTAAGATTTCCGACAAATTGGTGACCCCGACCGTGAGTCGGGGGGAACAGAGACTTTCAGGATAAAGAAGAATAGAGAAGTATGAGAAATAAGGAATAGAGAAGTAATAAGAATACGGGTTTTTCACAGAACTAGGATTGATCCACACCAATGAAAGTCGGGGAACATCACTACATGATCCTTTTTCACCTGGGCGCCCTCAGAAGGTAAGCAGTAACCTGTTATCAATAACTGCACATTGACAATTCTAAATCAACTGAATCTGGTTCATGTAATTGTGTCCCTTCTAATTAGTGAATAGAATGAGAGTGAAAAGAAGAAATAAGAGTGAAAAGAAATAAATGAAAGAAAAGAGTTAAGATAGGATTTAGAGACAAAATTACAATGAAGTAAGAGTGAATTTCTAAATTTTAGATATCTCCTTTCGTGGCTGTTAACAAATAGGACGCTATTTGTTGTGCTCGGTTTACCCTATTTCTGCGGGGAGTTAGGAGCCCTGAGAAATAGAGAGGTTTCCGGTCCGTGAAGGAGCCTTGACCAAAAAACGGACGTAGTGTAGTTGAAATTCGACCAATATTGCGCGATAGTTGTCAGAGAATAAAATAGTGAATTGCATAAAATAGGAATAGCTGTAGTTGGAAGAAACTCACCTTTTCTTTATGATTTTTCAATATTGGCTATATTTCTACATCAAATTATTTTTGAATTTGGTCCAATTAGTTTACTGTGTTCTACTGTGTTCTACTATGTGTTTTACTGTGTTCTACTGTGTGTTTTACTGTGTTCTACTGTGTGTTTTACTGTGTTCTACTGTGTGTTTTACTGTGTGTTTTACTGTGTGTTTTACTGTGTTCTACTGTGTGTTTTACTGTGTTCTACTGTGTGTTCTACTGTGTGTTCTACTGTGTTCTACTGTGTGTTCTACTGTGTGTTTTACTGTGTTCTACTCTGTGTTTTACTGTGTTCTACTGTGTGTTTTACTGTGTTTTGTGTTCTTACTGTGTTTTACGAAGTATTGTATGGTGTGATTTACTGTGTTTTGTTGTACGTTTGGGTGATTGCTGGAATCTGAGAATGTAAGGATATGAGAGGAGGTGGCATGAATGAAAAAAAATGGGTGAGTGATGAAAGATGGATAAACATGTATAGTAAAATGCAGAAGGTAATGATGTCAGGGATACCGAGTGGTCAGAGGGAGAAAGAAAGTGTTAGGACCCAAGGGGGCGTGTTTGTTTTGTTTTGCTGTCTGTCATGTTTCTTCCACGTCTCACAGCTGATTGTCATCCAGGAGATGCGGCGCAGCTGCATCTGGTTGAGCTTCCTACTTAAGCTCACTCACTACCTGCATCCGACGCCAGATTATTTCGACACCACGGTGTAATGATCCAGCCCTTCGAGTTTCCTGTTGTTTCAAGTCCCCGATCCTCCCGTGTTAACTCCGGTTCTTCTTTTTGTTTCAGTTTCTCCCTGAGAGTCCCGAGCCTTCCGACTCCCGTTTCCAGCTGCTGCTGCGATTTTGAGTTTCGTTTTAGTTACGATCTCAGTCTCCGCCTCCAGTCTTTTGCTGTGAGTGATTTTTGTTTTCTCCTCCAGTCTTTTGCTGTGAGTGATTTTTGTTTTCTCCTCCAGTCTTTTGCTGTGAGTGAATTTTATTTTCTCCTCCAGTCTTTTGCTGTGAGTGAATTTTATTTTCTCCTCCAGTCTTTTGCTGAGAGTGACTTTTGGTTTATTACTTTTCTCCGCCTGTCCAAGGATTCAGTGCTGACGCTTTTTGGTTCTGTTTTTACACCGGCATTAGCCGAGGACACCTCAGTTCTCCTTTTTCCCCCTTTCCCCCCAAATAAAGGAAAATAAAAATCTGATCAAACTCAGTTCTGTCTCTAGAGTCTCGTTCTGCGTTTGGGACCGACCCCCCACAGTCGGAGGGCTTGACAGAAAGGCTGAAGTTATGGGAATTTTGGATAGAATTGGGATTAAAGAAGACAAAATCATGGAAACAGTTGAGAGAGCAAGTGAGGGAAAGGGAACAGCAAGAGTTAGTGAACATGAGGAAGTTGAAGGGAGAGATACAATTGTCTTCATGGAAAAGTAAAAGTAAAAAGAAAAGGGAGATGGAAGAGTGTGAAGAAAGATGGAGAATGTTGAGTTTGTTTGTGATGGCTGCAACTATGCTGGAATGTGAGAAAGAATGTGTGAAAACTGATAATGGAATGAAAGAACAATATGTGGTAACGGAGTCTGAATCTGCTCGACTGTACCCAGACCTCCTTTCAGGACCTGTATCCCTTCCCCTGTCTTACCCGACTGACAAAAATCCTAACGGACAAAAATCTGGGGCGACTATGGCTCCAGTTATTAGACTGGCAGGGAAAGTGACTTACGGAATTGACTGCACTTCTGGGGAGCTAGAAGGGTGGGAGAAAGGTGTACTTAGAAGTATAATGGCAGGAATACAGGCCAGAGATGAACGTAAAGTGGCAAGTGGCTTGTCCGCCATGGGCGGACCTGAATCTTCATTTGTAAGGGCGAGTGGTGCCTCCTCGACCCCCTTAAATGGCACCTCAGCTCCACCGGTAGGTGAGTTGGAGGGAAAATTACAACAGATAGAACAGCATTTGGCTGTTCTATCTGTAGAGGAGGAAATAAAAAAAATGTTAGAGGAACAGCTGAAGGAAAAAATCTTGGATGATTTTATCCAGGGTGCCCCATTCCACACACACCCTTCAGTAAGAGCCTTTACACAGATAGATGACCCCGAGGAAGACCCGGAACCAGAGGTGAGTGAGACACTTGTGTTAAAACCAATGAAGACCTGTTAAGAGTGCCTCCTCTGTCAGGATATAACACCAGGACGGCAGCTGCAGCAGCAAAAGGTAAGTTAAATACTAAAAAGGGAGAAAAGGTAATGATCCAGTTCCCAATGGTGGCAACAGGGGGTGGTGTTCCTATCTATCAACCTTTACCCTTAAAAGATGCTACTGTTTTGTCTGCATGTTTGTCACGAATGACTCAAGGAGGCAGTATGTGGATTACTCGTTTCTGCTCTCTTTTTCAGGGCGTGGTTCCATGTGTGGGAGACTTGAGACAGGCAATGACTAGTACAGCCACAAATACAGAGACCAGGGCCGTAGAGGAAACAGCAGGGACCTCTCAGGTTCCTGACGCCTCCCCCCCTTCACAATCACATGCAACAGATATTTGACGCAATCAGAGAAGTTTTCCCAGATCCCATTACAGCTGCACCCACATGTTTTCCATATGATGATTCTGATCCTCTTGGTTTTTACAGTTCTTGTGTGCAGGCGTGGACTGACTCAACTGGACGAGACCCAGGACAGACACAATCACAATGTCATGTTCAGATCTGCCATAGTTGCTGGACTTCCTGATGAAGTTAAGACTGTTTTGATGACTGACCCAGACCTAATGGCCTCTGACAAACCACGTTGCAGACGACACCTTGTGCACCACTGCAGGATGTATTTAGACAAAAAGAAAGCTAAAAATTAGGAAATGGAAAAACTCAAAAGCCAGTTGTTAACCCTTCAATTACAGCAGGCTAGAGATGAAGTCACACAGAAAAATAGAGATGAAAGATAAAAAAGATTGTGTTAATGATCCTATTCTGGTCCAAGATGCCTCTGTTTTCCCCTCCCCCTCACCAATGATGTGGCAGGGAGTGCAGGCGGTACCACGTGGCCAAGGAAGAGGTGGATACAGAAGAGAGAGAGGTTCACCCTGCCCACAACTGCAGAACCAGGATGGCTGCTTCAGCTGTGGTGCTCCTGATCACTGGGCACGTGACTGTCCTCAACAATATCAACAGTATCCACCGAGTGCCCCATATTGCCCGAGAGGCAGAGGATCCCACAGAACAGGACCTCCTAGAGCTGGACCAGGCAGCCAAGGCCCACCTTCACCTTGGCAACAATCCGGTCAGTACAGCTAGGGGTGCCCAGGAGCCGAGGGATCAATGGCCGAAGCAGGAGCCATGATCCCAATGGAAGTGGGTGAGAAGAAAATTTCTGCATTGGTAGACACTGGGGCTACACTCTCATCTCTAAGTATTGATTTACCACGTTCTTACATCTCACCTGTCGTCTTTGTTGGCTTCTCCGGGACCCCACAAATCCTGCACAAAACACTTCCCCTATCAGTCAAAATAGCAGGACAGATGTTTCAACATCAATTTGTACATTCAGTACAAACTCCTGTAAACCTGCTGGGAAGGGACATACTAGTAAAAACTGGTGCTAGTATTTTGTGTTGTACAGATGGTCTCCAAGTTGTCTTCCCTAATGGACAGGTTCTGCACGCCATGAGTGAGTCATCTACTCTGGGCTCCTATCTGATGGCTCCCGCATCTGAGCCGATGGCTGACATTTACTGGACAAAACTGGACTCTGAAACACCAAAATCGGTGGGTGTGTTCCAATCTTTTGTGATGTGGAAACCTTGGATTCTGACGCTGCGTCCCTACCTGCCTCCCCTCGATGAGCTACATTGTACCCTATTTTATGACAGGAATGAAGATTTAGTGTACAAGGAAGCCTTTTCAACAGTTGAGGGAGATAATTGGCAGATAGAATCCACACACATTTATGTGGGAACCCAAGGTGTTGCCGCACACATTAAATTGACACTCAATCAGTTACTGTGGTATAAAATGTCTGATACTGCTGTGCCTCATATTTCATTGGCTCTATCACCAGGTCACGAGGCTAGGGAGTTAGGACCAATGATCAAGCAGGGTGTTAACCTCACTGATAGGACAGACTGTGGACTTCCAGGTGTACAGGTTTCTCCATCAACTGACATGTACAGGATTAAACTCTCCCCTGTTTTCAACTCCTCTGTTCTTGAACACGCTTTAATCTCCAGACACCATGGACGTGAGAGTACAGACCATGAAGACGCTCAGACTTTGATTGACTCCCTTCCACCAACCCTTTGGTCTTCGGGGCCCTTCGATGTTGGTCATTGTACAGCGGCAACCCCTGTCTCCATTGAGGTGGTTGAGGGTTCACATGTGTTCCGTCCTCAGTATCGATGGGCTCCGGAAGCTGATGAAGGCATGGAAGAGGCACTGACTGGACTTTGGAACTCAGGTGTGTTAGAACTTTTGACTTCTTCCTGGTCCACGCCACTCAGACTTGTTTTAAAAGCAGATAGACAATCCCACCGAATGGCACATGATTTACGTCCAGTAAATGACATCACCATAACACCAGTGTTACCTGTACCTGATCCACACCGTATGCTATCTACCATCACACCCACATGTACATGGTTTACAGCTATTGATCTTGCAAATGCATTTTTCTGTATTCCATTACACCCTGATTGCAGACATTTGTTTGCTTTCCAGTACAAAGGACTGAAATTGCAGAACACACGATTACCACAGGGTTTCAAAAATTCACCAGGTATTTTCAATCAGTGCCTCAAGTCTCTCCTACAGGACGTGACCCTTCCGGATGGATGTGTGTTGTTGATGTATGTGGACGATCTCCTGCTGGCTGCTCCAACTGCCTCAGCTTGCTTAGACGCTACTGAACTTATTCTACGTAAGCTCCATTCTCTTGGTTTCAAGGCTTCTAAAAAGAAACTGCAATGTTGTAGGCGTGAAGTTGTGTTTTTGGGGCGTGTTGTTTCTGCTTCAGGCTCTTCCATGTCTGTGTGACACCAACTGGCTATCTTGAAACACAGGAGACCTGAGACTGTGAAAGACATGTTGGCTTTCTTGGGACTCTGTGGGTATAGTCGACATTTCTTACCTTGTTTTGCAGAACGAACCTCTCCACTTCGGGCCCTGGTAAGGGAACAGGGCCATTCAAACCTCTCAGCCACATTGACCTGGACTCCGGAAGCTGACTCCTCGTTTGTAGAGTTAGTTCAAGACTTGGCCTGCGCTGCAGCCTTATCTTCACCTGACTACTCTCTACCCTTCCACCTAGATGCTGCAGTTACTAATACGATCATCAATGCCACACTGTATCAGAAGGTAAATGGTAAAAGGAATGTCCTCATGTACTGCAGCATTCCTTTGGACACTGTGGAAGCTCGTGCCCAGGAGTGTGCCAGGTATGCTGCAGGACTAGCTAAGGTCATCCAGAAAACATCTCACCTAGTCATGTCTCATCCATTGATCATTCTGACTGACCATTCAGTAACCTAAGTTTTCCTACAACACGCACAAACATGTGACACAAATATGTGACACATGCACAAACATGTGACACACGCACAAACATGTGGTACAAACATGTGACACACGCACAAACATGTGGTACAAACATGTGACACACGCACAAAAATGTGACACAAAAATGTGACATACGCACAAACGTGACACAAACATGTGACACGCGCTCAAACATGTGACACTAACATGTGAAACAGAGGGAGGAAACACATCAGAAATCACTGGAGGCAAACATGTTTCTGAACAAGTCTGGAATAGAACAGACTAGAATAGAACATTAAGTACAAAATATGATAAAACTAGTAAAAACATAGAAAAGCATCTTCAGTGTCAAAGGTCAGCCTACCTGCAGTGCACTCTCTGCTGCTGCCAGTGCAGGTTTAACAGCCAGGGGTCAAAGGTCAGCCTACCTGCAGTGCACTCTCTGCTGCTGCCAGTGCAGGTTTAACAGTCAGGGGTCAAAGGTCAGCCTACCTGCAGTGCACTCTCTGCTGCTGCCAGTGCAGGTTTAACAGTGAGGGGTCAAAGGTCAGCCTACCTGCAGTGCACTCTCTGCTGCTGCCAGTGCAGGCTTCGCTGCCTCCAGTTTAGATTCTGCTGTGGTTTTATCCACTTCTATCTCATCTACGATCATCTGGGCTTTGTCCTTCACCTTCTGAACCTGCTGCTTTACCTAAACACACACACACACACACACACACACTCATTTACATGTCTCATGAGGACTAAATTTGTAATCAGTTGTAGGTAAGGTAAGTATTGTGTAGTGAGTGGTTTTTTTTTTAAATAAGTAAACATATTTTAATTTTTTATTTGTAAAAAACTATTATGTTAAAAATAATGAAATGAAGTTAAAAAGAATGCGAAATTTCAATAAATGTAAAATAACTAAAACAGTAACAATGAAAATAAAATAAATGGAAAAAGTCTATATTTTTAAAATAGAACTGTTGAATTTTAAAAAAAATCTAAACAAATTAAGTAATAAAATGTAATTTAAAATAATAATAATAATAATGAAAAAATAAATAATTTTAAAAAGTAAACATCTTGAAACCTTTTAAAAATATAGGTTTCCCTCATGCTTTATGGGGACTTCCAGAAAAAATAAGCTAATGTGATTATAGGCAACATCATTTGCATATATTTTCATAACACAGATTTCACTTACATTTATATTTAACCCTCATGAGGACCTGAATTTTGGTCCCCATAGTGTCAGCGGTCCCCATGGTGTGACTGTATAAACATATCAATGTCCCCATAAACAAATATATACACACAATGTTAGTATTTTCCTGATCTGACCCACTGTAGGTTATTATTATTATTAATAATAAGAATTAATAATAATAATAATAATAATAATAATAATAATAATAATAATAATAATAATAATAATAATAATTAAAAAATAATACAAATAATAAAATAATAATAATAATAATAAAATAATAATAATAACAAAAAATAAAACTAATAATAATAATAATCATCATCATCATCAGATTTCTAGTGTTTTTTTAAGGCGCCCAAAGCGCTTCAAATTAGTGATCCATTATTCATTCACTCTCACATATGTATCCACAGTTGTCCTGGGACAGACTGACAGTGTTGGCCCTAGTATCGGCCTACTGCACCACATTGCTCAGAACTGACCCTGTAGCAACCCTGGGTTAATGGACGACCCGCTCTACCAACTGAGCCATGTCTGCACTGGTCTGTATGTGGAACCTGAAATAAAATCATTTCTATCTTCTATGTCATTTTTTTCATTTCATAAACTCATCCCAGGGCCCAGTCTGGACCCAGTCGAGGGCTACATGTTAAATCCTTCTGGTGTAGATTGTGGGGGAAAGGGTGAAATGTCCTTTAGTTTGTGCACCTTCTCTGCTGCCTGGGCTTTAACCGTGACCTCCTGCAGGACCTGGTCAGCCTTCTTGGAGGCGACAGCGAGCTCCTTTTCCTTAACGATCAGCTCTTGTGAGAGCTGCGACACCGACTGCTCCGCCTCCATCAGTTTATTCAGACCTAAAACACACACAAGTGCAGGCGCTGCTGATAATCATGTGATTAGATGACTTTATACCCCAGGAACAGCTGGGGGAGGGGCTTGGGGAGGTACGGGGCTACTGATGAATTAGTAGGTTTTAGACTATGTATTTTTGATTTGAATAAAAAATAAATGATGATGCAACGGATCAATGAACAGAAGGAATAATTACATTTACTAATGTGTAAAAGAGTGACACACATACACACACACAAGTGAGGTGAAGGGAAGGACTCAGATGCTCAGTGCTGAAGGAGAAAATAATTTAATAATAAACAGACAGAGACAAAATTAAAAAAAGACCAAACAAAACCTGGGGGTAGACCTGCCACAGTCCGTGGTGTGAAAAATGTCCAGGTGATGGTGACAGATGAGATGGCAAAGTGTCTGGGTTATGAAGGAGACACTACTGAAAGGTCCCGCACCGGCAACTGCAGCTTCACTGTTTAAATATTGAAGATCAGCAACGACTTGCAGCTGCACGGTGCGGGACCAGGTGGATCTGGAGAGCACTGGGGCAGAGGTCGTGACACACACAGATGATATAGAGGATTATATTCTAATAAATGGAGGTAAAATAAAAACAAGTTAATTTTTTAAAAAGTCACATTAGTAGTTTATGGGTTAAAACTGTGCAGAAGAACAGGAGTAAATGTTAGGGAGTAGAAGGATGGTTTAAATAATAATACATTTTATTTAAAGGCGCCTTTCTGACACTCAAGGTCACCGTACACATCACTTTAAAAACAGCATAAAACATTTCAAACACACAAACAAACAAATAAAACAAAAAAGTAAGAATAAGAATAAATAAGGAAACATGGACGTTATGGTGGAGAGGCAGTTGTGAACAGATGTGTTTTGAGTCTTGATTTAAAATGGATGAAAGAGTCGATGTTTCGGAGTCCCGGAGGTAATGAGTTCCAGGGTCAGGAGACTCTGCTCCCCATGGTGTTGAGGTGGGCAGAGGGGACAGACAGGTGTATGGCGTAAGAGGAGCTGAGGGTGTGGGAAGGAGTTGTAACATAGAGGAGATCAGACAAATATGAAGGGGCAAGGTTGTGGATGGCCTTGAATGTAAGGAGGAGAACTTTGAACTGGATGCGGAACTGAACTGGGAGCCAGTGGAGCTGTTGGAGAACAGGAGTGATGTGGTGGATGGAGGGGGTACAGGATATGATGCGGGCAGCTGAATTCTGGACCAGTTGGAGTTTATGGAGGGTTTTTTGAGGGAGGCCAAATAGGAGAGAGTTGCAATAATCCAGACGGGAAGTGAAGAGACTGTGAACAAGGATGGCGGCCTCGTGGGGGGTAAGGGAAAGGCGGAGGCGTTTGATGTTGCGTAGCTGGAAGTAGGCAGTCTGTGTAATGTTATTGATGTGGGGCTGAAAAGATGGTGTGCTGTTCAAGATGACACCCAGGCTCTTGACTTGAGGGGAGGGTGAAACGGTGGAGTTGTCAATGGTGAAAGATAAGCTGTCAATATTGGATAAGGTGGATTTGGTACCAATGAGGAGAACCTCAGTTTTATTGCTGTTTAATTTCAGGAAATTTTGGGTGAACCAGTTTTTTATTTTGGTGATGCAGTAGGTAAGGGAGGTGGGTGGGGGAGAGGAGGGGGGTTTAGTGGTGAGATAGAGCTGGGTGTCATCGGCATAACAGTGGAAATGGATGTCGTATTTACGGAGGATATTGCCAAGGGGAAGGAGGTAGAGAATGAAGAGTAGGGGCCCCAGGACAGAGCCCTGGGGCACACCAGAGGTAACGGGGGAGATGGTGGACTTGAGGGACTTAAGTTGGATGTATTGAGTGTGGCCAGAGAGGTATGATGTGAACCAGTTCAATGGGGTATGGGTGATGTCAATGGTGGATAGCTGGTGGAGGAGGGTGGTGTGACAGATGGTGTCAAAGGCGGCAGATAAGTCCAACAGGATGAGGATGGTGAGGAGTCAAGAATCAGCTGCCATGATGAGGTCGTTGGTTATTTTGACGAGTGCTGTGTCAGTGCTGTGGAGTGGGCAGAATCCAGACTGGAATTGTTCGTAGAGGTTATTGTGGGATAGGTGGAAATGGAGTTGGGAGGCAACTGTTCGTTCAAGGATTTTGGAGGTGAAAGGTAGATTGGATATAGGACGGAAGTTGTTGAAGTTAGAGCAGTCGGCATCAGGTTTTTTCAAAATTGGGGTAATGGCAGCAGTTTTGAAGGATGTAGGGACAGTTCCAGTGGTAAGAGACGAGTGGATGATGGCAGAGATGAGGGGGACCAGGGAGGGGGAGCAGGCTTTAACAAGTTGTGTGGGAGGGGGTCCAGTTGGCAGGTGGATGGTTTGGATTTCTGGATAAGTTCTGTGATCTCAGAGGGGGAGGGGAGATGGAAGGAGGAGAATGGGTGTGAGGGCGGCCGCCAGTCGGCTGAGATACTGGGGTGAGTGGTTGATTCGAGGTACTGGTGGATGTTCTTGATTCTTTCAGTAAAAAATTACATGAGAGCATTGCAGAAGGAGGTTGTGTAGCAGTGAGAGGGGAGAGAGTCTTGGGGTTGGGTGATATTGTTGAGGAGGGAGAAGAGTGTTCTGGAGTTTCCTTGATTGGCTGAGATTATTCCGGAATAGTAGTGTGTTTTGGTGCTGGTGATGGAGTCCTTATGAAGTGAGATGTGGTTGTTGTACATTTCCTGGTGAATTGTGAGACCTGTTTTCCTGTAGAGGCGTTCCCAGTTGTCAACCTTTAGCCTTCAAGAGACGGAGAGCGGGGGTGAACCAAGGGGCGGAGACAGTGAAGGAGACGGATCTGGTTTTTAACGGGGCAAGGGTATTGAGGATATTAAGAAGTCCAATGTTGTAGTGATAAACCAGATCGTCAGGGGTGGATAGATTTTGGATGTCAGGGAGGCAGGAGGACTGGATACTTGAAGTGAGAGTGGCAGGGTTAATGTTCTTTATATTCCGGAATGAGATCAGGCGTGGTTTTCTTGAGAGGGAAAAGTTGAGTTGTACAGTAAGTGATATGAGAAAGTGGTCAGTTATGGGGAGTTCATTGGCTGTGAGATGAGAGGAAGTGACACCAGAGCAGCAAATTAAATCCAGAATATGTCCTTTGGAGTGGGTGGGGAAATTGATATATTGTTGACAGCCGAAACTATCTAAACAGGAGGTGAAGTCTTTGGTGAGAAGCAGGTTGATATTGTCCATGTAGATATTGAAATCACCCAGAATTATTATGTTTGGCGAGAGAGATGATAAATGGGTGAGAAAGGCAGCAAAGTCATTTAGAAATTCATTATTCTGTTTGGGGGGGTGGTAGACAGTGGCAATGATGGTGGATGGTGGATTGCCGCAAGACCTCCCCCCTGGCCGGAGCCACGGGGTTGTGAAATGTAGATAAAACCAAGAGGAGTGGATTCATTCAGCTGGGTGAAGTCGTTGGGCTGTTGCCAGGTTTCGGTTAGACAGAGAAAGTTCAGTTTATTGTCAGTGATGATGTCCTGGATGAGTTGTCCCTTGTTGGTCAGTGAGCAGATATTAAGAAGAGCGAAGTTGAGTGAGGAGCTGTCAGAGCAGGTGGAGGTGTGAGCAGACCAGGCTAGGTAGGCTAACATACTGTGGTTAACAGACCTGCTGGTTGAGCATGGATGGTGACAAGAAGTAGACCAGATGGATCTAATTGCTGTTGAGCTGTTGCGGGGGATATGCTGACGGGACCTGTGGTGGATGTACCTCCGGCGGGGCTGGATAACTGGAATAAAGTAGGTCGAGTAAGGAGAGTGCATGAGATCCGAGGTAGTGGAGGAGGTTGGATGGTGGGAGAGGCTGGAGACGGTAACAGATGATTTTAATTTAACAGTAGAGGAGGAGGTGGAGTTTGTGGTGAAGATGGTGGAAGGTGTAGACAGTCAATCATGTGGGGTGAGCTGGACAGCTCACCCCACATGATTGACTGTCTAAATGAAACTATTATTTATCTTAAACAGGCAGATGCGCAGGTACTGCAACCGCAGGTACCAGTACTGCAGTACTGGTACTGCATCAGTGTCATCTCATCTGAGGTCAGAAGGTCAGACGAAGTGAATGAAAAAAAAACCTGATACTATCTGGTCTGGATTCTGAGATATCACCACTGATGTTTGAACTGTTGACCTTCACTGTCACCTTGACCTTTCACCTTTAGAGATCAACATTTAATGGTTTCTTCCTTGACACATTAGCAATAATCAAAATCTGTCCATAACATTTTGAGTTATCTTGCTGACAAACAAACATGTGTAGTGTGTAGAGTAGGGATGTTAACCAATAACCATTTGACCGATGGTTGACCGCATCGGCATTGTTCAGTCAATATTTTCTGTCACCAGTTAAAAGAAAACCATCGTGCATCAGTCATTCCACTGCACAGACTGTTTTTCATTGTATTGATCTGTCCATAGCATATGTTTATGAATTTGAGCATTAACAAAACAAGACAGAATGTATTAATAGCAAACACAGAGCTCAGTTAATCTATGTGGTACCTACATTTCACACCAGTCTGAATGTTTGATCCAAACACAAAGGGACAGGAAGTTGACACCATGAAAACCAGAAGTGTGGGAACACTTTAAAAAATCAACGACAGCGATGTCAAGTGTTCACGCTGTGATACGACGCTGATCCATCATCATCCCACATTCCCTGTTTTCCAGACCCAACGAGTGAGCGAGATCCAGACTCTCTCAAGGGGCGATGATGAGGACCACCACGGCCCGGCGCATATCTGGTTTGCACTCTGACCCTGTTACGGCGACAACAACCCGGGCCAGTCCGATTGAAGCGCAGCGTTTCTCCAGAGCCTGGAGCTCTAACTCCACCCTCTCCCCCTCTCGCACCAGCCACCGCAGGGAGGGTCAGCCGGCCGGTACCCTGGTCTCCATGAACAGGGCTAAGCCCAACTTAGACCTGACGGCCAAGGGGAGGTTAAGGAAGTATGCTGCAGGGGGACCTGGATCTGGCGGGTGGGTTTTGGATTGTGGTGCGTAAATGAATTTGTGTGTGTGTGCACCAACAAAGCAAGTGTTTTATTTTCTCGATGACCGACTAATGACCGGTTAATAAGGCTCACTGGTCGGTCAAGATTTTTTATGATCCCTAGTGTAGAGTGTGGTGTGTGGTGAGTTACCGGTCTTCATGCGTTCTGCTAACATTCCCAGGTGAGTGATCTTCTCACTGTAGATGATCTTGTAGCTGTTGATGAAGGACAGGTAAGACCGCGGCGTCACAAACGTCTGACGCCGGAAACGCTCAAAGTACTCCGTGCATTTCTCTGCCACCAGGTCCTGCAGGACAGACGGGGTCACGTGATCAGCACCGTGAACATACTGAGTGTGGACGGGAGCGTTGCGGTGAGGTCTTACCTGGAAGGTTCCCATGGTAACCACCACGCTCCGCTTGACGTCATCAGAGCAACGCAGGTCCTGGTACTGAGACAGGAAGTGCTGCGACACGGCCACCAGGGCATCACGAGGCCAGCGCTGGAACCAGTCCACAGTACAGCCGGAGATCAGGCCTGGGAACTGAAGGGTCAAAGGTCACATATAAAGACTAGATTAATTTACGTTGTTTTCACAATAAAAGTATCAGAAAATATTAGTTTTTAATTTCTTTTGCGGAATTTTTCAGGAACAACTTTATCCATTAATTATCCTCCATTATTCTACGGGCCTCTAGAACATTGCGACAGCTCCCATTCACTTTGAATGGACGTTCTCAGCATTTTTTTTGATAACTGCCCGCTGCCAATGGCAACGAGTTTTGTCACTTCAGATTCACAGTACCGTATCACTCCACAGGTAGTTTGGTCACTATAAAGGAAATATTGGCTACGTTGTAACGGCAATTTTATCCAATCTGTTACAGTAGTAGCAGTAATAAGAATTAATAATCTGTAATAACTGTAGAATAAGCAGGATAATGTATTGTATTTTACTATTGAAAAATATTTCCCTTTGGGTCCGAACAACACCCCTCCACCTTTGGCGTTGGGGTTCTATTCGACCACGAGAAGCGCATCAAGCAACTTGAGGAAGGGCTTAACACATACAGCAAAAAGATAGCCTCTTTGGAGGATACTTGTGAGAAGCTAGGTGCCAAAAACAAAACACTGCATGAACGCGCAGTTGACGCTGAGGACCGTGGAAGAAGATTCAACTTGAGAGTGAGTAATATCGATGAGAGTCAGGGGGACAAAATGCTACAGAATTCATGGCTATCTTCTTCTCAGAAATATTGAACGACGTATTCCCATCTCCCCCGGTATTAGACATAGCCGAGAGTTGGCCCCCTCAGATGCGATGGAAAGCCCACAGCGATGATCAGCTGGTTCCAGGATAAAGCCAAAGCCCAAGCTGGGAACCCCAGAGAGTTGGAATGGCGTGGAGTCAGTGTACGTTTCTTCACTGACTACAGCCAATATACCTTCAAGCAATGCGCCTCCTTTCGAGATGTGAAATCCCTACTGTACCACAAGAAGGTTACATTTCATCTCGTCCATCCTGCGGAGCTTCGGGTGGAACACGGGGAACAAACTCGCGTCTTAAGGTCAGCAGAGGTGGCCCAGCAGTTCTATGACCGGCATTTTCCATCAAGATAAATAATTTTTATCGGCTTTATTGTCCGTTTTGTTTCTCTCCTCCTCCCCTTTTTTTACATTATAATGTCTGAAACACTGCATGTGACTTTGTGAACACTGAGGCGTTGAGAATGTTTAGTTACTATAGAACAGGATTAATGTGTGCCTGTAGTTTGTGGGGAAGTGGTTTGAACCGAATATTGGTATGTTATCTTCCAAAGTGTGTATGTGGATTTTTCATTTACTTTTAAATGACTACGTTTTAATTAGTACTGAGAGTCTCCCCTAAACAATAGGGCTAGAGACAAGTTCAATGGGAAGCAGTGATTACGATTCAGCCAATTATGAGTTTCTTAGGTTTTTTGCACCTGTTTTGTTCTTTATTTTTTTAGCTGAGGACTTAAGGGGTTACGGGATGGAATAGAATGCTACTTAATGTTCAGCACATACAGGGAGGGTCATAGGACCCTGATATCAATAATCTTTCTTCACTTCTTTGATGCAGAATAAGACTACTGGTGTGAAGTTTTGTTCATGGAATGTCAATGGTATCAATAATCAGACAAAAAGAGGTGGGGTTGTCATGACCTCCGCTCCGGTGACCTTTCCCCCAGTGCTCATCCACACTCACCTGGTCCCGCACTGCGCAGCTGCAAGCCGTTCCTCATCTGTGGCTATAAAAGCAGTAAGGCTTGCAGTTGCCAGTGCGGGACCATTCAGTATTGTCACCTCCATAACCCGGACATCTTCTGCCATCTCCTCAATCACCATAACCCGGACATTCATCATCACCACGGACTCTGACCATTTGCTCCCAGGTTTTGTCTGTCTTGTCTTCATGTTTCTCAGTTTTGTTATTAAATTATTTTTCCCTTCAGTACTGTGCATTGGAGTCCTCCTTCACCTCACCCCGATCCTGACAGGGGTCCTTCCACATTTAAAAACCCTACAGGTGGATATAATGTTCTTGCAGGAGACACATTTGACAAATGATGCACACGGGAGAATGAGATGTAGGTGGATAAGTAAAAATATACCACTCAAAATTTTCATCCAGAGCTAGAGGAATGGCAATCTTGATCCGAAAAGGAGTGGCTTTTAAACATTTATCTACAATATCAGACAAGAATGGACACTACGTGATGGTTCAGGGAGAATTGCAATCTGTCCATTTAACATTATTGAATATTTATGGGCCAAATTGTGATGATGCTGAATTTTTTTAGGAAAGTTTTAAGTTTAATTCCAGATATCTCAAGTACCAACTTAATAATTGGATCTGACCTTCATTTTGTCCAAAGAATAACCCTCTTTAACTCTCGTAAACCTGTGAAAACATGCATTGATAACATGAATGTGGTAGACCTCTGGGGAACACTTAATCCAACAGGCCGAGAGTATTCATTTCACTCCAGGGTCCACAATATGTATAGACAAATAGACCATTTACTGGTGGATGGGAAGTTGCTGCCATATGCCTCTAATCCTACATATCATAATATTATAATCTCTGACCACGGACCTGTCTCCTTTATTCTGAAATTGGATAGATTTACTAGACCACAAAAGAATTGGAGGTTTAACCCTCAGCTACTTGAGAACAGAAAAGTTTGTGAATACTTGGAAGCACAGATTGCTTTGTTTTTCAATACTAATGATAAGGATGACATTTCACCCGTGCGACTGTGGGAGACTTTTGAGGCATTTTTGAGAGAGTGCATCATCTCATACCAATCCAATATCAGAAAGCATAACAGGAAAAAACTATTAGAGCTAGAAGAAGAAATAAGACAATTAGATTTGGATAAAAACCCATCTAATGAAAAATATAACAGCATCTCAGCCCTTAAATTTAAACTTAATCATTAATTATCTGACCAAATGAGCAGAGCCTTTCGACATGTGAATCAAAACTATTTCGAGTTTGGTGATAAGCCAGAGAAATTGTTAGTAAAACAATTACGTAAAATTGGAAAGTGACCGAATTATCCACAAAATAAGATCTGATGCTGGTGTTCTCCATACTCAACATGAAGATATTAATAGAGAATTCAAAAGTTTTTATGAAAGGTTGTACTCTTCTCAGAGCGCTGCAGAGCCAGGAGTAATGCAAACATTTTTAGACTCTTGTACTTGTGTACTCTCCTGGAGCTGGACCAGCCAGATCGTGAGAGACTGGATGTAGAAATTACCTGTGCAGACATCATGGATTCTATTAAAGCACTGAAAAATGGAAAAAGCCCTTGGAAATGGCGGGGTCATTATCTTAGATGCCTTTTCAATGCCATGCAGTCTCCCAGAGGCCTTGAGGAAGACCTTGTAGTGGTGGTAAATGCTTTCGACCAGGGAGAGTTTTCTTATTTATTCTCAGTGTTGGAAAAATTTGGGACTGGAGATGGGCTCATTGCTTGGATTAGGCTGTTGCACAGCAATCCCTCTGCCAGAATATTGACCAATCAGACACTGTCCTCACAGTTCATGCTTGATAGGGGATGTAAACAGGGCTGTGTATTGAGTCCTTTACTGTTTGCTCTGGCTTTGGAACCCCTCGCACAAACAGTGAAGGGAAAACCCTGACATACATGGCTATAACACAGAACACACTTGTAATAAGATCTCCTTATACGCAGATGATATCCTTCTGTATGTAACCCGACCCGAAACTACAATTCCACAGATTTTGGAAATAATTAATCTGTTTGGAACATTTTCAGGTTACAGAATTAATTGGACTAAGAGTGAGAGCTCACTCTTAGTACCGATACGTCTTACTGATGAGGCAATTCCCCTTTAAGATAAGTGCAGAAAAATTTACATATTTAGGGATTGTAATCACCAAAAAATATGAGATCATGTTTGACACAAACTTCACTCCCTTAATGGAGAAATAAAAAAAAAAAAAAACGTATAGAATTTTGGAAAATGCTGCCAATCTCATTAGTGGGGAGAGTTAATGCAATTAAGATGATCTTCCTTCCTCAATTCTTATATCTCCTGCAGAACATACCAATATTTATCAGTAAAAACTGCTTCAAAAAATTTTATGCTACTGTCCTCTCATTCATTTGGAATAAAAAATTACATAGGATTAAAAAAGATAATTTATGTAAATCCAAGAGGGATTGCGGACTTGCTTTGCCCAATTTTACTGGTTACTACTGGGCGGCAGGCCTTCGCTCCGTCTCGGCATGGCTGGATGAAACTTCGGTGTTGCCCTGCTGGCTGAGGATGGAGAGGGAGGACTGTCAGCCCTACGCAATTGGAGCAGTTATACTCTCTACTGTGGAGATTGCTAAAAATATTTATGGGCAAAATCCAATTATATACAACACAAAAAAGATATGGAAGCAAATGGGAAGGCACTTTAACCTTAGGAGAGTTTATTTATTATTACCTATTTCATCAAATCCATAATTTGCTCATATGGATGTTTTTTTTTAATGTTTGGAAGGAGTTGGGAATAGGTAACATTGGGGACCTTTATATAGAGGGCTCGTTTGCATCTTTTGAGCAACTTTGGGTACTTTCAAATTAGGAAATATGTGAGGGAGCACCTGACTGGATACGAAAATGCAGCCCCTGATAAATTGGATGAGTGTTTAAAGCTGTGCACAGGTGACCATTTAACTCACTCACTGCCAGTGACATATATATATACGTCAATCACAGTTTTTTTTAATGCAAGGGGCAGAGCGGTCTTGCGCAGCCTGTCACTGAAAATCAGGCTGGTTTCCAAGTGTCCCGCTATTTTGCCCAGGGACAGACACTCCTGGGGGGATTGGACCCCTAAAAAGTCCAGAAACCATGGTGTAGGTAATTTAACCCGCTCATAAGGCTCTGTTCTGGGACAGAATAACAGAGCATTTGCCCCCCTGAACGGACCGGAGACCAGCGGACTGAAGCCCGGCATTTAACCCGCACATAAGGCTCTGTTCTGGGGCTGAATATAAAGGTATTTGGACCCCTGTAAAAAATGACAAAGTCCCACTTTCACGCATAGTGCGTTTTGTATACTGGGAGTTGCTGGAGCCAAAAGTGTTTGAAATTTTTCCACAGACCTTTGGTACTACAAAACCAAAGTGGAAACGTAAACAGCTTTTGCCCTTTGGCAGTTTCTAGAGCCTCCGCAGTCAAAGCGAAGGGGGGCAGTGACGGTAGAGTGCATTTTGCACTTTTCTGGGAGATATTTTTTCACATGCGTCCCTGTTATGAGTAACCACAGTTTTAACTGGTGGTGCTCCAGTGTGATAGAGGTCAGCTTTGGAGGGGGAGTTACCCGGACAAAGACAAAAGGACATCGGATCGCTTTAGTGGATTTTTGCCCTCCGAACCTCCAGATGGATACGTCTTTATGAAGCCCCGCCTCTGAAGGGCCTATACTCTCCGTTTGTCTGTCCGGTGGTAGGTTCCTTCAACATTGCGGGTTGGTACACGTTAGGTATTCGGAAGGGGACGCCTTGAGGACAGGGCTCCGGCCTCCAGGAGAGGGTGCGAGACACGAAGACGCTCTGAGGGGGCGGTGGTTCCTGTTCCCTGGCCCCCATCCAGGTCTGTCACCCTAACCGATGATGCCCCTTTTCCGCCCTGCCCGCCACGTACCCTGTCATGACTGGAGGGCTCACGGGGGGGTGTTGGGGATGCCCTCCTCGGGACCGGCGACTCTCTTGGGGGCCTTGGATCGCCTCCTCCGCCCCCTCGGATCACTGCATTGCCGTGGGTGGGATCCACATACCCTCCACCTTCGGGGCTATTCTCGTTGATCCTCCAGTATAGCAGCATAAGCTTGTCCAAAGCGAGCTCAGGGAGGACAGACACTCCCGTAGAGCAGAAGGGAATGGCAGCTGGGGTGTCAGACCATCGTGAGAGACATGAAGAGCTTCCACTTTGGTTTTGTAGTACCAAAGGTCCGGTTGACTTACTGGGCCGGATTAAAGGGTTTAGCCCAAGGAGGCGGCTTAAATTCAGGGTACTAAGGACCGGCTGGGGCGGTAGGTCCCTGGAGGTCCTGTAGAGGCTGGGTGTGTCTAGATTGTGGTCGGTGATAGTGAGCCTTTGGTGGGTAATGGTCCCAGAGTTAGACCCCTGCTTCTTGGAGGTCCATAAGGGGTCTGATGTGTTAATACTATGGCTGGGAAAAGAGGCTTCTGAGCGGGTTAAAGTCTGGAGTTTAGACCCCTGGTTGCCGGTCCATCCAGGGGTCCACATGCTCGGCTACCATGCCCCTGAACAGGGCCTGATGGGTGGGTCTAAAGCCCGGCCTTCTGAACTCTAGTTCTATGTGGGTCCAGGGGTCCAAATGCCCCTCTACACTGCCCCAGAATACAGCCTTATTGGTGGGTCTAAAGCCCAGCCTTTTTCGACCCCTGGTTCTATGTGGTTTCAGGCGTCCAAATGCCCCGGTACTCTGCCCCAGAACAGGGCCTTCTGGGTGAGTTAAAGCCCAGCCTTTAGAGCCCTGGTTCTATGTGGTTCCAGGGGTCCAAATGCCCTGCCTTTTTACCCCCAGAACCGGGCCTTCTGGGTGGGTTACATCCCAGCCTTTAGACCCCTGGTTCCTGGAGGTCCTGTCACCTGTCAGTGAAAATCAGGCGTGTACTCATTGAATCATTGAATTTTGGTGTAATACCAACCTAATCCTGGGGAGGAGGGGCATGGGAATCGGTTTGTGGGTGGGGCACAACTGGTGTTGGCAGAGGAAGAAGAGCGAGCTTGAGTGAAGATGGCGAAAAAGCGGTAATGTAGCGAACTGAGGCAACTGGTGGTGGAGGAAAGCAGGTTTTGGAATATTTCAGGAGATACTGCGGCAGGTGAGGGGGAAAGAGAAGGGAGAGTAGGTCGGAGATACCCAGCAAAGAAGAAGGGCAGAGTGACCTGGTGTGGTGCGCACCATGTGCCCTCAAAGGACCAATGGCACCAGCATGGCCCAGGTGAATCCGGTTCAGAGGATCCCAGTGAACCAGACCCGGATACTTCAGATGAATGGCTGCCGCCTGGTTCGTTGGACACCAGCACAGCCTCATCGCCGGAGTGGGAGCCGGATTGCTCCGATAATAGACGTGACAGAGGTAAGAATGAACCCCCATTCAGTCCATGTTACATGAACACCATTTTCCTCCAGTCGTATTATGGGCACCTGTTGCTAATCGTTATGGTAAGGTGACAACGGACCCACCTAGGGCTGAGACTGAGCAATACTGGAAGAGCATCTGGGAGAAGGAGGTAACACATAACACCAATGCCCAATGGCTGACAGACTTACAGGCAGAGCACAGCCAACTCCCAGAACAAGAGCCAGTAGTCATCACACTAGCAGACATCCAAACCAGAGTGTCCAAAATGAAGAGCTGGACAGCACCAGGGCCCGACATGATTCATACCTACTGGCTTAAGAAACTGACAGCACTCCATGAACGCCTAGCAGCACAGATGAACCAGCTGCTAATATCGGGAAACCACCCAGAGTGGCTAACCCAGGGCCGGACAGTTCTCATGATGAAGGACCCCCAGAAGGGAACAATACCATCTAACTACCGGCCTATAACCTGCCTCAGCACCACATGGAAGCTACTATCAGGCATCATTGCGACTAAGATGAGTAGACACATGGTGCAATACATGAGCAGAGCACAGAAAGGAATAGGCAACAACACCAGGGGAGCCAAACACCAGCTACTGGTTGACAGGGCAATTTCCCGAGATTGTAAGATGAGGAACACCAACCTGTGCACTGCCTGGATTGACTACAAGAAAGCCTATGACTCAATGTCACATACATGGATACTGGAATGTTTAAAACTGTATAACATCAACAGGACACTAAGAGAGTTCATCCAGAACTCAATGAGGCTGTGGAAGACAACTCTGGAGGCCAACTCAAAGCCAAATGCACAAGTGAGCATCAGATGCGGCATTTACCAAGGAGATGCTCTGTCCCCCCTGCTGTTCTGCATAGGCCTAAACCCCCTCAGCCCGATCATCTCAAAGAGTGGCTTCGGATACCAGTTCCGAAGTGGAACATCCATCAACCACCTCCTCTACATGGATGACATCAAGCTGTATGCCAAGAATGAGCGTGACATCGATTCCCTAATTCACCTCACCCGGATCTACAGCAAAGACATTGGGATGTCATTCGGACTAGATAAATGTGGGCGGATGATATCTACAAGAGGAAAGGTGATCACAACTGAAGGGGTTGACCTACCTGAAGGGAACATCACAGATGTGCAGGAAAGTTACAAATACCTGGGGATCCCACAGACAAATGGTAATCATGAGGAGGCAGCTGGGAAGTCAACCACCCCCTACAGAGGGTAAGGCAGGTCCTGAAAAGTCAGCTGAACGGCAAAAATAAGATCCAGGCCATTATATATATATATATATATATATATATATATATATATATATATATATATATATATATATATATATATATATATATATATCATATTATAATATCTGGATGTTCCAATGTTTTTAAATGATTGTGTGTGTGTTGGAATGTCTGTACACTGGGTTGACCTGAAAGGTCACAGCATTCCTGTCAGAAGCAGCAGAGAGAGAACACAATGACCGTAATACATGTGAAGACTGCCAGCAGAATGACGTAGGAATGAAAACATTTGGTCTGTTGTCAAGACTAAGGTCCACCTCTCTAAGAGAAAGGAAAAAAAGGATGAGAGAGATAGAGCTGGGGGCTTTTTCTCTGTTCACTGCTGGGGGCTTTACTCTTCACTTTTCTCTCATCTGTGGTCAGGCAATTGTCTGAAGTTACTTTTGAGGACTTGGAAGGTTTGTAAGCTCAATGATTGATTGATTACTCAATTGTTTGAATTGTTTATATTTTTATAATGAATTGTTAAACTTTCTTATTTGGTTCTGGTATTTTTGAGTCATCTCAACAGGGAAACCCAAAACCAAGAAAGACAAACAACGACATTATTTAGACCCGTATCTGGATAGACTTTCCAGAACTCCTCCACCAAACATCTGCTCAGTATTGACTGTTAATAATTGTATTAAATCCAGGAACACTGTGGATGTATGGAGGTTGCAGCATCCAACAGATTGTGATTTTTCTTTTTACTCCCATATTCAAAAGTCATATACACGAATAGATTATTTTCAAGCTGATTCTAAATTAATCCCCAATATTGAAAGGAGTAAATATCACAATATTATTATTTCCGATCACAGTCCAGTAAGTATGACTCTCAAACAAAACTACTGTTGGCGCTTTAACCCTATGTTGCTTGAGGATGTGACCTTTAACAAATATATGTCTGACCATATTTCTGTGTTCCTTGAGACTAATGATAATGGTGAGGTCAATGATTCAATATTATGGGAAAGCCTAAAGGCTAATATAAGGGGAAAAATAATAGCTTTTGAAGCTGGACGCAGTAAAGTAAAGGACAGCAGAGTAAAAGAAATAGAAGAGGAAATAAAAATTATGGATCAAACTTATCAAAACTCAATCCTGACTATAATAAAATCCTTAAACTGCAATATGAATATAATTCAATACTCAGAAATGAAGTTGGTAAAATACTTTTAAAACTGAAACAAAAAAAAATTGAACTTGGTGAAAAGCCTCATAGGCTGTTAGTTAGACAACTAAAAGGTGAACAAGCAAAACGCTCCATTTATAAAGTTAGATCAAGTACTGGATTAATTCTAACTGATCTGCAGACTATTAACGAACACTTCAGATCATTTTACTTAGACATTTACTCCTCTAAAACACATGCTACACAGCTAGAATTCCAAACCTTTTTTGCTTCTTTGTCCCTTCCACATTTGAATGACTCCTCAGAAGTATTTAGACTGATTTCACAACACTTAAATTATTAGATGCTGTAAAAGTTTTCCCCTCTGGTAAGACCCCTGGACCTGACGGGTTTGGCCCTGAATTTGATCAAACTAACCCCACTGTTATTAAGAATGATACGTCACACATATGTAAATAAGTCACTTCCAACATCACTATGTGATGCAAACATTTGCGTCGTTCCTAAAACCAGGCAAAGATGATCCAGACCCTGTCTATGACGTTGGTCTATCATTGACATTACTAAACCACCACTTCAAATTACTGACAAAAAGACGAGCAAAATGTATCACACATATTATACATCTGGATCAAACAGGATTCATACCTGCTAGATACTCCTTTTGTAATGTTGGCAAAATCTTCAATATTTTCTACACAAATAAAAAGGTAACTAACGCAGCATTATTGTCCTTCGATGCTCATCAGGCTTTTGACACCAGTGAACACTCAAACCTTTTTGAGTTTGGCTTTGGTTTATTGAGTGGATAAAAACCCCACATCATCAAACCTCACTAACGGGAACAAGTCTAAAACCTTTTCTTTAAAAAGAGGAGTCAGGCAGGGAGACGCTTTGTCCCCCCCTGCTTTTTAATATTGCCTTGGAACCATCAGCTGTAGGGATTCGGGCTCATTCAGATATTAAAGGTATCAAACTAGGGGAGATAGAAACATGTGGAACGCTGTACGCAGATGATCTGATCCCAAAACATTTATTTCCATTGTATTGAATGATGCCAACACATTTATCTGGATACACCATGAATTGGGGGAAAAGTGCATTCATGCCCCTGGGGGATGACTTACCTCAGCAGTTTCTGAATTCTCTCCCCTGTACTGTAGTTAGTGACCACTTTAATTATCTGGGATTAAAATTGACTAAAGACTCTAAACATCTTTATAGGGCACATTTTGTTCAACAAATAGAGAAACTTTAAGTAATATTGAGTCTTGGAGAATATTACCACTAACCAAGATTAGACGAGTCAATGCAATTAAAATAGTTAGTCTACCAAGATGTTTGGATTTGTTTCAGAAGTTGGCTTTTATTTAAATGCAGCTTTTTTTCAAAGTTGGACTATATTATTTCATATGGGGATATACAGTAAGTCCCACAGGATAGTTAAAGCCCATGTGCATAAACCAACAGATAAGGGAGGTCTTAGACCCCCCAGTGTTCAGACATTACTATTGGGCAGCCAACGCTACAGCTCTGACCTACTGCAAATGTTGGAGGTCCACAGACACCAGAACAGAAAACAGTCCCTCTTGGCTACAGTCCCTCAGGTCAACATCACACTACGTACATTTTTATTTTCTAGCGCCACAATGGATACGTCACTTCACAATAATTTGGTTTTAAGAACCTCCATGCGTACGCTACATCAGATGAAAATGGCCAGTCAAATAACACAAGGTTCTAGATATAGGTTCTATATGGACTCAAATCTGTCAAAGTCCTCTATTTAAGCCTGGACCAACGGACACAGCCTTTGCTATTTGGAAAAATAAAGGAATTATAACTCTGGCTGATTTATGTATTGATGGTAATTTTGCTTCATTTGCACAATAATGTGATAAGTATAAAATCTCAAACTCCCACTTTTTTCGCTACCTTCAAATTCGATACTATATGAAAAAATAATTTGCGCACTTTGAATCTATTCCTAGTCCTCATCCATTTTATGAACACAATTCTAATCGCCTGATCTCTAGATTTGTTGACTGTTT
Organism: Siphamia tubifer; assembly: GCA_020466265.1. Taxonomy (NCBI): domain Eukaryota; kingdom Metazoa; phylum Chordata; class Actinopteri; order Kurtiformes; family Apogonidae; genus Siphamia; species Siphamia tubifer. The sequence goes on along the minus strand of CM035802.1, from coordinate 4,743,184 downwards.
CACCACTTCTGTTTCCACTGAACATCTGCCTGGACTCCAGATGTGAATTCAGAAGTACCTGAAGAGCGATGGGATGAGGCCATAACACAAATTCACTCCTGTTCCATTAACAGTCACCATCGACTTATACAGTATAAAGTGATTCATAGATGACATTACTCACAAACAAAATTAAAGAAGATGTTTCCATCAGTATCTTGTCTATGTGATAAGTGTTCCTCTGCTGAAGGAACACTGGCACATTTATTTTGGTTCTGTCCTCGACTATTTACTTTTTTGCTCTGCTATTTTCAAATGGTTTTCCAAATATTATTCATTGAATATTAGTCCAGACCATAATATGGCCATATTTGGATGTTTTTTAGATAATAGGGGATATGGGACAAACGTATAGTTGGCACTACAGCTTGGAATGGAGGTGGCCAAAAAACTGGTACTACTGACCTGGAAACCTATGGAACCTCCGAATTTTCAACATTGGCAGAAATGGTCTCCACAATACAAATGGAAAACACTTGGACAATATAGACAAACACACAGCAGTATGGGGACCCTTCTGGCTCAGTGTCACATTTCTGCATCTTGATAAACTTTACAGTCTGATATGGTCAGTTGCTTTTTTTGTTTTTCTTTTGTTTATTTAGTCTGGCAGTTTCTTTTGTTGTATTGTATTGTTTTGTGTATTTTATGTTAAAATAATTGAAAAACTTAATAAACAATAATAATGAGGAAAAAACAGTGGCCCAGCAACTGACAGAACTGTAAGAACCGACGGCACTGACAGAACTGACAGCACTGACAGAACTGACAGCACTGTCAGAACTGACAGAACTGACGGCACTGACAGAACTGACAGAACTGTCAGCACGGTCAGAACTGACAGCACTGACAGAACTGACAGCACTGACAGAACTGACAGCACTGACAGAACTGACAGCACTGTCAGAACTGACAGAACCGACGGCACTGACAGAACTGACAGCACTGACAGCATTGACAGAACTGACAGCACTGACAGAACTGTCAGCACGGTCAGAACTGACAGCACTGACAGAACTGACAGCACTGACAGAACTGACAGCACTGTCAGATCTGACAGAACCGACGGCACTGACAGAACTGACAGAACCGACAACACTGACAGAACTGACAGCACTGACAGCATTGACAGAACTAACAGAACCAACGGCACTGACAGAACTGTCAGAACCGACAGCACTGACAGAACCAACAGCACAGACGGCACTGACAGAACCGACGGCACTGACAGAACCGACAGCACGATCAGAACTGCCGTTGGTTCTGTTAGAACTGACAGAACCAACGGCACAGACAGAACTGACAGAACCGACGGCACTGACAGAACTGACAGCATTGACAGAACTGACAGAACCAACAGCACTGACATAACTGACAGATCCAACGGCACTGACAGCACTGTCAGAATTGACAGCACTGATATGGGACAGCACTGACAGAACCGGCAGCGCTGACAGAACCGGCAGCACTGACAGAACTGACAGAACCAACAGCACTGTCAAAACTGACAGCACCGATAGAACTGACAGAAACGACGGCACTGACAGAACTGACAGAACTGACAGAACCAACGGCACTGACAGCATTGACATAACTGACAGAACCAACGGCACTGACCGAACTGTCAGAACTGACAGAACCGACAGCACTGACAGAACCAACAGCACTGTCAGAACTGACAGCACCGACAGAACTGACAGAACCGACAGAACTGACAGAAACGACAGCACTGACAAAACTGACGGCACTGACAGAACTGACAGCACTGTCAGAACTGACAGAACCGACGGCACTGACAGAACTGACAGAACCGACAACACTGACAGAACTGACAGCACTGACAGAACTGTCAGCACGGTCAGAACTGACAGCACTGACAGAACTGACAGCACTGACAGAACTGACAGCACTGTCAGAACTGACAGAACCGACGGCACTGACAGAACTGACAGCACTGACAGCATTGACAGAACTGACAGCACTGACAGAACTGTCAGCACGGTCAGAACTGACAGCACTGACAGAACTGACAGCACTGACAGAACTGACAGCACTGTCAGATCTGACAGAACCGACGGCACTGACAGAACTGACAGAACCGACAACACTGACAGCACTGACAGCATTGACAGAACTAACAGAACCAACGGCACTGACAGAACTGTCAGAACCGACAGCACTGACAGAACCAACAGCACAGACGGCACTGACAGAACCGACGGCACTGACAGAACCGACAGCACGATCAGAACTGCCGTTGGTTCTGTTAGAACTGACAGAACCAACGGCACAGACAGAACTGACAGAACCGACGGCACTGACAGAACTGACAGCATTGACAGAACTGACAGAACCAACAGCACTGACATAACTGACAGATCCAACGGCACTGACAGCACTGTCAGAATTGACAGCACTGATATGGGACAGCACTGACAGAACCGGCAGCGCTGACAGAACCGGCAGCGCTGACAGAACCGGCAGCACTGACAGAACTGACAGAACCAACAGCACTGTCAAAACTGACAGCACCGATAGAACTGACAGAAACGACGGCACTGACAGAACTGACAGAACTGACAGAACCAACGGCACTGACAGCATTGACATAACTGACAGAACCAACGGCACTGACCGAACTGTCAGAACTGACAGAACCGACAGCACTGACAGAACCAACAGCACTGTCAGAACTGACAGCACCGACAGAACTGACAGAACCGACAGAACTGACAGAAACGACAGCACTGACAAAACTGACGGCACTGACAGAACTGAGAGAACCGACAGCACTGTCAGAACAGACAGCACTGACAGAACCGACAGCACTTCACAGATCCGACAGAACCGATGGCACAGACAGAACTGACAGAACCGACGACACTGTCAGAATTAACAGCACCAACAGAACTGACAGAACCGACGGCAATGTTAGAATTGACAGCACCAACAGAACCAACGGCACTGACAGAACTGACAGAACCGATGGCACTGTCAGAACTGACAGAACCGACGCCACTGACAGAACTGACAGCATTGACAGAACTGACAGAACCAACGGCACTGACAGAACCGACAGATCCAACGGCACTGACAGCATTGACATAACTGACAGAACCAACGGCACTGACAGCACTGTCAGAACCAACAGCACTGTCAAAACTGACAGCACTGATAGAACTGACAGAAACGACAGCACTGACAGAACTGACAGAACTGACAGAATCGACGGCACTGTCAGAATTAACAGCACCGACAGAACTGACAGAACCGACGGCACTGACAGAACTGACAGAACCGACGGCACTGTTAGAACTGACAGAACCGACGGCACTGACAGAACTGACAGAACCGACGGCACTGTTAGAACTGACAGAACCGACGGCACTGACAGAACTGACAGAACCGATGGCACTGACAGAACTGACAGACCCGGCGGCACTGTCAGAACCGACAGAACCGACGGCACTGACAGAACCGACGGCACTGTCAGAACTGACAGACAGTCTACACCGAGGGAAAATCTGATACAAGATAAAGAACAAAAGTGAAACATTTGAAAGGATAAGGGGACCACTAGTAACTTTCCTTTCTCTTTAGATGGACATGGATAGTGTCCGAGGAGGGGAGGGGGGTATTGGCTGAGGTGGGTGGGGAGGGTGTTTTGGGGTTGAGGGGTGGTTGTTGTTCATGTTCTCATGTGTTCTTTTGTGCCTGTATAACTGACCTGTTGTATTCTAACTTGTTTATAAACTGTTTCATAAAATCAACAAAAATATTTGAAACGAATGAACCATGTACATGAATTTCAAATAATGTAGACTTTTGATCAGATAATGTAGACTTTTGATCAGATAATGTAGACTTGTTCTAGTTTCTATCCATATCCAGAGGACTGGACATGGATGAGTGAGGACAAAGTTGTGAAAGTGTTTTTTACGGAGCTGCTTTCTGACCTTTAAGGCTCTGCTGCGGAATTTCTCACCGACCGGTGAGAAGCAGAGGACGACATGTAAGTTGGTGCGGACTCTGGACAGGAAGTAGTGGTAGATGTTTTCAGGGGTGGGGGGTCGGCGGGGGTGCTGCTTCTTCATGACAGGGATCAGATCCTGGGCGATGTCGTCCAGCTCGTCACGAGCGAACAGGTTTGAAACTTCGCCGCTGGCCAGGACGTTATTCATGTACTCTGAGGAAGAGGAGGACAGGTGTAAACAACAGCCCATAGCTCATAGGTGTCAAACATAAGGCCCGGGGGCCAAATCTGTCCTGCCAAAGGGCAGGACAGAAATCAACCATTCAGATCAGATGCATCCTTTCATCATAGCATGTTTTTACTGTAAAGTACCCTGTGTACTCGTACTATGAAGGGTACTATACAAATAACATCTGATTTACTAACCATTTTTTACAGACTATAAAGGACACGATAAAGACATTAACTTTCTACAAAACTTTTTATTTAATAATTTAGACTTTTTATCTGATAATTTAGACTTTTTATTTAATAATTTAGACTTTTATCTAATAATTTAGACTTTTTATTTAATAATGTAGACTTTTTATCTAATAATTTAGACTTTTTATCTGATAATTTAGACTTTTTATCTAATAATTTAGATTTTTTATTTAATAATGTAGACTTTTTATTTAATAATTTAGACTTTTTAATCTAATAATTTAGACTTTTTATTTAATAATGTAGACTTTTTATTTAATAATTTAGACTTTTTATCTAATAATTTAGACTTTTTATCTAATAATTTAGTCTTTTTATCTGATAATTTAGACTTTTTATTTAATAATTTAGACTTTTTATTTAATAATTTAGACTTTTATCTAATAATTTAGACTTTTTATTTAATAATGTAGACTTTTTATCTAATAATTTAGATTTTTTATTTAATAATTTAGACTTTTTATCTAATAATTTAGTCTTTTTATCTGATAATTTAGACTTTTTATCTAATAATTTAGATTTTTTATTTAATAATTTAGACTTTTTATCTAATAATTTAGACTTTTTATCTGATAATTTAGACTTTTTATCTAATAATTTAGATTTTTTATTTAATAATGTAGACTTTTTATTTAATAATTTAGACTTTTTAATCTAATAATTTAGACTTTTTATTTAATAATGTAGACTTTTTATTTAATAATTTAGACTTTTTATCTAATAATTTAGACTTTTTATCTAATAATTTAGTCTTTTTATCTGATAATTTAGACTTTTTATTTAATAATTTAGTCTTTTTATCTAATAATTTTGACTTTTTATCTAATAATTTAGACTTTTTATCTAATAATTTAGACTTTTTATTTAATAATGTAGACTTTTTATCTAATAATTTAGTCTTTTTATCTAATAATTTAGTCTTTTTATATAATAATTTAGTCCTTTTATCTAATAATTTAGTCTTTTTATATAATAATTTTGACTTTTTATCTAATAATTCAGACTTTTTATCTAATAATTTAGACTTTTTATTTAATAATGTAGACTTTTTATCTAATAATTTAGTCTTTTTATCTAATAATTTAGACTTTTTATTTAATAATTTAGTCCTTTTATCTAATAATTTAGTCTTTTTATATAATAATTTTGACTTTTTATTTAATAATGTAGACTTTTTATCTAATAATTTAGTCTTTTTATCTAATAATTTAGACTTTTTATTTAATAATTTAGTCCTTTTATCTAATAATTTAGTCTTTTTATATAATAATTTTGACTTTTTATCTAATAATTCAGACTTTTTATCTAATAATTTAGACTTTTTATTTAATAATGTAGACTTTTTATCTAATAATTTAGACATTTATCTGATACTTTAGACTTTTTATTTAATAATTCCATCTTTTTATCTAATAATTTAGACTTTATATATAAAAATTTTGACTTTTTAATATAATAATTTAGTCGTTTTATTTAATAATTTAGACCACCTGTGGTGTGGGGTCAACACTCACCCAGAAAGGCTTCGTCTTTGATGTCATTGTCAGTGAACAGGAAGGTGACGCCTTTTCCCTGCTGCCCAGCGATGCGGTACAGAACCTTCAGGTCATCCAGCAGGTTGGAACATCCATACGACCTGTGGGCACAAGGGTCACAGTGAAGACCACCCACTAAATATACAGTAAAATGCACAAAAAATAGTGATCCGTTATTCATTCACTCTCACATGCTCCCTCTGGTGGTGGTAAACTACATATGTATCCACAGTTGTCCTGGGACAAACTGGAAGACATTTTGAGCCTACGGTCCCTCTGACCACCACTAAACATTCATGCATTCATAAATGAACTGACGAAGACAGAGCAGGAAACGAACCACCAACCCGTTGGTTAATGGATGACCCGCTCTACCAACTAAGCCATGGGTGTCCTACAGGAAGGGTCACTATTTTGTAGATCTTTAACCCCTACCCCTTGCCCCTTCATACGGAGGGGTAAGGCGTAGGGCTAGGAAGGAAACCTCTACGAAATGGGACAACGCTCCAACACTCGCGTGCATCATCAGTTCACGCCGCCAGTTATGACGTAACCGAACGCAACAATTGTCACCAGAAGTAAGAAAACAAATCTGCTGATGTGGTTGTCACTCTTTCCATGGCTGTTCAGATATTTGTACATATGTCTGCATTGATTCGGAGGAATGCCATTAGGTGAAGACATCTTCTACATTTGGGACACTGCTGGACAATGCTATGGTATGTAGAATGACAAATTAATACAAATAATGAGTGAGCTGTGACGCTCCAGACCAGACAAAAGGCTCCTCTCTGGTAGCCTCCGTGTGTGTTTAGAGTGGAGTGTCGGCCTTTTATAAATCCTGTTTGATCACTGTGGATTATTGACGGGATGAAGCTATTGTTATGTCACTGGACGCAGAAAAAGCCTTTGACAAAGTTAATTGGTCCTTTCTCTTTGCTGTGCTCCACAAATTTGGCTTCGTAGAATCGTTTATCCAGTGGGTATCAACTGTGTACAACTCACCCAAGGCTACAGTCACCACTAATGGGATCACTTCACAAAACTTCAGTCTGCAAAGAGGGACGAGACAAGGATGCCCGCTCTCTCCCTTATTGGTTGTGATCTTTATCGAACCATTAGCAACAGCTGTACGTCAGAACACAGATATCAAAGGTATCTGCACTCTAGAGTCGGAAAATAAAATTAACCTATACGCAGATGACATTTTACTTTATCTACAAGAACCTAAAACTTCAGTAAAGGAAGTATTTAACCTCATCACAGCCTTCTCGCGTCTTTCAGACTATTCCATCAACTGGTCAAAATCAATTATATTACCTTTAACAGAAAACTCGTGGAATCCCGCAGTTCAAAACTCGCATTATTCTTTTCCTACTGGCAACATCAGATATCTGGGCATAAATATTTCCTCCAAACTCTCAGAATTAGTTCACCTGAACTTCACTCCACTTTTGGACAAAGTCTGTGATGATCTGAGGCGTTGGAACAACCTCCCCATCTCCCTTTTGGGACGTATACCGACAGTCAAAATGAAAATATTACCGAAAATCAACTATTTCTTCTCCATGATTCCATTTAAACCCACATCAAAGTGGTTCCAATCGTTAGACTCCGCTATCAGTAAATTCTACTTAAAGAATAAAAAGGCTAAAATCAGTTTGACTTCCTTCCAGAAGAATAAATCTGAAGGGGGACTGGAGGCTCCCAACTTCAGAAATTATTATTTATCCAACCAAATACAATATCTGACCAAATGGATACATCCACATGAAGAATATAACTCCTGGCTAGAACTAGAACAGTTAGATTGTAACCAGATCAAAATCTCTGACCTTCCCTTTATCACTTCCGCCCTTAAACATCATTCCTGCTTCAAGAACCCTATGATCGCCTCCACCTTGTCTGCTTGGTGGAAAGCACTGGAAATCACAGGCTCCCAATTAAAACCCACTTTACTCTCCCCAATCTGGCACAACCCTGATTTTACAAACAATAAAATAGCTCTTTATTTCAGCACATGGGCAGAGAGAGGAGTCACTCACCTCCATCACCTTCTGGATGACAACACATTTAGGACATATATAAACTTATTCCAAACATTTGAAATAAGAAATGGAAATTTTCTTCAGTACCTACAGGTAAAGAAGACGATTACAAATAGAATTCCGTCGCTTCAGAGTACTTTACAGCCAACGGACCTACAGCCACCTGAATTTGTTAAATACACTGTGAAACTGTCTCCAAGAAATAAAAAGAATATCTCAAAAATGTATAGTTTACTCTCAAAGACACACTCTATACACCTTCCAACTCAAAAATGGGAAAAGACTTTTCAAGATGGCGGCGCGTACGGACGCAGCGGCTAGGAGCTCCTCACCCCAGTGTCTTTTATTTTTATTGTTATGGTGTGTGTGGTTTTGTATGAATGAGACAGTATGTGCGGATGGCTCAAGACGCATGTATACGAATTGATCACCATCGGATACGCGAACGAAATGGACATTACATTGAAATTCCAACAGACCCACAACATACCACCGGTCATCGCAAGACCACCGAGCTCTCCCTGGTTTGTCGGACATGGGAAGCGGCGCAGACGGCGTAGGGAACGAGAGCGGAAGCGAGGATGCAGAGCGGGCCTGTTAGCCAGGCTAACGAAGCAGCCACACAAACTAGCTCTGCCTAGTATCTTTTTAACCAACGGCCGGTCTATCGTTCACAAAATGGACGAGTTGGATTTATTGATGACGGGGAGACGCCATACTCGGAACTGCTGTGTAACGATAGTAACGGAAACCTGGCTTCACTCGCAAATTCCGGACGCGGCAGTACAGCTAGCCGACCGCACCATGCACCGCTTCGACAGAACCAGCGCCTCTCGGAAGATGAGGGGAGGAGGCTTGTGCATATACATTCATCGAGGTTGGTGCATGAATAGCAGAATTATTAACACCCACTGTTCTCCCGAATTAGAAACAATGACTGTTCTGTGCAGACCGTTTTATCTGCCGAGGGAGCTAACTGTGGTGCTGCTTACTGCTGTGTACATACCCCCTGATGCTGATGTTAGCACTGCTTTATCCCAGCTCCATGATGTGATAAATAAACAGCAGAAGACCTATCCTGAGGGGGCTTTTATTGTGGCTGGGGACTTTAATCAGGCCTGCCTTAAAAGTGTTCTGCCAAAATTCGTGCAGTATGTCCAGGGTCCCACCAGAGGCAGAAACACTTTAGACCGGCTGTATTCCAACCTTAAGGAGGCATACAGGATAATACCCCTCCCTCACCTAGGCAAATCAGACCACATCTCGCTGCTTAGTGTCCCAGCCTACATGCCCCTCAGGAGAAGAACTAAACCAATCACAAGAACGGTTAAGACCTGGCCTGAGGGAGCACTCAGCCAGCTCCAGGACTGTTTTGAAAACACTGACTGGACTGTTTTCGATCATCTGGAGCTGAATGAACACATGGAGACTGTTTTGTTCTAAATTAAAACCTGTACTGACACTGTTACAGTGGACAAACAGATTAAAATGTATAACAATCAGAAACCATGGATGACAGCCGAAGTGAGAGCATTACTGAGGGCACGAGACTCAGCCTTTAAGGCGGGTGACCAGGACCTGTACAAGACAGCAAGAGCAGACCTGAGGAGAGGTATCAAAGCAGCAAAAAGGGAATACAAGAGGAAGGTGGAGAACCATCTGGCCGATATCAACCCGAGGCAAGTGTGGCAGGGCTTACAGCACCTGACGAACTACAGGGGCAACACACCGGGGGGAAGAACAGCTGACGCTTCGCTGGTGGAAGAGTTTAATCACTTTTTCACCCGCTTTGAGTTGAGGAGCCCCCCCGATGACCCCCCCCCCCCCTCAACCCCACAGCTCCTGGATACCCATCAGCTTGTGCTACAGGAGAATCAGGTGAGGAGAGTTCTACAGGCTGTGAACCCACACAAAGCAGCAGGACCTGATGGAGTACTTGGCAAAGTACTGAAGTCCTGTGCAGACCAGCTCTCAGGGGTCCTAACAAAGATGTTCAACATCTCCCTGGAACTGGCCACTGTCCCATCTTGCCTCAAAACAGCCACCATCGTCCCTGTCCCCAAAACATCCACCACAAGTAACCTAAATGACTACAGACCAGTGGCATTAACTCCTGTGGTGATGAAGTGCTTCGAGAGGCTCGTCCTCCACCATCTCAGGACTTACATCCCTCCAGACTTCGATCCGCATCAGTTTGCTTACAAAGCCAACCGATCCACTGCTGATGCGATCACCACCCTCCACCACACTGCCGCAAGTCATCTGGACAAACAGGGGAACTATGTCAGGATGCTTTTTGTTGATTTTAGCTCGGCGTTTAACACCATCCTGTCAAGCATTCTCATCAGAAAGCTGACTGACCTATGCATCCCAGCCTCCACCTGTGACTGGATCTACAGTTTCCTGACAAACCGTCCACAGCAGGTACGGGTGGGTTGTCACACATCCTCTACCCTGACACTTAGCACGGGCTCCCCCCAGAGCTGCGTGCTGAGCCCCTTCCTGTATGCTTTGTACACACACGACTGTGTTGCCACCCACCCCTCAAATGTCATTGTCAAATTTGCTGATGACATTGCAGTGGTGGGTCTCATCTCCAACAACAACAAGACAGAGTACAGGAAGGAGGTCCAGAGGCTGGCAAACTGGTGTTTAGCAAACAACCTGGAGCTGAACACCAGGAAAACCAAGGAGATGGTGTTGGACTGGAGGAAAAAAGTAGGTGAACCTGCTCCGCTGCAGATTGACGGGGCCTGGGTGGAGAGGGTCTCCTCCTTTATGTACTTGGGGGTGCACGTGACTGACGACCTGACATGGCACACTAACACGGCCGCTGTGGTCGGGAAAGCGCAGCAGAGACTGCACTTTCTCAGGCTGCTGAGGAAGTGTCAGGTAGAGCCAAAGCTGCTTTTGGACTTTCTATCGCACCACGATAGAGAGCGTTGTGGCGTACTGTGTTACAGTGTGGTACGCCAGCTGCACAGCTAAGGACAGGAAAGCCCTGCAGGGGGTCATAAAGACAGCCGAGAAGATCATTGGCGGCCCCCTGCCTTCCCTGGAAGACATTGGAACAATTAGAGGGCTAAACAGGGCAAGGAGGATTGTGAAGGATCTGTCACATCCAGGAAACAGACATTTCAATCTCCTTCCCTCTGGAAGGAGATACAGATCCCTACGGAGCCGGACAAACAGACTAAAGAACACCTTTTATCCATGGGCTGTCCGGCTCCTCAACGCATAACCTCCCCTACCTCCTAGGCATGTGCAATAACAATGGCAGTTTTTAATTGTGTAATTGGAATAATAGTTTTTATATATTTATTCTTCTTAGTCTTCTTTTAACTATATTTATTGTCTTTGTGTTTTTAATTCATATATGTTTACACAATGTTTTTGCACTGTGGGTGGGAAGTACCACTCCAATTTCATTGTTTGCTTTTTCTTGCACAATGACAATAAAGGCTATTATTATTATTATTATTATTAACTAAATCTTTTGACTGTGATTTTTGGACCCAGATCTGTGAAAATACATTTAAAATGACTAAACACACCAACTTACAATTGATTCAATTTAAGGTGCTTCATAGAACGCATATAACACAATATAAACTGTATAAAATGTCTCGCTCAGACACATGTATGCATACACCCAAAACATGACGGACACTTCCTTTGACGCTCTGTGGCTTTGTACACCCGTCTATCAATTCTGGGTAACAATCACACAGAAACTCTCCAATATTTTGGACTGCGGGATTCCACATTCCCCAAATATTTGCCTGATTGGTGATCTAACACAAACAGCCCTTCCATATATTCATATCCAGCCCACACTTGCAGCTATCGCCATCGCCAAGAAAACTATTTTAGTTAACTGGAAAGATAAGAAAGCCCTCAACATCATCCATTGGCTGAACCTCCTCACAGAATACATTTGACTAGAGAGAATATCTGCTATTAGAAAAAAACAATTGGACTCCTTCAAAGAAAAATGGTCTCCATTTATTAAATCTATAAATATTAATCTGTAGCCTCCGCTTGTATGTGAGCGTATGCCATTTCCCTCATAAAATTGTAATTATTATTCTGTGTGTGTGTATGGTTTGACTTCTCTCTGCTTATTTCAGTTTATTAACCCTCTACCTTTTTAAGTAGGATGGCACCATGGACTTCAAGTCTGTGTGCATGCACTGATGGTGTCCCTTCCCTATTACTCTTGGGGTCGCTCTCTGGCTCCACAGGGCCAGCTTGGCTTGGGCCCCTCTACCTGGGGGAGGTTGTCCCCGGTGTCTCTCCCGTTAAACCCTGGATCTGCTGGGTCTGTGCGCTCTCCCGGGACCTTGGGGGTGTCAGCGGCGGGTCTCTTCTGGGGTGCCCTGGCTGGCCCTGGGGTTTGGGGTGGGTCGGCCCTCTGGTCGCCCCCCTGTCCCTTCCTGCTCTGCTTCCCTCCTCCTCCCTCCTCTCCCGCCTGGCCGCTCGTCCTCGTCCCTCTCCCTCCCCCCTGGGGAGGGAGAGGGACGAGGACTGTGTCTGTTCTGCTGCCTGGGGGCCAGGTGGTCTCTCTGGGGGGGTGGCTCAGGCTAATCCGGGCACAGGCCTTCGTGCTTGCCTGTGTGCCGCCACTGGAGATAAGCTTCTGCTGGCTGGGGGCTTCTGTCCGGGCCTGGGGCTGTCCTGGGGAGTAGTGGGGTGGGTGGGGTTTCGGTGGTGCTGCGGGGTGGGCGCCCTGCATCCCGGACGTGCTGGGTCCGGGGTGGGCGTGGGGGCTCTTGGCCCTCGCTTCCTGGTGGTGCGGCCTGGCCCTCCCTCCGGGGCGGGGTACTGCATGCAGCTGGCCTGTGGTGGGACTACGGCGTCTATTGGGGCGCTGGTCTAGCACTCCGACTACCTGTCTCCGCCGCTGCTCTGTCCTAATGGGCCGGACCCACACCAGACTGCCTCTTACTGTGCATTTCACACACTTCACACCTCACTGTATATAGCTACCCTTAGGCAGATATAGGGACACAACAGTTAGGGCCTCAAGAGCAGGTGGGGGTGGGAGGGATGGGCTCTGTGGTGGGGCAGATGGCAGGGCTCTACGGCCTTGTCTCTTCCCCATTGCCCCCCTCGCTTGCCGCCCCTGCTCTCTAATTTCTTTTTAAAGCACCACACACATTCACACCTTGGGAGTAGGTCTGGGACGGCTTGGGGAACTTGGGCCAGGGTAGGCTGCAGAGTAGCCAACCTCTGTGGTCCTCTGGCCTCCACTTTTAATGCACCACATGACACTCAGGATTACACTATCACTATTGTATTCTATTGTATTCTACTGTATTCTATTGTATTGTACTGTATTCTACAATATTCTATTGTAATCTATGTTCTATTGCATTCTATTGTATTCCATTGTATTCTACTGTATTCTATTGTATGCTAGTATAATCTATTGTATTCTACTATATTATATTGTATTCTACTGTATTCTATTATATTCTACTATATTCTATTGTATTCTACTGTATTATATTGTACTATAATGTATTCTACTGGATTATATTGAATTCTACTATATTCTATTGTATTCTACTGTATTCTACAATATTCTATTGTATTCTATTGTACTCTACAGTATTCTATTGTATTCTACTGGATTATATTGTATTCCATTGTATTCTACCATATTCTATTGTACTCTACTATATTTTATTTAATTCTACTGCATTCTATTGTGTTCTACTGTATTCTATTGTATTCTGCTTTATTCTATTGTACTCTACTGTATTCTATTGTATTCTACTGTATTCTATTGTATTCCACGATATTCTATTGTATTCTACTGTATTCTATTGTATTGTATTCTACTATATTCTACTGTATTTTATTCTACTATGTTATACTGTATTGTATTCTACTATATTCTACTGTATTATATTGTATTCTGCCATATTCTATTGTATTCTTCGATATTATATTGTATTCTACTGCATTCTATTGTATTCTACTATATTCTATTGCATTCTACTATATTCTAATGTAATCCACTATGTTCTATTGTATTCTATTGTATTCCATTGTATTCTACTGTATTCTATTGCATTGTACTGTATTGTATTGTATTCTACCATATTCTATTGTATTGTAATCTACTATGTTCTATTGTATTCTATTGTATTCCATTGTATTCTACTGTATTATATTGTTTTCTACTTTATTCTATTGTATTCTACTATATTCTATTGTTTTCTATGATATTCTACTGTATTCTACTATATTATATTGTAATCTATGATATTCTATTGTATTTTACTGTATCCTATTGTATTGTACTGTATTTTATTGAATGCTACTGTATTCTATTGTATTCTACTCTATTTTACTGAATTATATTGTATTCCATTGTATTCTACTATATTCTATTGTATTCTACCGTATTTTATTGAATTCTACTGTATTCTATTGTGTTCCATTGTATTCTATTGTATTGTATTCTACTGTATTCCATTGTATTCTATTGTATTGTATTCTACTGTATTCTATTGTATTGTATTCTACTATATTCTGTGTTCTACTGTATTGTACTGTATTCTATTGTATTCTAATGTATTCCATTGTATTCTACTGTATTATATAGTATTCTACTGTATTTTATTGTACTCTACTATATTCTATTGTATTATATTATATCCTACTGTATTCTACTATATTCCATTGTATTCGATTGTATTTTACTGTGTACTACTGCATTATATTGTAATATGTTGTATTATATTGTATTCTACTGTATTCTAATGTATTCCACTATATTCTATTGTATTCTACTGTATTCCATTGTATTCTATTGTAGTGTTAGTGATGCTCAGACCTAGTCAGGGTGATCTGGAAGGTCTGGTATCCTGCCATAAATGATGCCAGTCGGGTCAGACTCTGTTTCCCAGACCCTCCCACTCCCACCAGGAGGGCGTTCCCCAGCGGCGTGCGCAGAATGCGGGAGATGCGCATCAGGTGTGTGATGGCGTCCTGCAGATGAAAACAAACGCTGTTGTTCTTCACCTTCATCCACTGACTCATCTGTTCTAAGACTTTTGAGTTTAGTTTATTTTTGGGTCCATTTCTGTGTCATCTGTCTGTGCTCATTTTTTCACTTTCCATAAAGTATATTAACTAACAAACTATACAGAAAAACCTCTCCTGACGTAAAGCAAGAAGTTCTTTTTATTAGTCTGGGGTCAAAGTTCGTCTTTACTTTGTTGAAATGTTGAAAGTGATGGAACAAATGACCTTGAAGAAGACGAGGTCCATGGCTCCGCCCCTCGCCGCCTCGTTGTACTGCAGCTGGAAAAGCGACAGTCGCTCCGCCAGCACGTCCAGTGGAGGGATTGGCTCATACAGCTGTCAGTCAAATCACAGCAGGTTTTGAATTTCACATGTTGTATATAACAGCACAAAAATTAATATTTATTTATAAGAAAAAAACGTGTTAATGGTGCAGACTTTTGGAGCTTCCAGTTCCACGTCTTCGGGTTCATCGCCCGTCGCCTCTGGAGCATCGCGCAAGAAATCCACAAAGCAGGTGTTCCACTGAGCATGCTCTATCAGAGCTTTCCCATGATCCTCTACTGTGATCTGCCAAGATAGAAACCAGTCAGTAACTGTGTTTATATAATCGTTTTTAATACAGAATTATTTATTCTGAATAAATTAATTCACAATTAAATCAAAATCAAGCAATACAAATGCAAAATCACGAGATACAATATCAAAGTAATGTGATATAAAGTAAAATAATGTGATACACACAGTGTTATAGAAGTTAATTTGGACACATGTCACCTTTGACCTCCAGAGATCAGAAAAACTGTTGGTCGTAGATGATAACTCCAATTATTAGAATTGTATAAATCTTCATTCTGCACCGTTTGGTACCAATGTGAAAGGTCTGTGACCCTCTGTTCTGGAGTTAGAACCCATACTGTGATTTTGACCTTTTAGTTAATTGTGACCTTGACCTTTGACCTTTAATCAAATGGATCATTGCATCTGATGCAGATTAACTATATGTACATGAACATGTAATTTCATGGTGATATCTACAGTATTCATTGTGTTATAGCATGATATGTCTGTGTGGACACACACAGGCACACACACACACATGCACACATGAACGCACACACACACACGCACGCACGCACACGCACGCACACACACACGCACACACACACACGCACACACACGCACATGCACACACCTTCTCCATGATGCGCCTGAATGTGTCCCTGTCGCCGCTGTCGACGAAGCGGTCTGCGATCACTCTACTGCACTCGTGGTGGAACAGAGCGGCGAGGACAGACGGCGAGTCGCACACCTCCGCCTGCACCGCCAGAATGCCCTGGAAACACCAACCAACAGAAGATGGAGGGGTTTCATCTGAGGTGGAACATAAAAAACTGAACGCTTCATGTACAGTGTTATCTGAACTGTGAGGTGAAAATGATCAGGTAAAAGGTAGTGTCAGTGTTAATGTCAATGTCAGTGTCAGTGTTAATGTCAATGTCAATGTCAGTGTCAGTGTTAATGTCAATGTTAGTGTCAGTGTTAATGTCAATGTTAGTGTCAGTGTTAATGTTAGTGTCAGTGTTAATGTTAATGTCAATGTCAGTGATAGTGTTAGTGTTAATGTCAATGTCAGTGTTAGTGTTAATGTTAGTGTCAGTGTTAGTGTTAATGTCAATGTCAGTGTTAGTGTTAATGTCAATGTCAATGTCAGTGTTAGTGTTAATGTTAGTGTCAGTGTTAATGTCAATGTCAGTGTCAGTGTTAATGTCAATGTCAGTGTTAGTGTTAATGTTAGTGTCAGTGTTAATGTCAATGTCAGTGTTAATGTTAATGTCAATGTCAGTGTTAGTGTTAATGTCAATGTCAATGTCAGTGTTAGTGTTAATGTTAGTGTCAGTGTTAGTGTTAATGTCAATGTCAGTGTTAGTGTTAATGTCAATGTCAATGTCAATGTCAGTGTTAGTGTTAATGTTAGTGTCAGTGTTAGTGTTAATGTCAATGTTAGTGTTAATGTTAGTGTCAGTGTTAATGTCAATGTCAGTGTTAGTGTTAATGTTAATGTCAATGTCAATGTCAGTGTTAGTGTTAATGTCAATGTCAATGTCAATGTCAATGTCAGTGTTAGTGTTAATGTTAGTGTTAGTGTTAATGTCAATGTCAGTGTTAGTGTTAATGTCAGTGTCAGTGTTAATGTCAGTGTTAATGTCAGTTAAATGAAGGGTAGTATCTTTAATAAGTTCTTTGAACTTCAACCATAGAGTGTATATATATATATATATATATAAAGAGGTCTAACTCCCACCACGGCCGCTGTGACAAAGTGTTGCGCGGTGCATCTTGATCTGATTGTGGAAGAAATGGACGAGAACAAAAAGCCGTGGGTCGGATGAAGCCAGTTTTGTGCGTCCCCAAACTGTAACAATAGCTGCAAATTGTGGGCGGGAAAGAGTTTCTTTAGATTTCCTAAAGATGATAGCCGGTAAAACATGTATTTTGATCCAGAAACAGGCTTTTGTTTAATGAAAATACAGCGTTTTAATGTTTGTTTATGGGTGATAATGAGGTAAAAACACAGCCTCTACAATAACAACTGCATCACATTCACTTTCATTTCATAAACAAAACCTGATAAAACTATGGACCCTCTGTCATGTGATCAGTGTGACGTCCAAAAAGCTGTTGTCCTGTTGATAAAGATTCACTTGCATCATTCCTTGTGAGAAAACAACAGTAGAATTTGTTAATATGAGCAGAAGAGCAAGAACAGGAAGACCTTAAAATGTTCTCATGTTTAAATATGTCTTTGATTAGTTTGGATCAATGTTTATTTAGTGATTATTATGTGTCATGTGACTGATGGTGTCTGAACAAAAACGGTCAAGGTTGTTCAAGGTTCAAGGTTCAAGGTCTTTATTTGCCATTTGTGTATAAAACCAACATTCCAGACACATTGGAATTATTGTGCAGGGGCTTCATAGAGTCACAGTTTAAATAATAGGATAAAAAGTTTAAAAAAAAGTAAAAAATATATAAAAAGATATATATAAGAATATATATAAAAGAGAGATAGTTAAAAGAGAGAAGGCTAAAAGGAGGAGCTAAAATCTATGATACAAAAAAAAAAAAGCGCTTAACAGTGAGGATTCTCCCGTCTGATAACAGCACACAGATATTGCACATGTGGTTAAAGTGACTGTAGTGGAAGTGTTTAGATTATTGTTGAACTCAGTAGTTTTGTTTTGCCATCAGTCTGACTGTGGCAGGGAAGAATGTTATATTACTGTGTGATACTTTTATGATTTATTAATAAACAACAATAAAATAACTCATTGTGTTCTTTCTTTTAATATTCTGCAAAAATGACATTATACATTAAACTCCAAACATTACCATCTGATAAGGATGTGCTTTATCTGATAAATTCTTTATAATTAATTATTTTAATAATTGTCAACTTTTGATGATCATCAATCTCAATCAATCTATCATAAGTCGATTTTATTACTCTAATTGAAACAGTTAAAAAGTAGTGTGGTGGTTTGATCTGAGTAATAAGGAGTCGACCAAGTGGATAGAAACAAAACAACAAGCCGCCATTAATTGTCTTTCCTGACATGTTCATTTGAAAAAACTTGAAAAGAATTAAGGCCAATGAGTTCTGTTATTAATTACAAGCAGTGTCGGTGTTAATGTCATTGTCAGTGTTAGTGCCAGTGCTAATGTCAGTCTTAATGTTAGTGTTAATGTCAGTGTTAGTGTTATTGTTAGTGTCAGTGTTAATGTCAGTGTTAGTGTTATTGTTATTGTTATTGTTAGTGTCAGTGTCAGTGTTATTGTTAGTGTCAGTGTTAATGTCAGTGTTAGTGTTATTGTTATTGTTATTGTTAGTGTTATTGTTATTGTTATTGTTAGTGTCAGTGTCAGTGTCAGTGTTATTGTTAGTGTCAATGTTAATGCCAGTGTTAATGTTAATGTCAGTGTTAGTGTCAGTGTTAATGTCAGTGTTAGTGTTTGCCAGTGTTAATGTTAGTGTTAGTGTCGGTGTTAATACCTGCCAGATTCTACTCAGGTCTCTCAGGTTGAAGATGTAGTGAAACTTTGCAGGAGACGCTAACATCTGAGAAAAACACACACTGTTATATGGAAACTATGCTAAATACACTAATAGAATCCATGTTCCGTCCAAATTAAATGTTTTTATATTCTGTAAAAGTTTAAGAATAAATTCACTGTATAATAAGAGACGTGCACACACACACACACACACACACACACACACACACACACACCTAAAGTCTGGGGTTTATTTGTACTTATTGTTTGTATCGGGAATCAAACGTGTGGTCACTTCTCCACCTGTGGGAGGGACATGTCTCCACCTGTGTTCTGGTCACATGACCAGGTGAGTGCGTACTCCACCTTGGCCTTGACGCTCTGCCACACCCTCCTGGTGGTGGGGACGAGGGCGTAGGCGAGGCAGCAGACATCAGGGGTGAAGCGTCGGTGGGGGCAGAAGTATCCCTGAGCGATGGTGCTGAAGATCTTGTCGATGGAGGCGTTGGAGGGCAGGGTGCAATTGAAGGTGGAGAAGTGTCTCTTAAGACGCTGTGGGATGTCGTTGCGTCCTCCACCCGGGTGGATCATGGCCGCTACGAGCTGGTGAAGTAAGGGTTTAAGGTCACGTTAGTGTGGGTGTGTTTGGTGGCGGTGGGTGGGTGTGGTGGGCGGAGCTTCTTACCTGGACATCCACCACGGTGAGGAAGTCCCCTGGACGATCCAGACTGTAGAAGCCACCCTGCTCCATCAGCTGACGGACGATTTCATTGGTTATCTGGAGGACAGAGGTCGGAGTCAAAACTAACGTTCGACAACACTGAGGTTTGCAATAGCATCCTGGTAGTGAGAATAAATTACAATAAAAGTGTGATGTGGTGGTGCAGTGGTTAACAGGGTGGTGCAGTAGTTAACAGGGTGGTGCAGTAGTTAAGAGGGTGGTGCAGTAGTTAAGAGGGTGGTGCAACAGTTAACAGGGTGGTGCAGCAGTTAACAGGGTGGTGCAACAGTTAACAGGGTGGTGCAATAGTTAACAGGGTGGTGCAATAGTTAACAGGGTGGTGCAGTTGTTAAGAGGGTGGTGCAGCAGTTAACAGGGTGGTGAAGTAGTTAACAGGGTGGTGCAGTAGTTAACAGGGTGGTGCAGTAGTTAACAGGGTGGTGCAGTAGTTAAGAGGGTGGTGCAACAGTTAACAGGGTGGTGCAATAGTTAACAGGGTGGTGCAGCAGTTAACAGGGTGGTGCAGTAGTTAACAGGGTGGTGCAGCAGTTAACAGGGTGGTGCAGTAGTTAACAGGGTGGTGCAGCAGTTAACAGGGTGGTGCAGCAGTTAACAGGGTGGTGCAGCAGTTAACAGGGTGGTGCAGTTCTTAAGAGGGTGGTGCAACAGTTAACAGGGTGGTGCAGTAGTTAACAGGGTGGTGCAACAGTTAACAGGGTGGTGCAGTAGTTAACAGGGTGGTGCAGTTCTTAAGAGGGTGGTGCAACAGTTAACAGGGTGGTGCAGTAGTTAGGGGCGGGGGAGCGGTCTCGCGCAGCCTGTCACTGAAAATCAGACTGGTTTCCAAGTGCTCCGCTATTTTAGATCCTCTTGGGCAGATTGGACCCCTAAAATGTCCAGGAACCATGGTGTAAAGCCCAGGTAAATTAAACCGCTCATAATGCTCTGTTCTGGGGCAGAATAACGGAGGATGTGCCCCCCCCCCTCAACGGACTGGGGATCAGCGGTCTGAAGCGTCGCGTGTAATCCACCCATAACGCTCTGTTCTGGGGCAGAATATAAAGGTATAATCATATATTTATATTATATAAAGGTATAAGTCCAGTGTGGCCTCCATAAAAATATGTCTAATATTTTCATGGAGCCTTGGTACTACAAAACCAAAGTGGAAATTTTTTCTAAGTACAGACTTTGACACATGTAAACGGATTTTGCTCTTCAGTAGTTGCTAGGGCATCCCTATTTAAAGTCAACGGAGACACCGGCTGCAGAGTCGTTTTAACGTTTTTCTGGGAGGTATTTTTTCATGTACGTCCATGTTACAAGGAACGAGAGTTTTAACTGGTGGTGCTCCAGTGTAATAAGAGGCCAGCTTCGGAGGGTGCGTTACGCGTGCAAAGACAAAGGGACATCGGATCCCTTTATTGGATTTATGCCCTCCGAACCTCCAGATTGAAAGGCATTTATGAAGCCCCGACTCTGAAGGGCCTATGCCCTCCGTTTGTCAGTTCCGCGGTAGGTTCCTTCAACATTGCGGGCTGGTACACGTTAAGTATTCGGGAGGGGAGGACAGGGCTCCGGCCTCCAGGAGAGGATGCGAGACAGAGATGCGCTGTCTCCCTCAGTGGCTCTCCAACGGGAAATAACTATGTTTCTCCAATCCTGTTCACACACGGCAGTGGGCACGGTTACAGCTCCGGCGGCAGAGCGCTGGCCCCAGCACTGAACCAGCGGCTGTGTATAGCCCTGGGGCGGTGCGCTCTGAGGGGGCGGTGTGTTCCTTTTCCCTGGCCCCCGCCCAGGTCTGTCGCCCTAACCGAGGAGCACCCTTTCCCATCCCGCCCTACTAAAGGGCTCACAGGGGGGGGGGGGTTGGAGATGCCCTCCTCGGGACCGGCGACTCTCCTGGGGGCCTTGGATCGCCTCCTCCACCCCCTCGGATCACAGCACTGCCGCAGGTGGGCTCCACCCTTGGGGCTATCCTAGTCGATCCTCCAGTATAGCAGCATATGCTTGTCCCACAGATTAAACTGCGGAAGGCCGGTACAGTGAATCTACGAATGGCTCATTAAATCAGTTATGGTTCCTTTGATCGGTGAGGTGGGTCCCTAGCAGGCGGAGCTCTCTCTTCATGCGTCCGGCTCTGCCGGTTGTGACCCCACATTGGCAGGTGGGGAGTTTGACTGGGGTGGTACGAGGGGAACGTGAGCTGGGGTCTCAGACCATCGTGAGAGGCTCAGGGAGAACAGACACTCCCGTAGAGCAGAAGGGAACGTGAGCTGGGTAGACATGAAGAGCCTCCACTTTGGTTTGGTAGTACCAAGGGTTTCTAGAAGAAAGTCCCATGCGGACTTAGAAATATTTTTACGGAGCCCTGGTACTACCGAACCAAAGCTACAAAAGTTTCTAAGTCCGACTTAGAAATAATTTTACGGAGCCGTGGTACTACAGAACCAAAGCTACAAAAGTTTCTAAGTACTGTGTGGACTTTTTCATTTTGTTGTACCAAGGCTCTAGTTGTCTTACGGTGCCAGTTTAAAAGGTTTAGCCCAAGGAGGGGGCTTAAGTTTGGGGTACCAGGGACCGACTGGGGCAGTGTGTCCCTGGAGGTCCTGTAGAGGCCGGGTGTGTCTAGATTGTGGCCGGGGATAGTGAGCCTTTGTCGGGTATAGGTCCCAGGGTTAGTCCCCTGGTTCTAGGTGGTTCCAGGGGTCCACGTGCCCGGCTACTGTGCCCCAGAATGGGGCCTTAAGGCTGGGTCTAAAGCCTGGCCTCCTGAGCCCTGGTTCTATGTGGTTCCAGGGGTCCACGTGCCCGGCTACTGTGCCCCAGGAGGGGGCCTTAAGGCTGGGTCTAAAGCCTGGCCTTATGACCCCTGGTTCTATGCGGTTCCAGGGGTCCACGCACGTGGCTACTGTGCCCCAGGATGGGGCTCCCAATAGGCAAAACGCGCTACGTATGACAGTGGGACTTTGTACTGTCTGGACTATACTGTCTGGATTTCTACCTATGGTTTTGTAGTACCAAGGCTCTGTAAAAATATTTAGAAAAATTTCTGATATTTTTTCATTTTGTAGTACCAAGGCTCCGGTTGTCTTGCGGGGCGGTTTAAAGGGTTTAGCCTGAGGAGGGGGCTTAAGTTTGGGGTGCCAGGGACCGGCTGGGGCAGTGGATCCCTGGAGGTTCCGTATAGGCCGGGTGTGTCTAGATTGTGGCTGGGGATAGTGAGCCTTTGTCGGGTATAGGTCCCAGGGTTAGACCCCTGGTTCTATGTGGTTCCAGGGGTCCACGCGCGTGGCTACTGTGCCCCAGGCTGGGTCTGAAGCCAAGCCTTATGACCCCTGGTTCTATGTGGTTCCAGGGGTCCATGCGCGTGGCTACTGTGCCCCAGGATGGGGCCTTGAGGCTGGGTCTGAAGCCAGGCCTTATGACCCCTGGTTCTATGCGGTTCCAGGGGTCCACGCACGTGGCTACTGTGCCCCAGGATGGGGCCTTGAGGCTGGGTCTAAAGCCAGGCCTTTTGACCCCTGGTTCTATGTGGTTCTATGTGGTTCCAGGGGTCCAGATGCCCTGCCTTTTTACCCCAGGTTAGGGCCTTTTGGATGGGTTAAAACTCAGCTTTTAAAACCCTTGGTTCTATATTGTTCCAGGGGCCAAATGCCCTGCCTTTTTACCCCCAGAACCGGGCCTTCTGGGCAGGTTACATCCTGGCCTTTAGACCCCTGGTTCCTGGAGGTCCTGTCACCTGTCACTGAAAATGAGGTGTGTACTCATTGAATTTTTGTGTATTACCAACCCAATCCTGTAGGGGGGGACCATGGGAATCGGTTTGTGGGTGGGGCACAACTGGTGTTGGCAGAGGAAGAAGGACGAGGTTGAGTGAAGATGGCGAAAAAGTGGAGATGTAGCAAACTGAGGCAGCTGGCGGTGGAAGAAAGCAGGTTTAGGAGTATTTCAGGAGATACTGCAGCAGGTGAGGGGGAAAGAGAAGGGAGAGTAGGTCGGAGATACCCAGCAAAGAAGAAGGGCAGAGTGAGCGGGTGTGGTGCGCACCATGTGCCTTCGAAGGACCGAGGGCACCAGCATGGCCCAGGTAAATCCGGTTCAGAGGATCCCAGTGAACCAGACCCGGATACTTTAGATGAATGGCTGCCGCCTGGTTCGTCGGACACCAGCACAGCCTCATCGCCGGAGCGGGAGCCAGATCACTCCGACAATGGACGTGACAGAGGTAAGAATGAACCCCCATTTAGTCCATGTTACATGAACACCATTTTCCTCCAGTTGTATTATGGGCACCTGTTGCTAATCATTATGGTAATTATGTGTTACAGGTGGTGAGTCCAGCAGGGCCCCCATCCCTTCTCTTGGTGGAGGACAAAGAAAGAAAGGTAAAAGGTTTTATATATATATATATATATATATATATATATATATATATATATATATATATATATATATATATATATATATAAATGTTTTGGGGTTTTTTTCCCTCTTCAATGTCATAAAGAATGAAATGATTTATTACATTATGAATTATTGTTAATTAAGTTTGGGGTACCAGGGACCGACTGCCCCTGGAGGTCCTGTAGGGGCCGGGTGTGTCTAGATTGTGGCCGGGGATAGGGAGCCTTTTTTCGGGTACAGGTCCCAGGGTTAGACCCCTGGTTCTATGGGGCTCCAGGGGTCCACGTGCCCGGCTACTGTGCCCCAGAATGGGGCCTTAAGGCTGGGTCTAAAGCCTGGCCTTTTTACCCCTGGTTCTATGGGGTTCCAGGGGTCCACGTGCCCGGCTACTGTGCCCCAGAATGGGGCCTTGAGGCTGGGTATAAAGCCTGGCCTCCTGAGCCCTGGTTCTATGGGGCTCCAGGGGTCCACGTGCCCGGCTACTGTGCCCCAGAATGGGGCCTTCAGGCTGGGTCAAGGCCCGGCCTTTTTACCCCTGGTTCTATGGGGCTCCAGGGGTCCACGTGCCCGACTCCTCTGCCCCAGAATGGGGCTTTAAGGCTGGGTCAAGGCCCGGCCTTTTTACCCCTGGTTCTATGGGGCTCCAGGGGTCCACGCGCCCGGCTACTGTGCCCCAGAATGGGGCCTTCAGGCTGGGTCAAGGCCCGGCCTTTTTACCCCTGGTTCTATGGGGCTCCAGGGGTCCACGTGCCCAGCTCCTCTGCCCCAGAATGGGGCTTTAAGGCTGGGTCAAGGGCCGGCCTTTTTACCCCTGGTTCTATGGGGCTCCAGGGGTCCACGTGCCCGGCTCCTCTGCCCCAGAATGGGGCTTTAAGGCTGGGTCAAGGCCCGGCCTTTTTACCCCTGGTTCTATGGGGCTCCAGGGGTCCACGCGCCCGGCTACTGTGCCCCAGAATGGGGCCTTCAGGCTGGGTCAAGGCCCGGCCTTTTTACCCCTGGTTCTATGGGGCTCCAGGGGTCCACGTGCCCGGCTCCTCTGCCCCAGAATGGGGCTTTAAGGCTGGGTCAAGGGCCCCAACCAACTGTGCAAACCAAAGAGACTGAACGGACAGCCGGTGAGCTTGCGTTTATTTCATTTACATGTGCGAGTGATCTGAATTAAGACAGCGGGGCTTTAAGACGGGGCTAGATGTTTGTAACGTACGTTGGACATGTAAATACTCACGGGGTGTATTGTATTAAATTGTTCACTAAAACTTACGTTGTTTGACTAGTAGATGCTGGTGGGGCTTGTTTGTAGATTGTTTATCCCGGGGTGGAGGCGGTCCTAATTAATATGCATTTGATGCGCAGACGCTGTCTTATTCAATCATTCTGCGAGTGAGATACTGATGTAAGACGTGTATCTTTCTATTTGCTAATCTGCATATGGTGGAAATGGACTGTTTTTACTGCAACTGATATTAATAATTGGTAATTGTAAATTGGTATATTTAAAATGTAATTGTGTTTCCTGGTCAGAGTAATTGTCTACTTCACTGGTATTTTGTTATTTAAATAATTAATTGTGCTCCCTGGTATTTAATATGTATTATTTTGTATGCATATTCATGATTAATTTAAAAACTTCCTATAAATTAAAAAGTAGACTGTATTTTTCTACATATATTTAATGGTAAATAATTTATTGCAATTTCATTGGTTATACTTGACTTAGATGTGCAACATGTTAAATGTATGGTGCTTTTGTTTTGTTTTTTGAAGGTTTTTCGCCTAATGAACTGACTGCTAATGAGCCACTAATCACCTGCAAATGTCCTTGTAAATAACACAAAGTGCAAAACAAAAAATAAAAGGAAAAAAGAAGGAGTAACTGCCTAACTGTCTGGTCATTTGAGTGGAACCCAGTTAGAAGTTCATCTTTGGTTAAAACCCTTTTAAGTGTGGGAAAAGCACAAAAGAACTGAAACACTTAACACCCAGAATGGGGCTTTAAGGCTGGTTCAAGGCCCGGCCTTTTTACCCCTGGTTCTATGGGGCTCCAGGGGTCCACGCACCCGGCTACTGTGCCCCAGAATGGGGCCTTCAGGCTGGGTCAAGGCCCGGCCTTTTTACCCCTGGTTCTATGGGGCTCCAGTTCCCCAGCAACTACCAAGAGGCAAAACTCGCTATGTGTGAAAGTGGGACTTTGTCATTTTTCTAAACTGGAGGCATGGTACTACCAGAGTGAACCCAAATTTTTTCTAAGTCCCACCAGAGGCATGGTACTACCGGGGTGAAGCTGAGATTATGCCAAATCCCACTGGAGGTTTGTTGTTAACTTCCGGAGGATGGCAGGGGAAAAAGCAACAAAAGGGAACAGATGTCCCTTCATTTTGGTCCGGGGAAGGTACCCTGCGAATCCTGCCTGCCTGTGCCTGGAGGAACACCACTTAAAATCGTGGTTTCCAAAATTGGGGAAGCACGTGAAAAAATACCTCCCAGAAAAGTGCTAAATGCACTATGCGGAAGGTGTCTCCATTGACTTTGAATGGGGAGGCCCCAGCAACTACCAAGAAGCAAAACTCGATCACATGTGGCAAAATAGACACTTTGTCATTTTTCTGAAAATGGGTCCCCAGCAACTAAACTGGAGGCATGGTACTACCGGGGAGAAGCTGAAATTATTCTAAGTCTCACCAGAGGCATGGTACTACCAGAGTGAAGGTGAAATTTTGTTGGACTTTGTCATTTTTCACAGGGGTCCATGTGTTGCTCTACTCTGCCCCAGAACAGAGCCTTATTGGTGGGTCTAATGCCCAGCCTTTTGACCCCTGGTTCTATGTGGTTCTAGGGGTCCAGATGCCCTGCCTTTTTACCCCCAGAACCGGGCCTTCTGGGCGGGTTACATCCTGGCCATTAGACCCCTGGTTCCTGGAGGTCCTGTCTCCTGTCACTGAAAATGAGGCGTGTACTCATTGAATTTTGAATCCTGTAGGCGGGGACCATGGGAATCAGTTTGTGGGTGGGGCACAACTGGTGTTGGCAGAGGAAGAAGGACGAGGTTGAGTGAAGATGGCGAAAAAGCGGAGATGTAGCGAACTGAGGCAGCTGGCGGTGGAAGAAAGCAGGTTTAGGAGTATTTCAGGAGATAAAGAATGAAATGATTTATTACATTATGATTTATTGTCCTATATATGTACATCATTTACAGGTGTATCAGCTAGGGGCTGGGACCAGGACCAGGACCAGGGCTGGTGTCAAGCCGGCTGGGAACCCCTGGGGTTGGCGTTTACTGCAACACCGGGCCCTCAGAACGCTGCTGCGGACTTAGACTCCAATGAGCCGGCCGATTACCTAGACCTGTTTGTGACAGATGAGCTGCTGCAGCATATTCGCGATCAGACAAACTTGTATGCTCGTCAGTACTTTGAAGCCAACCCTGAAGCGCTACCACAAAGCAGAGGTAATGCCTGGAAGCCAGTGTCAGTCCCAGAACTGAAAACATTCTTTGCACTGAGTTTCCTCACTGGCTACATCAAAAAGCCAAGCTTTGACTTATACTGGAGTGTAGAGGAAATAGATGCAACACCATATTTCAGCCGGACAATGTCCAGGAACAGATTTCAAATTATATGGAGGTTCCTCCACTTCAACAACAATGCCACACAAAATACTGGTGATAAAATGTACAAAGTCCGCCCAGCGTTAGATTATCTTGTTGGGAAATGCAAAGAACTGTACCAGCCAGGAATAAACATTTGCATTGATGAGGGCATGATGCAGTGGCGGGGGCGCCTATCGTTCCGAGTGTATAACCCACAAAAGCCGCTGAAGTATGGTATAAAATCGTACATTCTGTGTGACTCTGCGACAGGGTACTGCTTCAACTTGCGGCCTTATGTCGGTGAAGGTAGTACTCTGCCAGAGATAGTGTTCTCTCTGCTTGATCGTCTCCAGGGTCATGGTTATACTGTCTACATGGACAATTTCTATAATTCTGTGTCCCTGTGCGAACGCTTACTGAGAGCACAGACAAACGTCTGTGGAACCCTCAGGAAAAACAGGGGAGAGCCATTGATCATCCGGGATATCAAAAAGTCTGACCTGGGGGCAGGGGAACGAATTGTGCGGCACAATGGGCGCATGATGGTGGTAGCTTGGCAGGACAAACGAATCGTGAAGATGGTGACAACCTGCCACCAAGACAGAATGGAAGGGGTTGATGTGTGGCAGAGGGGGCAGAGAAATAGAGTGACCCAGTTTAAACCAGTGTGTGTGATCGCCTACAACTCCAACATGAATGGCGTGGATAAACTGGACCAGAATGTGGCCTACTACCCCTTCATAAGGAGGTCCCTAAACTAGTCAAAGAAGTTTTTGGCTTACATGTTCCAAATTGCCATGTTTAATGCATATGTTCTTTATAGGGCCAGAAATCCACAACAATGTAAGTCACTTTTGGAGTTCACACGCAGGGTCGTGAGGATGTGGTCAGGGAAGCAGCATGGGGTGCTGGAGGCGGAGACGGCCCAGGCAGACGAAGCACACAATCCCAGAGCACCGTACAACATGGACCCTGAAAGTAGGCTGGATGGCAACATGGCGAGGCACAGGCTGGAAAAGCTGATGCCCACCCCCAAGAAGACCAGGCCAACACGGAGGTGTCATGTCTGTGCGCGCAGCGGCCGCCGCAGTGAGACCAGGATGTGGTGTGTTTCCTGTCGTGTGGCGTTACATGCAGGACAATGTTTTACAGCATATCACACACAGAGAAATAGTACACTGATTAGGGCATGTTTATGAATAAATGACTGTTTTTCTATCAAACACCTTGTTTTATGTGTTGTTTTTGTTGTTTCATAGAAGTCTACACTTTCTGTGTTTATAAAGTCATAAAACTCAATATTCTGTGGGTCTTGAAAAATCACTCAAGATTCTCCAAAACTGCTGGCACTGTGAGGCTGGCTGTTCAGAAAATAGCTGGCAGTGAATGAGTTAAACAATATGTTTTCCTACTTTAACAGAAAATAAAAGCAAGTTATTCAGTATTTGTGACTCTAGCCATCTTTTTTCAACTTCGAATGGAACAGTGAACCCACATTTTTGTGACACCTAGTAACGTGGTGCGATTATACACGGTAGTCGACGAGACCAGAGGAAAACAAAAGTTAGGAGGACACAGAGAAGAAAATGGCAAGCCAAACACAGCGGCGCCATCTTGTCATAAAACAATAACAGGAACCAGGGATCCAGAAAAAGCTGGTCCATCTGACGTCAGATGGACTTTAGCATCACCCACATGGGGTTAAACCCATCCTCCATTGCAGCAAATCTGAAGTAGCATTAGCATTAGCATCTACTAGAGCAGACGGCGCCACAGTAGCTGCTGCACAAACTGTAAAAAACTGTTGGATCAAACTGGTTCATGTGTCTCTGTGGAAATAAAGACTGTTTTTTTACTGCACGTTTTCAAAACAAGTGACGTCACCAAACCTAGCTGGATGTTACTCTGGGATGGTAAACACACACAGAGCCAGAGGGGAGGGGGGAGTGTTCCTTCACACATTCTGAGCCAATCACAAATGCTTCATGACCGTGTCATGAACATGTATGAGGAAGTAGAAGTAAACTCTGTTGTTCCACCTCCAGTCATTTTTCTACCGTGAAAAAACAACTGGAAACAAAACAATGAAGAACACAGTAATATTAATGAAATAACCATAGAACGACGGCTTTAAGATGAATATTGTTTATAATTTTATGATTGAAAAAGATTTAAAAGGTTATTTACATGTGTACATTTCATTGAAAGTGTATGAGGACTTACTTTTATTGTGAAATTTAAAAAACTCACGACAGACTGGGTGTGGTTGCCATGGTGACAGGTCAGTAGGGACCTCCCCTTTTCTTTCTTTTTCTTTTCTCGGACACAATCTTTTGAATTTTAAAGTTTGAGTTCTGCAACATTTCTTCAAGTTTTCAAGTAAACAGTTAAGTTCAACAAGTGGACTCATGTATTTTTTTTTGTGTGCAAGAGATGAGCGAGTCTGATGAGCATCAAGTTAGTGCTTCAATAAGGACATTAAACTTTAGACTTTTTATCTACATTTTTTTTTACTTTTTATCTCATAATTTTGACTTTATAAGAACCTACAGAATGTGTTGGACCCAGACAGAAGTGACCCCACCTGGTCTCCCCACTCGTTGATGACGGGCATGTTGATGTCATCGATGAACACCGTCATCCTGCGTCCCGCCGGCGGCCCGTAGGTGGCACCCATACGTTTATCGATGTAGCTCTCGATGGTTCTCTGGAACATTCCAGGCAGTGTCGCTGAAGAGAAGTTGAGGGTTTTACTGAGATGGTGCTCTGGGTCCAGTTTACTGGTGTAGCCCTGCAGAGGGTCAAGGGTCAAAGTTCATGTATTTGTACCTGTGGGTAGATTTGTTTTACAGAAAGAAAAAAAAATTTGTCAACAAAACAAAAAAAAAGTGTGTGTATCGTCATGGCAACCAGACCAGGAGCATGTGCAGAAGGACAGGAATAATGTTCCAGAGGAATTAGGTTTTTCCATGTCAGAGGAATTACTGAATTCAGATCAGAATAAGCCGGTGACTTTATGGGGACCTTAAGTCTCCGCCCCTTCCAGAGGCTCATAGGCCTGAGATCAGAAAATGAATGAATGGTATTCAATGGCAAATCTGTTAAATGGCATCTGGTTTGTCATGTGACCTGAATCCCACACATGTTGTTCCTCATAATAAATGATAATTATTGATGTTTCATCTGCTTCTGTTAATGAACGACTGATTCATCTGTGAATAAAACCTGTTAATAATTTAAACTACACGCCTGGAGAACATGTGACGTCACATCCTCCACTCACTGTAGTCTCTTACTAAGCCCACATAAAACCTAACCCACATAAAACCTGACCCACATAAAACCTAACCCACATAAAACCTGACCCACATAAAACCTACCGTCATCATAAACAGCTGCTCTGTCTGTGACACATTCATATTTATTATTAACTTCACTGTCAGATGTGAATTTAACGGCACTTGTCAAATGGAATCAGAAGTTAGCTTGACTCATTCCATTCACTCCCATTCACATTTTTGTGAGCTAAGCACCCATGGACCAGAAGTAGAAAACTTAGCCTGTTCATTTTGAATTCACTTCAATAGTGAATTGTCATTTTCAACTGGAATCAGGTGTTTACATGGTTCACCTGAAGGAGGAAGGAACCTTTATTCTGAACTGTGTTGGACAATAGAAGGAAGTCATTCCCAGGCACAGCTGTGCATTATTTTTAGATTTCAGCTGCAGAGGGATGGAAGTTTAGACAGTTAAAACATTACAGGGTTAGTGTTGTCTGGTTGTCTGTTGTGGGCGGCTGTGGTTCAGTTGGTAGAGTGGGTCGCCCAATGACCGAGAAGTTGGCGGTTCGCGTCCCGGCTCTGGCTGTCCACATGTCGAAGTGTCCTTGGGCAAGACACTGAACCCTGACTTAGGCCCCCAGTAGGACTTACCGTAGACCTTAGAAACCTACTGGTGTATGAGTGTGTGTGAATGGGTGAATGAGAGGCTAATGTAAAGCGCTTTGAGCACCATGAAGGTGGAAAAGCGCTATGTAAGTGCAGTCCATTTACTAGTACCATACAGACTACTGCACACTATCCTACCTTTAATAATAAACCAGGAGTAAGAAGTAGAATATGGAAGTATTTCAGTTTTACCATGTTTAGGGAAAACTAGGCCAACAATAGGCTAACACTAGGCCAACACTAGACCAACACTACGTGAAAACTAGGCCAACAATTGGCCAACACTAGGTGAACACTAGGCCAACGCTGGGTGAACACTAGGCTAACACTAGACCAACAGTAGGCCAACACTAGGTGAAAACTAGGCCAACAGTAGGCCAACACTCAGTGAACACTAGGCCAACAGTAGGCCAACACTAGGTGAAAACTAGGCCAACAATTGGCCAACACTAGGTGAACACTAGGCCAACAATTGGCCAACACTAGGTGAACACTAGGCCAACGCTAGATGAACACTAGGCCAACACTAAGTGAACACTAGGCCAACACTAGGCCAACACCCCTCTTTCCTTTTAGTGTAATTCTAAATGATCATGTGTAAACATAGTGTCCTACATCTGATGGAGTACGTACTGAGTGTCCATGAATAATCACTGTTAATGTTAAGTTTAATGATTTATTTACTGTATTTTCACACTATAAGGTGAACTGGATTATAAGGAGCATTAAGTGAAGATAAACAGTCACAATAACTAGAAACCTTGTTGAGTTGGAACATGGAACAAAACACACTATGATTCTGATCCAAATTATCAGATAAAAAGTCTAAACTCCCAGTCACTAAACATTAACAGATTCAATCCATATTTTAGTTTCAGTGTCAGTAAATGAAAGTCTTTTCAGTTCACCTTATAGTCCAGAAAATCATCTGGTGTCCTAGGCGACCACCTAGCCTGACTATGACGCTACCGATACCAACATATTGGTATGGTGACAACTCTTTAGAGGACTATAAAAGTCCAATAGGACCCCAGTAGGTGGTGAGGTGAGGGTGTGTGTTATGGTGTCAGACCTGGATCATGACGGTCTTGGCCGTTCCCTGCTCTCCGATCAGCAGCACAGACTTCCTCTGCTTCAGGATGGTCTGCATCAGGAAGTCTGTCCTCACGTTGTCCACGTTCGGCACCAGGATGGACGAATAGTCTGGGACGTGGTCTTTGGGGTAGATGTACTCTGGTACCTGAATGTGTGTGGACACGCTGGTCACATGAAGGGTCACACACCTTCACATTTTTGTGAATGGAAACTGAATATTTTTGTTCATTTAACTGAATATTTTTGATTCATATGACGTCCAAACATCATATGACGTCAAGCAAAGGGTATATTTGCAAAATGTATGACCTTTACAGACTTTTGCTGCTTCACAGAGGTCTGCGCTCTCACAGTGATCTAGTTTTGTTCATTATTTTAGTCATTTTGTTAATTTTTGGGGGGTTAACTTTTATTCATTTTGTTTATTTGTTTGGTCATTTTCACTCATTTTGTTCATTATTTTAGTCATTTTTATTCATCATCTCCACGAAGGAGATTATGTTTTACCTCACAGCACCCTGTCAGCACCCGTTCACACACACACATGCACACACACTGGACTGGGTCAGACCTTATGGGACCAGTGCTCCCATCCGCCCTGCTCGTTGACGGTGAACTCAAAGATGGTCTGGTCCTGGTCCTGGGTGGGGGGCAGGTCCAGAGACAAACCATGACCCTGAAAACATGGAACACAAAGGGAACTTCGACTGTAAAGGGGTGAATCTATGTATCATTCGTTTTTCAAAATAAAACCAAAAATAAGATAATGAAGAAACAACAAGTTGTTTCTTCATTATTTGTTTCCAAAACCAAAATGAAAAAAAAAAAAAAAACGATAATGATGTGGTGTTTCCGTTTTGTGTTTAAATTAAAAATTGAGAAAACAAATAATGGTCATTTCCTGTTTTATCCCATTTTGACCTGAAGCAGATTGATATCAAAATAAGATGAATGTCAAATCTATGAGATAAACGTGATGCAGCTGTAGGTGTTGACTCATCTGATGTCTGAAGGTTAGGGTTAAGGGTCAAAGGTTAGACCATATGAATGAAAAAAACCTGAGACATTACCACTGATGTGTTTTGACTGTTGACCTTTGACCTTCATTGCTCAAAATCTAATGGGTTTTTCCTTGACCCATTTTCTATCATTCCTGAAACTTTCATCAAAATCAGTTCAGAACTTTTTGTGTAATCCTGCTGACAGACAGACAGACAAACAGAAACAATTGGACTTTTTGCCTCCTAGGCAGAAGTAAACAGTCAAATTTATGAGATTAAAAAGTTATATTTAGGATAACAAGTGAAAGTTATTAGATAAAGTCAGTTCACCTGTATGAAGGCCTCCATCTTGGCTCTGTCGTCCAGCTCTAGCAGTGCCCCCAGGGACCACAACACCGCGAATGTGAAGAACCGACCCACGTTACCACGGCAACCCTGCTTCTCCTCCGCCGGCAGCAAACCCTGAAAACACCACAAACCGTGAGAAAGAGAAACAGTGCTGAGGCCAAAGTGCGGGGGCGGCGTTTCACCTGCAGCAGGTCGATGGTCTGGCGGACGTACATGCACTCCAACACCTGCATTTTTGGACTGACGGTGGTCAACACAAAGTCCAACAGGTCCTGGGGGGACACATGTGGGCCACACATTTAAAAATGACAGAAAATCTACTTTAATTACAGACAGAAAATATAAACTGTGACAGTTTATGTTTGTTTATACAGGGAGGCTGTAGAGCGGGTCGTTAGGGTTAAAGGTTAAAGCTGTGGTTCAGGTGGTAGAGCGGGTCGTTAGGGTTAAAGGTTAAAGCTGTGGTTCAGGTGGAAGAGCGGGTCGTTAGGGTTAAAGGTTAAAGCTGTGGTTCAGGTGGAAGAGCGGGTCGTTAGGGTTAAAGGTTAAAGCTGTGGTTCAGGTGGTAGTGCGGGTCATTAGGGTTAAAGGTTAAAGGTTAAAGCTGTGGTTCAGGTGGTCGTGCGGGTCGTCCTATGACTGAAGGGTCAGAGGTTCGCATCCTGGCTCTGTCTGTCCACATGTCCAAGTGTCCACATGTCCAAGTGTCCTTGGACAAAGACACTGAACCCTTAGTATCCCGGTAGGACTGACCTTTGACCTTAGAACCTACTGGTGTATGAGTGTGTGTGAATGGGTGAATGTGAGGCTAATGTAAAGAGCTTTGAACAACTATAGAAGTGAAGAACATTAATCATTCCATTTAAACTAATATGAAGAAACATCCACATGTCTTTATTTCTTTTTCCATTTGGTTTTGTTTCCCCTTTTCCCTCATTTTCCTCTTTTATCCTCTACCAAGGAGATTAGGATTTTGCCGGTATTGGTATCGGTCTGTCTCTGTCCGTCTGTCAACATAACTCAAACATTTATGGACAGATTTCCATGAAAGTTCCAGGATAGTTTGGGAATGACACAAGAACCACTGGATTAGATTTAGTTTCAGATCCAGAGCAGATCCTAGATTCTGGATCAGTTTCAATTTTCACATTGAAGTGAATGAAGAAAACATTTCAAAGTCATCCAGAATACTGGATCTGTTCAGGATCTGTTGTAACCTGACTCACACCATCTGGCTGTGTTTGTCTACACTCACACAAACATCTGAGGACTGTGTGGTTCAGGGTTTCTTCCAGATGAAGGAGCCAATCAGTGTAGGTGGGCGGGGCTACCTGCCCTGTGGTGGGTGTGTGTGTGTGTGGTGTGACGTCAGTGTAGTGTTTTCACATACACAACAATGACAGTGTGTGTTAGCTGTGGACTGGACTACTACTGTTGTGTGTACCGCATGTTCATTCATTAAAAGATGAACAGAGTTCGACTGTGGAAGACTTTAATGGAAATGATGTTTTCACTCTAACGACTTTGCTTCTGTTGTGACATGAGTTTCATCTGTCACACTGGTTCTCAAACATTTTTGGTCAAGTACATGACATGGGCAAAACATTTTTGTAAGAAACCAGAGCGCCAAGGACACTGTGAGTTACCGGCAAAGGATTGGATCATACGCTGTCTGTGGCTCTTAAGGGCCATGGGGATCTGCCAAAGTTGGGGAAATCTGATTCTTTTCCCATTTTTATGTCTTGTTACGCTTGTGCTGTGTGGTTTAGAAATAAGCCAGATTGCCATATCGTGTACAAAACAGATATAATAAAGTATAGTATGAGATTCACTTTATTTTTTTTTTTGATACATGTCATACCGAATAAATACAAACAGAAACAAGCATGGATAGATCTACCAATATAAAAAGTCACATGACACTTGGATGGGGGACCTGGACACCACTTGCATGTTTGTTTTGGGCATTCAGAATTCAGGTGTAGCTAGTGCACTGCAAATAGCTATGATTGTTCATGTGCATGATCAATGAACACACTCACATCCTGTATTATCGCCCATTGCAGCACATGGTATTTCAGTTGTTTTGGTGTCTGTCTGTCCTGACACACCACATGGACAGGTTTGGGGACGTCCAAGTAGAGCTATACACTGTCTGATACGTCGTATGGGGCACCATTGTTCTTACCAAGACACAAACTGATGACGTTCTAGGACTTTCTTACACACAGACTGGAGGTCAGAGGTCAGCAATACCCTCACCATTCACCAGGTGGCCGTGCTGTTGTGCTGAGAGCACAGCTGACACCTGGTGAAAGAACATCTGTCATCATGCAACACATTCTTCAGTAGCATTTCTAGCTGTGTTGGCTGAACGTCATGATATGCAATGAGAGGCCCCTTGTACAGGTAGGTTCCTCAAAGGGGTAAAACGTTGTCGCAATGTTGGGCCTTTCACATGTCACGACCATACATGATTTCCCACTACTGTCCAACATATTCCTGAGCTCTATTGGCAACAATAAGTAAGATTTTGGACCCCTAAATTGATTAAATATTGCCTCATTGTAAAGCATTAGGAAAGTGCTAAGTTCCACCGTCGGTCACCTACTGAACCCTAGGAAGGAGCGATTCAATGAAGACGCAGGTCATGATACTGAATCATTTGCATAAATAACAAAAAAAGTTAGACAGTTTTTGAGAAAAATGCACCAAAGTGTTGAAAATGGCCGTTTTTGGCATAAAAATGGCCGCCAACCGCAGACGAACGATTCAACGGATAAGCCTTGTAAGGGGAAGCAAGACTGTGACCCATATAATGTTCACACCAAATTAAAAAAAACAGTTATCACAGTTTTTGAGATATCGTTGTACACAGACGCCGACGGACGCCACGACATAGAGTGCCGTAAAATCAGTGTCTGATTTTTTTATTTGTTTTTAATCTGCATTTGTTCTCATTGTTTACCTCCACATAGAGGGAGTCAACATTGTTTGAGATCAATGCATATTTTAGTCTTGCAGCCAAATATTTAAATATTTAGTGCATGTGTGTGACCATCAGCGGTCCTCCCTGAAAGCTGAGCAGACATCCTTTATTAGAACTCTCTATTATAAGCCAGGGAGGGCAGTGCTACACCTCAGTGATGTGTGTCTGATTTTTTAAATCCAAATTTATATAACATTTTATCTGATAATTTTGACTTTTTTCCTTGTAATTTTATCGTGAAACACCATCTGGCAACAGTCAGGTTATATCTGTTCTGGATTTTCACCTAAATCAAATCCATTGGTCCTTGTGTCATTCCCAAACTATCCTGGAAGTTTCATGGAAATCTGTCCATAAATGTTTGAGTTATGTTGTAGACAGACAGACAGACACACACACAAAGACAGGCACACACACAGACAGACACACACACATACAAAGACAGACAGACACACACACAAAGACAGACACACACACAAAGACAGACACACACACAAAGACAGACACACACACAGACAGACAGACACACACACACAAAGACAGACACACACACACAAAGACACACAGACAGACACACACAAACACACAGACACACACACACACACAAAGACAGACAGACAGACACACAGACAGACACACACACACACACACACACACAGACACACACACACACACAGACAGACGCACACACACACACACACACACACACACAGACAGACAGACACACACAGACACACACACACACACACACACACACACACAGACAGACAGACACACACACACACACACACACACACACACACACACAGACAGACACACACACAGACACACACACACACACACACACAGACAGACAGACACACACGCAGACAGACACACACACACACAGAAAGACACACACACACACAGACAGACAGACACACACACACACACACACACACACACACACAGACAGACACACACACACACACACACAGACAGACAGACACACACACACACACACACAGACAGACAGACACATACACAAGCACACAGACAGACAGACAGACAGACACACACACACACAGACAGACAGACACATACACACGCACACAGACACACAGACAGACACACACACACAGACAGACAGACACATACACACAGACAGACAGACACACAGACAGACACACACACAGACAGACACACACACACACACACACACACACACACAGACACCCGTAAAATCATAACCTCCTTGATGGACCACTTTTCATTTGGAGGGGAGGGTTGCCTTGGCAGAAGGCTGTGCTCTCAGAGCTCTATTCTACTTTTCTCTCTAATCTTCCTCCTCCTCTTCCTCCTCCTCCTCCTCCTCCTCCTCCTCCTCCTCCTCCTCCTCCTCCTCCTCCTCCTCCTCCTCCTCCTCCTCCCAGTAAGTTCATCTCAGAGGAAAAAAGGAACACATGAGTCAATCCAACAAACCCATACTGATACAAAACCGCCCTACATAAATACTGGCCCAACATATGTGGTGGATCATGAGTGATGATGCAGCGCGGCATCATGGGAGATGTGGTCAAACCTGGTAGCAGCTGTCGAAGCAGAGCTTGAGGGCGTGGGCCTGTTGCTGCGGTAACGTCTGTAGCCAGGCCTGGGCCACGGGCCTCCAGCTGAGCACCGACGAGCTCATGAACACCATCCCGTTCCTGGACACGGTGGCGGGAGATGCGTTGTCGATGTT
Source organism: Siphamia tubifer (assembly GCA_020466265.1). Taxonomy (NCBI): domain Eukaryota; kingdom Metazoa; phylum Chordata; class Actinopteri; order Kurtiformes; family Apogonidae; genus Siphamia; species Siphamia tubifer. The sequence continues at coordinate 4,704,195 of CM035802.1, read as the reverse complement.
GTGAGGCTCGAACACGATCTGATGATGCACGAAAAAACACACACGTCACTCAACAGGAAGTGGTGACTTGGTAATGGGTGTGGAATGAAAGGTTTCTATGACAACCTGTTCTTGAATTAGAGCCAATAATGTGATGTTGACCTTTCTGCTGTATGCAACCTTGACCTTTTGCAATATTAGTAATTTGGTTAAATGTATATATGTGTCAGTGTGTGTAATATTATGATATTATATCCAGTATTGATTAAGTTATAGCGTGATATGTCTATGTTTGACACATAAATGTTCTTCACTTCTGTAGTTCTGTTCCGCCTTCATGGTGCTCAAAGCTCTTTACATTAGCCTCACATTCACCCATTCACACACTTTACATTAGCCTTACATTCACCCATTCACACACTTTACATTAGCCTCACATTCACCCATTCACACACTTTACATTAGCCTCACATTCACACACTTTACATTAGCCTCACATTCACCCATTCACACACTTTACATTAGCCTCACATTCACACACTTTATATTAGCCTGACATTCACCCATTCACACACTTTACATTAGCCTCACATTCACCCATTCACACACTTTACATTAGCCTGACATTCACCCATTCACACACTTTACATTAGCTTGACATTCACCCATTCACACACTTAACATTAGCCTGACATTCACCCATTCATACACTTTACATTAGCCTCACATTCACCCATTCACACACTTTACATTAGCTTGACATTCACCCATTCACACACTTTACATTAGCCTCACATTCACCCATTCATACACTTTACATTAGCCTGACATTCACCCATTCACACACTTTACATTAGCCTTACATTCACCCATTCACACACTTTACATTAGCCTCACATTCACACACTTTACATTAGCCTCACATTCACTCACTTTACATTAGCCTGACATTCACCCATTCACACACTTAACATTCGCCTCACATTCACCCATTCACACAATTTACATTAGCCTGACATTCACCCATTCACTCACTTTACATTAGCCTGACATTCACCCATTCACACACTTTACATTAGCCTCACATTCACCCATTCACACACTTTACATTAGCCTTACATTCACCCATTCACACACTTTACATTAGCCTCACATTCACCCATTCACACACTTTACATTAGCCTCACATTAACCCATTCACACACTTTACATTAGCCCCACATTCACACACTTTACATTAGCCTCACATTCACCCATTCACACACTTTACATTAGCCTCACATTAACCCATTCACACACTTTACATTAGCCTCACATTCACACACTTTACATTAGCCTCACATTCACCCATTCACACACTTTACATTAGCCTCTCATTCACCCATTCACACACTTTACATTAGCCTGACATTCACCCATTCACACACTTTACATTAGCCTCATATTCACCCATTCACACACTTTACATTAGCCTCACATTCACCCATTCACACACTTTACATTAGCCTCACATTCACCCATTCACACACTTTACATTAGCCTCACATTCACCCATTCACACACTTTTCACAATTCACCACACCATCCTTCTCCACTGTCTAAAGGCCATTGGTGTCTCTGGTTCTGCTCTACAGTGGTTCATCTCCGCCCTCTCCGACCGACATCACTTTGTCTTCACAAACAACACAAGATCCTTCACTGCCCCTGTCACCCATGGAGTCCCCCAAGGTTTGGTGCTTGGTCCCATTCTGTTTATTATCTACATGCTTCCTCTTGTCCAGATCATTCATCACCATGGACTCAATTTTCACTGTTACGCCGACGACACACAACTGTACCTTTGACCTAAACCCTTCACACCCCTTATCCTTTCCTCCATTTCCAACTGTCTCTTACACATTTAATCCTAGATGAACAATAACTTTCTAAAAGTCAATACAAATAAAACAGAATACCTCATCATTGCCCCCCTCCCCCCATCCAGAACATTACGCTCCTCCTCGACAGTCATCATGTCACTCCCTCCCCCTCTGTTCGTAACTTAGTCATCATCATGGACCCCACCCTCTCCTTTGAAGCTCACATTAACACGTTCCTTCTTTCACCTCTGCCACATTGTTCGTCTCCACCCTTCACTCTCCCTCCCCACAGCAGAAATACTCACTCACTCATTCATCACTTCTAGATTTCATTATTGCAACAGCCTCCTCTTCGGTCTTCCTTCCACACAGCTCCAAAATTTACAATACATTCACAACCCACTCTAGGGAACACCTCACCCCCATCCTCAACAGCTTCACTCACTCCCACTTCATTACCGTATTCACTTTAAACTCCTCTTTACCTTTAAGTCCCTTCATAACCTTGTGCCTCCTGACCTTTGACCTGGCCCCTCCATACCTTTCTGACCTCCTCCAACAGCACTGCCACATCTTCGCTCTGCTAATTTAAACCCCCTCGTGCCCACCGTCCGCACCAAGCATCGGACCTTGGAGGACCGAGCCTTTGCAGCCATTGCCCCCCCAACTCTGGAACCCTCTCAAACTACCCATCAAGAACTCGGACTCACTATCCACATTCAAATCCCGTCTTAAAACCGATCTTTTCAAACTGGTTTTCGCTTAGTTTTTATTTTATTTTATTTATGTATTTAGTTATTTATTTTTCAATGCATTGCTTGTTTGTCTGTTATGTAAAGCATCATTGAGTGTCCAAAAAGTACTATATAAGTTTGAAGTATTATTATTATTATTATTGTTATTATTATTACTTTACATTAGCTTCACATTCACCCATTCACACACACGCATACATCAGTAGGTTTCTAAGGTTATATCAGTCCTACTGGTGTGTGAATGGGTGAATGTGAGGCGAATGTAAAGCGCTTTGAACCATGAAGGTGGAACAACTATAGAAGTGAAGAACATTTTCCATCGCCCCGAGGTGCGTGGTGATCACCCCGAGGTGTGTGGTGATCACCCCGAGGTGTGTGGTGATCGCCCCAAGGTGTGTGGTGATCGCCCCGAGGTGTGTGTTGATCACCCCGAGGTGTGTGGTGATTGCCCCGAGGTGTGTGGTGATCGCTGTGACGTGTGTGGTGATTGCCCAGAGGTGTGTGGTGATCTCGCTGAGGTGTGTGGTGATCGCTCCGAGGTGTGTGGTGATCGCTCTCAGGTGTGTGGTGATCGCTCTCAGGTGTGCGGTGATCGCCCCAAGGTGTGTGGTGATCACCTTGCAGCACGGGGCCATGGGGATCCGGTCACCATTGGCCAGGGTCAGAGTTTTGTTGTCGTCCAAAACAGAGTTGAGGTTTTCGATCCAGATGGCGTCAACGGGACCGTCGAGTACGATCCAGATGTGTTCACCCTGACAAACACAAACTATGAGTGGCTCCACAGTGTGTGTTCTGTCTGAACCAAAGACAAATCAATGTGCAAGTTTGTTTGGGTTCTGGGGCGAAACAATCCATCGTTTGGACCAAAAATCACATTTTCACACAACATGGTTTTGGGAACAAAGACACATTGTTTCGTAGTGAACCCAACCATATATATATATATATATATATATATATATATATATATATATATATATATATATATGTATGTGTGTGTGTGTGTGTGTGTGTGTGTGTGTATGTGTATATATACATACACACCATATTTTCTGCACCGTAAGGCACATTAAGCAAAGTCTAAATCATGAGATAAAAACTCTAAATGATCATATAGACAGTTGTATAAGGTGTGTGTGTGTCCCACCTTCTTGGCCCTCAGAGTTTTCCTCCACAGCGTAGAGAAGATTCCGTCGGTCCAGTCGTTGGTGGTGACGTCCAGCGTTCCAAACATCTGTGAGGCTGTGATGGCTTTGGGGTTCATCCTCATCTCGCGGTGGGCGGAGCCACACTCCGACATAGCCTTCATCAGGGTGTGGATGCAGGTGCTCTTACCGGCGCCACTCGGACCCAGAGTCATCATCCCTACGGAGTCACACACCGCACAGGGGTGTCAAATATATGGCTTGAGACCCAAAACCGGCCGCCTGAGGGTCCGATCCGGTCAGCAGATGAAAAAAATGTCACTGCAGACATTTATGAGATGTTCTAATCATGTGAGTTCAGGTTCCACTTCCAGACCAATATGATCTAAAGTGGATCAGAACCAGGAAAATACTATCGCAGTGACCCAGAAATACTTTTTAACTAGAAATACTTACAAATACAAACTGACCTTTGACAAAAACATGTGAATAAAATTAAAATCTATATATCAGTGTTTCCGCTACATTCATTTAGTCGTTTCACCACCGCTTCTTCAAATCCTTTGTTTCAAAAACATCACTGCATCGAAAACAAAAGTATCCCAAACTACAGATACATATCTTGAATCATATATTCATTAGGAGAACACATCTTGGAAGTGACAGATCAGTCGATCAGACAGTCGGATGAGGAGTATCTTTGGGATTCGGGCAACGAAAAGGTCAACTTAATTGTGCACAGTGCCAACTAAGTTAATTTATAATATAGCATTAAGCTAATGCCTACACGAGCTAATGCTCACTCCAGATGAGTTTATGGAAGTATTTCTGAAAAAAGATAAAAACACTGACGAGGATGAGCCTAGACAGGTCTCATTAACTTTTTACTAAGTCATAGATTATCATTAGTTATGTTCACATTTGGAATTAAACACCAGTGTCAATTATCTAACATTCAGTGTTGTACCTGAACGAGTTCATTGAACGATTGTTCACGAACGATATCATATTTTTGACGAACGTGAATGACTCGTTCACTTTTGCCAAATGAACGGGAAGTTGTGAACGTGGTTATTGTGGCATTTATTGAACTGCGCTCTCAATTGGTACTGGGCCACCGGCCACCTAATAATTAATTAATTATTTCTCTTGTATTTATTTTCTGAGTCTGAACAATCTTTTATTTTGAAAAATGACCGGATTCTGTCAGTTTACGTCAATAGCTGTGTTATACTTTGTCGAAATTTGAGGAATATCGATATTGTTTTGCGAAAAACTGTAATAGAAACACAGCTTCTGTCACTTGAATGCCAAAAATGTAACCCACATGTTAACAAAATAAGTACAAAACATGTCTTTGGAAAGTTTCTTTTCGAAGAGGAAAAGGAAACTGAAGAGACAGAAGAAGAGCCTCGAAAGATTTTAACAGACAATACCAGGAGTTGGACTTGAACTATGGCCTCATTTATTATAATATTGTAAATGTTCAGTTTTAAAATGTGAAATTTAATAAATTGTAACAGCTTCAGTATACCTTTTTGTTTGTGTTTGGGTGTGGGTGTGGGTGTGTGTGTGTGTGTGTGTGTGTGTGTGGGGGGGGGGGGGGGTGCATGTCCACGTGTGTATTTTGAGGTGGTGGTGGGGGGGCCTCCCTGACCAGTTATGCTTAGGGCCTCCAAAACCTTAGCAGCGGCTCTGCGGCTTGGGGTAGAGACATGAAACCAACGCCAGATGTTTCCTTATAACCGGCCAGAGAAAAAATCATACAGTGATAGTTATAGTTTCCAACAGAAAGTTTGCAATCCACCTTTGAATGGAAAAGGTAAAAAATTAACTCCTCCCAGGCCGTTTGTCGCAGGAACTTGAATATAGTACCATGTGATAGAGCCAACCTAGAAACAAAAACCTTGTAAATATCTTATTCATATCTATTGCAGTTTTAATTTTTGCGGCCGAGACAGTAGCGACCTCTAACACTCAAAATTAAAAAAAAATTCCTCAATAAATAACATATTGTGTGAACCACAAGAATGAGCAGAAGTCATCCATCCAAAAATTTTTTAAATCCGATGTACGGTTTGGGAGAAATAACAATTTGTCTTCCAGAACTGGCTGCCCTCTCTGCCAGGCAGCAGGTGCAGCACATGGTGGCCACGCCCCCTTCCCTTCTATAAATAGCCTCACTGCTGTGTGTGACTGCAGCATAATCAGTAGGTGCAGCCACACACACCTACTGATTATGCTGTTTGACAGCAAACAAAAATGCTTTTCTACAGGGTGACCAAGTTAGAATGAGGGATCTGCAGAAGGAGTTCAGGAGGAAGGCCAGGGTGGCTAAAGTCCAGTATAAGGACGAGGTGGAAAGGAAATGAACATCTGGTAATGTTAGAAGCATGGAGGGGCTTGAACACCATGATGGGCACAGGAACCAAACCTGCAGCAGGTGACTGCTCAGACTCCGCCTCTCTTGCAGTACAATTAAACAGCTTCTTCACTCGTTTTAACAGTAACGTCCCACCGATCACCTGGACCCCCCCAACCACCACACAACCCCTCACTATCAAGAAACACCTGGTAACCTCCATCCTATGCGGAGTCAACCCCAACACAGCCCCTGGCCCTGACAGGCTTAGGGGCAGGGTACTCAAAGACTGTTCCATCCAGCTGGGAGGAGTGTTTACCAGGTTGTTCCAGAACCTGTTGGACTCAGGCATCGTCCCTCACCAATGGAAGGAATCGGCCATCATACCCATCCCCAAAAAACTAAACCTAAAGACCTGAAGGACTACAGACCAGTGGCTCTGACATCCATCCTCTGCAAGTGCATAGAGAGGGTGGTCTGTGGTCAGCTGTTGGGGGAACTGGAAGGCAGACTGGACCCATTCCAGTGTGACTACAGGGCAAAAAGAGGAACTGATGATGCCAGTCTCATGCTTTTAGATACAGTCTCCAAACAAATGGACTCCACACATCCACACACAAGGATTTTATTCATGGACTTCTCATCAGCTTTTAATACTGTAAATAATGACACCCTCTTTCACTGCCTCTCACCTTCAGGTTCATGGATAAAGGACTTTTTAACAGACAGGCAACAGCATGTGCTTTAAATGGTTTTAAGTCCAACACAATGGGTTTAAAAACGGCGTTCCCCAGGGCTGTGTTTTAGCAACACTACTGTTCTCTGCAAAAACAAACAACATCACCAGCAGCAGAGAAGGACTGAAACTTTTTAAATATGGAGATGACATGGCTTTGGTGGCACACATTACAGACACACAAGCCCTGACCCAGTACCAGCAGGAGGTCCACACCCTGGTCCACTAATTTAAGGAGAGCTCACTGGAACTCAACATAATAAAAACTAAAGAACTATGTTGTGGATCTTCTGGGAAAACCGCAGACCTGTTTGAACCCCTGCAGGTCCATGGTCTGGGTGTGGAGCAGGTCCATGGTCTGAGTGTGGAGCAGGTCTATGGTCTGGGTGTGGAGCAGGTCTATGGTCTGGGTGTGGAGCAGATCCATGGTCTGGGTGTGGAGCAGGTCCATGGTCTGGGTGTGGAGCAGGTCTATGGTCTGGGTGTGGAGCAGGTCTATGGTCTGGGTGTGGAGCAGGTCTATGGTCTGGGTGTGGAGCAGGTCTATGGTCTGGGTGTGGAGCAGGTCCATGGTCTGGGTGTGGAGCAGGTCCATGGTCTGGGTGAGGAGCAGGTCTATGGTCTGGGTGTGGAGCAGGTCCATGGTCTGGGTGTGGAGCAGGTCCATGGTCTGGGTGTGGAGCAGGTCCATGGTCTGGGTGTGGAGCAGGTGTTGTCTTTTAAATATCTGGGGGTTCAGATGGACACCACTTTGTCCTTTGGGCCACATGTGGACTCAGTTAATAAAAAAAGCTCAGCAGCGCCTCCACCTGCTCAGAAAGCTGAGGTCTTTTAACGTCAACAAGGACATTTTAACACTTGTTTATAAATCACTCATTGAATCCATCCTCACTAACAATATCTCCACCTGCTACAACTTCCTCACAATCAAACATAAAACAAAACTGTCCCGAATAATAAATGAGTTCAGTAAAATCACCCAAACAACCCTAACCCTCTGAACTGTACAGTCGCTCAGTGATGAGGAAAGCCCCCCCTCATCACTGAGGACCCCTCCCATCCCTCCATCACTCCTTCATGCTGATGCCATCAGGCAGACGCGACAGAACCCCCCTGGGCAGGAAAAACATTTACAACAAATCATTCATCCCCTCTGCAATAGGTGCTCTGAATAACACAAACATGTCTGCACTTTGTTTTTAGGGTTTTTCATTATTTTATGTGTCTATTAATTGTGGCAAGGTGTTTTGGTGTGGAGGGTGTTTTGAGAAGCCGTGACAAAAACAAATTCCTGTTTTTATGTGGAACAGAAAATAAAGCTATCTATCTATCTATCTATCTATCTATCTATCTATCTATCTATCTATCTATCTATCTATCTATCTATCTATCTATCTATCTATCTATCTATCTATCTATCTATCTATCTATCTATCTATCTACATACACATACCTGTATAAATACATGTACAGTGTACATGTATTTGTGTATATGTTACAAACACAGTGTATGTGACATATACTTTGCTTCTTTTTCTCTCTCTGTCTTTCTGCCCAGATACAGCCACACCCTTTAATGCTGACAGCTGATTGGCTAAGATGCGCCCACTCTGCTACACCTACTTAAACACATATGTGCCTAGACTTTTCCAATGTTTTTTTAATGTATTTATTTATTTTTACATATGGGGGGGGGGTGACGTGTTGTGGCATGGGATGAAAACCATGTGTAAAGCCAAGGTCCTAATTATTATTATTATTATTATTATTATTATTATTATTATTATTATTATTATTAAAATTTAGTTTTAATTATTTTCGGCTGTTTTCATTATACAATGTGCTTGTTAAAAGTCTAATAAATCAGTTCTAGAAATAAAATCTGCAGTGAAGTGTCATTTGTTTACGCCGTTACGCCTGCCCCAGAAAAAAATCCTAGAGGAAACACTATATATATATATATATATATATATATATATTCATTCATTATCTGAACCCGCTTTATCCTCACTAGGGTCACTGGGGGCCTAATCCAGGTACAATGGGTGAAGGCGGGGTACACCCTGTATGAGACGCCAGTTCATCGCAGGGCTGAACATACATAGACAAACAATCTCTCTCTCTCTCTCTCTCTCTCTCTCTCTCTCTCTCTCTCTCTCTCTCTCTCTCTCTCTCTCTCTCTCTCTCTCTCTCTCTCTCTATATATATATAAATAAAAATGTTCCTCTCGCCCCACCTGGGCGGTGTCTCCTTCAGACTCGGGTCCTCTACCAGAGGTCTGGGAGCCTGAGGGTTCTGCGCAGGATCTTAGTTGTTCCTAGCAATGCGCTCTTTTGTACACAGATCTCTGATGTTGTTCCTGGTATCTGCTGGAGCCATTCTCCCCAGCTTGGGGGTCACTGCCCCTAGTGCCCCCATCACTACTGGTACCACTGTTGCCTTCACACTCCACATTTTCTCTAACTCCTCTTTCAGCCCTTGGTATTTCTCTTCTCTTCTCATGTTCTTTCTTTCTGATGTTGCTATCACTGGGGACTGCTACATCTATCACCACCACTGTCTTCTCATGTTTATCCACCACCACTATGTCAGGCTGATTGGCCATCACTATCTTGTCAGTCTGGATCTGGAAGTCCCACAGGATCTTGGCCTGTTTGTTCTCTGTCACCTTTGGAGGGTTCTCCCATCTTGACCCCGGGACCTCCAGTCCATACTCTTTACAGATGTTCCTGTACAGTATGCCCGCTACTTGGTTATGCCTCTCCATGTATGCCTTACCTGCCACCATCCTACACCCTGCTGTGATGTGCTGGACTGTTTCAGGGGCTTTTCTACACAGCCTACACCTGGGGTCCTGTCTGATGTGGTAGACCCCGGCCTCTATTGCTCTGGTGTTCAGGGCTTGTTCTTGTGCAGCCATGAGTAGTGCCTCTGTGCTGTCCTTTAGTCCAGCCTTTTCCAGCCACTGGTATGTCTTTTCCATATCAGCCACTTCCTCAATTTGTCGATGGTACACGCCATGCAAGGGTTTGTCCCTCCATGATAGCCCCTCTGGTTCCTCGACCTTACTGAGCTTTTGTTGCCTGAGGCATTCACTTAGCAGTTGGTCATTGGGGGCCATTTTCTTGATGTATTCCTGGAGGTTCGCCGTTTCCTCCTGGACAGTAGTTCTGACACTTACTAGTCCTCGGCCCCCTTCCTTTCGCTTAGTATACAGCCTCAGGACACTGGACTTGGGGTGGAACCCTCCATGCATGGTTAGGAGTTTCCTTGTCTTGATATCTGTGGCTTGTATCTCTTCCAGTGGCCAGGATATTATCCCAGCTGGGTATCTGATTACTGGCAGGGCATAGGTGTTAATGGCCTGGATCTTATTTTTGCCGTTCAGCTGACTTTTCAGGACCTGTCTTACCCTCTGTAGGTATTTGGCTGTGGCTGACTTCCCAGCTGCCTCCTCATGATTACCATTTGTCTGTGGGATCCCCAGGTATTTGTAACTTTCCTGCACATCTGTGATATTCCCTTCAGGTAGGTCAACCCCTTCAGTTGTGATCACCTTTCCTCTTCTAGATATCATCCGCCCACATTTATCTAGTCCCAATGACATCCCAATGTCTTTGCTGTAGATCCGGGTGAGGTGAATTAGGGAATCGATGTCACGCTCATTCTTGGCATACAGCTTGATGTCATCCATGTAGAGGAGGTGGTTGATGGATGTTCCACTTCGGAACTGGTATCCGAAGCCACTCTTTGAGATGATCTGGCTGAGGGGGTTTAGGCCTATACAGAACAGCAGGGGGGACAGAGCATCTCCTTAGTAAATGCCGCATCTGATGCTCACTTGTGCATTTGGCTTTGAGTTGGCCTCCTGATTTGTCTTCCACAGCCTCATTGAGTTCTGGATGAACTCTTTTAGTGTCCTGTTGATGTTCTACAGTTTTAAACATTCCAGTATCCATGTATGTGGCATTGAGTCATAGGCTTTCTTGTAGTCAATCCAGGCAGTGCACAGGTTGGTGTTCCTCGTCTCGTAATCTCGGGCAATTGCCCTGTCAACCAGTAGCTGGTGTTTGGCTCCCCTGGTGTTGTTGCCTATTCCTTTCTGTGTTCTGCTCATAGCGGAGCTTAGTGGTCTACACCACTGACTTTGGTGCGGAAGGTTGCCGGTTCGAATCCCAGGTGTGCCCTTAGGCAAGGCACTTTACGCTATACATGATGACCTCATGATGATACAATGAATAGAGTCATACCGGCTCGGACGGCGCCCAGGACAACAAGGTCCGCGTTAGGGGTTGAGGAACCAGGACACCCTGGAACAAGACATTCATGGAGCAGGGCAGAGAACATGGTACTGATGGAGTGTTACTATGGGAGTAAGAGAGGGTACAAGCAGAGGATGTGGGAGAAATGGTTGCTTCGAAACCCCACATCCTCACTGACTAAGAAACAGCTCCTGGCTCAGTGTTCGAATATCCACAATATATATATGTATATATATATATATATATATATATATATATATATACACACACACACACAAGTGTCAGAACTACTGTCCAGGAGGAAACGGCGAACCTCCAGGAATACATCAAGAAAATGGCCCCCAATGACCAACTGCTAAGTGAATGCCTCAGGCAACAAAAGCCCAGTAAGGTCGAGGAACCAGAGGGGCTATCATGGAGGGACAAACCCTTGCATGGCGTGTACCATCGACAAATTGAGGAAGTGTCTGATATGGAAAAGACATACCAGTGTCTGGAAAAGGCTGGACTAAAGGACAGCACAGAGGCACTACTCATGGCTGCACAAGAACAAGCCCTGAACACCAGAGCAATAGAGGCCAGGGTCTACCACATCAGACAAGACCACAGGTGTAGGCTGTGTAGAGAAGCCCCTGAAACAGTCCAGCACATCACAGCAGGGTGTAAGATGCTGGCAGGTAAGGCATACATGGAGAGACATAACCAGGTAGAGGACATACTGTACAGGAACATCTGTAAAGAGTATGGACTGGAGATCCCAGGGTCAAGATGGGAGAACCCCCCAAAGGTGACAGAGAACAAACAGGCCAAGATCCTGTGGGACTTCCAGATCCAGACTGACAAGATGGTGATGGCCAATCAGCCTGACATAGTGGTGGTGGATAAACATGAGAAGACAGTGGTGGTGATAGATGTAGCAGTCCCCAGTGATAGCAACATCAGAAAGAAAGAACATGAGAAGAGAAGAGAAATACCAAGGGCTGAAAGAGGAGTTAGAGAAAATGTGGAGTGTGAAGGCAACAGTGGTACCAGTAGTGATGGGGGCACTAGGGGCAGTGACCCCCAAGCTGGGAGAATGGCTCCAGCAGATACCAGGAACAACATCAGAGATCTGTGTCCAAAAGAGCGCATTGCTAGGAACAACTAAGATCCTGCGCAGAACCCTCAGGCTCCCAGACCTCTGGTAGAGGACCCGAGTCTGAAGGAGACACCGCCCACGTGGGGCGAGAGAAAAATGTATATATACACCATATTTCCTGGACTATAAATAAGGTGGCAAAAGACGTTTCCTCCAAAAACCACAGTATGACTTACTGTATAAGTGGATTAATTCAAGTTGTGCTTAGTTAACTTTTTATCTAATGGTTTTGACTTCACTAAGGCTGTTTTCACACCTGTTAGTTCAGTAGACTGGTTTGTTTGGGTCCAAAACTTGTTACAATGTTGCAGTTCTCAACTGGTTTTGTTCACATTCACACCAGTGTTTTTTACCAACGGACCAACTACTGTGGGTGTTATGTCTGTCCTCACCCATGTGGAGGCGCTGTTTGGAAAATACTGCACTTTGGCTAACGTAGACGAAAGCTGATTGGTACAGCACGTGCAGAGGGAAAGTCCCGGGAGAAAAGATCAGGCGGATTTGTTTTTTTCTGAACAATGAACTGTGGTCTTCTGCTTGTTTTTGTTTCAATATATTTTTATCACTGCTTTGTGCAACAAGCACAATTACTGCTGTTGTTCCAGCATGAAGCTCGCATCTGGCACGACAACAGTATGCCTTTGTTTTTGGCGCAGAGACATTATGGCAGGAAGCAGACTACGCTCCTAAACCTGAACCAACTTTTTATTTGAACACATTACAGAAGCTTCCGTAGGTCAAACAGACTGCTCCATAAAAGAGATGGGCCCAATCGAGGCTGGTCAGCGTTCTCACCAGCAGCGAACCGCTCCAGAGTCCGCTTGGAACCGGACTGAGACCACCTTGAAAAGGAGGTCTCAGTACGGTCCTTTAGTGCGGACTGTACCGAGCCCAAATGAACCGGACCTGCAGGTGTTCCGAACTCTAGTCCGCTTAAAGCGAACCAAATGCTGTAGGTGTGAAAGCACCCTTAGGGTGCTTTCGTTTGGGCTGGTGTGAAAGTGGACCAGTTTATTTTGGTCCGCACTAAAGGACTGTACCGAGACCTCCTTTTCGAGGTGGTCTCGGTTCGGTTCCAAGCAGACTCTGGAGTGGTTCGCTGCTGGTGAGAACGCTGACCAGCCTCGATTGGGCCCATCTCTTTTATGGAGCAGTGTGTTTGACCGTAGCAAGCAGCTGTGGGAAGTGCAAACTTTATTTTTTCGCACAAATTTGTTGTTTCGGGGACGCGATGAGTCGGGGACAAACGTGGTTAGAAAAAAACAAATGTCATCATTTTGACTTTTTATCTCGTGGTTTTGACTTTTTATTTTGTGGTTTTGACTTTTTATTTTGTGGTTTTGACTTTTTATTTCGTGGTTTTGACTTTTTATCTCGTGGTTTTGACTTTTTATCTCGTGGTTTTGACTTTTTATCTCGTGGTTTTGACTTTGTATTTCATGGTTCTGACTTTTTATCTCATGGTTTTGACTTTTATCTAATGGATTCGACTTTTTATTTCATGGTTTTGACTTTTTATTTCATGGTTCTGACTTTTTATCTAATGGTTTTGACTTTTTATTTCATGGTTTTGACTTTTTATCTAATGGTTTTGACTTTTTATTTCATGCTTTTGACTTTTTATTTCATGGTTTTGACTTTTTATTTCATGGTTTTGACTTTTTATCTAATGGATTCGACTTTTTATTTCGTGGTTTTCACTTTTTATTTCGTGGTTTTCACTTTTTATCTCGTGGTTTTCACTTTTTATCTCGTGGTTTTGACTTTTTATCTCGTGGTTTTGACTTTTTATTTTGTGGTTTTGACTTTTTATTTTGTGGTTTTGACTTTTTATTTCGTGGTTTTGACTTTTTATCTCATGGTTTTGACTTTTATCTAATGGATTCGACTTTTTATTTCATGGTTTTGACTTTTTATTTCATGGTTCTGACTTTTTATCTAATGGTTTTGACTTTTTATTTCATGGTTTTGACTTTTTATCTAATGGTTTTGACTTTTTATTTCATGCTTTTGACTTTTTATTTCATGGTTCTGACTTTTTATCTAATGGTTTTGACTTTTTATTTAATGGTTTTGACTTTTTATCTAATGGATTCGACTTTTTATTTCGTGGTTTTGACTTTTTATTTCGTGGTTTTGACTTTTTATCTCGTGGTTTTCACTTTTTATCTCGTGGTTTTGACTTTTTATCTCGTGGTTTTGACTTTTTATCTCGTGGTTTTGACTTTTTATCTCGTGGTTTTGACTTTTTATCTCGTGGTTTTGACTTTTTATCTCATGGTTTTGACTTTTATCTCATGGTTTTGACTTTTTATCTCATGGTTTTGACTTTTTATCTCATGGTTTTGACTTTATCTCATGGTTTTGACTTTTTATTTCATGGTTTTGACTTTTTATTTCATGGTTCTGACTTTTTATCTAATGGTTTTGACTTTTTATTTCATGGTTTTGACTTTTTATCCAATGGATTCGACTTTTTATTTCATGGTTTTGACTTTTTATTTCATGGTTTTGACTTTTTATCTAATGGTTTTGACTTTTTATTTCATGGTTTTGACTTTTTATCCAATGGATTCGACTTTTTATTTCATGCTTTTGACTTTTTATTTCATGGTTCTGACTTTTTATCTAATGGTTTTGACTTTTTATTTCATGGTTTTGACTTTTTATCTAATGGTTTTGACTTTTTATTTCATGCTTTTGACTTTTTATTTCATGGTTTTGACTTTTTATTTCATGGTTTTGACTTTTTATCTAATGGTTTTGACTTTTTATTTCATGGTTTTTACTTTTTATCTCGTGGTTTTGACTTTTATCTCGTGGTTTTGACTTTTTATCTCATGGTTTTGACTTTTATTTCATGGGTTTGACTTTTTATTTACTGGGTTTGACTTTTTATCTCGTGGTTTTGACTTTTTATTTCGTGGTTTTGACCTTTTATTTCGTGGTTTTGACTTTTTATCTCGTGGTTTTGACTTTTTATCTTGTGGTTTTGACTTTTATCTCATGGTTTTGACTTTTTATCTCATGGTTTTGACTTTTATCTCATGGTTCTGACTTTTATCTCATGGTTTTGACTTTTTATCTCATGGTTTTGACTTTTTATCTCATGGTTTTGACTTTTTATTTCATGCTTTTGACTTTTTATTTCATGGTTCTGACTTTTTATCTAATGGTTTTGACTTTTTATCGAATGGTTTTGACTTTTTATTTCATGGTTTTGACTTTTTATCTAATGGTTTTGACTTTTTATTTTGTGGTTTTGACTTTTTATTTTGTGGTTTTGACTTTTTATTTCATGGTTTTGACTTTTTATCGAATGGTTTTGACTTTTTATTTCGTGGTTTTGACTTTTTATCTCGTGGTTTTGACTTTTTATTTCGTGGTTTTGACTTTTTATCTCGTGGTTTTGACTTTTTATCTCGTGGTTTTGACTTTTATCTAATGGATTCGACTTTTTATTTCATGGTTTTGACTTTTTATTTCATGGTTCTGACTTTTTATCTAATGGTTTTGACTTTTTATTTCATGGTTTTGACTTTTATCTCATGGTTTTGACTTTTTATCTCATGGTTTTGACTTTTTATCTCATGGTTTTGACTTTATCTCATGGTTTTGACTTTTTATTTCATGGTTTTGACTTTTTATTTCCTGGTTCTGACTTTTTATCTAATGGTTTTGACTTTTTATTTCATGGTTTTGACTTTTTATCCAATGGATTCGACTTTTTATTTCATGGTTTTGACTTTTTATTTCATGGTTTTGACTTTTTATCTAATGGTTTTGACTTTTTATTTCATGGTTTTGACTTTTTATCCAATGGATTCGACTTTTTATTTCATGCTTTTGACTTTTTATTTCATGGTTCTGACTTTTTATCTAATGGTTTTGACTTTTTATCTAATGGTTTTGACTTTTTATTTCATGCTTTTGACTTTTTATTTCATGGTTTTGACTTTTTATTTCATGGTTTTGACTTTTTATCTAATGGTTTTGACTTTTTATTTCATGGTTTTTACTTTTTATCTCGTGGTTTTGACTTTTATCTCGTGGTTTTGACTTTTTATCTCATGGTTTTGACTTTTATCTCATGGTTTTGACTTTTTATCTCATGGTTTTGACTTTTATTTCATGGGTTTGACTTTTTATTTACTGGGTTTGACTTTTTATCTCGTGGTTTTGACTTTTTATTTCGTGGTTTTGACCTTTTATTTCGTGGTTTTGACTTTTTATCTCGTGGTTTTGACTTTTTATTTCGTGGTTTTGACTTTTTATCTCGTGGTTTTGACTTTTTATCTCGTGGTTTTGACTTTTTATTTCGTGGTTTTGACTTTTTATCTCGTGGTTTTGACTTTTTATCTCGTGGTTTTGACTTTTTATCTCGTGGTTTTGACTTTTATCTCGTGGTTTTGACTTTTTATCTCGTGGTTTTGACTTTTATCTCATGGTTTTGACTTTTTATCTCATGGTTTTGACTTTTATTTCATGGGTTTGACTTTTTATTTACTGGGTTTGACTTTTTATCTCGTGGTTTTGACTTTTTATTTCGTGGTTTTGACCTTTTATTTCGTGGTTTTGACTTTTTATCTCGTGGTTTTGACTTTTTATTTCGTGGTTTTGACTTTTTATCTCGTGGTTTTGACTTTTTATCTCGTGGTTTTGACTTTTTATTTCGTGGTTTTGACTTTTTATCTCGTGGTTTTGACTTTTTATCTCGTGGTTTTGACTTTTTATCTCGTGGTTTTGACTTTTTATCTTGTGGTTTTGACTTTTATCTCATGATTTTGACTTTTTATCTCATGGTTTTGACTTTTATCTCATGGTTCTGACTTTTATCTCATGGTTTTGACTTTTTATCTCATGGTTTTGACTTTTTATCTCATGGTTTTGACTTTTTATTTCATGCTTTTGACTTTTTATTTCATGGTTCTGACTTTTTATCTAATGGTTTTGACTTTTTATCTAATGGTTTTGACTTTTTATTTACTGGGTTTGACTTTTTATCTCGTGCTTTTGGCTTTTTATTTCGTGGTTTTGACTTTTTATCTAATGGTTTTGACTTTTTATCTCGTGGTTTTGACTTTTTATCTCGTGGTTTTGACTTTTTATCTCGTGGTTTTGACTTTTTATCTCGTGGTTTTGACTTTTTATCTCGTGGTTTTGACTTTTTATCTCGTGGTTTTGACTTTTTATCTCGTGGTTTTGACTTTTTATTTCGTGGTTTTGACTTTTTATCTCGTGGTTTTGACTTTTTATCTCATGGTTTTGACTTTTATCTCATGGTTTTGACTTTTTATTTCATGGTTTTGACTTTCATCTCATGGTTCTGACTTTCATCTCATGGTTTTGACTTTTTATTTCATGGTTTTGACTTTTTATCTAATGGTTTTGACTTTTTATTTCATCCTTTTGACTTTTTATTTCATGGTTCTGACTTTTTATCTAATGGTTTTGACTTTTTATTTCATGGTTTTGACTTTTTATTTCATGGTTTTGACTTTTTATCTAATGGTTTTGACTTTTTATTTCAAGCTTTTGACTTTTTATTTCATGGTTTTGACTTTTTATCTAATGGTTTTGACTTTTTATTTCATGGTTTTGACTTTTTATCTAATGGTTTTGACTTTTTATTTCGTGGTTTTGACTTTTTATTTACTGGGTTTGACTTTTTATCTCGTGGTTTTGACTTTTTATCTCGTGGTTTTGACTTTTTATCTCGTGGTTTTGACTTTTTATCTCGTGGTTTTGACTTTTTATCTCGTGGTTTTGACTTTTTATCTCGTGGTTTTGACTTTTTATTTCGTGGTTTTGACTTTTTATCTCGTGGTTTTGATTTTTATCTCGTGGTTTTGACTTTTTATTTCATGGTTTTGATTTTTATCTCGTGGTTTTGACTTTTTATTTCATGGTTTTGACTTTTTATCTCATGGTTTTGACTTTTTATCTCATGGTTTTGACTTTTTATTTCATGCTTTTGACTTTTTATTTCATGGTTTTGACTTTTTATCTAATGGTTTTGACTTTTTATTTCATGCTTTTGACTTTTTATCTAATGGTTTTGACTTTTTATTTCATGGTTTTGACTTTTTATCTAATGGATTCGACTTTTTATTTCATGGTTTTGACTTTTTATTTCATGGTTCTGACTTTTTATCTAATGGTTTTGACTTTTTATTTCATGGTTTTGACTTTTTATCTCATGGTTTTGACTTTTTATTTCATGGTTTTGACTTTTTATCTAATGGTTTTGACTTTTTATTTCATGGTTTTGACTTTTTATCTCATGGTTTTGACTTTTTATTTCATGGTTTTGACTTTTTATCTCATGGTTTTGACTTTTTATTTCATGGTTTTGACTTTTTATCTAATGGTTTTGACTTTTTATTTCATGGTTTTGACTTTTTATCTAATGGATTCGACTTTTTATTTCATGGTTTTGACTTTTTATTTCATGGTTTTGACTTTTTATCTCATGGTTTTGACTTTTTATCTCATGGTTTTGACTTTTTATTTCATGGTTTTGACTTTTTATCTCATGGTTTTGACTTTTTATCTCATGGTTTTGACTTTTTATCTCTTGGTTTTGACTTTTTATTTCATGGTTTTGACTTTTTATCTAATGGTTTTGACTTTTTATTTCATGGGTTTGACCTTTTATTTACTGGGTTTGACTTTTTATCTCGTGGTTTTGACTTTTTATTTCGTGGTTTTGACTTTTTATCTCGTGGTTTTGACTTTTTATTTCGTGGTTTTGACCTTTTATTTACTGGGTTTGACTTTTTATCTCGTGGTTTTGACTTTTTATTTCGTGGTTTTGACTTTTTATCTCGTGGTTTTGACTTTTTATCTCGTGGTTTTGACTTTTTATCTCGTGGTTTTGACTTTTTATTTCGTGGTTTTGACTTTTTATTTCGTGGTTTTGACTTTTTATCTCGTGGTTTTGACTTTTTATCTCGTGGTTTTGACTTTTTATCTCATGGTTTTGACTTTTTATTT
>CM035802.1:4532463-4679963 GCA_020466265.1 Siphamia tubifer | reverse complement strand
CCTTATATGTAAGAGCAAAGGGGATAAGGATCTCACCTTTCCTTCTTTTTGCCTTGCAGGTCAAATATTACCTGTATGTAACAAAACTAAATACTTGGGGCATATAATCAATGACCAAATGAGTGATGACGATGATCTCTATAGGCAGCGCCGCATGCTATATGCACAAGCTAATATGCTGGCAAGGAAGTTCCATTGGTGCACCAATAGTGTCAAAATAAGCCTATTCAAGGCATACTGCACCCCTCTGTATACTGCCCCTTTGTGGGCAACGTATAAAAAGGGTAGTTTACAAAAACTTAAGGTTGCCTATAATGATGCTCTGCGCATCCTGCTAAAGAAACCCAGGTGGAGCAGTGCTAGTGAGCTGTTCTGCTGTGTAGGAGTTAATACATTTCATGCCTTATTGAGAAACTTGATGTATAAATTTATTTGTAGGCTTGATGGCTCATGCAATGAAATTATTATGCTGCTGACAAACCCTGCTCTTAGTGCTATAAGATATCAGTCTGTGATGTGGAGGCACTGGTACAAGTGTCTCTTATAGTGTATTCACTTTTTTAACCCTTTCTTCTGTGTGTGTCTGTATGTTTTCTTGAATCTGGACCTTGAGTCTGCAATAAAAGTTGATTGATTGATTGATTGACAATACATGGCTTCGTCTACTTCATATATTACAGCGGAGAAAAAAAAAAGTCAGCGAGAGAGAAGCCCGACCGGACCCTAACGTAATGATTGACATTTTCAGGCTCGGGCTAAAGATCTTATGTCTATCTTGTACCCCCTCCATTCACACGTGTGTATTTTAGTTTTATTTCTCAGTGTACACAACTGTATAGTGAACTTCAGTGTCCTGAAAGGCTCCTACAGATAATAATAATAATAATAATAATAATAATAATAATAATAATTATTATTATTATTATTATTATTATTATTATTATTATTATTATTATTATTATTATTATTATTATTATTATTATTGTTATTATTATTATTATTATTATTATTGTTATTATATCCCAGAAACAAACGCCGTCATTGTCGGTGCCCCCACAGGGGCAAAGGCAGCGCATCAACAAAATTCTGCGAACAGCAGAATGATGCACAAACAAAAACACAAACATAAAACTAATGAAACACAAGTGAAGCTGCAAGAGACAAATGCTGCAATTCACCTCATTCACCTGGTGGGCATTTTTACACTTGAGGAAGTTAAACACAAGGTAAAGCTTTCCACACGTTGTCCATCACTAGCTTCAGTGAACGTTTGGGTGAATGATTTGAGTTAAAATTACGAGATAAAAAGTTAAAATGATGACATAAAAAAATTTAATTATCATTTTTAAAGGGTTTAAGGGGTAGTATTTGGGGCCTTGGAACCAATCAGACCTTTTACATGTAAAACTATGAAAAAAACGTGATGAAAACCCTCCTGGAATTAATTCATTTTGTAAATTGAGATACCACTGTATAAAAACAAACAACTAACACTGCAAACAGTCTCAAAGGCCTTCGCCGTCCCACGAAACAACATCATACTGTGGGCGGGATGCAATATTCTGACAGAAATGCACACATTTGTATAAATATGTAGGGGGCGCTATAGAGTGACTTATTTGAAATGTGTTGAATGGGTGTAAAACTGTGAGACTGACAACTCAGTCAAATTTTTGCCAAATCTGTGTTCGTATGGCCAAACTACAGCCATTTTATCAAAGGCGATTTTATAAGGGGCGCTATAGAGCAAAATCGCAATTTCTATTAATAATCAGGTGTAGACCCAGGTGACGTCTGAGTAAAATTTCAGCCAAATCAGTGTTCGTATGTCCAAGCTGAAGCAATTTAGGTAGTGTTTTTTTTTTCAGAAATCTTCGTAGCACAAAACTTTTCCAAAATTGTGGATAACTTTTGATGTCCCACTTGTCTAGATCGTGTTCACTGATTTTGAGCTCATTGGAGCCAACGGCCAAGGAGTTCATTAAATTCTGATGACAGTGAAAACCACGACTAAATTATGTTGAAAGTTCAATCCAACATGGCGGACTTCCTGTTGGTTTATGGGCGTGGCCATCATAAGGTGTTTGTTGGTCATCATATGTTGAACATTTGTACTGATCGTCATAGCTCTAACTTCACTAGGGTGTGATCTGGCCTCATACAAACTACTGTCACTATTCTAAGGGGCGCTGTAGACACATTTCTTGACCGACTTTTACAAAACTATAAATACTCGCAACTTTTCACACTTCTGACATGTGTGCAACATTTGGTGAGTTTTGGTGCATGTTCAGGGGGTCCAATTAGAGGTCACAGCAGACTCAGTGGGCCTTGCGCCGACATGGTCCGTCTAATAAGGCTCCAGTGTGTGGAGTCCGTTACCATGGTGAGGAAGATGCCAAACTCAGGGTCCATGTGGACCAGGTCTCCATCAGTGAAGGTGAAGTTCTTCTTCTTGTTCTTCTTACACTGGAGGACGATGTAGATCTGCTGAGCCGCCACCGACAGCACCGGCAGCTCGATGCGGTTGAACTCGTCGAAGCAGCCCCAGGCCCCGGACTGGGCCAGACCTGGAACACGGATCATTACACTTCTGAAGCACACACTACAACACAGCCCTCCAACACCTGGCCCGCGAGCCAAATACGGCCCACCAGAGGCTCTGACCTGGTCCGTGGGATGAATTTGTTAAAATCAAAAATGACACTGAAGATATTAATGATCAAACCTTTCAATTAAACTTTCACATATTTTAACAATTAACAAACGCACAAACATAGACCAGTACAGTTTTCACAAAAGAGTTCTAGCGGCACATTTGAGGAAAAGTTGTTAGACTATAATATTTACTAGGAAAAAGGGTTAGGGTTAGAGTTAAAAATCATGAGATAATCAGACTTTTCCTCAAATTTGCTGAGGAAGAACTTTCTACATTTTTTGCCCAGTCTAACACTGCCATGACTCCACCACTGCCCACATGATGTAGTTTGGGTCAGGGTTAGGAAGTCATAGGCGGTTCTACAGGGGGAGGGGGATCTCATTCTGCCACCCCATTTTATTTTCAATAATATTTGAGTGGGTGGCACGGTGGTGCAGTGGTTAGCACTCGACCCTGGTTCGAATCCCGGACCAGACCTTTCTGTGTTGAGTTTGCATGTCCTCCCCGTGTCCGCGTGGGTTTTCGCCGGGCACTCCGGTTTCCTCCCACCATCCAAACACATGCACTGATAGGTTAATTGGTTAATCTAAAATTGTCCATAGGTGTGAATGTGAGAGTGATTGTTTGTCTATATATGTTCAGCCCTGCGATGAACTGGCGTCTCATACAGGGTGTACCCCGCCTTCGCCCATTGTAGCTGGATTAGGCCCCCAGTGACCCCCGTGTGGATAAAGTGGGTTCAGATAATGAATGAATGAATAATATTTGAGTTCAAATATCCATTCATTTGTTTATATTCTTTAATGATTTATTGACTGAAACTCACCTATTCTCATTCCTACACAGTGCAAACAAGCTTTTGTGATGGACAGCAGCTGTTTTAATACTGACCTTAATGACCTTTGATTATGACATTTGAATGGGTGTTGATCACATTCTGATGGAATAGTTCTGCACTGATCAATAACATGGATTATGTGGTGGAATCATTTTTCACCAATTGTACAAACAATTACTCAATGTCTCAACTGCCCCTCCCCCCTCTGCCTCTTCTCTGGACTTATTACCACCCCTATAGGAAGTTCCTGTGACCTTTAGTGTGTTTGTCCAACAAAACCTTCTAGAACCCACCTTTGTAGATGCGGCCCAGTCCTCTGTAGTCCATCTGGTCAGAACAGTTGAAAACCACCACGTATTTACCCAAACAGCGGCCCATGTCTTTGGTCGTCTCTGTTTTACCTGCAAACACAACTGTGTTACAAGACCAGTCCACATCATCTGAGCTGGTTCTGTGAGCTGAAGTACCTGTTCCTGCTGGACCTGCTGGAGCTCCGCCCATACTCATCCCCAAAGCCTGAGACAGTGTGATGTAACACCTGCAGGTACAGGTACAGAGTTAATGACCTGCTCATATGTATGGACAGGTGGGTACGTACCCGTCTGAAGGGCGTGGCCACAGGTATGTACCTGTCAGTCAGGGGTGTGGCCACAGGTATGTACCTGTCAGTTAGGGGTGTGGCCACAGGTATGTACCTGTCAGTCAGGGGTGTGGCCACAGGTACGTACTTGTCAGTCAGGGGTGTGGCCACAGGTACGTACCTGTCAGTCAGGGGCGTTATCACCAGTCGGTCGGTGCAGCCCAGGTACTCGTTGCAGTAGCTGAACTCCACGTCTGTGATCTGAATCACACATTTGTCCGTTTCCTCTGAAAAGTAAAACCTGGATTGTTTCTGCCACTCGAAGTCTGACGCTGACCGCACATTCAGCTTCACCTGATGAAGACAATGGATTAAACCGTTAGTCCTGATGATCAATAATCTGCTGATGATCAATAATCAGTTTGAGGCGGTGTGTCCACTCACCAGCTGGTCAAAGATGTCCCTCTGGTGGACGTGGATGGTGATGAGCGTCTCGTACTTGGTCCTGTCGTTCTTGCTCAGCTCCCTGGTCGTCATGTCGATCAGCTCGTTAAGGAGGTCCAGGAACTTCTGATTGGTCGTCTGCATGACCTGTGGACCAATGGGACAGCGGCAGTCAGGGGGAGGGGAGGACCTGAGGTAGAGCTTTGACCTTTGTCCAAAAATCATATTCGAACTTCATCTAGAAATTCAAGTAGATATTCGAATAATATGTGAATATTTATTTAACATTTGAGTTCAACTAAGGCAGGGTTTAGAAAATGTGTTTCATGTTAATGTTTGTCACACAGTGTTTTTAGTGGTTTTGAAGGGTTAGGGTTAAAGGTCAGGGTTAATGTTTGTCACACAGTGTTTTAGTGGTTTAGAAAGGTGCTGAATTCTAATCTTCTGTATGTCAGACTCAAAAATGTCCCATAATGCCTCAAAATGGACAAATCCAATATGGCTGCCACAGCCAGGTTCAAATCTAATGATTTAGACGTTAACTTTAATGAATGAGTTAACTTTATGACTGTAGAAGTAAAAACATGAATGTTCTTTTATTTGTTTTCACATATGGAGAATCCAATGACACACTCAGATTTAAGATCAAGACGAAAGAAAATGATGAAAATGAAATGATTGAATACCAAGCATTCAAAGTCAAAATTATAAGATACAATGTGAAAATTATCAGATAAAAAGTACAAAATGTAGTGGTAAAAAGTCAAAATTATCTTAAATTATTACTTGAAGTTCATGTACATGGTTTAAATCAGTAGAAAGAATGATTTTAATATTTTAAACATATAAAATTCATTCAAAGTCAAAGCCCTAATCAGAGGGGTGGGGGTGGGATGAACGGCGGTGCGTGGGCGGACCTTCCTGTCAGACTTGCTGCGGACCAGCGCCTCCTGTGCGTCTCTGGTCCAGATCATCTGGATGCCCAACAGCCCCACCTGGGCGGGGAAGGCCGACTGGAACTCCTGCAGCTTCAGGCCCTGCTCGCTGATGGCCAGGTACGCCTGACGGATGACGGCGTGGACGGTGCTTCTGACCGCTGACAACAGCTGTCCCAACCACGTCTCCACGTTCCCCTAAAAGACCAACAGTGACGGCTGTGAGGGACGTGTCCACAACATTTGACAACACACTTCAAAAAGGAAAAGACTTTTTAGAACAACTTCATTACTGTACTTTAAGTACATTTATATAAATATTTCTACTTTATACTCTTTACATTTATATAAATATATGTACTTTATACTCTTTACATTTATATAAATATATGTACTTTATACTCTTTACATTTATATAAATATATGTACTTTATACTCTTTACATTTATATAAATATATGTACTTTATACTCTTTACATTTATATAAATATATGTACTTTATACTCTTTACATTTATATAAATATATGTACTTTATACTCTTTACATTTATATAAATATATGTACTTTATACTCTTTACATTTATATAAATATATGTACTTTATACTCTTTACATTTATATAAATATATGTACTTTATTCTCTTTACATTTATATAAATATATGTACTTTATACTCTTCACATTTATATAAATATATGTACTTTATACTCTTTATATTTATATAAATATATGTACTTTATACTCTTTACATTTATATAAATATTTGTACTTTATACTCTTTACATTTATATAAATATATGTACTTTATACTCTTTACATTTATATAAATATTTGTACTTTATACTCTTTACATTTATATGAATATATGTACTTTATACTCTTTATATTTATAGAAACTCTTTAATCTCATGACTTTTTATCTCAGTTATGACTCTTTTTTTATTTCTGTCCATATCCAAATAAGTGAGTAACTGTGACTTGATCAAACACATCAACGACAAACTAATTGAATTTTAAATTATTTATTTTTAGATACTTTTCAAACTTATATGATTGTTCCCATTAAATAACTTTCATCCATAGCAAAAATACAGTTCAGTAGTTGTACTTTTTACTTTACTTCAGTAAAAGAGTTGAATCAGAGTATTTTTCATACCAGTAGTAGTACATCTACTGCAGTAGTAGTAGTATATACCTGAGCCAGGACAGGTTGAGTCAGATCCACACATTCTCCTTCCTGAGACTGAAAACTCAGGATCTGGTCGTAGACCTTATCGTTGAAAACCACTCTGTTAACGTTGTCAAACAGACTGAGCAGATGAGCCTGGACACACAAGGATGATGTTAGTCCACATGGTCTACCTCTGCACCTGTATACACATGTTTATGTTTATACACATGTTTATACACATGTTTATGTTTATACACATGTATATGTTTATACACATGTTTATGTTTATACACATGTTTATGTTTATACACGTGTATATGTTTATACACATGTTTATACACATGTTTATGTTCATACACATGTTTATACACATGTTTATGTTTATACACATGTTTATACACATGTTTATGTATATACACATGTTTTGTGTGTAATTATAATAAAACTAATGGTTTAAGATGTTACTGTTTAAATTTAAAGAAAACACAGCTTTCATGTGAGGCTATCATTGACAGTAGCTAGCACAAAACATCTGAATGACAGCAATCAATGTAGCAGTGCTTAGCATGCTAATGTTAGTGAAATACTTTGTAACTGAACAGTCATTTTAGTTGCTAACACCAGCCAGATACCATGACTAATAGAAAGTCAACTGGATACAATAACATACAGTTATTAAGGCTGGTGCAGTGGGTTACATTTAAGGCAGTTTTAACGTTTAGCACAATTGTTTTGTCATAAATTGCATCTTGGAAGACTGTGGTGCTAGCTGCTAATGCTAACACAAAATCTAGGAAGACTGTGGTGCTTGCTGCTTCTGCTAACACAAAATCTAGGAAGACTGTGGTGCTAGCTGCTTCTGCTAACACAACATCTAGGAAGACTGTGGTGCTAGCTGCTTCTGCTAACACAACATCTAGGAAGACTGTGGTGCTAGCTCCTTCTGCTAACACAACATCTAGGAAGACTGTGGTGCTAGCTCCTTCTGCTAACACAATATCTAGGAAGACTGAGGTGCTAGCTGTGTCTGCTAACACAGCATCTAGGAAGACTGTGGCGCTAGCTGCTTCTGCTAATACAACATCTAGGAAGACTGTGGTGCTAGCTGCTTCTGCTAATACAACATCTAGGAAGACTGTGGCGCTAGCTGCTTCTGCTAATACAACATCTAGGAAGACTGTGGCGCTAGCTGCTTCTGCTAACACAGCATCTAGGAAGACTGTGGCGCTAGCTGCTTCTGCTAACACAGCATCTAGGAAGACTGTGGCGCTAGCTGCTTCTGCTAATACAACATCTAGGAAGACTGTGGTGCTAGCTGCTTCTGCTAACACAGCATCTAGGAAGACTGTGGCGCTTGCTGCTTCTGCTAATACAACATCTAGGAAGACTGTGGCGCTAGCTGCTTCTGCTAACACAACATCTAGGAAGACTGTGGCGCTAGCTGCTTCTGCTAACACAACATCTAGGAAGACTTAGAGGCAGCTGGCGGACATTCTAAACGTTGTAAGACTGTCGTCTACAGGATGGACGGTAGAACGGTATTAAAAAAATCTCTACCGTGGAAAAAAAATACCTCATAAGGTATGATATCTTACATACTGTCCATTCCTATCCACAAGTGTAAAAATGGCCGCCAGGTGAATAAGGCGAATAGAGTGAGTGGAAGGATTAGATCATGTGACTCTGTCGAAACGTATGACGAGGCCAATAAATCATTTTTCTGACTCAAATCCACAATGATCTTTCATCTTTCTGATCCACAACATGTTCAGTGGAAACGTGAGTGTGGCGTTGAGCTGAGTTTTACCTGAGCTTGTGTGTTACCTGGATAGTGTGCGAGTCCGAGGCCTGGCCCAGGATCTCCAGGAGGGCGGGGTCAGACACAAAGAAGAAGCGTGGGAACACAAGCCGCTTTTTCTCCAGGTAACCGGACAGAGACTTCTGACAGAGCTCCAGCTGCTCCAGCAGGTGAGGAAGCAACTGAAGACAACGATGACATGTCACAGTCACACCTCAACTATGATCTATAACACTGCTGTGAAACATAAGGCCTGGGGGCCAAATGTGGACCGCTAAAGGGTCCAAAATGTCCTGTAGGATTAATAACGATTATATTAATGGTGTACAAATGATGTGAATTCAGGTTCTACATCCAGGATAATTAGATCTATACTGGGACACAGCAGTAAAATATGATCAGAATTATCTTGAAATAATTGTTTTAAAATGCAGGTTTTAATGGAAAAAAAAATGTAATCAAAATTTTGTAAAACAATGAAAAAATGAACTAAAAACAAAAAAAATTTGAGTAAAATAATGAGAAAATTAACTAAATCAAACAGTGTTAAAATAATGAAGAAAATCTGACAAAAAAGTGAATAACCTGAACAAATATGAAGCAGATGTGTCTACTGCACATGTGCAATAGAAAAACTAACAGACTGAGGCGGAATGAAACTTCCAGAAGTGTGTGTGTAACATGGGGGTGGTGGAGGTGGTAGTCAGTGTGGCTCAGAGGCATATGGGCAGCACCTGGCTGAGGGTCTCGTCTCCCACGCAGCACTGGACCATGTTCGGAATCTCGTGCGCTCGCTGCATTATCCTCTGCCACGACTTATCAATGTTCTGGAAACGTTTGGCCTCCTGTAGGTGGACAAGAAGACACTAGAGGACACTCAAGGACACACTGAGTGAACAAGAGGGCACTAGAGGACACAAACTGAGTGGACAAGAGAAAACCAAATGTCTGAGTGGACACAAACTGTGAGAGGACAAGAAAACACTAGAGCAGGGGTTCTCAAACTTTTTTGGCCCAGGTCCCCCTTGGAGGGGTGACATTTTTCCATGTCCCCCCTCATCCTCGCGATACTGAAAATGATAAAAAACCACTTCAACAATGATTATTATGAAACAATGATAACCTTTTTTAATAGTGCTTTTGTGCAAACCTGCGACATTTTCAGGTATTATAATATAAATGAGCACTTCAGAAACAACAATTTTAAATAATTTTAAAATAATAAACGGAACAAAAGACACACAAAACCGTGTGTGTGTGTGTGTGTGTGTGTGTGTGACAGACAGACAGACAGACAGAGACTTAATGAGAGGGATGTTTGGGCGTTTGTTTTTGTCATTGTCATTTTCATTGTCATTTCTTTTACCACTTCTTGAGGAACTTGGCGGACACAAAAATCGATCCATGTTCGCTGCAGGGTGGCTAAAAAAATAGCCTGTGACTCGCTCCGTCTCAATTTAGTCAAGCTGGCGTCAAACAGCGCTGTTACTTCCGCCCGCTCGCTACAAAATAAAACTTCCGCATTTCAAAATAAAACAGCAAAAATACAAAAAACAAAACCGTGAATAATTTCGCGTACCCCCTGGACATGCGCCACGTCCCCCTAGGGGTCCGCGCACCTCAGTTTGAGAACCGTTGCACTAGAGGACACATACTGAGACACTAGAGGAAACAAACTGAGAGGACACTAACTGTCTGAATGAACAGAAGGACAATAGAGGACAACTACTGGACCAGGGGACAGACTGGATGGATGTTGAGCTTTGGAGTAAATGATGATGATGATGATGATGATAATGATGAAGATGTGATACCATAAATGAAAGTGGGTGTGACCTGAGGCAGCTGTTTAGCGATGTCTCCGCCCACAAACACGGCCTCCAGATAGATCCACAGGTTTTGAACTGACAACCACTTCTCTATGATCTCAGAGGTGTTGGACAATTTGTGGACCCACAGCTGGATGGACGCTTTGAACGGAGCGTTGTACCTTTACAATAAAACACAACCATTATTCTGTTACAACAATAAAACTAATACAAAACTAGATCAGTGATAGAGTTCAGAGCTCAGTGAAGCAGCACCAGTCTGTGCTAACGCTAACGCTAACACATTAAACTAGATCAGTGGTAGAGTTCAGACCTCAGTGAAGCAGCACCAGTCTGTGCTAACGCTAACGCTAACACATTAAATCTGCCAAGGTTTGGATCTGGATGTTCAGAACTTCTTTATAAACTAGTGTTCTGTGTTCACTAACCATTTATTTTATGGCTCATTAACAATCCCTTAGAGGGTTTAAAAACATTCCCAGAAATCCTGGCTCCTGTTTTTCACATATGTCCATTTCAATATTCGACCACGTATGACGTCATTCTGACGTTATGTGACGTCGCACAACGACCAAATGTCACATGTTAGATCTAATGTTAAATATGAAGCACAAGATATTGTCTGATTTAACTAAATATGTCAATAACCTGCTTTAAGGTAAAGGTCATACATTTACCAAATATACCATTGGTGCGACGTCATGTGACATCTTTACGTGACGTCATATGACGTCTTTACGTGACGTCATGGAGCCTATGGGTGTTATCTCATCTGAGGTCAGAAGGTCAGACGAAGTGAAGGAAAAAAACAGCTGACACTATCTGGTCTGGATTCTGAGATATCACCACTGATGTGTTTGAACTGTTGACCTTCACTGACACCTTGACCTTTGACCTTTATAGCTCAACATTTAATAGTGTCTTCCTTCACACATTATCAATCGTCTCTGACAGTTTCATCAACATCCGTCCATAACTTTTTGAGTTTTCTTACTGACAAACAAACAAACAAACGCGAGGTAAAACATAACCTCGTTCACAGAGGTAATGATTCTGTTAAAACAATCCGCATCCTCTCTCTCACCTGTTGCTCAGCAGTGACGACAGGACCATCAGACTGTCCTCCATCATGGACATCTTGTCGGCCACATCAGCTCCCTTTAGCAGTAGTTCTCCTCTGGTCCTGAAGGTGGTGAAGCTGAGCGTCTGGATGCTCCACTCGGCCGACACATCCTTCAGTTTGGCCTCGATGTCTCGCTCCTTCACCGCGCTGATGCAAACGTCCTGACGCGATGAGAACGAAGGGGTCAACGGTCATGCCGTCACTTTCAAACCTTCACTCAGATGTGACTCCACACCAGTGCACCTTAAATATGGATTAACTCTGGTTGTCTTTAGTGACTTGGGAATTTTGAATCGTTTGTTCAGAGTACTGTATTTTCTGCACTATAAGGCGCATTAAGTAAGTGAAGTCAAAATTATGAAATAAAAAGTCAAAATTCTAAGATAAAAAGTCAAAATGGGGAGACTTCCGGTATGAGGAGCGGAGAGTAGAGGCGAGTAGAGGCGAGTAGAGGCCTTTCATTTACCTGCTTGACCTCTGTTTTATAAGTATTGTTAGTCAAAAATGTTTCTACTACTACAATTGTGTTTAGCACAGGGGTGGGCAAACTTTTTGGCTTGGGGGCCACATTGACTTGTAAAATTTGACAGACGACCCGGGTCAGCACAAGAAACAATACATATAAAAAACTGCATTTGTAAACAGTACATATCAAACATAAACAGAAAAAAACATTGACATATTAACACACTTTTTAATGAGAACAGTTTTGTTGATCACCCATTTTAGCCAGTGCATCGAAGTCTTGTGGGATTTCTGTTGTGGCAATTCTCAGAACAGATCTGAGGTGTTCATCACTCATCTGGGATCTGTGGGGGTCTTTGTTGGTGTTCATCACACTAAAAGTCTGTTCACACATATGTAGAGCCAAATAACACCAGCATCTTCTGTGCCATCTTCTGGATGTTTGGAAATTTGGCTGCACTTAATGAAGCATAAAACTCATCCAGTTTCAGGGAGTTGAACTTGTTCTTTAACACCATGTCACATTGGAGATCAGTCAGTTCCAAGTGCAACTCCTGCGGTGCCGTTTCCGGGTCGTGTGGGAAGGGACATGACACCAGCTGAAGTGCTCTGTCAATTTTTCCAAAATCACAAAACCGACGGCAGAATTCTTCATGCAGGTCATCCAGTGTTTTCCTATATTTTTTCACATGTCGTGGGGCCTCTTTTAACGTAGCCAGTGTGGGGAAATGAGCAAATGACTTGTCTGACATTTGCTTCGAAAATAAAATCAACTCGGTTTTGAAGGCTCTGACGTTTGCTTTTATTTCATGAACAAACTGGTGTTTCCCTTGTAGCTTCACATTCAGCTCGTTCATGTGTGTCAGTATGTCCACAGTAAAAGCTAAATCACAAAGCCAATCTGTGTCATTCAGTATTCTCAAGTAACTCCAAAAATGAAATATCGTGTTTGAGGTCCCACACACGTTGACATACTTTTCCCAAACTTAACCAGCGGACTTTAGAATGGTAAAGTAAGCCTGTGTGGTTAGCATCAGTTTCTTCAAGAAAATGAATGAACTGACGATGGTGAAGTCCTCTTGCTCGAATAAAGTTAACAAGTTTCACAACCGGCTTCACTACGTGGTCAAGCTGCAACACACATTTACACAGTGTTTCTTGGTGAATTACGCAGTGTAGGAGAACTACCTCCTGCTCAGGGTTGTCCTTTTTCACCCTGTCCTGAATTCTCTTGAGAATCCCAACGTTTTTTCCTGTCAGATTTGGTGATCCATCTGTGGTAACGTTGGCGAGCGTACTCCAGGTAACTTGTGCTTCAGTATAAATCCTCTCTGCTTGTTTTTCCTTTCAGGGATTCCATATCCAGAAACTCCTCCATTATCACGAAATTATCATTAATCCCTCTAATAAAAATCAAAAGCTGAGTGGTGTCCTTTATATCCTTTTATCCAGTGCCAAAGAATATGTGAATGACTCCGCTTTTTTGTTTAGCTTGCTAGTTAAATGTTCATCAATTACTTCAATACGGCGAGTCACTGTCCTGCGTGACAAGCAAATTTTTTCAAATTTGTTCTTGCTCTCAGGACATAAAATACTTGCTGTCTCTACCATGCACTCTTTAAGAAACTCCCCTTTGGAGAAAGGCTTGTTGGCTTTTGCTAATTTGAATGCCAGTATTTAACTTGTGTTCGTGCTTGCTTCTGGGATGGAAATTGCTCAAATAAAGGTGTTTTGCTGAGTCTGCAAACTAGCTACCAACCTGTCAGCGGTAGCTGTACGTTCTTGTGTTGAAAGGTTGCTGGCGTAATTTAGCATGATTGGTGGTGAAGTGATGGCTGATGTACTCTTTTAAAACTGCAACGGTTTCTTGGCAAATAAGACATACAGCCTTGGACCGGACTTCAGTGAAAAAGTACCTAGGCGTCCATTCTTTCTTAAACACCTGGCACTCACTGTCGACTTTTCTTTTCTTTGACATTGCTGTAGATGGGTTCTGATCTGACCAGTAGAAGAAGAGCCCAAGTCAAGATGCCTTCAGTATGTGCTCGCAGAGCCTTTTTGCGCTTGCTGGGACCTGGACATGCATTTTCGGCAAGGCTTCATGTCACTTGTTTAGTTACAATCTCGCCAATACCCTTGCATTTTGCTTGCTCCTCTGCCCAATGAAATCACACCTCTTACGGTGTGATTCACAAAGATTACTGAGCACTTGTGATGTTGAAAACTGCCATGCCCACCACAGCAGAACCTGCAAGACTAGAAACGATTGTTGCTAACGTCAGCAAAATAACAAAGAGAAGAAGCAGATGAGAGCTGAACATCATGTCTGCTTAAAAAATTAGAAAAGTAGATAATGAAAAGAGGCGTTTTCACGAAGAGTGGATGGAGTTATTTGTGTTAATTTTACCCACCGGGAGCACACAGCCCATGTGTCTCCTATGCCAGTGGGGGGGGGGGTGTAGATTGTTTATATCGCTCGCCGCAAATTCTACAGAGCCGGCTTGGTCTTTGGGAATCACCTGTCACAATAAATCAATATTTCCAGTCCAAATCCTGGTGTTGTCTGTTAAAATTTTTCCTTTTCTTGGAAGTTGTAGGCTATTCTTCTGTCTCTTCAGTGGGACTTTTTCTCTTCGAAAAGAAACTTTCCAAACACATCTGTTTTTTACTTATTTTGGTCACAAGTGGGTTACATTTTTGCCGTTCAAGTGACAGAGATGTAACCGAGCGAATCCGGTCATTTTTCCAAATAAAAAATTCTTCAGACTCAGATAATAAATAAAAGAAATAATTAATTAATTATCAGGCGGCCGGTACCAGTCCGCGGCCTGGGGGTTGGGGACCACTGCCCTATGTGACGAGCATGTACCTATCTTGAAAAGCAGCAACATCAAATGACACTACGAGAAACACCAGGCTAGTTTCTAATGAGATTACCCTCTGAAATCCAGTCGAAGGAACCATCGTTTACTTGAGTTAAGATTGATCCAATGCATCATGATCGATCCATATGCATTATGACCAGCGCCTTCCCCTGCCAGCAGCGCACACTTGAATGTTCCCTTCGCGTCGCCTGGTTTTGGGTCACAACAAAAAACCCTTCACTGACTGTGCGGTTGTTAAAAAGTGTGCCCACGAGATAGTCAAAATCTTGACTGATGGTAAATGACAACAAGAACTGTGTCAAAAAGTGGCAGAAATCCCCATGTCAGCAACAACATCCATAAGATGACACATCCGGGCGGCTGTGGTTCAGTTGGTAGAGTGGGTCGCCCAATGACCGAGAGGTTGTCGGTTCGCGTCCCGTCTCTGGCTGTCCACATGTCGAAGTGTCCTTGGGCACTACTACTACTTTATGTCAGGCTTTTCAACAAACAGAAGAAAGTGTTCTGTGAGGACCTGTTAGGTGTGACCCCACTATAGACCACCACAGAAGGTGAAGATACCTACAAGGACATTAAGAAGATGCTGACAGAAAGGGGAATAGGCATGAAAGGTGTGGAATCCACAACCACAGACAGAGCCCCATCCATGGTGGGACAGGAAAAAGGAGCTGTGGCAAGGATGAAGGAGGACCATGTTGAACTTATCTCATATCACTGCATCATTCACCAGACTGTGCTTTGTGCCCTCCTGAGTGAAGATTTTAAGGGGGCAGGCCTATATTTCAACTTTCTTAGTATTAGTATGAACCTCGTTGTGTGTGGGTGTGTGTGTGTGTGTGGGGGTAATATGTAAGAGAGAGCGCAAGAGAGAGAGTGTGTATGTGTTTCTCTCTGTCTCTCTAACTTAAGTAAATTGTATTTTGGCCAGGAGGTCCTTTCTTCCCCACCTGAGCTGGATCGTGTCCACCGGAGCCTTGGACCGAGGCCTGCTACAGAAAATAAGCCACAACCTGTCATCATTCGCCTGCATCGCTTCCAAGTGAAAAACCTGCTCATCCGTGAGGTGAGCCATTCTACAAGGAGCACAAAATCCGAATCTATGAAGACTATAGCGGTGATGTGTTGAAGGAAAAAGCAGAATACAGGAGCTCTATGACGGAACTCTATAAGCGGGGATACAAACTGGCTCTCCTGTATCCAGACAAACTTCGTATTACCCTTCCCAATTGCGAGAAGACATGGATTCGGTCTGCTTCAGAGGCTGACAACTTTGTGCAGAACTTGAACAGACACACGTAAGCAAGCGAAGTCAGTATTACAACCCTAGGAGCCTTTAATGTACTTGTCATTAATGCCATACTAACCTGTAGTATTATGTGTCTGATAGCGAAGCGTGCCCTTTCCATTTTAGAATACAATCATATATGTTGACATTGAGTTGTGTGCAGCTTTAGCTGAATTTAATGCTAGCAGATTGGGGTTGTTTGTTGTCAACTTCCCAAATTATCAACTCCACAGATAGGTCTGTTTTCTACAAAAGCTGTTGTTTCAAGTATGTTTGATATACATGCCATGCATTCACCCTACAATAGTATGTGAAAAGGACTGACATGTTTGCTCTGGTTCCACTGGTTAAGGTCCACTAGTCTACTGTTAGGCTACTTTTTTTCTCTTTTTTCTGATGAACGTCTATTTATTTATGGGTGCTTATCACTGATATGTTTCCATGGGTAGGCATGTTAAAAATAATTCATGTGTTTGCGATTTTCACTGGGTCTTGATGTGTTTTTGAGGGTGAGGTGCAATGTTTTTCTTTACATTAAGTCGTGGGTTCAGCGCGATAGGAAGTAGCAAATTACGCTGATCAGTGAATCAGTGAGCTTCACGCTGTTGCACTTAGCAGCAGCGGCAGGGATTGGGGTAGGGATGTTTGTACTGTGTTTTTGTTGGTATTGTTAATGTGTCTCGACGGGATCACCACCTTATCGTGGTGAGGCACTTTGCGCGTCTCCATGACCTCTAGAGCTATGTCGGCCGGAGTCTCGTACTCCTGGCAGGGTCCCCCAAGCCGAACAGGTCGAAGGGTAGAGGCCAGACAAAGAGTGATCCCAAACCTGCACCTGGGGGCATGCATAGGCGGAGTCCAACAGACCGGACCACCGGCAGCCCCCTGCAACTCCTACCAGACGAAGGTCGTCATGGGTTCCCTCATGCCACTGGAATTGCATCTGGTGGGAGTGAAGATGGTGGGAGTGAGGACTGCGCACCCACACCCTCACCTTAATCCCTACCTATGCGTTAGCTTCTTGCTTCACCCCCCCCCCTCCAAAACCGACGATCCGAGAGACGCATTCAGCGACACCAGTGGGCGACTGGCACCCCCCTGGTATCCGGGTTCCCTTGTTCCATCTGCGGACGGGTGTGCGGCTCAAGAATCGGACTCAACGCCCACGAGAAGTGGCACCAGCGACAGCGTCGTTGAACCCCCCCCCCCCCTTGGAGCAAGCGTCATCATCGAACACGATGGACAGCTAAGAGATTGTTAATGTTTAGTTTTACTCTGTTTTCTGTTATTTTTGTGTCACTGCTGCTACAACTAGCATTATTCAGTCCAGCCAGGTGCTTTGTATTCTCTCTCTGATTCTGTGGATACTTCTCCAATCATACAGTGTCTTCATCTGCACCAGGAAGTGCAGTTCAATTCAATAGTTGGAATGTCAAGGGTCTGAACTCTCCTGTGAAACGTAACAAAGTATCAACCATCTTAAATTCCTTAATACTAAAGTGGCCTTTTTACAAGAGACCCACCTTAAACCCTCAGACCACGTTAAACTTCAGAGAGTTTGGGTAGGCCAGCTCTATCACTCCTCATTTTCAAGCAAGGCACGTTGGCCAGCAATTCTGATCCACAAATCAATCCCCTTCTCTATGTCTCCTGTCCTTTCAGATCCAAATGGACACTATTTAATTGTCACAGGTAGATTGGGGGCTAATAACCTGGTGTTGGAAAATGTGTATGGCCCAAATTGGGATAACGAGGACTTTTTTAAGAACCTTTTTTCCTCTCTCTCTGATTTAAACTCTCACCAGCTTATCATTGGTGGTGACTAACTGCTGTCTTGACCCCTCGCTCGACCACTCGTCTAACAGACCTTGTGTGCCATGTAAATCATCTAAAGTAGTCCAGCTGTTCATGGAGCAATATGCTGTCTCAGATGTCTGGCACTTCTTTAATCCTAGCACCAAGCAATTCTCATTCTTCTCTCCTGTCCATGTCCATTTTCCAGAATATAGATGTTTTTCTTAATGATAGTAAACACCTCCCTTCTGTCACGTCATGTTCAGACAATATCATTGTAATTTCAGACCACGCAACCGTGATCATGGATATCTCATTCCCATATCTCCCATCGCTGCTTGGCCCCTTGCCACTGTTCCCACCAGAGCTCTGTTACCTCCAGGCCCTCCACTTCCTGCCTACTCACAGCGCGATGCCCACTGCTGCTACTCTCGAGTCTTTAGAGTCCCGATAGAGCAAAGCCTCTCTTATGCGAGAGACCCTGAACTCCTAGTTGAGGCTGCTAAACAGCAGCTGGAGTTTATTGGCCTTCCCATACAGCGCAACACTGCATAGGTTGCGTGGAAAGCCCATCCATCTGCGCAGGTAGCTACTGATCTTCCTTTCCAAAGACTCTACTGTTGACAGGGGCACCTCATACACCAACAAAGGCCGGAGTACCCAGGGTAAGACGCTATGCTGGTAGATCCATGGCTTGAACCAACCGAATAAACCAGAGTTGTCCATTGCTGTTAGCCATGTCTCTACGGTCGAAACCCTTGCCCAGACTCTTCACCAGTTCCTCCATGATCAATGGAATTGCTGTGCCGTCCATGAAGAACACAAATTTGTCTACCACCTTTCCCTTCTTCAGCACCAAGGCCCTTGATTTTGCTGGTCTGAAGCTCATTTTGTGATCTGTATAAATAACACAACCATATTCAGCTGTCACCACAGACTACAGCTCCATAAAAGGTAAACACCAGCTATAACTATTGTTAGATAACTCTGCGGCTATGGGAGAGGACAGCCTGGTTATTTTATACCATTATCGACACAAACATGTTATATAGGCTGTTATCTGGATAAAACAACTATATTACCACCACAAAAAATGACCATTTTTGTAACGTTAGCTAACTTAAATGATAGCTAGCTTGTCCGCACCAGTTGCTATTGACAAAAGATTGTAAAATAAAAAATACATGTTATGCAACAATAAGGAACATAATCCATAAAATGGACCTACACTAAGATAATACAATGTTTATAATTGTTATATCTCCATTGACAAAGAAAATACTTACATTTGTAGCTCGACTTCTTCCAAGCTATGTCTGTTCCTGAACATAAACAATGCATTCTGGGAAACCCTTGCTCCCAAGGGTGGTGTTGGGGAATCTCAGTATTGAGGGCTATATAGCCCTCAAATTTGCCCCTCAACTTCATGTGCTTGGAATTGGGACAGCACTTACACTTTGCCGGAGTGCATATTTTTGATATTGAGGGTTAAGGGAGGAATTATGAGATAAAAAGTATAAACTCCCAGTCACTAAGCACAACCAGAGTCACACAGTGTTTTTTGTAGTAAATTAAAGTCTGTTCAGTGTCACCTTATCGGGTAACACTTTACAATAAGGGTACATGAATCATGTTGGAATCATGGTCTGATTCATGATGAATTAACATATGACTCATGTATGTACTAATGATTAATATATCATGAGTCATGAAAGGATTCCTGTTGGAATCATGATGACTCATGATGAGTCACTATTAATATATCATGAATTAACACTGCTGTTAATTCATGTTGTTAATATATCATGAATTGTTAATTCATGTTGTTAATATATCATGTATTAACACTGCTGATAGCTATCAATCAAATTATATATGAATCAGACTTTAGTGAAGGGTGCATGAGTAATGATGGAGTAATATTTCATTTATGGTGAATTAATACTAGGACGGGGGCTTCCAACCTTCATATCCGTCACCTGCTGGCCGTGGTCTACTTACCCCTCTGCTGGACTCAGCCCCTGGTCTACTGTTTTCCACAAGTCATATTCATGATGAATTAACATATTACTTAGCAAAATCTTTTGAGTCACTATATGAGTCATGATATATTAATGATTAACATATGATGAATTAATGTATGAACAAGAGATATTCATGATGAATTAACGTATTACTTAGCAAAATCTTTTGAGTCACCATATGAGTCATGGTATATTAATGATTAACATACCATTAATTAATGTATAAAGATGTGATATTCAGAATGTGTTAATATATACTTAGAGAAGAAATTATGATTAAAGTTTTCTTTGCCTCTTATTGTAAAGTCATGACATCACAATCATAACTATACTATTAACCAGTGTGTAATATACTATTACAATACAAATGATTTATATAAACCAAGTGAAATCACAGCATTGTGTATTTTCCGAATGTCATCAATACAACCAAAATACCAGATTGGGTACAACAACATTTTAATAACCAAAAATATCCAAAGGCAGATCACAGAGAGAGAGGGAGAGAGACAAAGAGAGAAAGAGAGAGAGAGAGAAATGAAAAGTCATTCTCCGCAGTACACGGATGCATTGTCCTGCATGAAAAAAGTTAAAAAGTGCCCAAAAGTCAAGTCAAAATCTGCCTTGTTCAGAGAGACAACCAGAAGGAGGTTTTCCTGCCGCCTTCTCCGCAACCAGCCGTTTCTGGTGATCACGCACTCCTAATATGCCGAATACCCACTTTTTCTGTCGGCATGTTGCTGCAGCCCTTCCGCGGTGATACTGTAAAACACAAAAAGCAAAGATGGCAGACTCATGGTGAGGACAAGGGGGAGTTTGTTAAAAAAAAAAAAGTTTGAGAACTACCACGTTAGTGTATGTGACCTTTTCTTTTTTGCAGCATATCATCAAAATAGTGTCCACCATGCCAAACAACGCCAAAGCGATCACATGGAACAAGCTCCAGCAGCACCTACTGTCCCATGCCCACACTAAACTAAATATGTGGATTAGAGATGGTCTCCACAGCCACCTTTTGCACCACAAGAACAAAACCTTCACTGACAGGACACTGTGTATTATAATAATAATAATAATAATAATAATAATAATAATAATAATAATAATAATAATAATAATAATAATAATAATAGCAGTAGACTTGTCTTTTTATGTCACCAATGCTGACCTCATTTAAAATAATATAAGTGCTTGTGAAATTTGCCTTTGAGTAGCAAACAACTGCATGCAAAATTTTAGCTGTTTTGTAAAAATAATAATTAAAAAAAGACAAAGTTTGGCCCTTGATTTCATCCCAGATTAAAATTTTGCCCCACTGTGAATTTCACTTTGACACCCCTGCCCTATCCCACCAAAATACTGCCTCTGGTTCAGTTTCATCATGCAAATATTCCACTATTTTAGCCACCTTGGGTTCCATGAAAGGTACCATATAAAACTAAGTTATTATTTTCACATTGCTGTAAGAACAACAGTGTTTCGGGGAAATTGTCAGAGGTGGAAAAACTACTGAAAAAATATAGTTGAATTAAAACTATAAAAACTATTAAAATTATTATAGTAGTTTTACTATACTATATACTATATATTACTATACTATAATAATTTTAATAGTTTTTATAGTTTTAATTCAACTATATTTTTTCAGTAGTTTTTCCACCTCTGACAATTTCCCCGAAACACTGTTGTTCTTACAGCAATGTGAAAATAATAACTTAGTTTTATATGGTACCTTTCATGGAACCCAAGGTGGCTAAAATAGTGGAATATTTGCATGATGAAACTGAACCAGAGGCAGTATTTTGGTGGGATAGGGCAGGGGTGTCAAAGTGAAATTCACAGTGGGGCAAAATTTTAATCTGGGATGAAATCAAGGGCCAAACTTTGTCTTTTTTTAATTATTATTTTTACAAAACAGCTAAAATTTTGCATGCAGTTGTTTGCTACTCAAAGGCAAATTTCACAAGCACTTATATTATTTTAAATGAGGTCAGCATTGGTGACATAAAAAGACAAGTCTACTGCTATTATTATTATTATTATTATTATTATTATTATTATTATTATTATTATTATTATTATTATTATTATTATTATAATACACAGTGTCCTGTCAGTGAAGGTTTTGTTCTTGTGGTGCAAAAGGTGGCTGTGGAGACCATCTCTAATCCACATATTTAGTTTAGTGTGGGCATGGGACAGTAGGTGCTGCTGGAGCTTGTTCCATGTGATCACTTTGGCGTTGTTTGGCATGGTGGACACTATTTTGATGATATGCTGCAAAAAAGAAAAGGTCACATACACTAACGTGGTAGTTCTCAAACTTTTTTTTTTTTAACAAACTCCCCCTTGTCCTCACCATGAGTCTGCCATCTTTGCTTTTTGTGTTTTACAGTATCACCGCGGAAGGGCTGCAGCAACATGCCGACAGAAAAAGTGGGTATTCGGCATATTAGGAGTGCGTGATCGCCAGAAACGGCTGGTTGCGGAGAAGGCGGCAGGAAAACCTCCTTCTGGTTGTCTCTCTGAACAAGGCAGATTTTGACTTGACTTTTGGGCACTTTTTAACTTTTTTCATGCAGGACAATGCATCCGTGTACTGTGGAGAATGACTTTTCATTTCTCTCTCTCTCTCTTTCTCTCTTTGTCTCTCTCCCTCTCTCTCTGTGATCTGCCTTTGGATATTTTTGGTTATTAAAATGTTGTTGTACCCAATCTGGTATTTTGGTTGTATTGATGACATTCGGAAAATACACAATGCTGTGATTTCACTTGGTTTATATAAATCATTTGTATTGTAATAGTATATTACACACTGGTTAATAGTATAGTTATGATTGTGATGTCATGACTTTACAATAAGAGGCAAAGAAAACTTTAATCATAATTTCTTCTCTAAGTATATATTAACACATTCTGAATATCACATCTTTATACATTAATTAATGGTATGTTAATCATTAATATACCATGACTCATATGGTGACTCAAAAGATTTTGCTAAGTAATAAGTTAATTCATCATGAATATGACTTGTGGAAAACAGTAGACCAGGGGCTGAGTCCAGCAGAGGGGTAAGTAGACCACGGCCAGCAGGTGACGGATATGAAGGTTGGAAGCCCCCGTCCTAGTATTAATTCACCATAAATCAAATATTACTCCATCATTACTCATGCACCCTTCACTAAAGTCTGATTCATATATAATTTGATTGATAGCTATCAGCAGTGTTAATACATGATATATTAACAACATGAATTAACAGCAGTGTTAATTCATGATATATTAATAGTGACTCATCATGAGTCATCATGATTCCAACAGGAATCCTTTCATGACTCATGATATATTAATCATTAGTACATACATGAGTCATATGTTAATTCATCATGAATCAGACCATGATTCCAACATGATTCATGTACCCTTATTGTAAAGTGTTACCCCTTATCGTATGTAAAATATGGTAAATATGGTACCCTGCTCTCTAAATGTTTGTCTAACTGAACCCATACACATGCCTGATTTGTGGTGATCATTAATTAATGTTGGTTGTTCATTTTCATCTGTAATAAATGTTTGTAACTTCAGATTATTTACAGTCGCCTTATTTCCTTAGCCAACATTTGTCAACAGTTTTACACAAAAACTACTGCACTCATTTTTATAAATGTCAGGTGGTCCACAATAGATCCCATTATGTTTTGGTGAATGTAGGTCAAAGGTCACAGTCACCAAATATCTCTTCACAATGATAGGAGATAGGACCAATCAAATAAAATGTGTGTGAGGGGGGTGGGGTTTGTTGTGCTGGGCAACACTTACGTAAGAAAAAACAGTTTGTGTGGTGAGAATAAAGTGAGTGTGTGAAAATATAAAGCAGAGTGTGGAGTGAGTTAGAAGAAGCAGCAGCATCAGCTGTACCTCGATGTCTTCTTTATATTTCAACAGTGGAGCTTCCATGATGTTTCTGAGGCAGAAAGTGTCTGAGTCCACGTCAAAGGTATGAGACGTCACATGACTGAGACGAGTCCAGTGTCGAGACAGCATTGCCTGGACAACATGATACACAACTTTATCCACCCCCCCAGGACATAAAGGGACCAGAAGCAAGAATACAACAACTGTACACACAGACACACTGTGTGTAGTATATTTATATATACAGTGGTAGCTCTACTTTCGAAATGTGTTTGTTCCACAAGTGTTTTATTACCGATAATTTTTCATGAATAGTCGCATTTTACATGTAAAAGGTCTAATTGGTTCCAAGGCCCCCAATACTACCCCCTAAACCCTCAATACTACCCCTAAACCCTCAATACTACCCCTAAACCCTCAATACTACCCCTAAAACCCCCAATACTACGCCTAAACCCCCAATACTACCCCCTAAACCCTCAATACTACCCCTAAAACCCCCAATACTACGCCTAAACCCCCAATACTACCCCCTAAACCCTCAATACTACCCCCTAAACCCTCAATACTACCCCTAAAACCCCCAATACTACGCCTAAACCCCCAATACTACCCCCTAAACCCTCAATACTACCCCCTAAACCCTCAATACTACCCCCTAAACCCCCAATACTACCCCTAAACCCCCAATACTACCCCTAAAACCCCCAATACTACCCCTAAACCCCCAATACTACCCCTAAAACCCCCAATACTACCCCTAAAACCCCCAATACTACGCCTAAACCCCCAATACTACCCCCTAAACCCTCAATACTACCCCTAAAACCCCCAATACTACGCCTAAACCCCCAATACTTCCCCCTAAACCCTCAATACTACCCCCTAAACGATCAATACTACCCCTAAACCCCCAATACTACCCCTAGAACCCCCAATACTACGCCTAAACCCCCAATACTACCCCCTAAACCCTCAATACTACCCCTAAAACCCCCAATACTACCCCTAAACCCCCAATAGTACCCCTAAAATCCCCAATACTACGCCTAAAACCCCCAATACTACCCCTAAACCCCCAATACTACCCCTAAAACCCCCAATACTATGCCTAAACCCCCAATACTACCCCCTAAACCCTCAATACTACCCCCTAAACCCCCAATACTACCCCTAAACCCCCAATACTACCCCCTAAACCCCCAATAGTACCCCTAAACACCAAATACTATCCCCTAAACCCCCAATACTACCCCCTAAACCCCCAATACTACCCTCTAAACCCCAAATACTACCTCCTAAACCCCAAATACTACTCCCTAAAACCCGAATACTGCCCCCTAAACCCTATAATTCTACCCCCTAAAACCCAAATACTACCTCCTA
Organism: Siphamia tubifer; assembly: GCA_020466265.1. Classification (NCBI taxonomy): domain Eukaryota; kingdom Metazoa; phylum Chordata; class Actinopteri; order Kurtiformes; family Apogonidae; genus Siphamia; species Siphamia tubifer. The sequence continues at coordinate 4,654,826 of CM035802.1, read as the reverse complement.
AACCCCAAATACTCCCCCTAAACTCCCAATACTACCCCCTGAACCCCAAATACTACCCCTAAACCCCCAATACTACCCCCTAAAAACCAAATACTATCCCCTAAACCCCAAATACTACCTCCTAAACCCCAAATACTACCCCCTAAACCCCCAATACTACCCCCTAAAAACCAAATACTATCCCCTAAACCCCAAATACTACCCCCTAAAACCCAAATACTAACCCCTAAACCCCAAAATTCTACACCCTAAAACCCAAATACTACCTCCTAAACCCCCAAAACTACCCCCTTAATGCTTTAAAAAATAATAAAAGTATAGACATTTAGTATAAATGTGTGTTTTCAGTTTTATAAACAGTATATTTTAGATGTAATTATTGGTGTCAGTGGGTCTTCACTGAATGAACATTAAACCTTTCAAATGAACCAGACATGTGGGTCATTTTCATACCATTGGGTTTGTTTTCATTGTTACTTTCACCTTCACTGGTGTTTGTTGACACAAGTTTGGTGGGTGTAGATCCAGGGACCAGTGACTTTGACAACTTTTCGTGATCTTCCTGGGGTGGGCAGGGCGTGTGCGTCGTCAAGGCAATGGCACATTTTATGGGGTGTTTTTTTCCCGAAGGTTCGGGGGGTTGGTGGGGTTTCGTCCCTCATGTCTTTTGTTGGTGGTGGTGCAGTGATGGCTCCTTCTCCTTTTTTTATCATCTTCTGTTTCACTTCTGTTAACGCAGACGCTTCTTGTTTTTGTTCACATCAGGAGTCACTTTCTTTGCACTGGTGGTGGGTGGAGGGTGCGTGCTGTGGTGGGGTTTGGGTGGACGCACTTCCTTTTACCAGCCTCAACTCCAGCGATCCGACAAGAGACAAACACTCGGGTTAAATTTCCTTCAGGAAATGTATGGAAGGCTAGTTTCCGTGTTAAAATCCGATGTCATTGCTTGCGCACAGCATCTAAACCAGGGGTCGACAACCTGTAACATCCACAGAGACATTTGAACCCAGTTTCCACAGAAAAGAAAACACTGGGAGCCGCTCATCATATTAAAAATCTCAGTGAATGTGTCCCAAACCTGACTTTTTTGTTTGGATGTTTTCGGAGCTTCCACTCTCCCTCCCAACTTGACTTTCTCTCTAGCTACATTTCCATTAAATGGAAATGCAGCTCTAGAGAAAATTTACATTTTGCGAATGGAAGTTCGCAAAATGTAAATATCTCTCTAAAAACTGGTAATGGAAAAACCTGAATTTCCAAAAAACACTCAAATATTGATAAAAGTTTTCACTCTTTCATGAGGTGGTTTTTCAGACGTTTCCATATTCCAATCTATTGCAAAAGTGCAATGGAAACATTTTTTCCACAATTATGTCACAGGATGTGATGTCCATGGTCACATGATCATTTCTCTCAGAGTGAAAATGGCCGCCACAGTCGCTGTAACCATAACAACCATTGGCTGCTGGGATGACAGAACTTAGAGTGATGATCAGGACGATTCCTACAGTCGACACAGTGAAGGTTTACTTTATTATCTGTTAGTTTTTACATATTTAAGTTGTTTTTTATAGATAAATATATTCTCTGTTCTGTAAGGTGTCAGTACAAGAACTGTGTAAAAACACCCAATAAATGTATCATTTGTTGTTGTTGTTAAGTGTTGAACATATTTACACTTAATATCTTTACCTGACAATGTGGGGACCACATGTTCAGACCCCTATAATGTTAACCAGCTGCTTTATTTGACATGTTAGTGTCTTTAAAGAGTTCACCACAGACTTTTACTGACCAGAGAATTAACCCATTCATTCACTCTAACACTATCAGAGTGATGGTCAATCTGAAGCTCTGAAGGTGACAGTAGTGAGAACTGGTGGGATGATATTTGACCAGAGTTACGACACTCCTGCCTAGAACAACCGTCAATGGAAAGACATTCAAAGCGGAAATACACTTTGTCGAAATTTTAGGAATATCGATATTGTTTTGTTAAAAACTGTAATGGAAACACAGCTAATGAAAGAGAGAGAGAGGAGCTTCTTGCTCTATCCATACTGTAGGATTCCAACATTGTACGGAAATTCAGTTAATAAAGTGTATTTACCAGGTTATTTTAATGTTTATCTGAAACGACCTGACCGGCCGCAACCCGAATATCATTAAAAATATTTTTCAATGACCCTCACTTTGGGTCAGCTCACACATCACTGGTACTTACATACAGTAACGTACACACAATACTGTATTTATGTCTCAAGGGTTTTAGTTTTGTTTCATAAATGCAATTTTCTTTTGTATTCATGAACAAAAAATTGAGGTAAAGGTTTTTTGTTACTTGGATTATTCGTTAGCTGGATCCTTCGTAAGTAGAGTTACCACTGTATGTATGTGTATGTATACATATATATATATATATATATATATATATATATATATATATAAAATATATACATACATACATACATACACATAGTGGTACCTCTAGTTACGAAATTACTTTGTTCCATAAGTGTTTTCGTACCATGAATTTTTGGTAAATAGTCGCATTTTACAGGTAAAAGGTCTAATTCGTACCCGTCACACCCTTTAAAAATTCAAAAAAATTACTGATGTTGTATGAAAGATGTGTTAAAATAAAATGTAGATTTTGATTTTATCCCGTCCAGGCTAACACCAGCTGTTGCTCGTATACAAACCCCCCGGGTTTTACCTGTGAGACCATGGGTTCTGTCGGATTCTGTCCGTCCAGGCTAATGTGGGTGTCAGGGACAGAAGAGTTGATCCATATGTGGGTGAGAATGAGGATGCAGCAGTCTACAAAGGCAGCCTCTCTGGGGGGACTCCACTGTAGGACGCTGGAGCAGATCCAGGTCGCGTCCTCGCGGTCCAGTCTTCATCCTCACAGAACAGTCCACGTCTCCGGGCTTGGAGAGTCCAAGTTTTGACCAATTGTCCTTAAGATGATGATAGTCTGTGGGTCATATACTCTTCTGCACCATTGGGCTGAAGTTGATACTAACAGCGCTGGTGTAGGTGGAGAAATGAGCGTTAAAGTGTCTGTGTTACCATGAAGACACATCAGTCATAGCCAAACGGTGCCACTCCGTGATGAATGACGGTCAAAGGGTCACGAAAAGCATCATGGGTAGTTCCCTCATAGCCAAGGGGATGCTACGTAGGTTTACGCAAATCACATAGTTGCATATTGGAATGTACTGTATTTTTGTCTGGGAGGTTTCAGTTTCCTTTCGTAAATAGAATTTTCTTTTGTATTCAGAAACAAAAATCGAAGGTAAAGCTTTTTCGTAACTTTTCGTTAGCAGAGGCTTTTGTATGTAGAAGTACCACTGTATGTATGCATGTGTATATATATATATATATATATATATATATATATATATATATATATATATATATATATATATATATATATATATATATATATATAAAAATGTTCCTCTCGCCCCACGTGGGCAGTGTCTCCTTCAGACTCAGGTCCTCTACCAGAGGCCTGGGAGCCTGAGGGTTCTGCGCAGGATCTTAGCTGTTCCTAACAATGCGCTCTTTTTGACACAGATCTCTGATGTTGTTCCTGGTATCTGCTAGAGACATTGTCCCAGCTTGGGGGTCACTGCCCCTAGTGCCCCCATCACTACTGGTATGAAAAAAAATAAATAAAAATGTTCCTCTCGCCCCACGTGGCCGGTGTCTCCTTCAGGCTCGGGTCCTCTACCAGAGGCCTGGGAGCCTGAGGGTTCTGCGCAGGATCTTAGTTGTTCCTAGCAATGTTCTCTTTTGTACAGAGATCTCTGATGTTGTTCCTGGTATCTGCTGGAGCCATTCTCCCAGCTTGGGGGTCACTGCCCCTAATGCTCCGATCACTACTGGTACCACTGTTGCCTTCACACTCCACATTTTCTCTAACTCCTCTTCTCATGTTCTTTCTTTCTGATGTTGCTATCACTGGGGACTGCTACATCTATCACCACCACTGTCTTCTCATGTTTATCCACCACCACTATGTCAGGCTGATTGGCCATCACCATCTTGTCAGTCTGGATCTGGAAGTCCCACAGGATCTTGGCCTGTTTGTTCTCTGTCACCTTTGGGGGGTTCTCCCATCTTGACCCTGGGACCTCCAGTCCATACTCTTTACAGATGTTCCTGTACAGTATGCCCGCTACCTGGTTATGCCTCTCCATGTATGCTTTGCCTGCCAGCATCTTACACCCTGCTGTGATGTGCTGGACTGTTTCAGGGGCTTCTCTACACAGCCTACACCTGGGGTCCTGTCTGATGTGGTAGACCCCGGCCTCTATTGCTCTGGTGTTCAGGGCTTGTTCTTGTGCAGCCATGAGTAGCGCCTCTGTGCTGTCCTTTAGTCCAGCCTTTTCCAGTCACTGGTATGTCTTTTCCATATCAGCCACTTCCTCAATTTGTCGATGGTACACGCCATGCAAGGGTTTGTCCCTCCATGATAGCCCCTCTGGTTCCTCGACCTTACTGGGCTTTTGTTGCCTGAGGCATTCACTTAGCAGTTGGTCATTGGGGGCCATTTTCTTGATGTATTCCTGGAGGTTCGCCGTTTCCTCCTGGACAGTAGTTCTGACACTTACTAGTCCTCGGCCCCCTTCCTTTCGCTTAGTGTACAGCCTCAGGACACTGGACTTGGGGTGGAACCCTCCATGCATGGTAAGGAGTTTCCTTGTCTTGATATCAGTGGCTTGTATCTCTTCCAGTGGCCAGGATATTATCCCAGCTGGGTATCTGATTACTGGCAGGGCATAGGTGTTAATGGCCTGGATCTTATTTTTGCCGTTCAGCTGACTTTTCAGGACCTATATGTATATATATATATATATATATATATATATATATATATATATATATATACATACAATTAAAGAATTCAGAATTATAAGTGGAATAAACCAGTGAATTTATTCTGAATTGATTTTAATTCAGAATAAAGTCATGTTCAGCAGGAATTAGTCTTTTGTTTTGCCCTGTTAAAGTTGAATTACTCTGAATGAAACAGTGTGAGGTGAAGGTGTCATACCTTGTTGGCCATCATGGTGAGCAGAGGGCAGGTCTCTGTGAAGTCATCAATGCTTTTCTTCAGATCTCTAAAGGCCTGCCACTCCTTCAGAGCCTTTGGAAGCTTCCGGATCCTGAAAACAAACACAAAACTAACACACACGCTCTGGGCTTTGACCATATGGGTTCAAACATTAACACACATGCTCTGGGCTTTGACCATATGGGACAAACATCTACAGTTTATCAACATTTACTGATCACAAATGTCAAACAACTACTGATCCACTAATGGCATGAATACATGTAAACAGGAGGACTAGTTAACATGGACTATAATTTGCAAATAAAAGACTTTAATTTTCTACAAAAACAACATTGTACCTTATATATGGATTAACTCCGGTTGTGCTGAGTGACTGGAATTTAGACTTTTTATCTGATAATTTTTTCATCTCCTAATTTTAAGTTTAAGTTTTTATCTCCTAATTTTAAGTTTTTATCTCCTAATTTAAGTTTTTGTCTCCAAATTTAAGTTTTTGTCTCCTAATTTTAAGTTTAAGTTTTTATCTCCTAATTTTAAGTTTTTATCTCCTACTTTTAGTTTTTGTCTCCTAATTTTAAGTTTTTATCTGATCATTTTGGCTTTTTATCTTATCATTCTTTTAATCTTATGACTGACTTCACTTAATGTGGTTTATAGTCCAGTGTGCCTTATAGTGCGGAAAATACGTTTATACAAATAAAACAAGTTCTCAGGAAGCTCCAGAACGCCGTAGCCTCAAGTTTTGAATTTTTTTTATATTGGTCACAAAAATAAAAACTGTAGTTAAAGTGTACCTGTAGTAGTCATAACGACACCATTAACGGTGCTTATGTGGGCCCCGGGCCTTATGTTTGACACCAGTGGACTAAAGTGTCAGACCTGTTCTGGAAGTCCTGCAGCTCTCCATTGATCTTGTCGATGTTCAGGTCGGTCCACAGGATGTCGTAGTAAGAGCTGACGTTGTGGATGACAGCGGTGTAGAGAGTGTAGAGTTTGGACAGCAGAGACAGCTCCCTCTTCATCCTCTGCAGATCTGGGTACTCTATGGTGGGACAGGGGGGGACAAAGGTTCATGCAAATGGATAGTGGGGGGGGTTTACCCCTTTGTTGGTCACACTACAAAAATCACAATAAAACTATTTTTGTATTTTTCCGGCTCACAGTCTATTATAATATAAAACAGATTTGTTTTTACTGACCCTAAATTTAACTCAAGTATTAAAACTCAAACATTATTCTGTCACCAATCTTACCAACATAATTTGTGACTTGGTTCAGATTAGATGTATTAATTCCATGAGAGTAATTATGATGTTGACATTAGTGGGGACATAATTTGATCACTTCCTTGCAAGAGACAACAATAAATAAATAAATAAGAACACAACTAAAATAATTAAAATAACGATTAATTTTGTTTTTGTCAAAAACTAAGACATTTTAGGAATGTTTTTTATTTCTTAAGCCACATTTTGTCAGTTTTTTCTTGGTCATCTATAACTGCATTATATATTTAACTATAGTTATCATCACAAGCCCCACATTTACGTGTAGTTTGGTCTGGTTTTTGTCACAGTTTGGTACTGTGTTTATTTATAGAGGGACCATGTACAATAAAAAACATGAATGCGACATTTAATGTATTGTACCAGGATTAGCTCACAGCTAGTTTATGTCTGCAGTCTCTTGCAAGGCCACAAGACAAACATTTGTTAGAAAGAGAGAAAGAAGACAAAGAAAAAAAGAAAAGAAAATATATTTTTTTAGTTGGCTCTTGCAGCTTCCTGTGGAACCTCAGTTCCTAATATGATCAGGGACTGTTCCACTGAGTCACTTTCGACTGGACATTTTAAAAACATCCAAATATTGTGGACGCCCATGGTTAACTCTTTGTGTTTGTATTGTTAGTGATTAGCATTAGCAATTAGCATTAGCATTTCATGACCCATTACTATCATTTCTGTTTGGTTAAGCAGTTTTCAAAGCATCACGACATAGATACCAAAGTATTTCTGAAACAGGATGAGGATAATTTATGACAAATACTCTGTAAAAGTTAATGAAGTGAAAAAACTGAACATGCCTACAATTCTGTGTCCAAAACACAGATGATGGCAGAGGTGTTGTCATGGTTCTGACCTTCTTTTGTGGTGGTATAGTATAGACTAGCATGAGCTGAATGTATCCTTTCCTGACAAACAGGTTTGTTGTCCATGGACTGAGCTGTGAGGTGAGGGTTCCCTCTACCACAGCAGGTGCACATGAAAACATCCACACACCTCTGATACTCACACACTTCAGCTAATTCACACTTTAGTTTTTTTTTTAAAGCTAGTGGTTTGTTTTTTGTTTTACATGAACAAATATCCTGCAGTTGTCCTGAAGGCCTTATGTCCCCCGCGGTCGCACAAGTGACAAAAAACACTATAGATGACTGAGCTGGAAGGACAGAAAAGCAGTGACATTATACAGACAGACAGACACAAACAGACAGACAGACATAAACACAGACAGATGGACACAAACACAGAAGAACAGACAGACACAAACAGACAGACAGACACAAACACAGACAGACACAAACACAGACAGACACAAACAGACAGACAGACACACAGACAGACAAACACAAACAGACAGACAGACACAAACAGACAGACATACACAAACACAGACAGACAGACACAAACACAGACAGACAGACACAAACAGACAGACGGAAACAAACACACAAACACAGGCAGACAGACACACAGACAGACAGACACAAACACAGGCAGACAGACACAATAACAGACAGACAGACACAATCAGAGACACAAAAACAGGCAGACAGACACAAACACAGACAGACACAAACACAGGCAGACAGACACAATAACAGACAGACAGACACAATCAGAGACAGACACAAACACAGACAGACACAAATACAGGCTGACAGACAGTCATAACTGGTCTGACCATAACCCTGTCAACTGAATTCAGTTCAAACCATTTTGATTTCCTTTGACTGTTAATTATCTTCAGTGTTAATTTTTTATTCCATAAATTCATCCTGGAGGCCAGACCGGTTAGTGGGCCGGTTTTGGCCCCCAGCCACACTTTTGACACCCGTGCAGGTGGAACACAAGCGGCCGACTGGAAGAAGTCTGTGTGAGGCGTCCACTCGTACCGTTGACCACCAGGCCGAACAGCTCCTCCCCTCCAGAGTAGGTGATGTATTTCCTCCACAGCTGATCGAACTCAGCCTGAAACACCTGCAGCCGCTCGCTGGCGTCGGCCGGATCCAGACCGTCCACGCCGGGGCCCCTGAACAAAGAAAAAAAAACACTAAAATTTTTCTTCTTTTTTTTTTCAATCAACCTACTTTTCATGGCCTTCCATAAATGTCCACTGAGCTAGACACCATTGGTTTAATTTTTGAAGCAAATAAATACAGATTTAACAAACTCATACAGTATCAGGAAGTAACGTTGGATTAAACTGAAATTAATGAATTTAAGAGGTTTTTTTATGACAGACTGAAAACCCCTCCTTGAACTGTCACCTTATCATGGTGGAGGGGTTTGAGGGCCCTAGTGATCCTGGGGGTGATGTCATCGGGGACAGGGGCACTGCCCACACTGTTTACACTGAGGGTGAGGAGCTGTTGACCTCAACTGAGGATATAGTTGGACGGTGGAAGGAATGCTTTGAGGAGCTCCTCAATCCCACCAACACGCATTCTGGGATGGAAGCAGAGCCAAGAGACCGGGGTACAGGTGGACCGATATCTGGGGCAGAAGTCACCAAGGTAGTGAAGTCATTCTGCGGAGGTGGAGCCCCGGGGACCGATGAAATACACCCTGGGAATCTCAAAGCTCTGGTTGTTGTAGGGCTGTCTTGGGAGACACATGTCTGCAACATTGCATGGACATCAAGGGCAGTGCCTCTGGAGTGGAAGAACGGGGTGGTGGTTCCTATCTTTAAGAAAGGGGACCCAAATGGTGTGCTCCAACTATCGTGGGATCAGCCTCAGCCTCCCTGGTAAGGTCCACTCCAGGGTGCTGGAAAGGAGGGTACAATCTGAGGTCAAACCTCAGATCGAGGAGGAGCAATGTGGTTTTCATCCCGGTCGTGGGACAGTGGACCAGCTCTTTACCCTCAAAGGGGTGCTGGAGGGGGGGGCATGGGAGTTTTCCCAACCAGTCCACATGTGTTTTGTGGATTTGGAAAAGGCTTATGACCATGTCCCCAGAGGTATCCTGTGGCTGGATGGTCTCCTACTGGGGGCCATTCAGTCCATGTACTGATGGAATGAGAACTTGGTCCACAGACCAAGTTCACCACAGACCAACTTGGTCCGTTTTCCAATGAGGGTTGGACTCCACCAAGCCTGCCCTTTGTCACCGGTTCTGTTCAGAACTTATCAGAATTTCTAGGCTGCAGCTGGGTAGGGGAAGGGGTTGAGTTCGGTGGTGGAGGATCTCATCTCTTGTTTTTGCAGATGATGTGGTCCTCTTAGCTCCATCAGGCAGCGACCTACATCTCTCATTGGAGTGGTTCACAACTGAGTGTGAAGCGTCTGGGATGAAGATAAGCACCTCCAAGTCTGAGGCCATGGTTCTCAGTCGGAAAAGGGTAGAGTTTCCTCACCATGGGGGAAGGTCCTGCTTCAGGTGAAGGAATTTAAGTACCTCTGGATCTTATTCACGAGTGACGGAAGGATGGAGCGGGAGGTCGACAGGCGGATTGGGGCAGCATCCACAGTAATGTGGGTGGTAAACCGAACTAAAACCATCTCATTTTCATTAAAAAAGTGTTTCCATGGAAACGGGTGTATTCCAGTCTCATCAATTCATCTTTCAGAGCTGGAGGTCCAGAGGGTTCTGATTGGACAGAATGTCCGGTCATAAATTGATGTTTTTTTTAAACCCAAGGTGCATCAGTCATTCCACTGCACAAACTCTTTATCATTGTAGTGTAGGTTATAAAAAGGAAGCTTTGTGATCTGCCCATAGCTTATCTCTAAAAATTATGAATTTGAACATTAGCAGTAAAATACAATACGAAATGTATTAATAATAAACTCAGAGTTCAGTTAATCTATGTGGTATGACCATCTAACATCAGTTTAGAACGTTTGATCATCACATAAAATAAGGGTTGACCAATACATCGGTTGGCCGATATGTATCGGGCCGATTTTTCAGATTTTTAAGTGTGTGGTTTCACTGCCCCCCCCCCTCCACACACACACACGGCATCATTTACAGACAGGCACACAGGTTCAGGTTCAGGACCTGTAATGGCTGCTGTGTCACCCCTCCCCCACTGATAGAATAAACAGCACTTGAAGACACAGCTACTGTAAGTTTAAAACTTTCAGAACCAATAATGAGTTTCAAATGTAGTTTGAAACCACCAAATTTTTATTTAGAAACATGAATGTCATGTCATGTAATACATGAACCTGGAAGTTTATAAGTAAAATTATTAAGTGGGTCGGAAAAAACGGGAATGCTGTTATGTGTGCATTTGATCCGAGTGCTGTCGCACCGACGGCTGTCTGCAAGATGGAATGTTAGACACTTTAGTGAAGAACTGAAACGCCACTTCTTAATAAATATAGTCATGCCATACACTGTTAGAAAGATGAGAATCACCCAAATCTTTTAAGACCAGTCAGCAATGAAATGGGTGCTCACAGACAAAACTCTAACAGCTGTTAGCTCAGTTAGCTTCAGCTGTTAGTGTACTAGTATACACTAACAGTAAATGTACACAGTGTTGACGTACACTAACAGTAAATGTACAGAGTGTTGACGTACACTAACAGTAAATGTACACAGTGTTGACGTACGCTAACAGTAAATGTACACAGTGTTGATGTACACTAACAGTAAATGTACATAGTGTTGACGTACACTAACAGTAAATGTACACAGTGTTGACGTACACTAACAGTAAATGTACACAGTGTTGACGTACACTAACAGTAAATGTACACAGTGTTGATGTACACTAACAGTAAATGTACACAGTGTTGACGTACACTAACAGTAAATGTACACAGTGTTGACGTACACTAACAGTAAATGTACACAGTGTTGATGTACGCTAACAAACACTCAACATGCAGGTGAAAAACAACAACCAGTAACTTCTCCAGTCGTCCAGATTATTTTATTTTTACATTGTTGTTGTATTGTTGTTTACATTTTCCATATTTTAGGAGTTATTTTCACTTTGAAAATAATCATTATGTAGTGGTGACTGTGAACAATATGTTCCTTGTTCATAACTTTAATTGTTTAAATGAGTGGGTCAAAGGTCATACAATGCACAATTCTTGATATATTATTATTTATATCGTGTTTTCTTTTGTATTGCTGCTTGCACAATGCTGAATTTCAAAGTGAAAATGACTCCCCAAAAATTATGAAGGTGTAAACACCAATCCAAAACAAAAAACATACAAGAAAATATACAAGACTTGTGCATTGTATGACCTTTGACCCACTCTAATAATCAAGTTACATCCAAAATAAAAATATCTTTGTATTTGTTGCAAAAATAAAGTGTCTTGGTGCTTTTAAAGGTTGGTAGAACATAAAATAAATATTTAAATATTTATTTATTTTTAACTTGAGACCTGGAATATTTTCCATTTAAAAAAAAGGTTTTACCCATATCGGCCCCAAATATTGGCTTAAAGAAATCGGAAATTCATATCGGCCAAGGGTGATGGAAAAAATCAGCCATTAAAAAACCTGTATCGGTCGATTCTTGACATCACAAAGGTTTTTTTCCTTTATTGTCTGTGTACGAACCCTGCCTGCCTGACAATCGCCCCCCCCCCCACAGACACACACACACACGGAGCGGGAGGGACGGACCTCATCCGTGCATTTACCCTTTATTTAATAAAGACTGTAAAACACATCTGGAGCCTCAGGGTTTTGCATTTTGGGTCCATCTACCAGTCATTCTGTTACAGTTTTCTCTGTGTGCGTCGCTTTCAAATCAGCTTTTAACAGAACATTGTTCCACCTCACAGTGTTGACTCATGTTTAAAAAGCGAAGTGTAATGTTATTATGAACGCTCTGGTTGTGGTATGGAAACATATACTCGCTTGCACGTCATATGTTTTGTTATCACTTTCTTGTTGTGCCGATATAGCCAATCAAGCCGGGCCCAAACCCACCTCTTCCAACCCGGGCCAAACTCTGCTTGCGAGCCAAAGTTCGATTGTGGTCACACTGGCTTTAGAATCCGGACTTTAGGGGCAACCGGGCCTGAGCATGGTACAGCGCCCCTACTGTGACAGTGGCCTGAAGCGTACCGCAGAGCGTTATGGCTGTCTATGTGTGAGCCAGCAAAGCAAGTGTTTTCTTTTCTCTGTGAGCGACTGAAACCACTTAATGAGGCTCAGTGATCAGTCACATTTTTTAAATAAATTTCACCATCCCAAGTCTAGATGTCTAGTGGAAAAAAACGATGGCGTCCACTTCCTGTTTTGCGTTGGTTTCAACGAGGTCTATGTGTGTTTGACCGATGGTTGACCGCATCGGCATTGTCCGGTAGTTATTTTCTATCACTGGTTAAAAAAAAACAAAACCATCGTGCATCAGTCATTCCACTGCACAGACTGTTTTTCATTGTATTGATCTGTCCATAGCATATGTTTATGAATTTGAGCATTAACAAAACAAGACAGAATGTATTAATAGCAAACACAGAGCTCAGTTAATCTATGTGATACCTACATTTCACACCAGTCTGAATGTTTGATCCAAACACAAAGGGACAGGAAGTTGACACCATGAAAACCAGAAGTGTGGGAACACTTTAAAAAATCAACGACCACTATGTCAAGTGTTCACGCTGTGATACGATGCTGATCCATCATCATCCCACATTCCTGGTTTTCCCAACCCGACGAGCGAGTGAGATCCAGACGGCCCGTTGCCCTCAGGGCCCGATGATAAGGACCACCACGGCACGGCACTTTTCGGGGTTGCGCTGCGGCCCCGTTCCGGCGACAACAGCCCGGGCCAGTCCGATTGAAGCGCGGCATTTCTCCAGAGCCTGGAACTCTAACTCCAGGCTCCGCCCCTTTGGCACCAGCTGACATTTAGCAGCATCATTTGCGTTTGTGTGTGTGTGTGTGTGTGTGCGTGTGTGTGTGTGCGCGTGTGTGTGTGTGCGTGCGTGTGTGCGTGTGTGTGCGTGTGTGTGCGTGTGTGTGCGTGTGTGTGTGTGTGCGCGTGTGCGTGCGTGCGTGTGTGCGTGCGTGCGTGTCTGTCTGCGTGTGCCAACAAAGTAAGCGTTTTATTTTCTCTGTGATCGACTAATGACCGGTTAATGAGGCTTGGTGGTTGGGCAAGATTTTTTATGAATCTCGCCATCCCTAGTTTCAACTGTCAACATGTTAGACCAGATACTACATGTGTTGTTTGACTTTATTTTTGTCATAATTACGAAGCAGCAGCTCGACCCAATCAACCACAGGAATCAAACTAATGCCACTGGCCGAGTATGTGCATCGTCATGGTGACCAGACCAGGAGCATGTGCAGAAGGACAGGAATAATGTTCCAGAGGAATGAAGTGTTTCCATGTCAGAGGAATTATAGAATTCAGATCAGAATAAACCTGTCACGGATCGGGGTGAGGTGAAAGGAGGACTCCATTGCACAGTACTGAAGGGCAAAATAATTTAATAACAAAACTACAACATAAAGACAAGACAAACACAACCTGGGAGTGGACGGCCAGAGTCCGTGGTGATGATGAGTGTCCGGGTTATGGTGATTGGTGAGATGGAAGCAATAGTCCGGGTTATGGGGGTGACATATCTGAATGGTCCTGCACTGGCAGCTACAAGCCTTACTGCTTATATAGCCACAGATTAGGAACGGCTTGCAGCTGCGCAGTGCAGGACCAGGTGAGTGTGGAGATTGGGGGAAAGGTCACTGGAGCGGAGGTCATGACAGTACCCCCCCCCCTAAGGGGCGGCTCCTGAAGCCCCTAAAAAAAACAAAAAAAACCACAAACCCCCCCCCGTTGTCCAGAGCTCAAAAATAAAAACATTTTTAAGTAGTATTTCTCCGAGCAGGGCGGCATGGTAACCTCCTGGTCGGAGTACCCTCTGGGCAGAGCGGTGTGGCATCCTTCTGGGCAGGGCGGTGTGGAGACCCCCTGGGCGGAGTACCCTCTGGGCGGAGCGGTGTGGAATCCCTTCTGAGCAGGGCGGTGTGGAAACGCCCTGGCGGAGTACCCTCTGGGCAGAGCGGTGTGGCATCCTTCTGGGCAGGGCGGTGTGGAAACCCCCTGGGCGGAGTACCCTCTGGGCAGAGCGGTGTGGCATCCTTCTGGGCAGGGCGGTGTGGAAACCCCCTGGGCGGAGTACCCTCTGGGCAGAGCGGTGTGGAATCCCTTCTGGGCAGGGCGGTGTGGAAACCCCCTGGCGGAGTACCCTCTGGGCAGAGCGGTGTGGCATCCTTCTGGGCAGGGCGGTGTGGAAACCCCCTGGGCGGAGTACCCTCTGGGCAGAGCGGTGTGGAATCCCTTCTGGGCAGGGCGGTGTGGAAACCCCCTGGCGGAGTACCCTCTGGGCAGAGCGGTGTGGCATCCTTCTGGGCAGGGCGGTGTGGAAACCCCCTGGGCGGAGTACCCTCTGGGCAGAGCGGTGTGGCATCCCTCTGGGCAGGGCGGTGTGGAAACCCCCTGAGTAGGGCGGCGTTGAACCCTTCCGGGCGGAAGACCCTCAGGACTGAGTGGCCTGAGAGGTCTGGGTTGGTAGCAGGAGCAACTGAACTGGTCTGACTGAGGACCAAGGAGACTGATTGGTGGGGTCACCACGGACTCTGGCTGAGACAGGAACAAGACAAAACGAAGAAACGGGCAACAGGCAGGGACAGGAAACAGGCAGGCAGAAACGAACAACAAGCAAGGACAGGGGACAGAAGCCAGCGACGGGCAACAGGCAGGGACAGGGGACAGAAGCCAGCAACGGGCAACAGGCAGGGACAGGGGACAGAAGCCAGCAACGGGCAACAGAAGCCAACCACGGGCAACAGGCAGGGACAGGGAACAGAAGCCAACCACGGGCAACAGGCAGGGACAGGGGACAGAAGCCAACCACGGGCAACAGGCAGGGACAGAGGACAGAAGCCAACCACGGGCAACAGGCAGGGACAGGGGACAGAAGTGAGCAACGGGCAACAGGCAGGGACAGGGGACAGAAGCGAGCAACGAGCAAGAGTCAGGGACAGGAACAGACAGAAAAGACCAACGACAGACCAAGACCGACGAAAAGACACAACGCCAGAAGACAAGACAACAAGCCAGAAGACAAGACAACAAGCCAGAAGACAAGACAACAAGCCAGAAGACAAGACAACAAGCCAGAAGACAAGACAAAAAGCCAGAAGACAAGACAAAAAGCCAGAAGACAAGACAAAAAGCCAGAAGACAAGACAAAAAGCCAGAAACTCAGAACGCTAGCCAGAAACTCGGAACGCTAGCCAGAAACTCGGAACGCTAGCCAGAAACTCGGAACGCTAGCCAGAAACTCGGAACGCTAGCCAGAAACTCGGAACGCTAGCCAGAAACTCGGAACGCTAGCCAGAAACTCGGAACGCTAGCCAGAAACTCGGAACGCTAGCCAGAAACTCGGAACGCTAGCCAGAAACTCGGAACGCTAGCCAGAAACTCGGAACGCTAGCCAGAAACTCGGAACGCTAGCCAGAAACTCGGAACGCTAGCCAAAAACACGGAACGCTAGCCAGAAACTCGGAACGCTAGCCAAAAACACGGAACGCTAGCCAAAAACACGGAACGCTAGCCAAAAACACGGAACGCTAGCCAAAAACACAGAACGCTAGCCAAAAACACAGAACGCTAGCCAAAAACACAGAACGCTAGCCAAAAACACAGAACGCACGGGCAGGGACACATAACTAGCTGGGAAATACACAGAACGCTAATCCAGAAACACAGAACGCTAATCCAGAAACACAGAACGCTAATCCAGAAACACAGAACGCTAATCCAGAAACACAGAACACTAGGCAGGAAAACACAGAACGGGACAGAGACACAGACCGCTTAAGCCAGATACACAGACCGCTTAAGGAAGCGACACACGACCGCTTAAGGAAGCGACACACGACCGCTTAAGGAAGCGACACACGACCGCTTAAGGAAGCGACACACGACCGCTTAAGGAAGCGACACACGACCGCTTAAGGAAGCGACACACAACGCTAGGAAGCGACACACAACGCTAGGAAGCGACACACAACGCTAGGAAGCGACACACAACGCTAGGAAGCGACACACAACGCTAGGAAGCGACACACAACGCTAGGAAGCGACACACAACGCTAGAAAGCGACACACAACGCTAGAAAGCGACACACAACGCTAGGAAGCGACACAGAACGCTAGAAAGCGACACAGAACGCTAGACAGCGACACACAACGCTAGACAGCGACACAGAACGCTAGAAAGCGACACAGAACGCTAGAAAGCGACACAGAACGCTAGAAAGCGACACAGAACGCTAGAAAGCGACACAGAACGCTAGAAAGCGACACAGAACGCTAGAAAGCGACACAGAACGCTAGAAAGCGACACAGAACGCTAGAAAGCGACACAGAACGCTAGAAAGCGACACAGAACGCTAGAAAGCGACACAGAATGCTAGGAAGGATATACAGGACGCTAGGAAGGATATACAGGACGCTGGGCAGATAAACTGAATGTTGGGGCAGGGAAACATAACTAACTGGGAAATACACAGACAGGGACAGAACGCAAGACTGGACAGACTTTAGACAGAACAAAACGGGGAAAACTAAAAACAAAAAGGGTCCCTTCAGCACTGGCGGAGTCCAGATGGTGGCAGGACCATTCTGTCAAGGATCGGGGTGAGGTGAAAGGAGGACTCCATTGCACAGTACTGAAGGGCAAAATAATTTAATAACAAAACTACAACATAAAGACAAGACAAACACAACCTGGGAGTGGACGGCCAGAGTCCGTGGTGATGATGAGTGTCCGGGTTATGGTGATTGGTGAGATGGAAGCAATAGTCCGGGTTATGGGGGTGACATATCTGAATGGTCCTGCACTGGCAGCTACAAGCCTTACTGCTTATATAGCCACAGATTAGGAACGGCTTGCAGCTGCGCAGTGCAGGACCAGGTGAGTGTGGAGATTGGGGGAAAGGTCACTGGAGCGGAGGTCATGACAAAACCAGTGACTTTATTCTAATTTACTAATTCAGGTGTTTATATGGTTCATCTGACAGAGGAATGAAATAGTACATGTTAAATGGACACTGGCGCTGCCTGAACCCTGACCCTACTGGGAGACACATAGGGTTCAGTGTCTTTGCCCAATGACACTGTGACATGTGGACAGCCAGAGGTGGGACACTTCAATCATTGGATGACCTGCTCTAACAATAAAATAATAAGAATAATAAATTTTATTTGGATAGCGCTTTTCTGGACACTCAAAGACGCTTTACATTAGTGAAAAAAATCATAAAAGCAGCGGAATGTTAAATTGAATTGTTGAATGAAAACCAACTGAACCACAGCCGCCCTTTATTCTGGATTAAACAGGAACAAAAAGCCGTCACATGTAAACGGTAATAAACCCTCAGGTGTAACCAGGGCAGGTGTGTCAGTTCCTAAACCCTCAGGTGTAACCAGGGCAGGTGTGTCAGTTCCTAAACCCTCAGGTGTAACCAGGGCGGGTGTGTCAGTTCCTAAACCCTCAGGTGTAACCAGGGCGGGTGTGTCAGTTCCTAAACCCTCAGGTGTAACCAGGGCGGGTGTGTCAGTTCCTAAACCCTCAGGTGTAACCAGGGCAGGTGTGTCAGTTCCTAAACCCTCAGGTATAACCAGGGCGGGTGTGTCAGTTCCTAAAGCCTCAGGTGTAATCAGGGAGGGTGTGTCAGTTCCAAAACCCTCGGTGTAACCAGGGAGGGTGTGTCAGTTCCTACCGCTGGTCATATCGGATGCTGAACGTCTGGACGTGGTTCTGGAAGTCCTGCACTGACGACAGCAGGTCAGCCTTCATTCTGGGCTGGATCTTCAGGAGGGTGTTCTGATTCTGCACCACCTGGAAAACAGAAAACATACCCAGCCATCAGGCAACACGATGGCCTCAACCATTTGGCTGACGCCTCCGGCGCCCACCTGCCCTCCATACCAGGGCGTCCAGGTTCTTCCAGGCGTACATCAGACTGTCGACCAGCTCGGAGTTCCCGTCGTTGAAGAACAGCTCGTGTTTGTTGAGCAGAGCGAAGGACTCCTCTACTGGACCGATGGAGGCATCCAGACCAAGACCCTCCTCCCGAACCTCAAACACAAAACAGATATCACCATGACATTACATGGGCATATACATATAACTCACATCGGATGCAATGAGCCATTTGAGTAAAGGTCAAAGGTCAAGGGCACAATTTATTAAAAGGTCAAAATCACATTAGGGGTTATAACTCCAGAACAGAGGGCCACAGAACTTTCAGATTGGTACCAAACGATGTGGAATGAAGATTTATACATGTCATGTGTGTACGTTGTATTGCTCTGTCCTTTCTCTCTACTTTGTCTCTTTTCTGTTTTGTTTTTCTCTCTTCCCTGTTTCTTCTCTGTCTCTGCTCTGTTTTCCCTGTGTGTCTCTGTCTTTCACCTTTGCCCTGATTGTCATTACAGCCACCTGAGATCCCACATCTGTGGGTAATCAGGTGGCTGTATATAAGCCTGCTCTGTTTGTCTTTGCCAGATCGTTTTTGCATGTCAAGACCTTCCAGCATTATACTGCCTGCTTTTCCGTGTTTTTGTCTGTGCTCTGTTTTTGACCCGTTCCAGCCTGCTCCCTACTTAGACCTGTTTCCGCCTGACCACGTCTCTTTCTTCGTCCTTCGGATCTGAGCCCTTTCCTGTCCTGACTACGTTCCGGTCTGCTTCCCTGATACTCGACCTGCCTTTCTGGACTCCGACCTCTCTCTCTCTGCCTGTCTCCACTGGATCACCATAACCGAACCCTGGACCGGACTATGTTTTCCCCTGTGACTATTCCTGTGGACTCTGTTTCGATCTATA
Source organism: Siphamia tubifer (assembly GCA_020466265.1). NCBI lineage: Eukaryota > Metazoa > Chordata > Actinopteri > Kurtiformes > Apogonidae > Siphamia > Siphamia tubifer. The sequence goes on along the minus strand of CM035802.1, from coordinate 4,635,622 downwards.
TTATTAAAACCCTGTTTGAACTTTATTCTGTCTGCTGTCTGCATTTGGGTCTGGTTCGTTACAATACAATTCTAATAATTGGTGTTATCACCTACGTCATTAGTTTTTGATTTTGGGGGTTAAAGGTGACATGCAGCAAAATCAACTTGTGTAACACTGTGCTTATCACATTATTTAGAATTTTGATCATTTATCGCGCGATTTTGTCTTTTTATCACATTATTTTTACGTTATGTGATTTTGACTTTTTTCGCGAGATTTTGACATTTTATCTCATGATTTACAAATTAACTTCAGTAATTATCAAATGAACTTCTGTAACACCGTTTGTGTGTATCAAATTATTTTGACTTTTAATTTTTACTTTTCACTGCATGATTTAAATTTGAATGCATGGTTTTGAATTTTTATCGTATTTTGACTCATATATCATAATTTTGACTTTTTGTCACGTGACAGACTTTTTCTGACTTTTTTTGTGTCCAAATTAACTTGTGTAACACTGTAGCCACTGCAGTCGTGGCTATTTCCAGTGGAGGTGGGGTGTAGAGGGTTTCCGACACAGTCTGTGTGGTCAGTGCTCACTAGACTTGGTGTGTCAGGGAAAGAGTGGAGGGTGGCTGTACGCAGGATTGGGGAGGCAGCAGAAAGAGCCTCTTGTTGGCTGTGGTTTAAAAGGGAGGAGGGGAGCTGGAGGCCTGGAGCCGATGGGCAGTGACTTGGCCACTCACTGCGGACCCGCCAACTGGAGGGTGTAGCGGTTAAGTGAACCTCGTGAACGTTGGGCACCGTCTGATGATATCGGCCCCAGGCCGAAAGCCACAGTCGTTTAAGGATCGGCTGTATGTATGGCATGATCTGATGTATGTAACAAGCAAACTCTGGGAAACCAGTGACTTCCAGGAAAGGCTGGATGGCAACTGAGGAAGATCAGTGACACTGGAGAGACAGCTGACCTCCAGGAAAGCCTGGCATGGGTGCATGAGGCTAGCAACCTTATGTACAGCACTCGCAAGAGGGCACCACAGCAAGCTACAGGAAACAACACAGAGCAATACCCCCAGAGTCACCCGAGAGGGGGGAGGATGAGAGACTCACATGGACAGATACAACGATACAGACTAGGACTGTAACAGGGTTAACAAGAAGGTTCACCCAAACCACATTGACTGGGACAACACCAGTGGTCAGATGCCAATGCGGCAAGATATGCAAGAAGACCAGAGGGCTGAAAATACATCAAGTCAAGGCCACGTGTGGAGCAGAGGCAACTTTGTTGCAGGGCCCCACAGTACTGGAGATCTCTTGGCTACGACTTTGCCTCAGAACCATACAACGGTAAACTCCAATGCCCCCCGGCAACCTCAACTTGCAAAGCAAAGAGTGAAATGGCCAAGGGTGAATAGCAACAAAGAGTGGCAGCAGCTGGATGAGGACTTGAACAAGATCCTTGAAGTTGCACTGGCAGGGACAGCAGTCCGTAAAATTGAAACGATGACCACAATCACCTACAATGTGGCCAGAGAGCGGTTTGGCACAGAGGACACAAAGGCAATCAACCCAAAGGCACGACAGCTGAACCGGAGGGAGAAGGAGATGAGGAGCTTACGGAAAGAGATCAAGGCAGTTCAGGGACGCAACAGAAGGGGGGGATCAAAGAATTAACATCTACACTTCGCGACAGGCTTTGCAGGCTGAGGAAGGCAGAGCAGGCATGTAAGGAGAGGAGGGAAAAAAGGGGCCAAGAGAGCACTGTTTATCAAAGACCCCTATAGGTTCACCAAGGCTTTATTTTGGGGAATCTAGATCAGGAACACTGACCAGCTCTAAGGAGGAGGTTGAGAATGTCCTAAGGTCAACACATTGTGACCCACATAGACACGAGGACCTGGGCAACCACTCAAGGATCACCAATGTCCCACTCCCCTCAAAACAGCTGGAGACCAGAGAACCAACCTGGAAAGAAGTGGAGAAGGTGGTGAAGAAGACAAGATCAGCCTCAGGCCCTGTGCCAAGTGAATTGCCATACAAAGTCTACAAGAAATGTCCAGTTCTGCTACGTAGGCTATGGAAGATTCTTCGGACAATCTGGGCAAAGGGCATCATACCAGCATCATGGAGGATGTCAGAGGGTTGTTTTGTGCCAAAGGAAAAAAACTCATTTTCAATCAGCCAGTTCCGCACCATCTCCTTGCTGAGTGTAGAAGCCAAGATTTTCTTTTCAGTTTTGGCAAGGTACCTGACAATCTATATGACTCAGAATGGATATGTAAACACCTCAATCCAGAAGGGGGGCATACCAGGGCTCTCCGGGTGCCTGGAACATACCGCTGTCCTCAGTCATCTGACCCAGGAAGCCAAGGGGAGTAAGGGCAACTTAACAGTTGTTTGGTTGGATCTAGCTAATGTGTATGGATCTATGCCCCACGTCCTCATCAACAAGGTCATGGAGCAGTACCACATCCCTGATACAATCAGGCAAATGATAAACAGCTACTTGGGATCATTTATGCTGCGGTTCCAGACTGCCAAGTTCACCACTGCGTGGCAGCCGCTGGAGAAGGGGATTGTAACAGGATGCACAGTCTCCCCCATCCTGTTCATCATGGGGATGAACTTCCTGATTACAGCGGCAGCAGCAGAAGTCAAGGGACCAGTGACTGCAGTGGGGAGCAGACAGCCTCCACTGAGAGGATTCATGGATGACCTCACTGTAACAACAACAACACATGTGCAGGCCAGGTGGATCCTGAAGACCCTTGGAGCTGTGGCTTCATAGGCGAGGATGACTTTCAAGCCCAGGAAGTAACGAAGTATAGTGATAAGGCGGGGGAAGCTAATGGAAGCCTTTGGACCTCACGTCCAAGGCGAATGGATTCCAACAATCAAGGAAAACCCCATTAAATGCCTAGGGAAGTAGGATGATGACACCCTCAGTGACAGGAACAACATCTCTGACACAGTAAAACAAGTAGACGAGTGGCTAAAAAGGATTGACAGGTCAGGCCTACCAGGTAAATTCAAATCCTGGAAATACCAGCACGGGCTGTTACCAAGGCTCATGTGGCTAGTGACAGTCTATGGGATGCCACTGTCTGTAGTGGAGAGGGTGGAGAAGAGAGTGAAGAAACATCTCAGGCGGTGGTTTGGTATCCCTCCCAGTTTCACAGCAGTGGGGCTCTATATTCGGTCGGGACAGCTGCAACTTCCCTTTTCCTCTGTAGTAGAGGAGTTCAAGGTGGCCAAGTGCAGGGTCGCTATGATGCTTAGAAACTCCATGGGACAAGCAAGTTAGCAACGCTGGAGTCATCACAAGAACTGGCCGCAAGTGGGCAGCAAACACTGCAGTCAGGCAAACTAAGAGCTTGTTGGAGTTGAGGGACATCTTTGGCAGTGTCTGCACTCGCCGGAGGGACTAGGAATGTCAAACTTCACATAGTGGAAGAAGGCAAATGAGCAACAGAGGAGGGCAATGGTACAAGCTGAAGTGTGTTGCCAAGAGGAGGAAAGACGGAAGGCAAAGGCTGTTGAACTTGTCACCCAGGGAACCTGGACCAGAGGGGACCTCCCAAACAGAAGGGTTACATGGTCTGAACTCTGGAGGCTGGGCAGGAGAGCAGACATCCTCTGTGAAGAGAGCCAGGACCAACATCCTTCAGACCATTGTCCAGACCACCCTGAGGCCTGACATAGTCATCTGCTCAGAACAGGCAAAGAAAATCATCCTGGTGGAGTTGACAGTGCCATGGGAGGAGGGATGTGAGGAGGCCCACGAGAGGAAGAGCCTGAAATACCAAGACCTCATCATGGAGTGCAGGGAGAAAGGCTGGCAGGCGTGGCTATTTCCAGTGGATGTGGGGTGTAGAGGGTTTCCGGCAAAATCTGTGTGGTCGGTGCTCACTACACTCGGTGTGTCAGGGAAAGAGTGGAGGGTGGCTGTATGGGGGATTGGGGAGGCGTTTGAAAGAGGACATTCTCCTGAATCCATTGACACCTCATATTCCATGAACTACATTTCCCTCTAGGTGTGAAAAGTACGTGTAAAAGGGTGAAAGGGGAGCTCTTGGCGCATGCCAATCGCACACACGCATGTGGTAGAGACACACGGCTGCAGCAAAGCAGAGTGCTGCAGTTCAGTCTGATGGTTATAGTCATATTTATAGTTTGTTCTTAGTTTTAAGTCATTTTAGAGAGTTTTAGTGAGTAACAGTGTATTTTAGTGAATGTTACTGACTGTGGTAAGCTTTGTGAAGTACTATTAGTGTTAGCGATTAGCCGTGCTAGCATGTAAACTACAGCAGAGACATGATGGGAGATCAGCTGATCAGTTCAACATCTGAGATATGACTGTGGATATGAACTCAAAACAGGATTGAACATCTACCCAGTAAGTTGTATCTTATTGATATCTGTTTTTCAAACTAATACTAATAATAATAACAATAATACTCGTCATTTTATACTATACACATGCAAACACATATTACACTATTGACTCTTGTAGTGTTTTTTTAGTATCATTTCTCATTTTATTGTTATTTCACATAAGTGGATAAGTTTACAATGACTCAATGATTGTTTGAGGATTTATTCACATTGTCAAAAATAAATCACATTCTATCATTTCATGAGAAGGAAAAATAATGTTATTCCTATAGTTGTATAGGAATAATAATAGTTGTAATATTCAACACTACTGAACAGTATTTTACATACGTGAAGTACATTTATCTATTTATTTTGGCCAAATGTACATATTTTATTATGTATTTAGTCTCAAATCATGATTGTCTTCATTTTTCCACAACAGGAGGAGGATGACAGCCTTATGTGACACAAATAAAACTGCTTTTTGCAGAAACACATGGACCAGTTCAGTCTGCTGCCAGCCCCCCCACCTAATGATAAACCAGCCCCCACCTGATGATAACACATGGACATTTTTGGACTTTATTGCAATTGTTTGTGTTTTGAATGTTTGTATTAGTTATTTTGTTTAGTAAATTTGCACTAATTTTGATATTTATATTTATTCTAATTGAATTTATTATATATTTTTGCGCTTTTTTTTAACTAAAGTGTATTATTATTATTATTATTATTATTATTATTATTATTATTATTATTATTATTATTATTATTATTATTATTATCTATTTGGAGACAAAATAATCCATGTTTATTTGCTTTTATTGCTTTTAGTTGTGCACAAAGATGTGATGAAACACATGGTACATTTCATTTCTAAAAGCTCCAGTAAATGGTAAATGGTCTGCTCTTATATAGCGCTTTTCCACCTTCATGGTGCTCAAAGCGCTTTACATTAGCTTCACACTCACCCATTCACACACACACCCATACACCAGTAGGTTTCTAAGGTCTAAAGACAGTAGACAGTAATAGACTTCTATAATGGATATGAGTTGTATTTTCCAGACAGATTTTACTGGAAGTGTAAAATAATGTATTTGGAACAGTTTGGCACAACAGTGTGCCAAACTGTGCTAAATGTACCAAATCCTCCTGGTGTTGACTTGACTTACACCTTTCTGGAGGCTTTGTCCTTTGCTCTAATTCTATCAACTTTTGTACCTGTGTTGTCAAGGAGTTACTGAAGGTGATCAATAGTGTCTATATTTATGGAATCATTGTGAGCAGGGAGTTTTTTCTTTTGTCAAATAAATAATAAATTCAGGCGAGACCAAAAAACTAAATTTTATCTTTTACTTTATTCCAGTTTACTCAGTCATAGTAATAGCTACACTATTTTAGACAATGGGAATAGATTGTGTGAAGCCTGTAGATGTCCATAGATACAAAGAACATCCATTTAAAACCTTAGGATTGTGGAGCAATTCTTCATTTACTTTGGGTATGTTTTTTTAGGCGTTTTTCCCTGAAAATATGGTCAGGGTGGAAGAGGTTAATCAATATTGGATATATTATCATAATATTACACACACTGACACATATATACATATAACCAAATTATCAATATTGCAAAAGGTCAAAGGTCAAGGTCGCATTTAGCAGAAAGGTCAAAATCACATAATTGGCATTTAACCCGCGGATAAGGCTCTGTTCTGGGGCTGAAAATAAAGGTATTTGGACCCCTGTGAAAAACATCCCACTTTCACACACAGCGCGTTTTGCCAATTGGCAGTTGCTGGGGTTGAAAGTACTACAAAACTAAAGTGGAAATTATCCTAAGTACAGAGTTTGACACACGTAAACGGCTTTTGCCCTTTGGCAGTTTCTATAGCCTCCGCAGTCAAAGTGAAGGGGGGCAGCGACCGTAGAGTGCATTCTGCACCTTTCTGGGAGATATTTTTTCATGTGCGTCCCCATTATGATCAACCCCAGTTTTAACTGGTGGTGCTCCAGTGTAATAGAGACCAGCTTTGGAGGGTGAGTTACCTGGGCAAAGACAAAGGGACATCGGATCCCTTTAGTGGATTTTTGCCCTTCGAACCTCCAGATCGAAACACCTTTATGAAGCCCCGCCTCTGAAGGGCCTATGCCCTCCGTTTGTCGGTCTGGCAGTAGGTGCCTTCAACATTGTGGGCTGGTACACGTTAGGTATTCGGGAGGGGACGCTGGGAGGACAGGGCTCTAGCCTCCAGGAGAGGATGCGAGACACGAAGACGTGCTGTCTCACTCAATGGTTCTATAACGGGAATCGCGAGTGCCAGGGGGTGTCTGGGGTCCATCCAAACCCGGCGGTGGGTTGCGGTCCTGGCCATGGTGGCCAGAGCTCACAAGGTTCCATTATAAATAACTACTTTCTCCAATCCTGTTCAGACACAGCAAAGGGCACAGTATAACAGTTCCGGTGGCGAAGCCCTGGCCCCAGAAGTCAACGCTGCCTGGTCCAGCGAACGTGTATAGCCCTGGAGGGAACGCTGCTCCTGCGGTGCGCTCTGAGGGGGCGGTGATTCCTTTTCCCTGGCCCCTGCCCAGGTCTGTTGCCCTAACCAAGGATGCCCCTTTCCCGTTCTGCCTGCCAGGTACCCTGTCGCGACTGGAGGGCTCACAGGGATCACAGGAGGGATGCCCTCCTCGGGACTGGCGACTCTCCTCGGGGCCTTGGATCGCCTTCTCGAATCACCGCACTGCACTTACCCTCCACCCTCAGGGCTATCCTAGTTCCAGTATAGCAGGATAAGCTTGTCCCAAAGATTAAACCGCGGAACGGACAGTACAGTGAAACTACGAATGGTAAATGGTAAATGGACTGCACTTATATAGTGCTTTTCCACCTTCATGGTGCTCAAATCACTTTACATTAGCCTCACATTCACCCATTCACACATACACTCATACTACACCAGTAGGTTTCTAAGGTCTAAGGTCAGTCCTACTGGGGGCCGAAGTCAGGGTTCAGTGTCTTGCCCATGGACACCTCAACATGTGGACAGCCAGAGCTGGGACGCGAACCGCCAACCTCTCTGCCATTGGGCAACCCACTCTACCAACTGAGCCACAGCCGCCCAGTTATGGTTCCTTTGGTCGGTGAGGTGAGTCTCGAGTGGGCGGGCTCTCTCTTCATGCGTTCGGCTCTGCTGGTCGTGACCCCGCATTGGTGGGGTGGGGAGTGTGACTGGGGCAGTACAAGTGTCAAACAGTAATGCAGGTTGGCCAAGGTGAGCTCAGGGAGGACAGACACTCCCGTAGAGCAGAAGGGAATGTGCGCTGGGTGTTAGACCATCGTGAGAGACATGAAGAACTTCCACCTTGTTTTGTAGTACCAAGGGTCCAGTTGTCTTACCGGACAGGATTAAAGGGTTTAGCCCAAGGAGGGGGCTTAAGTTTGGGGTACCAGGGAGCGTCTGGAGGTCCTGTAGAGGCCGGGTGTGTCGAGATTATGGCCGGGGATAGTGAGCCTTTGGCGAGTATAGGTTCCAGGGTTAGACCCCTGGTTCTATGTGGTTCCAGGGGTCCACGTGCCCAGCTACCGTGCCCCAGAACAGGGCCTTATGGGTGGGTCTAAAGCCCGGCCTTCTGAGCCCTGGTTCTATGTTGTTTCAGGGGTCCACGTGCCCAGCTACTGTGCCCCAGGACCTGTTTGTGACAGATGAGCTGCTGCAGCATATTCGCGATCAGACGAACTTGTATGCTCATCAGTACTGTGAAGCCAACCCTGAGGCGCTACCACAAAGCAAAGGTAATGCCTGGAAGCCAGTGTCAGTCCCACAACTGAAAACGTTCTTTGCACTGAGTTTCCTCACTGGCTACATCAAAAAGCCAAGCCTTGACTTATACTGGAGTGTAGAGGAAATAGATGCAACACCATATTTCAGCCGGACAATGTCCAGGAACAGATTTAAATTATATGGAGGTTCCTCCACTTCAACAACAATGCCACACAAAATACTGCTGATAAAATGTACAAAGTCCGCCCAGTGTTAGATTATCTTGTTGGGAAATGCAAAGAATTGTAACAGCCAGGAGAAAACATTTGTATTGATAACGGCGTGATGCAGTGGCGGGGGCGCCTATCGTTCCGAGTGTATAACCCACAAAAGACGCTGAAGTATGGTATAAAATCGTACATTCTGTGTGACTCTGCGACAGGGTACTGCTTCAACTTGCGGCCTTATGTCGGTGAAGGTAGTACTCTGCCAGAGATAGTGTTCTCTCTGCTTGATGGTCTCCAGGGTCATGGTTATACTGTCTACATGGACAATTTCTATAATTCTCATTGTGCGGCACAATGGGCGCATGATGGTGGTAGCTTGGCAGGACAAACGAATGGTGAAGATGGTGAAAACCTTCCACCAAGACAGAATGGAAGGGGTTGATGTGTGGCAGAGGGGGCAGAGAAATAGAGTGACCCAGCTTAAACCAGCGTGTGTGATCGACTACACCTCCAACATGAATGGCGTGGATAAACTGGACCAGAATGTGGCCTACTACCCCTTCATAAGGAGGTCCCTAAACTGGTCAAAGAAGTTTGTGGCTTACATGTTCCAATCTGCCATGTTTAACCATATGTTCTTTATAGGGCCAGAAATCCACAACAATGTCAGTCACTTTTGGATTTCACACGCAGGGTCGTGAGGATGTGTTCAGGGAAGCAGCATGGGGTGCTGGAGGACCAGGCCAGGCAGACCAGGTCCACTATCCCTGAGCACCGGTCAATATGGACCCTGAAAGTAGGCTGGATGGCAACATGGTGAGGCACCGACTGGACCATCTGATGCCCACCACCAAGACGACCAGGCCAACACGGAGGTGTGGGGTCTGCGCACGCAGGGGTCGTCGCAGTGAGACCAGGATGTGGTGTGTTTCCTGTCGTGTGGCGTTATATGAAAATGTTTTACAGCAAATCACACACAGAGAAATAATACACTGATTAAGACATGTTTATAAATAAATGACTATTTTTATATCAAACACCTTGTTTTCAGTGTTGTTTTTGTTGCTTCATAGAAGTCTACACTTTCTTTTGATGTGTTCTGTGTTTAATGTCGTCATAAAACTCAATATTCTGTGGGTCTTGAAAAATCTGTCAAAAATCTCCAAAACTGCTGGAACTGTGAGACTGGCTGCTCAGAAAATAACTGGCAGTGAATGAGTTAATAAAAAAAATAAATTTTTTTCATGTCATCCACCTGATCCCTGATTGATCCACATCTCTAGTGATCACCTGCACCCCCTCACCTCTCTGAGCGCCGCCATAGCTCCTCTGACGTCCTCCAGGTCTGTGATTGGCCGCTGCAGACGCTTCGTCATCCCGTCAACGAAGGAGAAGACACAGTTCATGTCAGCCGACGCGCGGCGGTTCAGGGCAGCGCCAAAGGCTCGTTTCCAGACTCGACACTCCTGAGTGAGCGCCAGCTTCAGCTCCTCTGTGTCAAGGAGGATGGGACCCACAGTGTACGACGCTGGCAGCTCTGAAATCTGTTGCTCCAGCTTCTGTGGGAACCAGCAAGGCATAATGGGTATTCAAAACCTGTTAGTTCTTAAAAGTAAATGTACATTGTGTTATTGTTCTTATCCAAATTGTGTGTGTGTTAAACTTACATGTGTTTGCATTTTTTAATTAAAACTAGAAAAGCACTCTGAGAGCGCAGACCTCCGCCAAGGTAGACCCCCCACCCCCACCCCCAAAATGAAATCAGTTCTTCCTCTTCACAAAACCAACATATCCTGAAAATTTTATCAAAATCCGTCCATAAGTTTTCGAGTTATCTTGAACACAGAAAAACAAACAGATAAACGCCGGCAAAAACATAACCTCCTTGTAATAAAGAGTACATTTGGAATTGTCATTATAGTCAAGTTCATTATGTTCGCATTTTAGCTTCAGAGATAAAAAAAGTAAATCATGAGACAAAAAAAAAAAATCCAATGTCCCTGTGCTCATCAGGCCAGATGTGATATCCGTTATCAACATTCAATAGATGATCAAATCAATTCCAGTGTATGTGTGTGTGTGTGTGTGTGTGTGTGTGTGTTTTTATCACAAATGCCAAAAACAGTATGAATGGTATAGGACAGCGTTTCCCAACCACTGTGCTGTGGCTCAAAGAGGTTGGGAAACACTGGTATAGGAAGCCCCCAGAGCTCTTCTGGGATAACCTCTGAACAAAAGAAGGCAACCGCCCTGGTCCACCAGAAGAAGAACAGAAAGTCAACTCACACAGTAGAAGCAGATGTGGGCGCTGAACTCTGTCACAGAGGGTTGGGACTGGAGAAAGTTCTGGATCTGCTCCTCAGGCTCCTGGGGACACAAAAGCTGTCAGGTACCAGCCCACGATTCTATCTACAGGTACCAGCCCACGATTCTATCTACAGGTACCAGCCCACGATTCTATCTGCAGGTATCAGGCCACAATTCTATTTACAGGTACCAGCCCACGATTCAATCTAAAGGTACCAGCCCACAATTCTATTTACAGGTACCAGCCCACGATTCAATCTAAAGGTACCAGCCCACAAATCTATTTACAGGTACCAGCCCACGATTCAATCTAAAGGTACCAGCCCACGATTCAATCTAAAGGTACCAGCCCACAAATCTATTTACAGGTACCAGCCCACGATTCAATCTAAAGGTACCAGCCCACAATTCTATTTACAGGTACCAGCCCACGATTCTATCTATTCAATTCAATTCAATTCAATTCAATTTTATTTATAAAGCCCGAAATCACAACAAAGTCGTCTCAGAGGGCTTTACAAAAACACAATCAACTACAGAAATACATGAAAAGTCCCAAGCATCCCCTGTCCTTAGACCCTCCCCCTGTCCTTAGACCCTCCTTCTCAGTAAGAAAAAACTTCCAAACCCAGTGGGAAAAAGAAGAAATCTTGAGGAGAACCACATTGAAGGACAGATCCACTCCCATGGACGGACAGACTATAGATGAACGTCCATTTATAAATGAAGGAGGGGGGGTTGGTCCAGACAGGCAGGGGCGGGAGTCCGGGGTCACAGGTCGACACAGGCGAGACATTGCAGATCCTGTCGTCCATGGCTCCCGTGCAGACACTGTCAGGAGAGCAACCCACCCCCCCCTTGGGGGGGGGGCACCAGGTGACTAGTCATGAACAGACTTGGTATGAAAGATAGGTTATAAAAATGACAGAAACAGGTGTGAGAGAGAGAAAGAGAAGAAAGAACTCAGTGTCTGTACTTCCCCCAGCGTTCTAACTCCTAGGGCAGCCTAGACTGAACTGTGACTCATACATCATGTATCCATGATATATGAGTCACATAATTTTTAACTAACCTGACCATAGTCTTTCTCAAACAGGAATGTTTTCAACCTAATTTTAAATGTAGAGACTGTTTCTGCGTCTTTAATATTAAAGGGAAGATGATTCCATCAGACAGTAACCATGGTAACTAAAGGCTCTAGCGTCATCAGACAGTAACCATGGTAACTAAAGGCTCTAGCTCCATCAGACAGTAACCATGGTAACTAAAGGCTCTAGCTCCATCAGACAGTAACCATGGTAACTAAAGGCTCTAGCTCCATCAGACAGTAACCATGGTAACTAAAGGCTCTAGCTCCTACTGTACTTTTAGAAACCCTAGGAACTTTCAATAAACCTGCATTCTGAGAACGAAGGGTTCTATTGGGCTGGTATGGAACCAGATCATCTTTAAGATAAGAGGGGCCCATACCATTAACCCCTGACCCCTAACCCATACCATTAATGGTTTTATATGTAAGGAGGAGGATTTTAAATTTAATTCTAAACTCAACTGGTAGCCAGTGAAGGGTTTGGAGCACAGGGGTGATAGGGTTAGGGGTCAGGGGCCAGGGTTTGGAGCACAGGGGTGATAGGGTTAGGGGTCAGAGGTCAGGGTTTGGAGCACAGAGGTGATTGGGTTAGGGGTCAGGGGTCAGGGTTTGGAGCACAGGGGTGATGTGTTCTTTTCTGTTTGATCCTGTTAATAATCTTGCTGCTGCATTTTGAACCAGTTGAAGCTTTTTAGGGAATATTTAGGACACGCTACAAGTAAGGAGTTACAATAATCTAATCGTGATGTAACAAATGCATGAATTAATTTTTCTGCAGTCGTTTTAGACAGAATATTCCTAATTTTGGCTAATGTTGCGCAGGTGAAAGAAGGCTGTTCTACATGTTTGGTTAATGTGCCCTGACCTCTGACCCTTTGAATGAAAGATCTGGATCAAATAAAACTCCTAAATGTTTAACTATGTCACTGGGTGTTCCACTTAAGTTGTCTACAGTAACTATCTGGTCAGTTAGGGAGTCTCTCGCATCTTTAGGACCAATTATAACGACTTCAGTTTTTTCAGGGTTCAATAAAAGATAATTGTCACTCATCCAAGTCTTTATGTCTTGGACACATGTACTTAGTTTATCTATTTGTCTGGTCTGATCAGGTTTAATCGATAAATATAGCTGTGTGTCATCTGCATAACAATGAAAATTAATGCCATGATTTCTAATGATGTTACCTAAAGGGATCATATATAGTGTAAACAAAATAGGCCCAAAGACTGACCCTTGAGGAACGCCATAATTAACTCTGGAGGACTGCGATGATTGTTGATTAACGTTAACAAATTGGTATGGATTAGATAAATATGATTTAAACCAGCAGAGGGCTGCTCCTCTAATACCTATATCACATTCTAATCTGTGCACTAAGATACTGTGGTCAATGGTGTCAAAGGCTGCACTAAGGTCTAATAACACCAGGACCGATATTAATCCCATGTCAGCGGCTAATAATAAGTCATTAGTAACTAACGCTGTTTCAGTGCTATGATGGGCACGAAAGCCAGACTGAAACTGTTCAAATAAACTATTATCCTGCAGGAATTGGCACAGCTGTTTAACTATTACTCGTTCTAAAACCTTTGACAGGAAGGGCAAATTAGATATAGACCTATAATTGGCTAGAATGTCAGGATCTAAGGTAGGCTTTTTCAGAATTGGTTTAATAACAGCATATTTAAATGACTGCGGCACATATCCAGTAATTAATGAAGTGTTAATTATATTTAGGACAGTGCTAATAATTAGGGGGAGAATCTCTTTAAAGAGTTTTGTTGGGATTGGATCTAAGGTACCAGCCCACGATTCTATCTGTATTTGTCATTTTTACAGCCTATCTTACATACCAAGTCTGTTCATGTCTAGTCACCTCCCCCTCTCTCTCTTTTCACAGGGTCTGCGGTGACTCCCCTGTGCTGACCTGTGACCCTGGACCTCCTCCCTCACCTGTCTGGTGTCTGGACCAGCCCCCCCTCCATTCATTTATAAATGGACGTTCATCTATAGTCTGTCCGTCCATGGGAGTGGATCTGTCCTTCAGTGTGGTTCTACATAACATTTATTCTTTTTCCCACTGAGTTCGGAAGTTTTTTCTTGCCGAGAAGGAGGGTCTGAGGACACGGGGAGGGTCTAAAGACAGGGGATGCTTGGGACTTTGTCTACTTCTGTAGTTCTGAAGTTGTGTTTCTGTAAAGCCCTGTGAGACGACTTTGTTGTAATTTGGGGCTTTATAAATAAAATTGAATTCAATATTTTTCTAATTTTTGATAGTTTTACTCAATATTTTGTTCATTTTACTGAATATTTGGTTCAATTTTGGTCATTTTACTGAATATCTTGATCATTTTTGTTCATTTTACTGAATATTTTTCTTCATTGTGGTTCATTTTACTGAATGTTTCGGTAATTTTCCTGAATATTTAGCAAATTTTAGTGCATTTTACTTCATATTTTTGCTCATTTTTCTTAATATTTTGGTCATTTTTGTTAATTTAACTGAATATTTGTGGACATTGTGGTTCATTTTACTGAATATTTTTGTTAATTTTTCTGAATAATTTGGTCCTTTTGGTTCAGCCTCCAAATGTTGGATCACTTGGTGGAGGTGTTAGTCATTCCACAGACAAACAGGGCAGAGTACAGACACACATTTGTTGTTGTTTCCAGCGTGCAGAGCAGAGGTGGGAAATTCCAGGTCCATCAAGTCAAAGTCCTACCATGTATTACTTCAAACCTGTTCACTGAACACAGGTGATTCCACTAATTATCCCATTTACCTGGATGAGGCATTGTGCTCATCAAAATGGGCTGGTTCAATGAACAGGTTTGAACCAATACATGGCAGGAATTTGACTTGATGGACCTGGAAATACCCACCTCTGGTGCAGAGTGTTTCAGAGGTGTTTGTATGTGTGGTGTGAGTCACAGACCTGGTTCCACAGAGCAGAGAAGTGAGTGAGCTGCTTTAGGGTGTGGACAGTCTGAGGGTGGAGAGACACCAGGATGGAGCTGAGCTGGGTCACCAGCCTGAAGGACAAACACACCAGCAGCGCCTTCACATCGAACACTAAAACTATTTATTACAACACTGTGGCTTCATTTATACAGAGACGATGAAAACAAGACGCTTAAGTGTAATCTCGTCTTCAGTTTTTCATTTGTGTTTAGACGAGTGTATCCAGGAGGAAATCCTTGTTTAAACAAAGATGTAACAGTAGGAGAAATATGATTGGATAGTCCTGTGATAGACCCGCCCACATGTCCTTTTCTGTTTTTGTCATATGCCTACCCATCTGTGTTCATCTATGGTATGTGTGTAATGTCCGTACAATAACTGAAACTACTCCTGTACATTTACTACAGCTGCCATCAGAATTTTAAACTTCCTGGAGTGGAACCACACCTCTAAACATTCAGTCAATAGCGTGTGGGCACTGACTTGGTGACATCGTTGTGTTCGGCCAGCTGTCGGTCCAGAGATCGCAGGATCAGCTGCTTCACTGGGATGTCGTCTCCTGCGCCTCGTCCCTCCCCCTGTTCAACCTGGGACACAGAAGGTGATTGGCTGAGAGCTCAGGCATGTGGAGGCGTGTCCCGCCAGCTGAATGGCGCTCCTACCTGGAGCTGATGGTACTGCAGGTGAGGGTATGTCCACAGAGGGATGTCTCTGGCTACAGACAGGACCACGCCTACCACTTTATTCACCACACTCTGAAACACAAACACACCAGCAGTGTTGGGAATAATGGCGTTAGAGTATAACAGCATTACTAACGCAGCCGCATTACGAGTAACAGAGTAATTACTTAATTACTTCATCCATAACTGTATCACTGTTACCATTACTTGGGAAATAGTGCGACGCATTACAATTTGATGAATTGGGGTGTAAGTGTTGCCCCGGGTACAAACAACAACTGGGAGGTGTGGCAACACTGCACATACGTCTGCACCAAGATCACATTCAGCTCAGGGTCGATGCATTCATAACATAATCGATCATGATTTGCTAAAAAGTTGGATAGGTGGGGTTTCAACTGTCCTGTTCTCACACGCACACACACTGAGACAGGGACACACACCCACACACACACACACACACACACAGGGACACACACACTGAGACAGGGACACACACCCACACACACACACACACAGGGACACACACACTGAGACAGGGACACACACCCACACACACACACACACACAGGGACACACACACACTGAGACAGGGACACACACCCACACACACAGACACACACACAGACACACAGGGACACACACAGACACACACACACACACACTCAGACAGGGACACACACTCACACAGGGACACACACAGGGACACACACAGGGACACACACGGACACACACAGGGACACACACAGGGACACACACAGACACACACACGCACTCAGACAGGGACACACACCCACACACACAGGGACACACACACACAGGGACACACAGACACACACACAGACACACACACACACTCAGACAGGGACACACACCCACACACACACACACACACAGGGACACACATAAACACACACTCAGACAGGGACACACACACACAGCTCCATTTGTTAAAAATAATAATTGCACTATTAATATTTTCTTTTCTCTTTGCTTATTTCTTTTCTAATCAAGTTTGTGTGTCTTAATATAAAGGGTGTAAACAGTTCAAATGATTGTAACATAAGTTGTTGTTCATGAAAATTCAGTAAATAAATGTATAATAGAAGAATATATAGACATTGTGTTGTTTTTTTCACTAATAATAGAATAAGAGTTTACAGACATCATTATTTCATCAGTACCTGTTCACCTGTAAACTTAAATACAAAGTTAAAGAATATTAACATTTTGAACAAATTCAAGTAACTTTCAACAAATATTCCAGTATTTTCAATGTTTAAAATGTATTTCCTGTTTATAATCTATTGCAGGTTGTTTACTTTTTACAAGTGATAACAGGTCATACAGATCTTTGACAGTGTTTTAAAGGAAACATCTTAAATCACATCCACAGTAACATCACAGAACAAGGACCAATACCCTGTTTGACATATTTAAGCCAAAAAAAAAAAAAAGTAACGCAAAAATACTTTTCCTGGTAACTAATTGCTTTGATAGTGGAGTAATGCAGTTATTAACACAAATACTTTTTTGGGGAAGTAACTAGTAATTGTAATTAATTACTTTTTCAAACTAACTTACCCAACACTGGACACCAGTCACATCAACTTATCAAACGTCACTGCGTTATTGATATATTTAGGAACCGAGCCCAAAGGGACCTGGCCCTGTCGCTCTCACTACACCTACAGATACATACATACACACAAAACAATTTATATATTATTTCTGAGCCCTGGCTTTGCTCCTCTCTCTCTCTTTCATTGGCTGTGTTTCCATTACAGTTTTTAACAAAACAATATCGATATTCCAAACATTTCAACAAAGTTTATTTGTTCTTTGAACGTGTTTCCATTGACGGTTGTTCTAGGCAGGAGTGTCGTAACTCTGATTTCACTACTGTCACCTTCAGAGCTTCAGATTGACCATTATTCTGATAGTGTTAGAGTGAATGAATGAGTTACCGGTAATTCTCTGGTCAGTAAAAGTCTGTGGTGAACTCTTTAAAGACACTAACATGTCAAATAAAGCAGCTGGTTAACATTATGGGGGTCTGAACATGGGGTCCCCACATTGTCAGGTAAAAATATTAAGTGTAAATATGTTCAACACTTAACAACAATAACAAATGATAAATGTATGTGGTGTTTTTACACAGTTCTTGTACTGACACTTTACAGAACAGAGAATATATTTATCTATAAAAAAAACTTAAATATGTAAAAACTAACAGATAATAAAGTAAACCTTCACTGTGTCGACTGTAGGATTCATCAGTCCCCTAAGCCCCTAAGTCAGAGGTCTCAAACATGTGCAGCCCCTGGGATGAATTTGTAAAGTGTAAAAATTCCACAGTCAAGGCTGGGGAACTGATTTTAGCTCAGATTCTACATATAGACCAAGTACAATTGTTGAGTTATCGCGAGAGTTTTATGGGATTTGCTGCTGCTCGGTGATGTGATACTTTTAACATGGCGGCTGAATAAACATGTCATGAATGGATCTCCTGTCGTATTTATATGCTTTTTCATGGTAGCAAAGGATGGTTTCCAATTATAGAGTCCCGCCTAAGTTTGACAAGGCTAGGCCGTACGAGTGCTGGAAAAATGAAGTCAGTATATGGAGGCTCGTCACCAATCTGGACAAAAAGAAACAAGCTCTTGCAGTGGCACTGGGGCTCGAGGAACGAGCTAGAGAGACCGCATTGGAAATTCCCGCTAGCAAGCTCAACAAAGACAATGGTATGGAAACCCTGCTTGCTAAACTTGATGTGGTTTTCTTACGAGAAGAGAAAGACCGTGCGTATGAGGCGTATTCCCACTTTGATTCCATATCAAAGAGTAGCGCGGTGTCAATGGCGGATTATAAAATCGACTTTGAACAAAGATATAACCGGATGAAAAACTACAACATGACACTCCCTGACGCCGTGTTAGCATTTAAACTTTTAGACACAGCCTGTCTTGAGGAGAAGCACTGACAGCTAGCGCTCACAGCGTGCACGGATTTGACTTTTGCATCCAAGAAGTCAGCACTTAAACACATTTTTGGGGGCAAAACAAGCATCGTCGGGGGCAATGCGGACAATCACGATGCGGCTTTTTACACAGAGCAGAAGCCACCATCGGCGGGACGATTCAGACAAAGAAACAACCAGGCCCAGAACGGGCGCCAGACTCAACAAGGTACTAATCCACGCGACAAATATGGGAAGCGAACAAAGTGTGCTAGTTGCCAGAGTACCTTTCACTGGGTTAAAGATTGTCCTCACCGGAGGGAAGAAGTAAAAATAACTCAAGATGAAAATGTGGAAGAGTGTAACATCACATTGTTAACTAAAGTTATGACAGAGTCAGAGATCTTTCTCACTGAATCCCTGGTCTCAGCAATTACTGACACTGCCTGCACACGGACCGTGTGTGGTGAAAAATGGCTAAACAACTACATTGAAGATCTAAGCCACAGCCAAGTCAATAAAATGATAGAGACAGAAACCCAAAGCTCCAGGCCATTCAGATTTGGTGATGGTCAGATTGTCCATTCAAACAGAAAATTGAAAATACCAGCTAAGGTTGGACAGACAAAATGCAACATTGAAACTGAAGTTGTCGCGGCTGACATTCCCTTACTGCTAAGCAAAATGTCACTAAAGAGAGCAGGGACTGTATTAGACATGGAGAATGACAAAGTTATCATGTTCAAACAATCAGTGCCCCTGGAGCTTACCAGTTCGGGACATTACTGAGTGGACATCAGAGATGAAAGTCCAGGACTTTGTGAGAGAAAATGTGAAGTTCTCGTTGTCACTGCAGACATGGCGAGAAAAGAAGAGCACAAGGTTCTTCTGAAGCTTCACAAACAGTTTGGCCACGCCTCTGTTGACCATCTGCAGAGGCTTATTCAAAGCTCTGGGAACGACGACAAAGACTGTCCTATTATCCTACAACAAATCATTCAAGACTGTGAGATTTGCCAAAGATACAGCAAGACCAAGCCAAAACCTGCAGATGGTTTGCCGTTAGCCTCAGAGTACAACGAGACTGTGGCAATGGATCTACATGAGCTGGAACCAGGAGTGTGGTATCTGCATATCATCAACCACTTCATGCGGTTCAGCGCTGGAAACATCGTGAGGACAAAGAAACCATCAGAGATCGTCAACTCCTTCATTCACTCATGGCTAAGTGTTCATGGCGCCCCCAAGAAGATATGCACGGACAATAGTGGAGAATTCAACAATGAGGAGATCAGAGACATGGCAGAGAAGTTCAACATTGAAACAAAGACCACAGCAGCATACAGTCCATGGAGCAACGGTCTTCTGGAAAGGCACAACATGACACTGACTGAGATTATTCTGAAGGTGAAAAAAGAAAATGGATGTGGTTGGCAAACTGCTCTTGATTGGGCACTTATGGCTAAAAATAGTATGATAAATGTACATGGTTACAGCCCACACCAGCTTGTCTTTGGGCAGAACCCTAATTTGCCTTCTATTTTAGTTGATAAGCCACCTGCCTTAGAAGAATCTTCTTTGAGTACCAGAGTAGGGCAACACTTAGCAGCACTGCATGCTTCCAGGAAAGCTTTCACTGAGGTAGAGTGCTCTGAACGGATCAGACGAGCACTACGAAGACAGCTAAGACCTACAGATGAAAAATAAGAGACAGGAAACAGAGTGTACTACCAGCGTGCAGACAGTACAGAGTGGAAGGGACCCGGTATTGTGATTGGTCAGGATGGAGCTGTAGTCTTCATTAAGCATGGTGGGATTCTGGTAAGAGTTCACCAGTCTAGACTGAATAAAGTAAATACGCAGGATGAGGATAGCCTACCTCGTCTACCCGAAAAAACTGTAATAAATGCAAATGAGGCCAACACAGATGTGAGTGAGTGTCCAGATGATGACCACTGCACTGCTGAAGAGCAAGTGTCAGAAGACAGGGTGGTAGATCCAAGTGAAGAGCTGAGCACCAATGAAGACTCAGAAAGAGAAGAGACTAGTAATGCCTCATGTGCTAGTGTTAAACTCAAACCCGGTCAAATGATCAAATTTACAGATAAAAGTGATGGTGAGTAACACACAGCCAGTGTTAGGCAGAGCAGGTAAAGCAAAGGGCCAATACAAAAATTGGTACAATGTACAACATATTGATTCAAATGGCAGTGAAGGCCTTAAACGAGCTATAGACATGACACAGGTTGATGACCTACATACCAATTGTGAAAACACAGAAGCTGATGTCCTTGTCACAAAAGACATCTCTGTTGAGGCTGCTAAATAGCTTGAAATTGAGAATTGGAAAAATAATGATGTTTTTGAAGTGGTCCCAAATTTAGGTCAAAAATGTGTTTCAATGAGATGGGTCTGCACTCTTAAAGACAGCTCCAATGGTGTTGTACCCAAAGCCTGCCTCGTGGCAAGAGGATTTGAAGAGGTCAATATTAATGAGTTACAGAAAGATTCTCCCACTTGTGCTTCTGAGTCACTCAGACTGCTGCTCGCTGTAATCAGTCAAAACAAATGCAAAGTCCACTCCATGGACATCAAGTCAGCTTTTTTTTTACAGGGAATGGAACTCTCAAGAGACATTTATGTTCGTCCTTCACCTGAAGCAGGCATGACCAATGCTTTGTGGAAACTTAAGAAATGTGTGTACGGACTTGCCGATGCTTCCCTGTATTGGTACAATAAGGTCAAACAACTCATGATGGACACTGGTGGTAAAATGTCACAAGTTGACCCAGCTGTATTCTTTTGGCAGAATGAGCAGTCTGAAGTGACAGGTGTACTTGCATGTCATGTAGATGATTTTCTTTGGGCAGGATCAGAGGATTTTGTGAAAAATGTCATTCCTGTGATCAAATCTACTTTCTGTGTGGGTAGAGAAGAACATGAGAGCTTTTCCGATGTAGGAATGGACATTACTACTGTAGATAATGGAGTTCAAGTGCATCAGCAAAGTTACATTGAAAACTTACAACCAGTGGATTTACAAACAACACGGGCTATCCTGTGACATGCTCCTGTTAATGAGATAGAGAGACAGCAACTCAGATCAAAAATAGGACAGATATTGTGGGTTGCAAAACAAACAAGACCAGATGTAATGTTTGATGTATGCAGTCGAGCTTCAAGCATTAAAACTGCCACTGCTCAGTCCTTACACGAAGCCAACAAAGTTATTCGCAAACTTAAGTCTGAGAAAGTTACACGCAAGTTTCAGGATTTGGGTAGAAGTGATGATTTGTACTTGGTCGTGTTCAGTGATGCTTCTTTGGGTAACCTATCAGATGGTGGAACGCAGGGAGGAGCCTTAATTGCCCTTATGGGACAAGAAGGCAAGTTTTCTCCACTCTTCTGGCAGTCAAAGAAAATACGACATGTGGTGAGAAGCTCTCTGGCAGCAGAGACTCTTGCCATGTCAGATGGTATTGATAATGCAATGTTTTTAGCTACACTCTACTCTGAGCTAACCACTCGTAGAGTTGATTCTAACACACTCCCTCTAGTTTGTGTGACCAACAATCGCTCACTGTTTGATGCACTTGAATCCACTAAACAGGTCACAGAGAAGAGGCTCCGCTTAGAAATAAGTAGCATCAAAGAGCTTCTGCATGCAAAGAAAATAAAACAGATCTGTTGGTCAGAAGGCAAGTCACAACTGGCTGATTGCCTCACCAAGAATGGTGCTTCACCTCTTACCCTTCTAAAAGCACTAGACCAAGGTGTTTGGGCATGTTAAAAAAAAATAAAATTGTTTAATATTTTTGTGCAGTTTTGTCATTCATGCACTTTACTTGTTTGTGCACTTTAGTTATTTGCACTGTTACATTTTTATTTTTTTCTTTCTTTAAAGAGAGGGAGATTGTTGAGTTATCGCGAGAGTTTTACGGGATTTGCTGCTGCTCGGTGATGTGGTACTTTAAACATGGCGGCTGAATAAACATGTCGTGAATGGATCTCCTGTCATATTTATATGCTTTTTCACAATAATAACAGAATAACCTACAAAATATATTAATGACTCCATATTTTCTTCTCAGTTTAATGTGAAAAAAAATATATACTATGGCTATAAATAATGACAACTTCAAATTTCTGTCTTTGTTATAATGCAAAAAACTATCTCAAATTAGTAAACTATTTACATTTACAAACTATCTCATAACAACAAAATGTGAATAACCTGAACACATATTAACAACCTGAAATGCGTAAAGAAAATTAAGCAGAATTTTGGAACATTTTCTGTTTCTATTACTAAGTGTTTAGTGTCATTGTAGAACTGATCCATAATACACATGGAGAAATGCTAAATTAAGGCATAATATACCTTCAAATTACACTTATTTTTGTCAAAGTGGCATTTTTACAGGATATGTCACAGTTTAATGGGGGGTTTTTGCAATAAAATAAATTTGACAAATTGGAATTATCATTATCAATTTCTTAAGCTATTATTTTACTGGAGCGGCCCACTGGAGATAAAATTGGGTTAAAGAAAGAAAGAAAAGAAAATGAGTTTGAGACCCCTGCTCTAAGTTCTGTTGTCCTAGCAGCCAATGCTTGTTGTGGTTCCAGTGACTGTGGCAGCCATTTTCAGTCCAAGAGAAGTGATCATGTGACCATGTACGTCACAGGATTATTATGTCCTGTGACATAATTGTGGAAAAAGTATTTCCATTGCAGTTTTGCAATATATTAGAATATGGAAACGTCTGAAAAACCACCTCATGAAAGAGTGAAAACTTTTTATCAATATTTGAGTGTTTTTATAATTCAGGTGATTCCATTACCAGTTTTTATAGAGGTATTTACATTTCGCAAATTTCCAAAGGTAATGGAAACACAGCTTCTGTCGTTCTGCCCAGATACAGCCACGCCCTCTAATGATGACAGCTGATTGGCTAAAATGCTCCCACTCCTCGACACCTACATACACATATATGTCACAGACAAAACCCAGCCAGAAGGACTTTTGTAATGTTTTTTTTAATGTATTTATTTATTTTTATGTGGATGTGGGGGGTCTTGATGGGTAACGTGTGGTGGCATGGGATGAAAACATGTGTAAAGCAAAGGTCCTGACCAATGCTGCTTGTAGCTTTAATTTATTATTATTATTCTTTACAGTAGTTTCTGGACTATAAGGCACACTTTCATTTTCTTCAAAAAACACAATTATGGATTAATTCTGGTTGTACTTGGTGACTTGGAATGTTGGCTCTTCATCTCATAGTTTTGCCCATTTATCTCAGAATTTTGGCTTTTTCACGTTTGATTAGGATTATACAAGAAGGTGTTGATTCCTGCTGGGCATTGTTCCTGTCGCACCTCCTCCGGTGCCCATTGGTCAGCTGCAGGGTCATCAACCGGAACCAACGTTTCGCTCCTTTAATTTCGGAACGTCTCCTGGTGGCGGAGCAGTGACAGGGACGTCTCCCTGCCACCCCCTGCAGCTAATGGACGTTACCCCGTGCGGCTGTTGTCTGGGGGTTAAGTGTTTCCCCCAGGTTTTGTCCTTCCTCCTAAGCCAGAGCCAAAAGCTCCCTTTTTCTCAGAAGGCGTATGGTTGACGGCCCCACAAAGCCACGGCATTCGACCTCCACTGGGCAGATGGTCGTCCTCTAGCCAGCCTCCCGGCACTCAGCAGCCAGCTCTGAGTATTTGGCCGTCTTGCGCTTGAAGGCTGCTTCGATCCCCTCCTCCATAGGTACGGTGAGTTCAATGAGGATCGCTGCTCGTACCTTGGCTGACCACATGACGATGTCTGGCCGCAGGGATGTGGTGGTGATCTCTGTGGGGAACTGAAGCTTCCTGTCGAGGTCAACCCTCATGCTCCACTCTTAGTCAGGGGGGAGCCGCCTTGATGTTTTCTTTGACCCGATGCATCTCTGTCCCCCCCCTTCCGCAACAAAGATGATCAGGTCGTCTGCAGGTGGTGGTAGTCTGCTTCCCCGTCGACAATCCTCCAGTACTTCGGCTAGCTTCTTCAGCACCTGGTCATGCCACCACCTATAGCGGCCCTGTGAGAGTGCGGTCTTACAGCCTGAAAAGATGTGCTGCAGGCTTGCATTGGGAGCGTTACAGAGCATACAAAATTCCTCCCTGCTGAACCACTGGTGAAGATTTCGAGGGCAGGGAAGCGTGTCATAGGTTGCGCGGATGAGGAAGCTGAGTCTCACCTGCGGGATCTTCCACATGTCTGACCAACTGATGTTTCTGCTTGTGACCCCCTCCCAGGTTGTTCAGCTTCCTTGCTGGCCCTGCGACACAGCTTTGATTTTATAGCGGTCTTCCTCCATCCTCGTTACTTCCCCCACCACCATCTCCTTCCTTTCCTTGTGGTTGGCCTTGGACCAGAAGCGTGGCGGATCTTCCAATCCAAGGCCTGCTCTTCCTGTCTGGACTCTGCCCATTACCTCCTGATGTTGAAGTCTACTGATGGCTTGGTCGACCTCAGTCTGGGCATTCCACTTGCGGCCAGTCAGGACCTTGGCATTGGTGTTTCTTATTCCCTTGTCCGTGGACTCCCTCAGCTCGAGGACCAGTCTGGTCTTTTCTTGCTTGTAGCCCAGTTGCAGGGATTTTAGTGGTAGCTGCAGAGTATTTTTTCCGAAGACCCCAGCTTCAGACAGGCACCGTGGCAGCCCCAACCACTTTCGGATGAATGAGTTGGCTTTCCCATCCATCTTACTCACCGTTGATAAGGGGATCTCGCTCATTCTCAGGGGCCACATTACCCTCTGGTAGAGGGCAAACTGGTAGAACCGGACCTTGTACTTCCCAGGGAGTTGGCTTGGATTGATCCTTGCCAGACCATCACTAAGTTGTTTTCCCATCTGCTTGTCAGACAACTCTGCATTGTACTGCCTCCCCAGGCTTCTGATAGGCTGCTCAGCGAGGAGCGGTATCCTTTCCCCCCCAACAATAAAGGTGGTGCTGTCATTCCTAACTCTTCTTCTGAGTGACAGGCTGCGAGACTTGGAGAGCTTGATCTTCATTCTTGCCCATGACATCAGCTCGTCCATCCTCTTCAGCAGTCTTGATGCACATGCTGTTGTCTGAAGGAGGGTGGTGATGTCATCCATGTAGCTCCTTAGCGGGGGAAGCCTCTGACCAGTTGGTAGTTTGATCCCTCCTACCATTTGCCTTGTGCCGATGAAAATGATCTCAAATGCTGCTACAAACAGTATTGGAGAAATGGCACATCCCATAGCAATTCCTACTTCCAACTGCTGCCACCCAGTGATGAATTCCTGCACTGAGAAGCACATCTGCAGGTTGTTAAAATACTGTGCTACCATGTTCTTGATGCAGATGGGCATGTGGAAGAAGTCCATGACATAGCTGATCAGCTGGTGCGGGACTGATCCATACGCATTGGCAAGGTCAAGCCATATGATATGCAGGTCGGTCTTCTCCCGCTTTGCCCGCTGGATCTGGTCCCAGATCATTGTGGAGAGCTCCACGCATCCGGAGAATCCTGGCACTCCTGCTTTCTGACAAGTGGTGTCGAAATAACCATTCTCAAGCAGGAAGTTAGTCTTTCTTTTGGCTAGTATTGAGAAGAATATCTTTCCTTCCACGTTCAGAAGGGAGATGTGAAACTGGACAATGTCTCTGGAGTTTGCTTCCTTCGGAATGAAAACTGCTACCGCTCTTTGCCACTCGGATGGAATGAGTTGCTTTTTCCAAGCAGTTCTCATAAGGTACCATAGCAGCTCTAGTACCTTGGGGCAGTTCTTGTAGAGCTTGTAGGGGACTCCATTGGGACCTGGTGCGGAGGAGGACCTTTCTTTCTTTACGACTTGTCTGACCTCACTGAGCTTGGGAGGCGTGGTGTTGAACTCAGTTATTGGCTGTGCGGGCTGGGGTACATATACTGGTGTTCCTAGTGGGACACTCCTTTGCGGATCACTGTACTGCTCTCTGACATGCTGTTCCAACTGTTCCCTGGTGGTTTCGAGCTTGCCAGTCTTCTTTTCCTCCAGCAGCTGTCTGGTGTGCTTAAAGGGATCCTTGAAGAAACTGGCTCGCTCCTTTTGTTTCCGCCTGTTGCGTTTTCTAATGCGCTCAGCTCTGCGAAGTCTGGCTAGTCTTTTCCTGACCTCCTCCTACAGGGCTTTCAGGCCTTCTTTCTCTCCGTGGGTTGCCTTCCTCCAGTTCTTCCGGAGTTGCCGACGCTGTTGCACTTCTCTCTTTGGGTGGTCCCATCACTTTGACTTTTTATCTAATAATTTAAACATTTTATTTCATACTTTTAAATTTTTGTTTAGTAATTTTCACTTTTTATCTCATGATTTTGATTTGCTTAATGTGCCTTATGGTGCAGAAAACACGGTAGTCAAATAATAACAACAATAATAATATTTTTACCTCAAATGAAATGTTATTTTCATGAATTAATGATTCATTTATTTAATTATTTAATGGTGTATTTATTTAATTATGTAATTTTTTTGTCCTCCATGAGCAAGCAGGTCAAATGAAAAGTGGTTGTTACATGTGTCTGTGTTGAGGGACGTCCAGGACAACGTGGTGAGACCAGGAGACAAGGACGCCTCATTTTAGGATTTTGTGATTAAATTACTTTCCCTTCAGCACAGTGCATTGGAGTCCTCCTTCACTTCACCCATCATGACAAAAGGTGAGCATTAATGTGAGTATGTTTAATAAAGTTTGACTGATCTGACAGTTATGTTTTACTTATATATGAAAAAAATGAAGATAAACCATTGGTTGTCAGAGCTCCTTATAGTGCAGAAAATACAGGATTTATTTCATGGATATTTTGACTGAAACATCAGGACTGGAATCTGAGCGTCAGTACCTGGATGTCATCGAGGCTCGGTCTGAGAACGATGTTGGGGATGGCCAGCTGGATGGAGGTTCTGAACAAAGGAGGACTGAAGGAGGAGGAGGAGGAGGAGGAGGAGGAAGGCTGGTCTCTGACATGAAGCCTCCTCCTCAGAGCATCCAGAGACGATATAGGAGCTGTGAGGAAAAAGACACGAAAGACTGAACGATGAAGATGCAAGGGAAGCACTGAAGAGGAAGAGGAGGAGGATGAAGATGCCCACCTTTAAAAAGAGCTTCAGTATTGCGCTGACACAGGTGACCAATCAGGTTATAGTAACGACACGGAAGACAAGACAGACAACGGGTCTTCTGTTTAGAGTCTGGATGGAGACACTCGAAAGACCCCTGATGAAGAGGAGGCAGAGGAGGACGGGGGGCAGGAGGAGGAAGAGGAGGAGGAGGAATGGGGGGGCAGAAAATGGAGATGGAGAAAGTGTTAGAATATTTTAAATATGTTTTTAGGAGATAAAACATTGTTCTGATTATTCTAATGGTTCTGATGGTGCCACTTCATCTCTTCAGTTCCTCCTCTACAGGTTCTGGGTTTGTGTTGTTTTGTACGCTTACTGTTAGTCTTGGGCTTTTATTTTGTTACTTTAGTCCATGTTGACTTTGTTGGCGTCACTTCCTGTCACTAGTGTTTACCTTTTCCTGATAATCAGTGCAAGTGAATCCACCTGTTCTCTACCCTATGTAAGTGTTGAGTGACCGTCCGTCTGCCCCAGTTGAACCAGATGACTGTCCGTCTGTCTGGCCCAGTTGAACCAGATGACCGTCCGTCTGTCTGGCCCAGTTGAACCAGATGAACGTCCGTCTGTCTGGCCCAGTTGAACCAGATGACCGTCCGTCTGTCTGGCCCAGTTGAACCAGATGACCGTCTGTCTGTCTGGCCCAGTTGAACCAGATGAATGTCCGTCTGTCTGGCCCAGTTGAACCAGATGACCGTCTGTCTGTCTGGCCCAGTTGAACCAGATGACCGTCTGTCTGTCTGGCCCAATTGAACCAGATGAACGTCCATCTGTCTGGCCCAGTTGAACCAGATGACCGTCTGTCTGTCTGGCCCAGTTGAACCAGATGAACGTCCGTCTGTCTGGCCCAGTTGAACCAGATGACCGTCCGTCTGTCTGGCCCAGTTGAACCAGATGAACATCCGTCTGTCTGGCACAGTTGAACCAGATGACCGTCCGTCTGTCTGGCCCAGTTGAACCAGATGACTGTCTGTCTGTCTGGCCCAGTTGAACCAGATGAACGTCCGTCTGTCTGGCCCAGTTAAACCAGATGACTGTTCTAGATCTTGTGTATGAACCGTGTTTAGTGTCCGTGGTTCTGTCTGTTCCCTGCTGGTTTTGTTGGACCCCTGTTGAACCCGTCCAAGGATTTGGACCACCATTATGACCTACGCCTGATTACCAGTAATGACTTTGTGCTATACATGTTTGGTGTTGGATTTGTGGTTTGGACCCATTTATTGATCTGCGCTCTCTCCTGTCCCCCAGTTGTTGAAGTGATCCCTGTTTGGTGATCAAGAAACCAGCAACTGTTTGACCATCTTTAACTGATTCACATAAAACATTTAATTCTCACAAGCTTGGTCTGAGTCCTGCATCTGGGTCCATCTGGGTTCTAAAACAATTACAGGTTTTACCTGCAGGTTCTGGGTCTCTGTGGGCTTCATCTTCATCTTCAGTTCGTGGATCATCTCCATCACATACTTCTGGACCTGCTCACTCTGCCTGCGCATGTGCACACACACACACACACATACACACGTTAACAAGTGCATCACTCGATCATGTCTGGTCCTGGTTCTAGTTGTGGTTCTGGCAGTGGTTACCAGTGTAGTATAGAGGCTGTTGTGTGCAGAGGTGGTCAGAGTACTCCCATTCAGTATTTAAGTACAAGTACAGCTACTTGTGTGAAAAAATACTCTTGGAAAAGTACAAGTACTGAAGTATTCTTCTACTTCAATAAAAGTAAAACAATTTTTAAAAAATGTACAATTTCTCAACTGTAATAAAGTACAAAAGTAAAACTACATTTTTTAACCAGGAAAAAACCTGAAATTTCTAAATTAAAGTAAATCCTTTAGGGTTAGATCATGGAGATAATGAGCTACACAGTTTTGTGGATATGGATGGGAAAAAAGTTTGTGAGAGAAAGTTAGAAATATGAGATTTAAAAATGCATAATTTTAAGAGAAAAGTTCAAATGATGAGAGAAAAAGTCTAAATTGTGTGTGTAGGAGCAGGTAGTGGTTACCAGTGTAGTGTGGAGGCTGCAGTATGGACAGTGTTGTGTGTGTGCAGGAGCAGGTCTTCAGGGGACACGGCAGAGTCTTCAGGAAGGACCAGCAGAGGACAGGACGCCATGTTGTGGAGCAGAGCGCCGATACGACAGTCCAGCAGGTCTGAGGAGGCTTTAGACATGTGCTGCAGCTCTGACACTGCCTGAACAACACTGTCTAGAACTGAACACACACACACCATGGATATACACTTAGATGTGTCTGAAAAATACAGTGTTAACTCTACTGCCCAAAGACCCAGCTAACCCTAACCCAAGTAACCAAAAACCTTTACCTCAATTACAAAAGAAAATTCAATTTACAAAACAAAACTTTTTATCCCATCACTTTGACTTTTTATCTAATAATTTAAACATTTTATTTCATACTTTTAAATTTTTGTTTAATAATTTTCACTTTTTATCTCATGATTTTGACTTGCTTAATGTGCCTTATGGTGCAGAAAACACGGTAGTCAAATAATAACAACAATAATAATATTTTTACCTCAAATGAAATGTTATTTTCATGAATTAATGATTCATTTATTGAATTATTTAATGGTTTTATTTAATTATGTAATTTTTTTGTCCTCCATGAGCAAGCAGGTCAAATGAAAAGTGGTTGTTACATGTGTCTGTGTTGAGGGACGTCCAGGACAACGTGGTGAGACCAGGAGACAAGGACGCCTCAACCTGCTGGATGAACGGCTGCATCAGAGGGAGGAGGACAGGCGGTGTCCGAGCAACCACAGAGCTGTAGTCCTGGAGCAGGTCTGACAGCCTGGACAGACGGAAGACAGATGGACCGAGGACAGTCAGAAGACAGTCAGACAGAAAGAAGACAGAGGACAGTCAGACACTTCCTGTCTCATTCATTGTCATCATTTACAGGCTGTTGTCCTCACCGTCTCTGCAGAGGTCTGAGCATCATCTCTCTGAACATCAGCTGATGGACAGTCTGTGGGACAGACACGCCCAGTTTCTTCATCCATCGCGCCTCCTGCAGCACCTCCAGAACCATGCGGTCCAGGTTTACAAACACCTCCTAGAAGACAGTGAAGACAGCTGTGACCTCTGACCCTGCCCTGACCTGTGCACTTTGATCACGAGTATTGATCAGATCATAAGTTAACAGCAGTAATTAAAAGGAATCAGATTTGACCACTTCTGGATTTGACCCCAATATTCACAAACATTCAAGCACATGTACAAGTTAATCAGATTTATAATTTTCACTTTTTATCTCATAATTTTTACTTCACTTATTGTGCCTTATAGTGTGGGAAAATATAGTGATAAAGATAAAGAAGTTTAGAATGCTTAAAAATATATATGTTTAAGGCTGGCCCGTAGTGGGACTACGGCGTCTGCCGGGGCACTGGTCTAGCACTGGGACTTCTGGGGGTTTTGGTGCTGGCTGGGCCGGTTGGGTTCGGGTGGGCCCACCTCGGCCTCTTGCCTCGGGGCTCTGGGGGCCCTCTGCGTCAGTAGCAATGGTCTCACTACCTGTCTCCCCCGCTGCTCTGTTCTAATGGGCCAGACCCACACCAGACTGCCTCTTACTGTGCACTTCACACTTCACTGTATATAGCTACTCTTACGCACATATAGGGACACAGCCGTTAGAGTCCAAGCTGGTGCGATGGCTCTTGGCGGGCCGCGGGGGTTGGATTGACCATTCTGGTGGGCGCTGTGGCTGTACTGCAGGCTGATGGCGTGCGGTGGCTCTGTCCTGGTGGGTTGTCGGGGCGCGTTGTGGGGAGGGGGGGCCCTGGGTGTACTGTGCTCGCCTGGGGCCGGGTGCAGGGGGTGTGCGGGCTGCCTCCCTGTTGGCGTTGCCAGGCCCCAACACACTGTCCATTTTTGCCCTCTGGACTCGCGTTGGGTCCTGGCTCCCGGTGTCGGCCTGCCTTGTGATGGGCTGGTTACCACCCCCTCGGTTGGCCACTCGCTCCCTGTGTCTGGCTTCCTGGCTGCGTGGGGCCATTGGCCCCCTTGGGGGTGGGCGGGGTTGGGGTTGGAGTGGCGGGTGGGTCCTCGTGCCCCGGGCCGCCTGGGTCGGTCTTGGTGCGCTGGGGGGGTCTGTAGCTGCTCCCTCTTGTTCTCCGGGTTTGTGTCGTTCACGGTGGCCCCGGTGGCTCTCTGGTAGTGGCGTCCTGTGGCTTCTGCGGCCCGGGGTGGGGGTTGCCCTGTTGGCTTGGCCCTGCCTTGTCGTGATTGCTGTTCTGGGCTTCGGGGTCCTTCATACTTGCAGGTTTGATTGGGTCTCGCCAGCTACTACCGAGTCCCATTTCAGCAAATGATGGGACCCCCCAGAATGTGCTGAGAATCTCTCCACAATCTCTACCCTAAACTCATTTTCTTCTGCACTGGTGTCCTCTTCTGGACTATTCTATTACATTGCATTCTATTTTGTACTATCAGGACATCCATGGTTGTGGTGCTCGGTGCCGATTGTTTAATTGTTTATTTGTTTATTTGTTGAATCTTTTTTTTTTCCCTTTTGTGCTGGTTTGGCTTTCTTCTCTTTTTGCGATCTACTTATTTATTTGTTTTTATTGATGGACAGTTGGTGGTTGGGAATAACACATCACCTTACAGTCTTTAATTACAATAGCACCGCCTGTTGGTTTCTGTCCCCGTTCGTCCTGTCCGTCCTGTCCAGTCTTTGTTTCCTCCACACATCACTGAGGTGCAGCACTGCCCTCACTGGGTTGTAAGGGAGAGTTCTTATGGGGGATGTCTGCTCAGCTTTCGGGGAGGACCGCTGATGGTCACACACATGCACTAAATAGTCTAGTATATGTCTGCAAGACTGGAATATGCACTGATCTGAAGCAATGTTGACTCCCCCTCTGTGGGGTTAAAAGATATAAAAAAAAAATAAACAAATAAATTAAAATAAAAAATAAAATAAAATTTATAAAAATAACAAAATGCAGACAAATTAGAAAAAGTAAAAAAGAAAGGGAAGAAAAGAAAAAACAAACAAAAAAAATATTTGTTACCTTCCTTGCTATCTGCTTGTTTGTTTTTTTTGGGGGGGGTTGTGTTCTGTTTTGTTTTTTGTATATATGTATATGTTTAGTACTTAAATTATTTATTATTATTTTTAATATTATCATCATTTTTGTACTATGCACTATATTACTATAAGATGAATTCAGGTTATTGGGGAATTGAAGAAGGGGTAGGATTAAATAAGCTTATGCTTCATCCTACTCCTTTTCAGACATGTCATTGTTATTATTATTATTATTATTATTATTATTATTATTATTATTGTTGTATTGATTATTGTTGCACTCTGCATATGTTCTAAATAAATCATTCAAATCAAATCAAATCAGAATGAAAACTTTGTTCTTTGTTTTAAATGAAGCTAAAGCTGGAAGGGGGCGGGGCTTCTTTTGGGTTCTTTTAGAGGAGGCTGACTATTACTTTGAAAACAACCTGTTCTACATGACTCTCATGGATGATCAGATGTTGGTCGTCATGGAAACGGGTCAGTCACCTTGGTGCTGTGGTCTCTGACCAACAGAGTGGTGTTGAGGGCGTGCAGTGCACCCTCCGCGGCCTGTGACCAAGCCCTCAGGTGCAGCAGCTCGTACTGGAGCAGTGCCTCCGCCGTCTGGTTGTAGTCGTGGATAACCCGGGTAAGCTCCGGCCCCTGCAGACAGGAGGGATTTATTTTTTAATTATATATATATATATATATATATATATATATATATATATATATATATATATATATATATATATATATATATATATATATATATATATATATTTATTTTATTTTTTTTTTACACATGCTGCACACCGACGACCGGTGGGGGTCTGCGTTCGGACCTTGAGGACATCCAGCTTCTTCTTCAGGATCAACATGGGCGCTTCGATCTTCCTGAACAGCTGACGACACCACAGCACCCGACCGCTGACCTAAGACCAAAGCAGGAGCGTTAAAATCACAACAGTGGACCGTGAGCGCCAACACATTAAGTACCACATTAACTGGACTATAAGGTGACACTTAAAGGTGTCGTTCCCCTAAAACCACTTTTCCACTTTTATCCTTTTGGAATCTGATGGCTCACCCAGCGTTACCATGGTGATGGCTCACCCAGACTTACCAACACATGCTCCTTTAACAGTGGTTCATCACCTCCACTGGCTGCATACTGCATTCACACTAAACAACAACAGGAAGCAGGGACCCAGAAAAAGACGGTCCATCTGACGTCACCAGGACTTTAGCCCCACCCTCCCCCATTGCAGCATTAGCATTAGCATCTACAAGAAAAGACGGCGCCACAGTAGCTGCTGCAAAAACTGTAAAAAACTGTTGGATCAAACTGGTTCATGTGTCTCTGTGGAAATAAAGACTTCTTTTTACTGCACGTTTTCAAAACAAGTGATGTCACCAAACCTAGCTGGATGTTACTCTGGGATGGTAAACACACACAGAGCCAGAGGGGAGGGGGGAGTGTTCCTTCACACATTCTGAGCCAATCACAGACACCTCATCAGCGCGTCATGGACATGTATGAGGGAGTAGAAGTAAACTCTGTTGTTCCACCTCCAGTCATTTTTCTATCGTGAAAAAACAACTGGAAACAAAACAATCTGAACGTTTTTATAAGTGTGAAGTATTTCAACACATGCAATGTGTGTCTGTCACTCTTGTTTTCTTAGCCCACGACAACTGTATTACCTGCAGGTGTCTGGCCTGTGTTTACGCGCAGAGAGAGAGAGAGAATAACATGCAACTTGTCGACTCCTCCAAATTTAAGTCAACTTGTGTGTCGACATTTTAGTTAATGCCCTAGTGCTTAATGACTTGGAATTTTGACTTTTTATCTAAAAATGTAGACTTATCGCATAATTGTTACTTTTTATCACATAAACGTGACTTTATCGCATAATTTTTTCCTTTTTTTACATATATATTAGGTATTAATGATAGCTTTTTTTTTGGGGGGGGGGGGTTATTGCTTTTATTCGTAGTATTCTGACCCTTTTTTTTTTAAATCAAAATTATATGACTCATACATCATGTATACATGATGTATGAGTCACAGTTCAGTCTAGGCTGCCCTAGGAGTTAGAATGCTGGGGGAAGTACAGACACTGAGTTCTTTCTTCTCTTTCTCTCTCTCACACCTGTTTTTGTCATTTTTAAAACCTATCTTTCATACCAAGTCTGTTCATGACTAGTCACCTGGTGTGTGTGTGTGTGTGTGTGTGTGTGTCCCTGGGGGGAGCGGTGGCTCTCCTGACAGTGTCTGCGTGGGAGCCATGGACGACAGGATCTGCAGTGTCTCGCCTCTGCCGACCTTTGACCCCGGACCCCCGCCCCTGCCTGTCTGGACCAGCCCCCCCCTCCTTCATTTATAAATGGACGTTCATCTATAGTCTGTCCGTCCATGGGAGTGGATCTGTCCTTCAATGTGGTTCTCCTCAACATTTCTTCTTTTTCCCACTGGGTTTGGAAGTTTTTTCTTGCCGAGAAGGAGGGTCTAAGGACAGGGGGAGGGTCTAAGGACAGGGGATGCTTGGGACTTTTCATATATCTCTGTAGTTGATTGTGTTTTTGTAAAGCCCTGTGAGATGACTTTGTTGTGATTTAGGGCTTTATAAATAAAATTGAATTGAATTGAATTGAATTGTGGATTGCAATTGGAGTACCCAGGACCTGAGACCTGTTTTCTGTGACTGACTAAAATGAAAAATAAAATCTGAATCTGAATCTTTATCTCATAATTGTGACTTTTTATGAGGGTAGATATTTTACGGGCGGCAGGTTGCGTCCTAGAGGCGGTTGGTGGCGGTGGCGGTGGTAGGTCTTCTTCAGCTGCTCCAGGTGGCAGCGGTAGCGCTCCAGCAGGAGGTGGTAATGGTCCTTCAGGTCCAGATGTTCCAACGGGCCTCTCTCGAACGCTGCCAGCAGCTCCAGCATCCGGCCCATCTGAAAACACAAGGGGCAGAGTCCCGGTCACAGGGTCACCATCACCCACAGACTCTGTAAGCCAGGGGTCACAAACTCATTTACTTTCAGCAACCACGTTCAGTCCAATTTGATCTCCAGTAAAATAAGCTGGCAATCAATGGTCGTCACTGCTAACAGCTGTGCGTCTTATCAAACTACTTTCATCAGTTGTTGGGCAGTGTTAGCTGTTAAAAGTGTTAGCGGCTGCTATGTGCAGGTACACAGCTGTTAGCAGTGACAACGTGCATTGCTATTGAGAGAAAGTAGCTCCAAGCAATTACGAGGTGTGAGTTTTTGTTCGGTTAGGGTTTTGTTATGTAAATAAATCACTCATTCAAACACATACTGTTTTGAGAAGAAACACGTTTTATTTTGTTGACCCCAGGAAACCTGCCAGGACTACTTTGGCTTTGACCAAAACCAGACCAGAACAGGGCTCACAGGACACTGTCGGGGGTAAGTCAGTGTGGGTGCACCAGAGTAAAGACACTGATGACAAACACATTCATCTGAAAAATACTGAACTGTCCCTTTAATGTGTCCCCTGATATGCATATAAAGCTGTGACGTGTCCCCAGACAGGTGGTGTAGGTGTAGCAGTTGTACTCACAGACACAGACTGCCTAAAGCAAGAGGAGAGAAGACACTCCAGGGACAAGAACAAACCCTGGACCTGGACCTGGAAGTCTGCGTAGTCACTGTCGAACTGAAAAATACACACACATACACACACACTTTTCTCTGTAGACTGACTCTGTTGGTCAAGAGTTTAACAACCCAGTGAGGTTAGGGGCAAATAGAACAATACCACAGGAAATTGTGGGGGCAGTAGAGAGGCAGAAGTGTAACATTTTTGGAATTCCACCCCTAAATAAAGTTCCTGCTAGGACTTTAAAAATGGCAACCGAGGATAGAATTTCTGAGCTGGTCAACTGACATATCTATCCATCTGTATGATGTGACTTTTCATGAGATAATTTTATAGGATAAAAAGTAAAAATTGAAAAACTTTTTTTAAAAAGTCAAAATTATGCATCAAAATGATTATTTCTGGTTCATTTTTCATGACTCCAAGGTAAATACATGAAATTCATTGCTTCAATAGACGCCATGTTTCTTGAACCATCTGCAATGAGACTGGTTAGCGCCCCCTAGAGGATTTAAAACAACATCCATAACACAGATGGAGGCAGAAACAGCAGCTCCTGGAGCAATGTCAGGAACAGAAAGATGAATTTGGGGTTCCAGAGGAATAAATCAGACTTAAAGTCAATTCCAGTTCCTCCCTTAACCCACAATCTCAAAATGTGCTCTCTCACGAAGTGTCAGTGCTGTCCCAATTCTAAGAACATTTAAGTTGAGGGGTAGTTTGAGGGCATGTTAGCCTCAATACTGAGATTCCACGACACCACCCTTGGGAGCAAGGGTTACCCAGAATGCAATATTTTCTTTGTTAATGTAGATATAAAAATGACTAAAATCATTGTATTATCTTAGTTTAGGTTCATTTTATGGATTATGTTCGTCATTGTTGCATGACATGTATTTTTTTCTTTACAATCTTTTGTCAATAGCGGCTGGTGTGGACAAGCTAGCTATTGTTTAAGTTAGCTAATGTTAAAAAAAAGGTAATTTTTCGCAGTGTTAATGTAGTTGTTTTATCCAGATAACAGCCTATATAACATGTTTGTGTTGATAATGGTATAAAATGACCAGGCTGATGTCATCTGTCGTAGCCACAGAGTTAGCTAACGATAGTTATAGCTGGTGTTTACCTTTCATTGAGCCGTGGTATGAGGTGACAGCTGAATATGGTTGTGTTATTTATATAGATTATTTGTTTGATAGTTCTAACTGAAGGAATAATTTACAGATAGTCAACAACAATTTAAAACTGTGGACCTGATGAACCAGTGGATGATAGCTGTGTTTGTGTTTATGACTAAACAGGGTTAATAGTGAAAATATTTTAAAAAAAAAATAAGAAAGTTGTTTCATTTCAGGGACTACAGAGACAAAGCGGGTCCTGATTAATTTCAGGGCCAACATTTAAAAGGTGTCCCATTTCTAAGTCACAAATAGACCTGAAGACGTAGTTTAGAGGGTTAAGGAAGGAACTGGAATTGGCGCTTAACTCTAACCCTCTGGTTAATAACCCTAATTAGACATCTAAAGTATCATCATATAATGGAACCGTTGTTTTGTGTGGAACGAACTCTGTCACACACCCTGTCTGTGTGCACCACCATGTTTGAATGAGTTAACAACACACACCATTACACACAGGAGGGAGGAGGAGGAGGAACGGACATAAGAAGGAGGAACGGACAGAAGGAAGAGGAACTGACAGAAGGAGGAGGAACGGACAGAAGGAGGAGGGACGGACAGAAAGAGGAGGAACGGACGGAAGGAGGAGGAACGGACGGAAGGAGGAGGAACGGACAGAAGGAAGAGGAACGGACAGAAAGAGGAGGAACGGACAGAAAGAGGAGGAACGGACAGAAGGAAGAGGAACGGACAGAAAGAGGAGGAACGGACAGAAAGAGGAGGAACGGACAGAAGGAAGAGGAACGGACGGAAGGAAGAGGAACGGACGGAAGGAAGAGGAACGGACGGAAGGAAGAGGAACGGACGGAAGGAAGAGGAACGGACGGAATGGAAGAGGAACGGACGGAATGGAAGAGGAACGGACGGAATGGAAGAGGAACGGACAGAAGGAAGAGGAACGGACAGAAGGAGGAGGAACGGACAGAAGGAAGAGGAAAGGACAGAAGGACGAGGAACGGACAGAAGGAAGAGGAACGGACAGAAGGAGGAGGAACGGACAGAAGGAGGAGGAACGGACAGAAGGAGGAGGAACGGACGGAAAGAGGAGGAACGGACGGAAGGAGGAGGAACGGACGGAAGGAGGAGGAACGGACGGAAGGAGGAGGAACGGACGGAAGGAGGAGGAACGGACGGAAAGAGGAGGAACGGACAGAAGGAAGAGGAACGGACAGAAGGAAGAGGAACGGACAGAAGGAAGAGAAACGGACAGAAGGAGGAGGAACGGACAGAAGGAGGAGGAACGGACAGAAGGAAGAGGAAAGGACAGAAGGAGGAGGAACGGACAGAAGGAGGAGGAACGGACAGAAGGAGGAGGAACGGACAGAAGGAGGAGGAACGGACAGAAGGAGGAGGAACGGACAGAAAGAGGAGGAACGGACGGAAGGAGGAGGAACGGACGGAAGGAGGAGGAACGGACGGAAGGAGGAGGAACGGACGGAAGGAGGAGGAACGGACGGAAGGAGGAGGAACGGACGGAAGGAGGAGGAACGGACGGAAGGAAGAGGAACGGACGGAAGGAAGAGGAACGGACGGAAGGAAGAGGAACGGACGGAAGGAAGAGGAACGGACGGAAGGAAGAGGAACGGACGGAAGGTGGTTAACTCTAACCCTGTGGTTAACCCTATAACCCTGTGGTTAACTCTAACCCTGTGGTTAACCCTATAACCCTGTGGTTAACTTTAACCCTGTGGTTAACCCTATAACAATGTGGTTAACCCTATAACCCTGTGGTTAACCCTATAACCCTGTGGTTAACCCTATAACCTTGTGGTTAACCCTAACCCTGTGGTTAATCCTAACCCTGTGGTTAACCCTATAACAATGTGGTTAACCCTATAACCCTGTGGTTAACCCTATAACCCTGTGGTTAACCCTATAACCCTGTGGTTAACCCTATAACCTTGTGGTTAACCCTATAACCCTGTGGTTAACCCTAACCCTGTGGTTAACCCTATAACCTTGTGGTTAACTCTAACCCTGTGGTTAACCCTATAACAATGTGGTTAACCCTATAACAATGTGGTTAACCCTATAACAATGTGGTTAACCCTATAACCCTGTGGTTAACTCTAACCGTGTGGTTAACCCTAACCCTTTACTTAGACCAGGTGTGTTCAGTCCTGGTCCTCCAGATCTACTGTCCTGCATGTTAAAAAGACTTCAAAAATGATCAAATTCAATCAACTTAACTTCAAGCAGATTAGGCCATCACTGACAGTGAACGCGGCCAGAATGTTCATGCATGCTATGATCTTTTCCCATATTGAATACTGTTTTACCAACTGGTCTCTCACTGGAGTAACCACAATTAAACCAATAGAATCATTGTATAAAAGGGCCCCAAAAATCACCACCACTGCCATATCCTTGAGAAGTACAACCTCCTGAGTTTTAAAAATGTTAAGATTTTAAGTACGCCTGCATTATCTACAAAACACTCAATGGACTAGCACCTCCTCCATTAAAAGAATATATAAAACTTAAAGTCAACAATGGCAGAACCACCAGAGCTAATTCCAGGGGGACTGTGAAGTACCTTACAGACACACAACTTTTGGACAATCTGTTATGTCAGTTAAGGGCAGTAACATCTGGAACAACATACCATGTGCAACCACCTTTAAGACCCACCTCAAAAACTGGCTCAAAACAAACCAACACTGTATTCATGGCTAGGCGGACCTCTCGCAGAATGCGATATGCACTTGCACTTTAATAACAAGCACTTTACACCTGGCACTTTATTGAATTCAAACTGCACTTTATGTCCTGTATGAATGGGTATTTTAATGTAAACCCGTTGTGTACTGTTATTGTTATTATGTTATTATTCCCTTTTGTTTTTTCTTCTTCTTTTGTTTCGTCTACCTCATGTGTCTGTCTATCACCTGCCAAGGGACTACAGATGTAAATTAACAGTTACTAACTCTGACACATTTACAAAGGTACTCACGTACTGATGTTCATTAATGTTTACTGTGTCACGGATCGGGGTGAGGTGGAACAGGAGGACTCCAATGCACAGTACTGAAGGGCAAAATAATTTAATAACCAAAACTACAACATAAAGACAAGACAAACACAACCTGGGAGTGGACGGCCAGAGTCCGTGGTGATGATGAGTGTCCGGGTTATGGTGATTGGGGAGATGGAAGCGATAGTCCGGGTTATGGAGGTGACATATCTGAATGGTCCTGCACTGGCAGCTACAAGCCTTACTGCTTATATAGCCACCGATTAGGAACGGCTTGCAGCTGCGCAGTGCAGGACCAGGTGAGTGTGGAGATTGGGGGAAAGGTCACTGGAGCGGAGGTCATGACAGTACCCCCCCCCTAAGGGGCGGCTCCTGAAGCCCCTAAAAAACAAAAAAAAAAAACACAAACACCCCCCCCCCCCCCCTGTTGTCCAGAGCTCAAAAATAAAAACATTTTTAAGTAGTATTTCTCCGAGCAGGGCGGCATGGTAACCTCCTGGTTGGAGTACCCTCTGGGCAGAGCGGTGTGGCATCCTTCTGGGCAGGGCGGTGTGGAAACCCCCTGGCGGAGTACCCTCTGGGCGGAACGGTGTGGAATCCCTTCTGAGCAGGGCGGTGTGGAAACGCCCTGGCGGAGTACCCTCTGGGCAGAGCGGTGTGGCATCCTTCTGGGCAGGGCGGTGTGGAAACCCCCTGGGCGGAGTACCCTCTGGGCAGAGCGGTGTGGAATCCCTTCTGGGCAGGGCGGTGTGGAAACCCCCTGGCGGAGTACCCTCTGGGCAGAGCGGTGTGGCATCCTTCTGGGCAGGGCGGTGTGGAAACCCCCTGGCGGAGTACCCTCTGGGCACAGCGGTGTGGCATCCTTCTGGGCAGGGCGGTGTGGAAACCCCCTGGGCGGAGTACCCTCTGGGCAGAGCGGTGTGGAATCCCTTCTGGGCAGGGCGGTGTGGAAACCCCCTGGCGGAGTACCCTCTGGGCAGAGCGGTGTGGCATCCTTCTGGGCAGGGCGGTGTGGAAACCCCCTGGGCGGAGTACCCTCTGGGCAGAGCGGTGTGGCATCCCTCTGGGCAGGGCGGTGTGGAAACCCCCTGAGTAGGGCGGCGTTGAACCCTTCCGGGCGGAAGACCCTCAGGACTGAGTGGCCTGAGAGGTCTGGGTTGGTAGCAGGAGCAACTGAACTGGTCTGACTGAGGACCAAGGAGACTGATTGGTGGGGTCACCACGGACTCTGGCTGAGACAGGAACAAGACAAAACGAAGAAACGGGCAACAGGCAGGGACAGGAAACCGGCAGGCAGAAACGAACAACAAGCAAGGACAGGGGACAGAAGCCAGCGACGGGCAACAGGCAGGGACAAGGGACGGAAACCAGCAACGGGCAACAGGCAGGGACCGGGGACAGAAGCCAGCAACGGGCAGGGACAGGGGACAGAAGCCAGCAACGGGCAACAGGCAGGGACAGGGGACAGAAGCCAACCACGGGCAACAGGCAGGGACAGAGGACAGAAGCCAACCACGGGCAACAGGCAGGGACAGGGGACAGAAGCGAGCAACGGGCAAGGGACAGGGGACAGAAGCGAGCAACGGGCAAGAGTCAGGGACAGAAGCGAGCAACGAGCAAGAGTCAGGGACAGGAACAGACAGAAAAGACCAACGACAGACCAAGACCGACGAAAAGACACAACGCCAGGCGACAAGACAAAAAGCCAAAAGGCCAAAAGACAAGACAAAAGGCCAAAAGACAAGACAAAAGGCCAAAAAGCCAAAAGGCCAAAAAGCCAAAAGGCCAAAAAGCCAGAAGACAAGACAAAAAGCCAAAAAGCCAGAAGACAAGACAAAAAGCCAAAAGGCCAAAAAGCCAAAAAGCCAGAAGACAAGACAAAAAGCCAAAAGGCCAAAAAGCCAAAAAGCCAGAAGACAAGACAAAAAGCCAGAAGACAAGACAAAAAGCCAGAAGACAAGACAAAAAGCCAGAAGACAAGACAAAAAGCCAGAAGACAAGACAAAAAGCCAGAAGACAAGACAAAAAGCCAGAAGACAAGACAAAAAGCCAGAAGACAAGACAAAAAGCCAGAAACTCGGAACGCTAGCCAGAAACTCGGAACGCTAGCCAGAAACTCGGAACGCTAGCCAGAAACTCGGAACGCTAGCCAGAAACTCGGAACGCTAGCCAGAAACTCGGAACGCTAGCCAGAAACTCGGAACGCTAGCCAGAAACTCGGAACGCTAGCCAGAAACTCGGAACGCTAGCCAGAAACTCGGAACGCTAGCCAAAGACACGGACCGCTAGCCAAAGACACGGACCGCAAAGACACAGACCGCAAAGACACAGACCGCAAAGACACAGACCGCAAAGACACAGACCGCAAAGACACAGACCGCAAAGACACAGACCGCAAAGACACAGACCGCAAAGACACAGACACACAACGCTTAGGAAGCGACACACAACGCTTAGGAAGCGACACACAACGCTTAGGAAGCGACACACAACGCTAGGAAGCGACACACAACGCTAGGAAGCGACACACAACGCTAGGAAGCGACACACAACGCTAGAAAGCGACACACAACGCTAGAAAGCGACACACAACGCTAGAAAGCGACACACAACGCTAGAAAGCGACACACAACGCTAGAAAGCGACACACAACGCTAGGAAGCGACACAGAACGCTAGGAAGCGACACACAACGCTAGGAAGCGACACACAACGCTAGGAAGCGACACACAACGCTAGGAAGCGACACACAACGCTAGGAAGCGACACACAACGCTAGGAAGCGAC
Source organism: Siphamia tubifer (assembly GCA_020466265.1). Taxonomy (NCBI): domain Eukaryota; kingdom Metazoa; phylum Chordata; class Actinopteri; order Kurtiformes; family Apogonidae; genus Siphamia; species Siphamia tubifer. The sequence goes on along the minus strand of CM035802.1, from coordinate 4,592,489 downwards.
ACACAACGCTAGGAAGCGACACAGAACGCTAGAAAGCGACACAGAACGCTAGAAAGCGACACAGAACGCTAGGAAGGAACACAGAACGCTAGGAAGGAACACAGAACGCCAGGAAGGAACACAGAACGCCAGGAAGGAACACAGAACGCCAGGAAGGAACACAGAACGCCAGGAAGGAACACAGAACGCTGGGCAGATAAACTGAATGTTGGGAACTGGGAAATACACAGACAGGGACAGAACGCAAGACTGGACAGACTTTAGACAGAACAAAACGGGGAAAACTAAAAACAAAAAGGGTCCCTTCAGCACTGGCGGAGTCCAGATGGTGGCAGGACCATTCTGTCACGGATCGGGGTGAGGTGGAACAGGAGGACTCCAATGCACAGTACTGAAGGGCAAAATAATTTAATAACCAAAACTACAACATAAAGACAAGACAAACACAACCTGGGAGTGGACAGCCAGAGTCCGTGGTGATGATGAGTGTCCGGGTTATGGTGATTGGGGAGATGGAAGCGATAGTCCGGGTTATGGAGGTGACATATCTGAATGGTCCTGCACTGGCAGCTACAAGCCTTACTGCTTATATAGCCACCGATTAGGAACGGCTTGCAGCTGCGCAGTGCAGGACCAGGTGAGTGTGGAGATTGGGGGAAAGGTCACTGGAGCGGAGGTCATGACATACTGTCCCTTTCAAATAAATAAATAAATAAATAAATAAATAGATGTATCCTTCTTCAAACACATGTATTTAAATGATAAACCAGTCATCCAGTTCAGCAGTAGAACTGATGACCATCAGGTGTTTCAGACAAAGGAAACATCTAGAACAGGGGTCTGCAACCCTGGTCCTAGAGAGCCGCTATCCTGCATGTTTTAGATGTTTCCCTCTTCCAGCACACCTGACAGACATTATCAGTCTTCCACACAGCTTGATGATAGGCTGATCATCTGAATCAGGTTTGTTGGAAGAGGGAAACATCTAAAACATGCAGGATAGCGGCTCTCTAGGACCAGGGTTGCAGACCCCTGATCTAGAACATTCAAGACAGTAGCTCATGACCACCTCTGACTGAGGGTAAACTTACCTCCTGCTTGCGATGGTCCAGGATGTCGTAGGTTTTGGATTTAGTTGTGGAAACAATAGTTTGGTAGCGGGCGTAGATCTTCTCAACACCATCAACCTGAAACACACAAGGTTCAGTTTAGACCAGGGGTGCTGAATCCTGGTCCTCCAGAGCTACTATCCTGTATGTCTTAGATGTCTCCATCTTCCAACACACCTGACGGTCATTATCAGGTTTCTGCAGAGCAAGATGAGAAGTTTATCATTTGAATCAGGTGTGTTAGAAGAGGGTTACATCTAAAACATGCAGGATAGTAGCTCAAAAGGACCAGGATTGATCACCCCTGGTTTAGACCAAACCACAAAAACTGACAAACCCACAACCACCTGATAATATAATATGGAATCAGACCAGAAGTAGTGAGTCAATTCCTCTTAAATTTGGTCTCGTTCTACACACCAAATTTCAGAATGATTTGTCAAGAATTGGCGATGCTAGGGTGATAACAAAGGAAATGTGTACGCACACACACACACACACACACACACAAACCATAAAAGCAACATAGCTTCACAAATCTCTAATTGGTGAAGTTACCAACCATGTGGAACAAACAGAATAAACTCATTCACCTTGATGTTCTGCAGAGAATCCAGAAAGTCCAGGGTCGAAGCCATGTCTGCGATTTTCTCTAAACGACTGCAGAAGACGTCAAACTTCCCAAAGATGTAGTTCTCACTGGAGGGGAGGAGAGGTGAGGAAGAGGAGTAGAGATAAGGAAGAGGAGGAGAGATGAGGAAGAGGAGACATGAGCAAGAAGAGGACATGAGGAAGAGGAGGAGAGATGAGGAAGAGGACGAGAGATGAGGAAGAGGAGGAGAGATGAGCAAGAAGAGGAGAGATGAGGTAGAGGAGGAGAGATGAGCAAGAAGAGGAGAGATGAGGAAGAGAACAAGAGATGAGGAAGAGGACGAGAGATGAGGAAGAGGACGAGAGATGAGGAAGAGGACAAGAGATGAGGAAGAGGAGGAGAGATGAGGAAGAGGAGGAGAGATGAGGAAGACGACGAGAGATGAGCAAGAAGAGGAGATGAGGAAGAGGAGGAGAGATGAGAAAGAGGAGGAGAGATGAGGAAGAGGACGAGGAATGAGGAAGACGACGAGAGATGAGCAAGAAGAGGAGATGAGGAAGAGGAGGAGAGATGAGGAAGAAGAGGAGAGGAGGAAGAGAAGCAGAGGGGAGGAAAAGAAGGAGAGAGGAGGAAGAGGAGTAGAGATGAGGAAGAGGAGGAGAGAGGAGAGAGGAGGAAGAGGAGGAGAGATGAGGAAGACGATGAGAGATGAGGAAGAGGAGGAGAGGTGAGGAAGAGGAGGAGAGATGAGGAAGAGGACGAGAGATGAGCAAGAGGAGGAGAGATGAGGAAGAGGACGAGAGATGAGCAAGAAGAGGAGGAGAGATGAGCAAGACGAGGAGATGAGGAAGAGGTGGAGAGATGAGGAAGAAGAGGAGAGGAGGAAGAGAAGCAGAGAGGAGGAAAAGAAGAAGAGAGGAGGAAGAGGAGTAGAGATGAGGAAGAGGAAGAGAGAGGAGAGAGGAGGAAGAGGAGGAGAGATGAGGAAGACGACGAGAGATGAGGAAGAGGAGCAGAGGTGAGGAAGAGGAGGAGAGATGAGGAACAGGACGAAAAATGAGGAAGAGAAGGAGAGATGAGGAAGAGGACGAGAGATGACGAAGAGGAGGAGAGATGAGGAAGAGGACGAGAGATGAGCAAGAAGAGGACGAGAGATGAGCAAGAAGAGGAGGAGAGATGAGCAAGACGAGGAGATGAGGAAGAGGTGGAGAGATGAGGAAGAAGAGGAGAGGAGGAACAAAAGCAGAGAGGAGGAAAAGAAGGAGAGAGGAGGAAGAGGAGTAGAGATGAGGAAGAGGAGGAGAGAGGAGAGATGAGGAAGAGAAGGCGAGAGGAGGAAGACGAGGACATATGAAGAAGAGGAGGATGAGGAAGAGGAGGAGAGATGAGGAAGAGAAGGCGAGAGGAGGAAGACGAGGACATATGAAGAAGAGGAGAATGAGGACGAGGGGGAGAGATGAGGAAGAGGAGGAGAGAGGAGGAAGAGAAGGAGAGAGGAGGAAGAGGAGGAGAGATGAGGAAGAAGAGGAGAGGAGGAAGAGGAGGAGAGATGAGGAAGAGGAAGAGAGGAGGAAGAGGAGGAGAGGTGAGGAAGAGGAGGAGAGATGAGGAAAAGAAGGAGGAAGAGGAGGAGAGGTGCGGAAGACGAGGAGAGATGAGCAAGAAGAGGAGAGATGAGGAAGAGGAGGAGAGATGAGCAAGAAGAGGACATGAGGAAGAGGAGTAGAGATGAGGACGAGGAGGAGAGAGGAGAGATGAGGAAAAGACGGCAAGAAGAGGAAGAGGAGGAGAGATGAGGCAGAGGACGAGAGATGAGGAAGAGGACGAGAGATGAGGAAGAGGACGAGAGGTGAGGAAGAAGAGGACGAGAGATGAGCAAGAAGGAGAGAGGAGGAAGAGGAGTAGAGATGAGGAAGAGGAGGAGAGATGAGGAAGAAGAGGAGAGGAGGAAGAGAAGCAGAGAGGAGGAAAAGAAGGAGAGAGGAGGAAGAGGAGTAGAGATGAGGAAGAGGAGGAGAGAGGAGAGAGGAGGAAGAGGAGGAGAGAGGAGGAAGAGGAGGAGAGATGAGGAAGAGGAGCAGAGGTGAGGAAGAGGAGGAGAGATGAGGAACAGGACGAAAAATGAGGAAGAGAAGGAGAGATGAGGAAGAGGACGAGAGATGACGAAGAGGAGGAGAGATGAGGAAGAGGACGAGAGATGAGGAAGAGGACGAGAGATGAGCAAGAAGAGGAGGAGAGATGAGCAAGACGAGGAGATGAGGAAGAGGTGGAGAGATGAGGAAGAAGAGGAGAGGAGGAAGAGAAGCAGAGAGGAGGAAAAGAAGGAGAGAGGAGGAAGAGGAGTAGAGATGAGGAAGAGGAGGAGAGAGGAGAGATGAGGAAGAGAAGGCGAGAGGAGGAAGACGAGGACATATGAAGAAGAGGAGGATGAGGAAGAGGAGGAGAGATGAGGAAGAGAAGGCGAGAGGAGGAAGACGAGGACATATGAAGAAGAGGAGAATGAGGACGAGGAGGAGAGATGAGGAAGAGGAGGAGAGAGGAGGAAGAGAAGGAGAGAGGAGGAAGAGGAGGAGAGATGAGGAAGAGGAGGAGAGATGAGGAAGAAGAGGAGAGGAGGAAGAGGAGGAGAGAGGAGGAAGAGGAAGAGAGGAGGAAGAGGAGGAGAGGTGAGGAAGAGGAGGAGAGATGAGGAAAAGAAGGAGGAAGAGGAGGAGAGGTGCGGAAGACGAGGACATATGAAGAAGAGGAGAGATGAGGAAAAGAAGGCAAGAAGAGGAAGAGGAGGAGAGATGAGGCAGAGGACGAGAGATGAGGAAGAGGACGAGAGATGAGGAAGAGGACGAGAGATGAGGAAGAAGAGGACGAGAGATGAGCAAGAAGGAGAGAGGAGGAAGAGGAGTAGAGATGAGGAAGAGGAGGAGAGAGGAGAGATGAGGAAGAGAAGGCGAGAGGAGGAAGAGGAGGACATATGAAGAAGAGGAGGATGAGGAAGAGGAGGAGAGATGAGGAAGAGGAGGAGAGGTGAGGAAGAGGAGGAGAGATGAGGAAGAGGAGGAGAGAGGAGGAAGAGGAGAAGAGAGGAGGAAGATGGGGAAAGATGAGGAAGAAGAGGAGAGATGAGGAAGAGGAGGAGAGACAAGGAAGAGGAGGAGAGATGAGCAAGAAGAGGAGAGATGAGGAAGAGGAGGAGAGATGAGCAAGAAGAGGAGAGATGAGGAAGAGGAGGAGAGATGAGGAAGAGGACGAGAGATGAGGAAGAGGACGAGAGATGAGGAAGAGGACGAGAGATGAGGAAGAGGACGAGAGATGAGGAAGAGGACGAGAGATGAGGAAGAGGACGAGAGATGAGGAAGAGGACGAGAGATGAGGAAGAGGACGAGAGATGAGGAAGAGGGCGAGAGATGAGGAAGAGGAGGAGAGATGAGAAAGAGGAGGAGAGATGAGGAAGACGACGAGAAATGAGGAAGACGACGAGAGATGAGCAAGAAGAGGAGATGAGGAAGAGGAGGAGAGATGAGGAAGAAGAGGAGAGGAGGAAGAGAAGCAGAGAGGATGAAAAGAAGGAGAGAGGAGGAAGAGGAGTAGAGATGAGGAAGAGGAGGAGAGAGGAGAGAGAAGGAAGAGGACGAGAGATGAGGAAGAGGACGAGAGATGAGCAAGAAGAGGAGAGATGAGGAAGAGGAGAGATGAGCAAGAAGAGGACATGAGGAAGAAGAGGAGAGGAGGAAGAGGAGCAGAGAGGAGGAAGATGAGGAAAGATGAGGAAGAAGAGGAGAGATGAGGAAGAGGAGGAGAGATGAGGCAGAGGACGAGAGATGAGGAAGAGGACGAGAGATGAGGAAGAGGACGAGAGATGAGCAAGAAGAGGAGAGATGAGGAAGAGGAGGAGAGATGAGCAAGAAGAGGAGAGATGAGGAAGAGGAGAGATGAGCAAGAAGAGGACATGAGGAAGAAGAGGAGAGGAGGAAGAGGAGCAGAGAGGAGGAAGATGAGGAAAGATGAGGAAGAAGAGGAGAGATGAGGATGAGGACGAGAGATGAGGAAGAGGACGAGAGATGAGGAAGAGGACGAGAGATGAGGAAGAGGAGGAGAGATGAGGAAGAGGAGGAGAGATGAGGAAGAAGAGGAGAGATGAGCAAGAGGACGAGAGAGATGAGGAAGAGGACAAGAGATGAGGAAGAGGACGAGAAGGCGAGAGGAGGAAGACGAGGACATATGAAGAAGAGGAGGATGAGGAAGAGGACGAGAGATGAGGAAGAGGAGGAGAGATGAGGAAGAGGACGAGAGATGAGCAAGAAGAGGAGGAGGAGAGATGAACAAGAAGAGGAGATGAGGAAGAGAAGGAGAGAGGAGGAAGAGGAGGAGAGATGAGGAAGAGGAGGAGAGGAGGAAGAGGAGGAGAGATGAGGAAGAAGAGGAGAGGAGGAAGAGGAGGAGAGAAGAGGAAGAGAGGAGGAAGAGGAGGAAGAGGAGGAGAGGTGAGGAAGATGAGGAGAGATGAGGAAGAGGAGGAGAGATGAGCAAGAAGAGGAGAGATGAGGAAGAGGAGGAAAGATGAGCAAGAAGAGGACATGAGGAAGAGGAGTAGAGATGAGGACGAGGAGGAGAGAGGAGAGATGAGGAAAAGAAGGCAAGAGGAGGAAGAGGACGAGAGATGAGGAAGATGACGAGAGATGAGGAAGAAGAGGACGAGAGATGAGCAAGAAGAGGATGAGAGATGAGGAAGAGGACGAGAGATGAGGAAGAGGAGGAGAGATGAGGACGAGGAGGAGAGAGGAGAGATGAGGAAAAGAAGGCAAGAAGAGGAAGAGGAGGAGAGATGAGGCAGAGGACGAGAGATGAGGAAGAGGACGAGAGATGAGGAAGAGGACGAGAGATGAGGAAGAGGACGAGAGATGAGGAAGAGGACGAGAGATGAGGAAGAAGAGGAGGAGAGATGAGCAAGAAGGAGAGAGGAGGAAGAGGACGAGAGATGAGCAAGAAGAGGAGGAGAGATGAGCAAGACGAGGAGATGAGGAAGAGGTGGAGAGATGAGGAAGAAGAGGAGAGGAGGAAGAGAAGCAGAGAGGAGGAAAAGAAGAAGAGAGGAGGAAGAGGAGTAGAGATGAGGAAGAGGAAGAGAGAGGAGAGAGGAGGAAGAGGAGGAGAGATGAGGAAGACGACGAGAGATGAGGAAGAGGAGCAGAGGTGAGGAAGAGGAGGAGAGATGAGGAACAGGACGAAAAATGAGGAAGAGAAGGAGAGATGAGGAAGAGGACGAGAGATGACGAAGAGGAGGAGAGATGAGGAAGAGGACGAGAGATGAGCAAGAAGAGGACGAGAGATGAGCAAGAAGAGGAGGAGAGATGAGCAAGACGAGGAGATGAGGAAGAGGTGGAGAGATGAGGAAGAAGAGGAGAGGAGGTTGAGAAGCAGAGAGGAGGAAAAGAAGGAGAGAGGAGGAAGAGGAGTAGAGATGAGGAAGAGGAGGAGAGAGGAGAGATGAGGAAGAGAAGGCGAGAGGAGGAAGACGAGGACATATGAAGAAGAGGAGGATGAGGAAGAGGAGGAGAGATGAGGAAGAGAAGGCGAGAGGAGGAAGACGAGGACATATGAAGAAGAGGAGAATGAGGACGAGGGGGAGAGATGAGGAAGAGGAGGAGAGAGGAGGAAGAGAAGGAGAGAGGAGGAAGAGGAGGAGAGATGAGGAAGAAGAGGAGAGGAGGAAGAGGAGGAGAGATGAGGAAGAGGAAGAGAGGAGGAAGAGAAGGAGAGGTGAGGAAGAGGAGGAGAGATGAGGAAAAGAAGGAGGAAGAGGAGGAGAGGTGCGGAAGACGAGGAGAGATGAGCAAGAAGAGGAGAGATGAGGAAGAGGAGGAGAGATGAGCAAGAAGAGGACATGAGGAAGAGGAGTAGAGATGAGGACGAGGAGGAGAGAGGAGAGATGAGGAAAAGACGGCAAGAAGAGGAAGAGGAGGAGAGATGAGGCAGAGGACGAGAGATGAGGAAGAGGACGAGAGATGAGGAAGAGGACGAGAGGTGAGGAAGAAGAGGACGAGAGATGAGCAAGAAGGAGAGAGGAGGAAGAGGAGTAGAGATGAGGAAGAGGAGGAGAGATGAGGAAGAAGAGGAGAGGAGGAAGAGAAGCAGAGAGGAGGAAAAGAAGGAGAGAGGAGGAAGAGGAGTAGAGATGAGGAAGAGGAGGAGAGAGGAGAGAGGAGGAAGAGGAGGAGAGATGAGGAAGACGACGAGAGATGAGGAAGAGGAGCAGAGGTGAGGAAGAGGAGGAGAGATGAGGAACAGGACGAAAAATGAGGAAGAGAAGGAGAGATGAGGAAGAGGACGAGAGATGACGAAGAGGAGGAGAGATGAGGAAGAGGACGAGAGATGAGGAAGAGGACGAGAGATGAGCAAGAAGAGGAGGAGAGATGAGCAAGACGAGGAGATGAGGAAGAGGTGGAGAGATGAGGAAGAAGAGGAGAGGAGGAAGAGAAGCAGAGAGGAGGAAAAGAAGGAGAGAGGAGGAAGAGGAGTAGAGATGAGGAAGAGGAGGAGAGAGGAGAGATGAGGAAGAGAAGGCGAGAGGAGGAAGACGAGGACATATGAAGAAGAGGAGGATGAGGAAGAGGAGGAGAGATGAGGAAGAGAAGGCGAGAGGAGGAAGACGAGGACATATGAAGAAGAGGAGAATGAGGACGAGGAGGAGAGATGAGGAAGAGGAGGAGAGAGGAGGAAGAGAAGGAGAGAGGAGGAAGAGGAGGAGAGATGAGGAAGAGGAGGAGAGATGAGGAAGAAGAGGAGAGGAGGAAGAGGAGGAGAGATGAGGAAGAGGAAGAGAGGAGGAAGAGGAGGAGAGGTGAGGAAGAGGAGGAGAGATGAGGAAAAGAAGGAGGAAGAGGAGGAGAGGTGCGGAAGACGAGGACATATGAAGAAGAGGAGAGATGAGGAAAAGAAGGCAAGAAGAGGAAGAGGAGGAGAGATGAGGCAGAGGACGAGAGATGAGGAAGAGGACGAGAGATGAGGAAGAGGACGAGAGATGAGGAAGAGGACGAGAGATGAGGAAGAAGAGGACGAGAGATGAGCAAGAAGGAGAGAGGAGGAAGAGGAGTAGAGATGAGGAAGAGGAGGAGAGAGGAGAGATGAGGAAGAGAAGGCGAGAGGAGGAAGAGGAGGACATATGAAGAAGAGGAGGATGAGGAAGAGGAGGAGAGATGAGGAAGAGGAGGAGAGGTGAGGAAGAGGAGGAGAGATGAGGAAGAGGAGGAGAGAGGAGGAAGAGGAGAAGAGAGGAGGAAGATGGGGAAAGATGAGGAAGAAGAGGAGAGATGAGGAAGAGGAGGAGAGACAAGGAAGAGGAGGAGAGATGAGCAAGAAGAGGAGAGATGAGGAAGAGGAGAGATGAGCAAGAAGAGGAGAGATGAGGAAGAGGAGGAGAGATGAGGAAGAGGACGAGAGATGAGGAAGAGGACGAGAGATGAGGAAGAGGACGAGAGATGAGGAAGAGGACGAGAGATGAGGAAGAGGACGAGAGATGAGGAAGAGGACGAGAGATGAGGAAGAGGGCGAGAGATGAGGAAGAGGAGGAGAGATGAGAAAGAGGAGGAGAGATGAGGAAGACGACGAGAAATGAGGAAGACGACGAGAGATGAGCAAGAAGAGGAGATGAGGAAGAGGAGGAGAGATGAGGAAGAAGAGGAGAGGAGGAAGAGAAGCAGAGAGGATGAAAAGAAGGAGAGAGGAGGAAGAGGAGTAGAGATGAGGAAGAGGAGGAGAGAGGAGAGAGAAGGAAGAGGACGAGAGATGAGGAAGAGGACGAGAGATGAGCAAGAAGAGGAGAGATGAGGAAGAGGAGAGATGAGCAAGAAGAGGACATGAGGAAGAAGAGGAGAGGAGGAAGAGGAGCAGAGAGGAGGAAGATGAGGAAAGATGAGGAAGAAGAGGAGAGATGAGGAAGAGGAGGAGAGATGAGGCAGAGGACGAGAGATGAGGAAGAGGACGAGAGATGAGGAAGAGGACGAGAGATGAGCAAGAAGAGGAGAGATGAGGAAGAGGAGGAGAGATGAGCAAGAAGAGGAGAGATGAGGAAGAGGAGAGATGAGCAAGAAGAGGACATGAGGAAGAAGAGGAGAGGAGGAAGAGGAGCAGAGAGGAGGAAGATGAGGAAAGATGAGGAAGAAGAGGAGAGATGAGGATGAGGACGAGAGATGAGGAAGAGGACGAGAGATGAGGAAGAGGACGAGAGATGAGGAAGAGGAGGAGAGATGAGGAAGAGGAGGAGAGATGAGGAAGAAGAGGAGAGATGAGCAAGAGGACGAGAGAGATGAGGAAGAGGACAAGAGATGAGGAAGAGGACGAGAAGGCGAGAGGAGGAAGACGAGGACATATGAAGAAGAGGAGGATGAGGAAGAGGACGAGAGATGAGGAAGAGGAGGAGAGATGAGGAAGAGGACGAGAGATGAGCAAGAAGAGGAGGAGGAGAGATGAACAAGAAGAGGAGATGAGGAAGAGAAGGAGAGAGGAGGAAGAGGAGGAGAGATGAGGAAGAGGAGGAGAGGAGGAAGAGGAGGAGAGATGAGGAAGAAGAGGAGAGGAGGAAGAGGAGGAGAGAAGAGGAAGAGAGGAGGAAGAGGAGGAAGAGGAGGAGAGGTGAGGAAGATGAGGAGAGATGAGGAAGAGGAGGAGAGATGAGCAAGAAGAGGAGAGATGAGGAAGAGGAGGAAAGATGAGCAAGAAGAGGACATGAGGAAGAGGAGTAGAGATGAGGACGAGGAGGAGAGAGGAGAGATGAGGAAAAGAAGGCAAGAGGAGGAAGAGGACGAGAGATGAGGAAGATGACGAGAGATGAGGAAGAAGAGGACGAGAGATGAGCAAGAAGAGGATGAGAGATGAGGAAGAGGACGAGAGATGAGGAAGAGGAGGAGAGATGAGGACGAGGAGGAGAGAGGAGAGATGAGGAAAAGAAGGCAAGAAGAGGAAGAGGAGGAGAGATGAGGCAGAGGACGAGAGATGAGGAAGAGGACGAGAGATGAGGAAGAGGACGAGAGATGAGGAAGAGGACGAGAGATGAGGAAGAGGACGAGAGATGAGGAAGAGGACGAGAGATGAGGAAGAGGACGAGAGATGAGGAAGAGGACGAGAGATGAGGAAGAGGACGAGAGATGAGGAAGAGGACGAGAGATGAGGAAGAAGAGGAGGAGAGATGAGCAAGAAGGAGAGAGGAGGAAGAGGAGTAGAGATGAGGAAGAGGAGGAGAGAGGAGAGATGAGGAAGAAAAGGCGAGAGGAGGAAGAGGAGGACATATGAAGAAGAGGAGGATGAGGAAGAGGAGGAGAGATGAGGAAGAGGAGGAGAGGTGAGGAAGAGGAGGAGAGATGAGGAAGAGGAGGAGAGAGGAGGAAGAGGAGAAGAGAGGAGGAAGACGGGGAAAGATGAGGAAGAAGAGGAGAGATGAGGAAGAGGAGGAGAGACAAGGAAGAGGAGGAGAGATGAGCAAGAAGAGGAGAGATGAGGAAGAGGAGGAAAGATGAGCAAGAAGAGGACATGAGGAAGAGGAGTAGAGATGAGGACGAGGAGGAGAGAGGAGAGATGAGGAAAAGAAGGCAAGAGGAGGAAGAGGACGAGAGATGAGGAAGAGGACGAGAGATGAGGAAGAGGAGGAGAGATGAGGAAGAGGACGAGAGATGAGGAAGAAGAGGACGAGAGATGAGCAAGAAGAGGATGAGAGATGAGCAAGAAGAGGATGAGAGATGAGGAAGAGGACGAGAGATGAGGAAGAGGACGAGAGATGAGGAAGAGGAGGAGAGATGAGGAAGAGGACGAGAGATGAGGAAGAGGACGAGAGATGAGGAAGAAGAGGACGAGAGATGAGCAAGAAGAGGATGAGAGATGAGGAAGAGGACGAGAGATGAGGAAGAGGAGGAGAGATGAGGACGAGGAGGAGAGAGGAGAGATGAGGAAAAGAAGGCAAGAAGAGGAAGAGGAGGAGAGATGAGGCAGAGGACGAGAGATGAGGAAGAGGACGAGAGATGAGGAAGAGGACGAGAGATGAGGAAGAAGAGGAGGAGAGATGAGCAAGAAGGAGAGAGGAGGAAGAGGAGTAGAGATGAGGAAGAGGACGAGAGAGGAGAGATGAGGAAGAAAAGGCGAGAGGAGGAAGAGGAGGACATATGAAGAAGAGGAGGATGAGGAAGAGGAGGAGAGATGAGGAAGAGGAGGAGAGGTGAGGTGAGGAAGAGGAGGAGAGATGAGGAAGAGGAGGAGAGATGAGGAAGAGGAGGAGAGAGGAGGAAGAGGAGAAGAGAGGAGGAAGACGGGGAAAGATGAGGAAGAAGAGGAGAGATGAGGAAGAGGAGGAGAGACAAGGAAGAGGAGGAGAGATGAGCAAGAAGAGGAGAGATGAGGAAGAGGAGGAAAGATGAGCAAGAAGAGGACATGAGGAAGAGGAGTAGAGATGAGGACGAGGAGGAGAGAGGAGAGATGAGGAAAAGAAGGCAAGAGGAGGAAGAGGACGAGAGATGAGGAAGAGGACGAGAGATGAGGAAGAGGAGGAGAGATGAGGAAGAGGACGAGAGATGAGGAAGAAGAGGACGAGAGATGAGCAAGAAGAGGATGAGAGATGAGGAAGAGGACGAGAGATGAGGAAGAGGACGAGAGATGAGGAAGAGGAGGAGAGATGAGGACGAGGAGGAGAGAGGAGAGATGAGGAAAAGAAGGCAAGAAGAGGAAGAGGAGGAGAGATGAGGCAGAGGACGAGAGATGAGGAAGAGGACGAGAGATGAGGAAGAGGACGAGAGATGAGGAAGAGGACGAGAGATGAGGAAGAGGACGAGAGATGAGGAAGAAGAGGACGAGAGATGAGCAAGAAGGAGAGAGGAGGAAGAGGAGTAGAGATGAGGAAGAGGAGGAGAGAGGAGAGATGAGGAAGAAAAGGCGAGAGGAGGAAGAGGAGGACATGTGAAGAAGAGGAGGATGAGGAAGAGGAGGAGAGATGAGGACATATGAAGAAGAGGAGGATGAGGAAGAGGAGGAGAGATGAGGAAGAGGAGGAGAGAGGAGGAAGAGGAGAAGAGAGGAGGAAGACGGGGAAAGATGAGGAAGAAGAGGAGAGATGAGGAAGAGGAGGAGAGACAAGGAAGAGGAGGAGAGATGAGCAAGAAGAGGAGAGATGAGGAAGAGGAGGAGAGATGAGCAAGAAGAGGAGAGATGAGGAAGAGGAGAGATGAGCAAGAAGAGGACATGAGGAAGAAGAGGAGAGGAGGAAGAGGAGCAGAGAGGAGGAAGATGAGGAAAGATGAAGAAGAAGAGGAGAGATGAGGAAAAGAAGGAGGAAGAGGAGGAGAGGTGAGCAAGAAGAGGAGAGATGAGGACGAGGAGGAGAGATGAGGAAGAGAAGGAGAGAGGAAGAAGAGGAGGAGAGGTGAGCAAGAAGAGGAGAGATGAGGACGAGGAGGAGAGATGAGGAAGAGAAGGAGAGAGGAGGAAGAGGAGGAGAGATGAGGAAGAGGAGGAGAGAGGAGGAAGACGAGGAAAGATGAGGAAGAAGAGAAGAGATGAGGAAGAGGAGGAGAGATGAGCAAGAAGAGGAGAGATGAGGAAGAGGAGGAGAGATGAGCAAGAAGAGGAGAGATGAGGAAGAGGAGAGATGAGCAAGAAGAGGACATGAGTAAGAAGAGGAGAGGAGGAAGAGGAGCAGAGAGGAGGAAAAGAAGGAGAGAGGAGGAAGAGGAGGAGAGATGAGGAAGAGAAGGAGAGAGGAGGAAGAGGAGGAGAGATGAGGAAGAGGAGGAGAGATGAGGAAGAGGAGGAGAGATGAGGAAGAGGAGGAGAGAGGAGGAAGAGGAGAAGAGAGGAGGAAGACGGGGAAAGATGAGGAAGAAGAGGAGAGATGAGGAAGAGGAGGAGAGACAAGGAAGAGGAGGAGAGATGAGCAAGAAGAGGAGAGATGAGGAAGAGGAGGAAAGATGAGCAAGAAGAGGACATGAGGAAGAGGAGTAGAGATGAGGACGAGGAGGAGAGAGGAGAGATGAGGAAAAGAAGGCAAGAGGAGGAAGAGGACGAGAGATGAGGAAGAGGACGAGAGATGAGGAAGAGGAGGAGAGATGAGGAAGAGGACGAGAGATGAGGAAGAAGAGGACGAGAGATGAGCAAGAAGAGGATGAGAGATGAGCAAGAAGAGGATGAGAGATGAGGAAGAGGACGAGAGATGAGGAAGAGGAGGAGAGATGAGGAAGAGGACGAGAGATGAGGAAGAGGACGAGAGATGAGGAAGAAGAGGACGAGAGATGAGCAAGAAGAGGATGAGAGATGAGGAAGAGGACGAGAGATGAGGAAGAGGAGGAGAGATGAGGACGAGGAGGAGAGAGGAGAGATGAGGAAAAGAAGGCAAGAAGAGGAAGAGGAGGAGAGATGAGGCAGAGGACGAGAGATGAGGAAGAGGACGAGAGATGAGGAAGAGGACGAGAGATGAGGAAGAAGAGGAGGAGAGATGAGCAAGAAGGAGAGAGGAGGAAGAGGAGTAGAGATGAGGAAGAGGACGAGAGAGGAGAGATGAGGAAGAAAAGGCGAGAGGAGGAAGAGGAGGACATATGAAGAAGAGGAGGATGAGGAAGAGGAGGAGAGATGAGGAAGAGGAGGAGAGGTGAGGTGAGGAAGAGGAGGAGAGATGAGGAAGAGGAGGAGAGATGAGGAAGAGGAGGAGAGAGGAGGAAGAGGAGAAGAGAGGAGGAAGACGGGGAAAGATGAGGAAGAAGAGGAGAGATGAGGAAGAGGAGGAGAGACAAGGAAGAGGAGGAGAGATGAGCAAGAAGAGGAGAGATGAGGAAGAGGAGGAAAGATGAGCAAGAAGAGGACATGAGGAAGAGGAGTAGAGATGAGGACGAGGAGGAGAGAGGAGAGATGAGGAAAAGAAGGCAAGAGGAGGAAGAGGACGAGAGATGAGGAAGAGGACGAGAGATGAGGAAGAGGAGGAGAGATGAGGAAGAGGACGAGAGATGAGGAAGAAGAGGACGAGAGATGAGCAAGAAGAGGATGAGAGATGAGGAAGAGGACGAGAGATGAGGAAGAGGACGAGAGATGAGGAAGAGGAGGAGAGATGAGGACGAGGAGGAGAGAGGAGAGATGAGGAAAAGAAGGCAAGAAGAGGAAGAGGAGGAGAGATGAGGCAGAGGACGAGAGATGAGGAAGAGGACGAGAGATGAGGAAGAGGACGAGAGATGAGGAAGAGGACGAGAGATGAGGAAGAGGACGAGAGATGAGGAAGAAGAGGACGAGAGATGAGCAAGAAGGAGAGAGGAGGAAGAGGAGTAGAGATGAGGAAGAGGAGGAGAGAGGAGAGATGAGGAAGAAAAGGCGAGAGGAGGAAGAGGAGGACATGTGAAGAAGAGGAGGATGAGGAAGAGGAGGAGAGATGAGGACATATGAAGAAGAGGAGGATGAGGAAGAGGAGGAGAGATGAGGAAGAGGAGGAGAGAGGAGGAAGAGGAGAAGAGAGGAGGAAGACGGGGAAAGATGAGGAAGAAGAGGAGAGATGAGGAAGAGGAGGAGAGACAAGGAAGAGGAGGAGAGATGAGCAAGAAGAGGAGAGATGAGGAAGAGGAGGAGAGATGAGCAAGAAGAGGAGAGATGAGGAAGAGGAGAGATGAGCAAGAAGAGGACATGAGGAAGAAGAGGAGAGGAGGAAGAGGAGCAGAGAGGAGGAAGATGAGGAAAGATGAGGAAGAAGAGGAGAGATGAGGAAAAGAAGGAGGAAGAGGAGGAGAGGTGAGCAAGAAGAGGAGAGATGAGGACGAGGAGGAGAGATGAGGAAGAGAAGGAGAGAGGAAGAAGAGGAGGAGAGGTGAGCAAGAAGAGGAGAGATGAGGACGAGGAGGAGAGATGAGGAAGAGAAGGAGAGAGGAGGAAGAGGAGGAGAGATGAGGAAGAGGAGGAGAGAGGAGGAAGACGAGGAAAGATGAGGAAGAAGAGAAGAGATGAGGAAGAGGAGGAGAGATGAGCAAGAAGAGGAGAGATGAGGAAGAGGAGGAGAGATGAGCAAGAAGAGGAGAGATGAGGAAGAGGAGAGATGAGCAAGAAGAGGACATGAGTAAGAAGAGGAGAGGAGGAAGAGGAGCAGAGAGGAGGAAAAGAAGGAGAGAGGAGGAAGAGGAGGAGAGATGAGGAAGAGAAGGAGAGAGGAGGAAGAGGAGGAGAGATGAGGAAGAGGAGGAGAGATGAGGAAGAGGAGGAGAGATGAGGAAGAGGAGGAGAGAGGAGGAAGAGGAGAAGAGAGGAGGAAGAGGAGAGATGAGCAAGAAGAGGACATGAGTAAGAAGAGGAGAGGAGGAAGAGGAGCAGAGAGGAGGAAAAGAAGGAGAGAGGAGGATGAGGAGGAGAGATGAGGAAGAGAAGGAGAGAGGAGGAAGAGGAGGAGAGATGAGGAAGAGGAAGAGGAGGAGAGGTGAGGAAGACGAGGAGAGATGAGGAAGAGGAGGAGAGATGAGGAAAAGAAGGATAAAGAGGAGGAGAGGTGAGGAAGACGAGGAGAGATGAGGATGAAGAATAGGAGGAGAGATGAGGAAGAGAAGGTGAGATGAGGAATAGGAGGAGAGATGAGGAAGAGGAGGACATATGAAGAAGAGGAGGATGAGGAAGAGGAGGAGAGATGAAGAAGAGGAGAGGAGAAGACTTCATCAAACCCTGTCATGGTCTGAACCAGGTATAAACCAGAGCTGTGTGGACTTCAGCAGGGTCAGTGTTAGTCCTAGTCAGACCAGGGTCACTGTTAGTCCTAGTCAGACCAGGGTCAGTGTTAGTCATAGTCAGACCATTGTCAGCATTAGTCCTGGTCAGACCAGGGTCAGCGTTAGTCCTAGTCAGACCAGGGTCAGCGTTAGTCCTAGTCAGACCAGGGTCAGCGTTAGTCCTAGTCAGACCAGGGTCAGCGTTAGTCCTAGTCAAACCAGGGTTAGCGTTAGTCCTAGTCAAACCAGGGTTAGCATTAGTCCTGGTCAGACCAAGGTCATCAACACAACTGGAAACAAAACAATCTGAACGTTTTTATAAATAGAACCAACACACAATGAATTCAATAACAACAATATTAATAAATAAGCATAGAATGAGTCCTTTAATAAAGTTAATATTAATAAATAACCATAAAATGACTAAAATGTGATTCATCAGAATCAGAGTGTGTTTTGTTCTGTTCCAACTCAACAATGTTTATAGTTATTGTTAGTGTTTATCTTCACTTAATGCTCCTTATAATCCAGTTCACCTTATAGTGTGAAAATACAGTAAATAAATCATTAAAGTTAACATTGACAGTGATTATTCATGGACACTCAGTACGTACTCCATCAGATGTAGGACACTATGTTTACACATGATCATTTAGAATTACACTAAAAGGAAAGAGGGGTGTTGGCCTAGTGTTGGCCTCATGTTAGCCGAGTGTTGGCCTAGATTTAGTCTAGTGTTGGCCTAGTGTTAGCCTAGTGTTGGCCTAGTGTTAGCCTAGTGTTGGCCTAGTGTTAGCCTAGTGTTGGCCTAGTGTTAGCCTAGTGTTGGCCTAGTGTTAGCCTAGTCTTGGCCCAGTGTTAGCCTTGTGTTGCCCTAGTGTTAGCCTAGTGTTGGCCTAGTCTTGGCCCAGTGTTAGCCTTGTGTTGGCCTAATGTTAGCCTTGTGTTGGCCTAGTGTTAGCCTAGTGTTGGCCTAGTCTTGGCCCAGTGTTAGCCTTGTGTTGGCCTAGTGTTAGCCTAGTGTTGGCCTAATGTTAGCCTAGTCTTGGCCCAGTGTTAGCCTTGTGTTGGCCTAGTGTTAGCCTAGTGTTGGCCTAGATTTAGTCTAGTGTTGGCCTAGTGTTAGCCTAGTGTTGGCCTAGTGTTAGCCTAGTGTTGGCCTAGTGTTAGCCTAGTGTTGGCCTAGTGTTAGCCTAGTCTTGGCCCAGTGTTAGCCTTGTGTTGCCCTAGTGTTAGCCTAGTGTTGGCCTAGTCTTGGCCCAGTGTTAGCCTTGTGTTGGCCTAATGTTAGCCTTGTGTTGGCCTAGTGTTAGCCTAGTGTTGGCCTAGTCTTGGCCCAGTGTTAGCCTTGTGTTGGCCTAGTGTTAGCCTAGTGTTGGCCTAATGTTAGCCTAGTCTTGGCCTAGTGTTAGCCTAGTCTTGGCCTAGTGTTGCACAAGGGCACCACAGTGACCAGAACCGACCCTGGTCTTCAGTGTGTGGTCTTCATAGTTCAAATTTTTCACATTTCTGTGGTTGATTATTTTTTGTAAAGTCCTGTGAGACAACATTGTTGTGATTTGGGGCTTTATAAATAAAACTGAATTGGAAAAAAAAATGTAATTCCTAGTGTGGTCTTCAGTAGACCTGGTGTGTTGAATCCTGACCTGAAGTCAAAGTGGCGTTTGTCTGGGTATTGTTCTGTCAGCTGGTCACGGACCGTTCGGAAGCTCCTCTGGTATTCCAGGTTCAGGTGACGGCAGTCTGCGATCCTCTGCAGGAGCTCCGGCCTCAAACACAAACACCATTAGAACCGTGTGTGGAGCACCAGCCGCACCCTCTGGGTCCCGGTCCTGGGCCGTTACCTGCTGTGATCCCAAATGCGGCCCACATCGCGCAGCAGGTAGGTCCTGCAGGTGCTGATCATCTGGTTGGTGACTTTGACCAGCAGGGAGGTCAGACGTTCCGAGGTGTTGTAGAAGTGGGACACACACTGGATCATCCTGATGCTGCTCATCAGGCAGGGAAGGAGCTCCAGTGCCGACCTCTGACAATAATAATGCAGTAAAAATACACTAAAATCCACAAAAAAGGCAGTAAAATGCACTAAAAACTACCCTAGACACACTAGCTCGTCCTAGCATCAGTAAATCTAATGTTCTAGTAGTCTAGTTCCACTCAATGTAACTTTTAGCTAGATTTCCCTGAAACTGGTCGACCAATCACAGTGAAGTATAGAGTCAGAGGGCGGGCCTAACAAAGTGATGCTGCGACGATTGGTAGAGAAAGGTAAAAATTGGGAGAGACAATTGGGGGGGGGGGGGGGGGGGGGTGTTACCGGGGTGCATTTGTGCATCAGTCTGAAGAACTTGTCCAGCGTGTACAGAAATCTGACGTTGTCTTTGGCTTCATTGGCGACAGTGGTGACATCTCTGTCCTGGAAACATTAAAAAAACACTGGTTGGGTTAGGTTGTAGTGAACCAGAGCAGGATAGGGTCAGGGTTAGGGTGTAGTGAACCAGAGCAGGATAGGGTCAGGGTGTAGTGAACCAGAGCAGGATAGGGTCAGGGGTCAGGGTTAGAGTGTAGTGAACCAGAGCAGGATAGGGTCAGGGTGTAGTGACCCAGAGCAGGATAGGGTCAGGGTCAGGGTTAGAGTGTAGTGAACCAGAGCAGGATAGGGTCAGGGTGTAGTGAACCAGAGCAGGATAGGGTCAGGGTCAGGATGTAGTGACCCAGAGCAGGATAGGGTCAGGGTCAGGGTTAGAGTGTAGTGAACCAGAGCAGGATAGGGTCAGGGTGTAGTGAACCAGAGCAGGATAGGGTCAGGGGTGGAGGTTAGGGTCAGGGTGTAGTGAACCAGAGAAGGATAGGTTCAGGGTGGAGGTTAGGGTCAGGGTGTAGTGAACCAGAGCAGGATAGGGTCAGGGGTGGAGGTTAGGGTCAGGGTGTAGTGAACCAGAGAAGGATAGGGTCAGGGGTGGAGGTTAGGGTTGGGTGTAGTGAACCAGAGCAGGATAGGGTCAGGGGTGGAGGTTAGGGTCAGGGTGTAGTGAACCAGAGCAGGATAGGGTCAGGGGTGGAGGTTAGGGTCAGGGTGTAGTGAACCAGAGAAGGATAGGGTCAGGGGTGGAAGTTAGGGTCGGGTGTAGTGAACCAGAGCAGGATAGGGTCAGGGGTGGAGGTTAGGGTCAGGGTGTAGTGAACCAGAGCAGGATAGGGTCAGGGGTGGAGGTTAGGGTCAGGGTGTAGTGAACCAGAGAAGGATAAGGTCAGGGGTAAGGGTCAATTCAATTTTATTCATAAAGCCCCAAATCACAACTAAGTCGTCTCACAGGGCTTTACAAAAATACAATCAACTATAGAGATATATGAAAAGTCCCAAGCATCCCCTTAGACCCTCCTTCTCAGCAAGAAAAAAAACTTCCAAACCCAGTGGGAAAAAGAATAAATCTTGAGGAGAACCACATTGAAGGACAGATCCACTCCCACAGACTATAGATGAGTGTCCATTTATAAATGAAGGGGGGGGGGGGGGCTGGTCCAGACACCAGACAGGTGAGGGAGGAGGTCCAGGGTCACAGGTCAGCACAGGCGAGTCACCGCAGATCCTGTCGTCCATGGCTCCCAGACAAACACTGCCAAGAGAGTCACCACTCCCCCAAGGGCGGGGGCAGCAGGTGACTAGCCAGACTTGGTATGTAAGATAGGTTATAAAATGACCAAAACCAGATGCGAGTGGGAGAGAAAGAGAGGGAGAGACAAAGGGAGAGAGAGAGAAAGAACTCAGTGTCTGTACTTCCTCCATCATTCTATCTCCTAGTGCAGCTTAGACTGAACTGTGACTTCAGTCTGTTTTTAACTAACCTGACCATAGTTCTTATCAAACAGGAATGTTTTCAACCTAATATTAAATGTAGAGACTGTGTCGACCTCTTTAATATTAAAGGGAAGCTGATTTCATCAGACAGTAACCATGGTAACTAAAGGCTCTAGCTCCTACTGTACTTTTAGAAACCCTGGGAACTTTCAATATACATTCTGCATTCTGAGAACGAAGGGTTCTATTGGGCTGGTACGGAACCAGATCATCTTTAAGATAAGAGGGGCCCACACCATTAACCCCTGACCCCTAACCCTAACCCATACCATTAATGGTTTTATATGTAAGTAGGAGGATTTTAAATATAATTCTAAACTCAACGGCTGTCGGCGTTGGCAGCTGTGGCTCAGTTGGTAGAGGGGGTCGTCCAATGACCCAAGGGTTGGCGGTTCATATCCCGCCTCTGGCTGTCCACATGTCGAAGTGTCCTTGGGCAAGACACTGAACCCCAAGTGTCTCCCAGTAGGGTCAGGCAGCGCCAGTGTATCGGCAGCAGCCGTCTACTGGTGTATGAGTGTGTGTGTGTGAATGGGTGAATATGAGACATCAACTGGTGTTGATGCCACTACACTGTCACATCTAACCCTGGTGGGGTCAGGGTTAGGGTGAGGAGTGAGTGTTAGGGTGTAGTGAACCACAGTAGGATAGGGTCTGGGGTCAGCGTTAGGGGTCAGGGTTAAATGGAATGTTCTTCACTTATATAGTTGTTCCACTTTCGTGGTTCAAAGCTCTTTACATTAGCCTCACATTCACCCATGCACACACACGCATACACCAGTAGGTTTCCAAGGTTCTGCCAGTCCTACTAGGAGACTAAGGCAGGGTTCAATGTCGTTGTCCATGGACACTTGGACATGTGGACAGCCAGAGCCGGGATGTGAACCGCCAACCCTTCAGTCATTGGACGACCTGTTTTACCAAATGAACCACAGCCACCCCAGTGAACCAGAGCAGGATCGGGTCAGGGGTCAGTGTGCAGCTCACCAGCTCTCTCCACGTCCTGAGGACTCTAGACCTGGCCATCTGCAGAACTCCCAGAGTCCTTCTCACCTGAGGACGCTTTAGTTCCTCTATGACACTGACACACAGACACACAATAAAAACAAAAAAAAAATTACTTTATTTTTAAAAATCATTCATTAATGTGTCATTTTATGCATTTTTAAAATATATATATATATATATATATATATATATATATATATATATATATATATATATATATATATATATATATATATATATATATATATATATATACACTACCGTTCAAAAGTTTGGGGTCACCCAAACAATTTAGTGTCTTCCATTCAAAGTCACACTTATTCACCACCATATGTTGTGAAATGAATAGAAAATAGAGTCAATACATTGACAAGGTTAGAAATAATGATTTGTATTTGAAATAAGATTTTACATTAAACTTTGCTTTTGTCAAAGAATCCTCCATTTGCAGTAATTACATCATTGCAGACCTTTGGCATTCTAGCTGTTAATTTGTTGAGGTCATCTGGAGAAATTGCACCCCACGCTTCCAGAAGCAGCTCCCACCAGTTGGATTGGTTGGATGGGCACGTCTTGCGTACCATACGGTCAAGCTGCTCCCACAACAGCTCAATGGGGTTCAGATCTGGTGACTGCGCTGGCCACTCCATCACCCATAGAATACCAGCTTCCTGCTTCTGCTCTAAATAGTTGTTGCACAATTTGGAGGTGTGTCTAGGGTCATTGTCCTGTTGTAGGATGAAATTGGCTCCAATCAAGCGCTGTCCACTGGGTATGGCATGGCGTTGCAAAATGGAGTGATAGCCTTCCTTATTCAGAATCCCTTTTACCCTCACCTTACCAGCACCAAAGCAACCCCAGACCATCACATGACCTCCACCATGCTTGAAAAGATGCAGAAAGAATGTCTGACACCATCTGTTATTTGTTCTGTGTCTCACAAACATTCTTCTTTGTGATCCAAACACCTCAAACTTATATTCATCCGTCCACAACACTTTTTTCCAGTCTTCCTCTGTCCAATGTCTGTGTTCTTTTGTCCATCTTAATCTTTTTTCTTTTATTGGCCAGTCTCAGATATGGTTTTTTCTTTGCCACTCTGCCCTGAAGCCCAGAATCCCGTAGCCGCCTCTTCACTGTAGATGTTGACACTAGTGATTTGCGGGTACTATTTAATGAAGATGCCAGTTGGGGACCTGTGAGGCGTCTGTTTCTCAAACTAGAGACTCTAATGAACTTATCTTCTTGCACAGTTGTGCAACACGGCCTCCCACTTCTTTTTCTACTCTGGTTAGAGCCTGTTTGTGCTGTCCTCTGAAGGGAGTCGTACACACCGTTGTAGGAACTCTTCAATTTCTTAGAAATTTCTCACATGGAATAGCCTTCATTTGGAAGAACAAGAATAGACTGTGGAGTTTCAGATGAAAGTTATATTTTTCTGGCCATTTTGAGTGTTTAATTGACCCACAAATGTAATGCTCCAGAAACTCAATCTGCTCAAAGGAAGATCAGTTCTGTAGCTTCGGTAACGAGCTAAACTGTTTTCAGATGTGTGAACATGATTGCATAAGGGTTTTCTAATCATCAATTAGCCTTCTGAGCCAATGAGCAAACACATTTCACCATTAGAACACTGGAAATAGGCCTCTATACACCTATGTAGATATTGCACCAAAAACCAGACATTTGCAGCTAGAATAGTCATTTACCACATTAGCAATGTATAGAGTGGATTTGTTTAAAGTTAAGACTAGTTTAAAGTTATCTTCATTGAAAAGTACAGTGTTTTTCCTTCAAAAATAAGGACATTTCAATGTGACCCCAAACTTTTGAACGGTACTATATATATATATATATATATATATATATATATATATATATATATATAATTATATATATAATTTTTTTATTTATTTATTTATTTTTTATCAGATTTTTATTATGAGAATTGTATTTTATTAAACATTTTCTTTACATTCACTATGGCTACTTGATAACAAACTTGGTTCTCCTGACACATGTAAATGAGTATGTGCGTTTGCGTTTGCGTGTGCGTGTGCGTGTGCGTGTGCGTGTGCGTGTGCGTGTGCGTGCACTGGTGTACCTGTTGAAGGTCATCATGCGTTTCCTCCAGTACTCCAGCTCGGCCGTGGGCCCCACGTCATCTGCCTCTCTCCTCAGCTGTTCGTTCTGCGTCAGCACCTGTTTAATCTGAAGAAGCCACGCCCACACCGCCCCCTCCAGACACTCCACCAGCTCGCTGTTATTGGCTGAGGGCAGAGGAAGGGGGCAGGGTTATTACTGTTCTTCTGTTTGCTCTTAGTTCTGACACTTCTAGTCCATTCTACATCTCCTTAATCTTCCTGTTTGTTCACTTTCTGGCCTATTGAGTGAACAGTTTGGACCGTTTTCCAGATAATTGTCAACATTTAATGGAGACTTATTTGGGCTATTACCCATCTCCAGAAATTAGTGTAAGAACATCCGCCCACAACTATTTGCACAGTCCTGCTGACGGTCAAACAGACCAACAGTCAGGCTGGTACTCTGGTGCAGAGCGTACATTTATTCACAGCTGTTCACTTCAGTGTTTGTGGACTGAGTCACTTCTGTTAAAGCTCCTCCCATTTTCTGTGAGTAAGGGACTTTCCCCATTGCCATGGAAACCGACCTGTAGTTCCACACGCAGACACACAGAGCTGACTGGAGTAAAGCCTGTCTGAATGTTAAACCATCCCTCTGAACTCCTGCTATTTTTGGAAAAATTTTAAATAATTTGTGAAAGCAAAGTTGATCATGAGTGACAGGAGGGTCTGAGGAACAAGAAGATATATTTATTTTTCCTGGACTGTGAAAAATAAGTGAGATACAGCAGTTTAAAAACCACTGAACTCACCAAAATGAAGCAGGTCTGTTTGTCTGTCAGTCATGTTAAAGCCCCGCCCACAGTGTTTGTCAATTATGTTAAAGCTCCACCCACAGTGTTAATTGTCTGCCGGAGCACTGTTGCCATGGTGATGAGCAGAGGTGGGAACTTCAAAGGGCAGACTCATAGACAGCTCCACACTCTGTTTAGGTGTGAACATAATGCCGAACTCCTGTGATTTTTGGTAAAACTGTAAATAATTGTTGAAAACAAAGTTGATGATGAGTGACAGGAGGGTCTGAGGAACAAGTACATGTACTTTTTATGTGTGTACTGTGAAAAATAAGTGAGTTAGAACAATTTAAAAAACACTGAACTCAACATGAGACAGAAATGATTTTTCCAATAGAAGTCTATTGACAGAAATCCCTGACATCATCCCAAACAGGTTCCTGTCATTTCACTTTAAAAAGAGCTAGATCTTCAAACCCTGGTTTGTTTGAATTCTCAGAACCATGGCAACATTTGTGGAAAAGATTGTTTGTCTACTATTTATGGTTTTGCCATGAGGACGAGTTATTGAGACATTTTTCAGCTTAATTTTTTCTTCACTCAAATATCGATAAAAAGTTTTCAAGCTTTCATGAGGTGGTTTCAATATTCTAATTTATCGCTAAAGTGCAATGGAAACACTTTTTCCACAATTCTATGTCAGCGGATGTGACATGATCACTTCTCTTGGAGTGAAAATGACAGCCGCAGTCACTGTAACCATGACAACCATTGGCTGCTGGGACGCAAGAACTAAGGCAGTCCTGATCACGCTCTTGGACTGATGATCAAGGTGATTCCTACAGGATGCACAGTGTTTAGTTTTATGATCTGTTAGTTTTTTCAATATTTAAGTTGTTTTTTACAGATAAATTGTAACGGGCTTCGGGGAACCCAAGCGCAAAACAAGAGGCGTGCGTAAAAGTCCAAACAACAATTTATTAATACACAGAATAAAGTCACAGAACAGATGAGAGAGGACAAGTCCCCTTCAAAGTCTCTAAGCGCTGGACTGTACTTATCCCAGTCGGGCACAGAGGTTCTCCACGGCTCAGAAGGGGAAACTGGTCTCGGTTCGGATCCGGTCCAAGGTCGGGGCTGGCGGCGGTACTCGTAGTCGGGGTTCGGTCCAAGGTCGGGGCAGGCGGCAGGTATCAGAGTCAGCGTCAGTTCCAGGATCAGGGCAGGCGGCAAGAGACTTAACTGGTTCCGGATCAGGTTCAATAACAGACAGGGATAACAGGCAGAAATCGGAGGTCGGACAGAAACGGGACTGGTACACGGAACACAGGGTAAACAGAATTGCTGGAGAATCAGAGCACTGGTCATGATAATCTGGCAACGAACTGAGGTCTGAAAGCAGACTAAATACTCCTCACCTGATGAGTTCAGCTGCCCTCATCAGGTGAGTTGCATCTATTAATTAACCAGGCAGACAGAACAGGGTGAAAGGTGACAGGCAGGAACACAAAACAGAACACAAGACACAGGATATGACAGAACCCCCCCCCAAGGAACGTCTCCCGACGTTCCACACAAAAACCAAAAACAAGACAAGGGAGGGTGGTGGGGGCTCCGGAGGAGGGTCAGAATTCCTCGGAGACGTCAGAGTTCATCTCGACATTATCCTCCTCATAACTCTCCCAGTCTACCAAATATTGCAGGCCTCTCCCCCACCGTCTGGAACGAGGTAGCCTCCGGACAGTGTAGGCTGGTGCACCGTCAATCATCCTAGGGAGAGGTGGAGACTGAGAGGGACCCATTAGCGGACTTTCTGAAACCGGCTTCAATTTAGAAATATGGAAGGAGGGGTGGATCTTCATGGAACGCGGAAGGGATAGTTTGACAGCTACCGGGTTGATTATCTTTTCTATCGTGAACGGTCCAATAAATCTAGGGGACAGTTTCCTAGACTCGACCCTCAATGGGAGATCCTTGGTGGACAGCCAAACTCTTTGGCCCACCTTATAAGTAGGTCCTGGTGACCTCTTCTTATTGGCGTAACAAGCCTGTCTCTTAATAGACTGCAGCAACGAGGCACGGGCGTTTTTCCAGACTCTTTTACACTTCTTTAAGAAAGATTCTACAGAGGGGGTACTTGAACGGATATCGGTGTCGGGGAACAGAGGAGGTAAGTATCCGTTACCAGCCTCAAACGGGGTCATACCGGTAGAAGAATTGACGAGGGTGTTGTGCGCCTACTCAACCCATACCAACTGTTTGGACCACTGTCCCGGATCCCTCTAAGTCATACATCGAAGTAGTGATTCCAGTTCCTGGTTGGCTCTCTCGGACTGCCCATTGGTCTGAGGGTGAAAACCTGAGGAAAGACTCACAGATGCCCCAATTAAATGGCAAAACTCCCTCCAGAAGGAGGAAGTGAATTGTGGACCCCTATCGGATACAATATCAGTAGGAAGTCCATGTATCCTGAACACATGGGTTAACACAAGAAGTGCTGTTTCTTTGGCAGAAGGAAGCTTGGGCAAGGGAACAAAGTGAGCCATTTTACTGAACCTGTCGACGACCGTCAGGATCACCGTGTTGCCCTCAGAAGGAGGCAATCCAGTGACGAAGTCCAGGGATATGTGAGACCAGGGACGATGGGGCACAGGTAGGGACCGGAGATGCCCGGCAGGCACGTTCCTGTTGCTCTTATTCTGCGAACAGACTGGGCACGCATTAACATATGCGGTGACGTCCTCCTTTAAGGAGGGCCACCAGAACCTCCTCTTGACCACCTCAAGAGTACGGTTAACCCCAGGATGACAGGTCAGATTTGAACCATGGAGCCACTGCAGAAGTTCACTTCTGAAAGAGAAGGGTACGAACAGGTGAGTGACAGGGCAGTTACTGGGTCCGGGTTCATTCTCCACCGCCGTCTTAATTCTTTCCTCCAGTTCCCATCTTATGACCGCGACTCTAGAAGCTCGGGGAAGGATGGGTTCCGGATCTCCTTCCTCCTCGTCAGTGAAGTGGAACTGCCTGGATAAGGCGTCAGGCTTTATGTTGCGGGAACCTGGGCGGTAGGAGAGGCAAAAATCAAACCGATTAAAGAATAGAGACCATCGTGCTTGCCTGGAGTTGAGTCGTTTGGCGGTTTTCAGGAATTCCAGGTTCTTGTGGTCAGTCCAAACCACAAATGGTTCCTTAGCGCCCTCCAGCCAGTGTCTCCACTCCTCGAGTGCCAGCTTGACTGCCAGTAGTTCTCGGTTCCCAATGTCATAGTTCCTCTCTGCAGGAGATAAACGTTTTGAAAAAAAAGCACAAGGATGCATCTTATTGTCGGAACCATTTCTCTGGGAAAGGACCGCCCCTACTCCCACACTGGAAGCGTCGACCTCCACCACGAACTGTCTGGTTGGATCGGGAAACTGGAGAATAGGAGCGGAACTAAACAGAGTCTTTAATTTAAGGAACGCCTGTTCAGCATCTTGGTTCCAATGAAAAGGAATCTTAGAAGAGGTTAAGGCACTAAGGGGAGCAGCAATAGTGCTATAACCTCTGATGAACCTTCGATAGAAGTTTGCAAACCCCAGGAACCGTTGGAGCTGCTTGCGAGTTCCGGGAACAGGCCAATCGGTTACTGCTGCTACCTTGGAGGGATCCATCTGGAGCTTGTTCTGGCCCACAATGTATCCAAGGAAGGAGACCGAAGGAACATGAAACTCGCACTTCTCTGCCTTGACGTACAAGGAGTTCTCAAGAAGCCTCTGTAGAACCTGCTGGACATGATGAATGTGTTCCTGTTCAGAGCGAGAAAAAATCAGAATGTCATCCAGGTAGACGAACACAAACTGATTTAACATGTCTCTTAAAACCTCGTTAATGAGGTTTTGAAAAACTGCTGGAGCGTTAGTCAACCCAAAAGGCATGACTAAATATTCGTAGTGTCCTGAGGGTGTGTTGAATGCGGTCTTCCACTCATCTCCCTCCCGAATACGTACTAGATGGTAGGCATTGCGCAGATCTAGTTTAGAGAAAATAGTGGCGCCTTGAAGTAGTTCGAAGGCAGAGGAGATGAGTGGCAACGGATACCTGTTCTTGACCGTGATGTCATTCAGCCCCCTGTAGTCGATGCAGGGTCGAAGGGTCTTGTCTTTCTTCTCCACGAAGAAGAAACCGGCTCCCGCCGGAGAGGATGAGGGTCTGATGATTCCTGCAGCTAGAGCATCATTAATGTATGTGTCCATAGCTTTACGTTCTGGAGCGGAAAGGGAGTATAATCTACCCTTAGGAGGGGAGGTACCTGGTAGGAGATCTATGTTGCAGTCATAGTCCCGGTGAGGAGGTAACGACGTCGCCCTCACCTTAGAGAACACCTCCCGGTAATCCAGATAAACGGCGGGAACCATGTTCAGATCCTGTGATGTTGCTGAAGGCGCAGCTCTAGACACGAGCTCCCTCTGTTGGAGACAAATGGATTGACAGCCCTTACCCCAACTTAAAACTGATCCGGTCTGCCAATCCACATGCGGGTTATGACGGCGAAGCCATGGATATCCTAGAATCACAGGAAGATCAGGTGAGTTCAGAACAAAAAATGAAATAGTCTCTATATGATTTCCGGCCGTGATCATTGGCACAGACTCAGTCTGATGAGTGATTCTTGCCAATAAATGGCCATCTAAAGCATGTGCCACTGTAGGCTCCTTGAGAGCACTGACAGATAACCCCAGCTGATTAACCAGTTTCTTGTCCATAAGATTACTGTCAGCTCCAGAATCAATGAATGCGGACAGGGTGATGGATTCACCCTTGGGTCGGAGTTGAACATGGAACACAGGTCGGGGAGTGGGGGCAGCGGAAGAGGATCGGCTCAGCAAAATGCCCCCCTTTAATGCTGAGCCTGGTCTTTTAACGGACAATTCTGAATATAGTGTCCAGAACCCCCACAATAGAGACACAGATTCTCTCTGCGACGTCGTTCTTGTTCCTGCTGAGATGACCTGGTCCGTCCCATCTGTCTAGACTCCGCCCCTGTAACCTGCGCCCGGAGAGCTGGAGCGGATGATGTCCTGGAGGAATAGCTGGTTTCTCCTCTCTCTCTCCTTCGCTCCCTCAACCGATTGTCCAACATGATGGTCAGGTGGATTAATCCCTCCAGGGAGGCGGGATCGTCTCGCAGAGCTAACTCATCCTTTATCTCCGAATTCAGGCTTCTGCGAAACAGCGCTCGTAACGCCTTATCCTCCCATCCAGAATCCGCTGCTGCAATGCGGAAAGTGATGGCGTACTGCGCGACTGGAGCGTCCCCCTGTCTTAAAGACAACAACCTGGTCTCCGCCTCACGGCCTCGGACCGGATGATCGAACACTAGTAACATTTCATTAATCAATCGATCATAATCTGTACGAAGTTCAGGACGCTGAGTGGAAACAGCCAAAGCCCATGCCGCTGCCTGACCAGAGAGTAAACTCATCACAAACGCTGACTTAGACTCACTTGTAGCATAACTGAACGGCTGTTGACTAAACACCAGAGAGCATTGGTGAAGAAACTGACCGCATAACCCAAGGTCTCCGTGATACCTGTCCGGGGTGGGCATGTGGGGTTCCCGGGATAACCTGCCGGCCGCCGGGGTTGTCTCAGGAGAGGGAGCGGAGGTGGTGGTGGTGACCATGGTCGGCGCTGTGGTGATCCCTGCTGCTGGTGTCGGCGGAGTGAGCCGCGAATCCAGGGAATGGAGCTGGTTCCGAACCTCCGCTAAGGCTGCTCCAAGCTCCTTCATACCTGTACCCAGAACATTCAGAGCCTCACTGTGCTGAGTGGTCACTTTGCCCTGACCACGTACAGCCTCTAGCAACGCCTCAAGTTCTGCTGGGTTCATGTTGGCCAGATTATTCTGTAACGGGCTTCGGGGAACCCAAGCGCAAAACAAGAGGCGTGCGTAAAAGTCCAAACAACAATTTATTAATACACAGAATAAAGTCACAGAACAGATGAGAGAGGACAAGTCCCCTTCAAAGTCTCTAAGCGCTGGACTGTACTTATCCCAGTCGGGCACAGAGGTTCTCCACGGCTCAGAAGGGGAAACTGGTCTCGGTTCGGATCCGGTCCAAGGTCGGGGCTGGCGGCGGTACTCGTAGTCGGGGTTCGGTCCAAGGTCGGGGCAGGCGGCAGGTATCAGAGTCAGCGTCAGTTCCAGGATCAGGGCAGGCGGCAAGAGACTTAACTGGTTCCGGATCAGGTTCAATAACAGACAGGGATAACAGGCAGAAATCGGAGGTCGGACAGAAACGGGACTGGTACACGGAACACAGGGTAAACAGAATTGCTGGAGAATCAGAGCACTGGTCATGATAATCTGGCAACGAACTGAGGTCTGAAAGCAGACTAAATACTCCTCACCTGATGAGTTCAGCTGCCCTCATCAGGTGAGTTGCATCTATTAATTAACCAGGCAGACAGAACAGGGTGAAAGGTGACAGGCAGGAACACAAAACAGAACACAAGACACAGGATATGACATAAATATATTCTCTGTTCTGTAAAGTGTCAAGTGCAGCACTATGTAAAAAGCACTACATGCATTTATAAGTTGTTAAGAGCTGAGCATATTTACACTTAATATTTCAACCTGACAATGTAGGGTCCACATTAACCAGCTGCTTGGTTTGACATGTTAGTGTCTTTAAAGAGTTCGCCAGAGTCGTTTACGAGATTAGCCGATTCATTCGTGCTAATGCCATTACATGCTAATTCGCAGTTGTCATTTAAATGCATCTAAAGCATACTTACACTTAATATTTTGACCTGACTTCTGTACATGTGGTCCATAAGTACAGAAGTTCAAATGAAGTCTGTGCGGCAAAATATGGAGAAGCAGTAGCATTGGCAAAAAGGCCATTTTTTGGTTGGTCCCATTAACAATGAATGGGGTTATATTTGGCATAATAATGCAAAATCCGTACGACATATTGGAATTATGAGACAACATGTGTAATCTCTGGGACAATGTGACAAATTTTTCCTGTCTACTGCAAAATGCTATAACGTATCGTTTGGGAGTTATAGCCACATACACATGGCCCTATTCATTTCAGATGGATATTTTTGACTGGTTTTTCACATTTTATATGAAATCCGTACATCACATTGCCAATCCTGATAGATAGCACATCTTTTGAGACCAGTCCGCACATTTTAATGTCAAAATGTTTGGTCTATTTACAGCTGTGCGGGCCACATTTTTTAAAAAAGTTTTTTGTATAAGTCATAAAAATAATAATAATAATAATAATAATAAATACGACGAACAATATACCTCTATGCTTTGCATTGCATGCAAGCACACTGAGAAAAAACATTAATTTCCAAATGAAATTTGAATATGACGTTTGGGCTAAAGGTCAAAGGTCTAGGGGAGGGACACGTGAAGGTGGTGGTGTCCAGGCTTTAGTATTGCTTGGTTTGTACCTGTGCAGGTGTAGTCTGCAGGGCTGCTCAGCTGATCCAGGACCTGTGGCAGCTCCACCTGCTGCAGACAGAACTTCTGCTCCACACTGACTCTGACCACACTAAGGTTCTGGACGAACTGGTCCACTGAGGACAGGAAGTGCTGGACCACTGGACTGGAGGGGCCGTCCTCAACTGAACCCCACACCTGTGAACAGAGTCCCACCCATCACTGGACGACACCCCCCCCACATCTGCAAACAGAGCACTGCCCATCACTGCACAAGACACACCCCGACCCCCCCTTCAAAAACCACCACCACAAACTCAGAATCTGCACACCACTATATTAATGTCAACTTAATACTGAATAACTGACATTTTTAACCCTTTAAACATCATGTTTATAATATTACCATCTTTTCTGGACTATAAAGCGACACTTAAAACACTTTAATTTTCTCCATAATCCACAGTGCACCTTATATATGGATTAATTCTGGTTGTAGTTAGTGACTGGGAATTTTAACCCTTTATCTCATGATTTTGACTTGGGTGTGTGTTTCTTCTGGTTTTGGGGTGGGGGTGTTCTCGGGGTCTTTCTGACCTGCTGTGAACGCAGTGCTGGTAACATGACATGGTCCAGAAGGTTCTCCAGACTGTTGAGCATGTCCCCATCAGTGCAGTCCAACACGGCAAGGTTCACCTCCTGGAAAACACAGGAGGCCCGTGGGCAATCAGGCTCCAGCCCCCCTCAATCCCACCCAATCAGGTGTGATGTGATTGGGTGTCACCGACCTGCTGGACATTAGCAGTACTGATGGCCTTCTCACTGGTCCTCAGGAAGAACACGCACTTCCCCCATAAAGGCTGAAACAACACAAAGACCAGAGCACATTTAGCAGCTTTAACCACAGACTACAACACTGGAGTGTTCAGCTGAGACACTAACACTAAACACACATGGAGCAACTGATAATGTAATATAATAATGTAATGCTGTAATATATTATACAATAATAGTAAGTGATAAGGTCGTAACGGTATATGTACTCGTACCGAACCGTTGAAAACAAACGTTCGATTTGGTACAGCTCTATACTGAAGGAATACAGTCAGTTTATATGTGACCATGTGACCATGTTCATATCATGTGGAGGTGACGGTAAAAAAAAATGACTGGAGGTGGAACAACAGAGTTTACTTCTACTCCCTCATACATGTCCATGACGCACTGATGAGGCGTCTGTGATTGGCTCAGAATGTGTGAAGGAACACTCCCCCTCCCCTCTGGCTCTGTGTGTGTTTACCATCCCAGAGTAACATCCAGCTAGGTTTGGTGACGTCACTTGTTTTGAAAACGTGCAGTAAAAAAACAGTCTTTATTTCCACAGAGACACATGAACCAGTTTGATCCAACAGTTTTTTACAGTTTGTGCAGCAGCTACTGTGGCGCCGTCTGCTCTTGTAGATGCTAATGCTACTTCAGATTGGCTGCAATGGGGGAGGGGCTTAACTCCACGTGGGTGGGTCTAAAGTCCTTGCTACGAAAACTTCTAAGAAGAAAACACCCCTTGAGCCTGCGAGAGCGGGGGCGGAAGATGGCTCGTCGGCAGATAGCACGGTAACAAACACAGCAACGGAACAGACTACGAGATTGATGATCAGCATACCTGAGGCTCCGACAGCTACAGCAGGAACCAAGCTCCAGAACTGCGTATGTGGCTGGTCAAAGGTTACTTCCACCCTTGTCCTGAAGATAAACCAGGGCAAGAAAGGGTGCCTAAGGAAGGGTCAACAGGGAAATCGCATCGACGGCTACTTTTTGATAAGCAGGCCGAGTCAGTCGACTGAAGTTCAGCAGCAGGACACACACCACAGTCTGCAGGACATCAACACCCCTAGCCCAGAGGAGGAAGAGCAAGGCACAGGAGAGCAACCTGAACCCAACACATCACGGCCACCAGCGGAGAAGAAGATCCAGGGGCACTAGTTAACTGGCCAAAGTCCTGCGAGAAAATGCTAATCTATGCTTACGGAGCGGAGCAGTTTGGAGAGGCCGAAGGCAAGCGGCCTACTCCATCAATTCCAACTAAGTCCAGAAGGCAGACAGAAATAGACTGCCTAGTCAAGGAGAGGAGGCAGCTGAAAAAGCAATGGAGGAAAGCCACAGAGGAGGAGAAGGAGGGAATAAACCTGCTGCAGGAAGAGATCCAGAGCAGGCTTGCAACACTGAGGAGAGCTGAAAACCTCCTGAAGAAGCGCAGAAGGAAGGAGCAAACAAGATCACGCTTTTACAAAGACCCCTTCAAATTTGTGAAGAGTCTCTTCACAAAGGAGAAGAGTGGAAGTCTCTCAGTGTTAAAGACCAACCTGGAAGAACATCTGAAAAAGTCCTGCACAGATGAGCAAAACCAAGAAGAGGTTGCACTTCCACCTGACATGCCACCACTCAGTCCACCAGAGTATGAGCTAGACATCACTCCACCCAGGTGGAGTGAAGTGGACAAAACTGTGCGTAGAGCAAGGGCCGCATCAGCTCCAGGTCCTAACGGAGTCCCATATAGGCTCTACAAAAACGCACCAGATGTCCTGCGATTCCTCTGGAAGCTGATGAAAGTCGTGTGGCAAAAGAAGGAGATACCAACATCCTGGCGGAGAGCTGGAGGGATCCTTATCCCCAAGGAAAAGGACTCATCAGAAATCGGCCAGTTCCGCCAGATCAGCCTTCTAGATGTCAAGGGAAAAATCTTTTTCAGTGTGGTTGCTCACAGGCTGGCAGGATACCTGCAAAGAAACAACTTGATTGACACGTCAGTCCAGAAGGCAGGCATCTCAGGCTCCTCAGGATGTGTGGAACACGCTTGTGTCATCTGACATCAGATCCAGGTCGCCAAGAAGGAGGGAAAAGATCTCCACGTGGTTTTCTTGGATCTCACGAATGCCTTTGGCTCAGTCCCTCACAACCTTCTGTGGACAGCCTTTGACTACGTCAGAGTCCCACCAGCTCTTACAACCCTTGTCAAGGCCTACTTCCAAGTAGTGTGTACTCTGTGTGTGGTGTACTCTGTGTGTCAACATCAGAGTACACCACGGCGTGGCAACATCTGGAATTGGGAATCATGGCCCGGCTGCACCATCTCCCCGCTGGCCTTCACCCTGGCCATGGAGATCATCATACGGGCCTCTCGATGGGTGGTTGGCGGAGAGCAAGTTAGACCTGGGCTGAGGCTGCCGCCAGTCAGAGCCTATATGGATGACCTCACAACGTTGACCACGACCAAGGCTTGCACGGTACGGCTGCTTGGAAAGCTCCAGGAAAACATTGAGCTGGCTCGCATGATGATTAAGCCGAGCAAGTCCAGGAGCATCTCCATTGTCAAGGGGAAGCTGTCAGACCACCGCTTCCACATTGGCGAGGAACCCATTCCAACGGTCTCCGAGAAGCCTGTGAAGAGCTTAGGTCCTTGGTATGATGCCTCCCTCAAAGACAAAGAGCAAGTGGAGCAGCTCAGGAAGGAGGTAGCCAGTGGCCTGGAGAACATCGACAGAACCCTGCTTCCGGGCAAGCTGAAGCTCTGGTGCATGCAGTATGGACTACTCCCACGCCTCCTGTGGCCGCTAACCCTCTATGAAGTCCCGCTCTCAAAGGTGGAAAAGCTGGAGAGACTGGTTAACTCATACACAAGGAAGTGGCTTGGCCTCCCCAGGTGCCTCAGCAGCATTGGCTTCTACGGCAAAGGGATTCTACACCTACCCATTTCCAGCCTGGCCGAGGAGTACAAGTGCGCCAAGGTCCAACTGGAGATGATGATACTGGATTCGAGCGATCCATTTGTAGCCAAGTGGCACCCATCCTGGCCACCGGAAGGAAGTGGACCCCGCTGGTTGCAACCGAACAGGCAAAGGCAGCGCTCAGACACAGGGACATCGTGGGTCGAGTTTAGGAAGGGAGGAATGGTCTTGGTCTCGGGGCCAGTACACCGGCCTGGAGCAAGGCCAATCCATCTGAGAGACGCAAGCTGGTGGTCCAGGAGGTACGCCGGGAAGAGGAAGCAGGAAGGTGCGCGCAAGCTGTGACACAGGCAAGACAGGGGCAGTGGATGGCATGGGAAGGAGTGGAGAAGAGGAAGATTTCCTAGAAAGACTTGTGGGAGATGGAGACATTCAGGGCGAGCTTCACCATCAGGGCTGCCTATGAAGTGACTCCCTCTCCCGCAAACCTAAACCAGTGGTATGGTGAAGACCCCATTTGCCCCCTATGTCCATGTCCAGCAATGCTGAAGCACATCTTAGTGGGATGCAAGACCAGCCTCACCCAAGGCAGATACACCTGGCGGCACAACCAGGTGCTGAAGTGTCTTGCAGCTTTGCTGCAAAATCAACGCACAAGCGTGAATGCCCTACCTCCCGCACCATCCCGTTGGCAACCAACACCGTTTGTTCGAGAGGGACAAGCCAGCCTCACCACCATAAGAGCTGACACCGGGCAGCTGGGCAGAGCACGGGACTGGAAGCTTCTGGCAGACCTGGACAAGAAACTCTGCTTCCCAACAGAGATCGTATCCACCAACCTGCGGCCAGACCTTGTTCTGTGGTCACCCTCGCTAAAGCTCGTCTACATCATAGAGCTCACTGTGCCCTGGGAGGGTACAGTGGAGGAAACGTACGAGCGCAAGAAGCTGAGGTATGCTGACCTCGCTGCAGAGGCTCGACAACAAGGCTGGAAAGCGATGGTATGCCCAGTGGAAGTAGGCTGCAGAGGGTTTGTAGCCACCTCAACATCCAGGCTACTCAGAGAGTTGGGAGCACGAGGGAAGGCCCACAGGCAGGCAGTCAAGGACCTCTCTAGGGCTGCTGAGAAGGGGAGCCAGTGGCTGTGGATTAAAAGAAAGGATCCAACCTGGGCCTTCAAGTGAGCTGATGGCATCTAGGGAGTGAACCTGGGACGCTGGGATTCACTGCTGAACCCTCTGGAGGTGTCGTGGGTTAATCAGCGAAACATCAGTGAAAGAGGGCGCCCACTTGAAAACCCGAAGGATGCCATCACTCACTTGACTCCACATAATCTCATCGGTGCCTTAGGTATAAATCTATTGAGGGATATCAACACCTAGTCCTATACAACAGATCTGTTGACGTCAGATGGACCGTCTTTTTCTGGGTCCCTGGTTCCTGTTATTGTTTAGTGTGAATACAGTATGCAGCCAGTGGAGGTGTTACCATGGTAACGCTGGGTGAGTCATCAGACAGCGGAGGGGACACATTGGTAATTGGTGATTTAACGATAACAGCCCTTCCATATATTCATATCCAGCCCACACTTGCAGCTATCACCATCGCCAAGAAAACTATTTTAGTTAACTGGAAAGATAAGAAAGCCCTCAACATCATCCATTGGCTGAACCTCCTCACAGAACACATTTCACTAGAGAGAATATCTGCCATTAGAAAAAAACAATTGGACTCCTTCAAAGATAAATGGTCTCCATTTATTATATCAATAAATATTAATCTATAGCCTCCACTTGTATGTGAGCGTATCCCATTTCCCTCATAAAATGGGTGGCTCCTCATGCCCTGGGCCGCCTGGATCGGTCTTGGTGCGCTGGGGGGGTCTGTAGCTGCTCCCTCTTGTTCTCCGGGTTTGCGTCGTTCTGTAGCTCCTACGGCCCGGGATGGGGGGTGCCCTGTTGGCTTGGCCCTGCCTTGCCGTGATTGCTGTTCTGGGCTTCGGGGTCCTTCACACTTGCATGTTTGATCGGGTCTTGCCAGCAACTGCTGAGTCCCATTTCAGTGAATGATGGGACCCCCCAGCATGTGCTGAGAATCTCTCCACAATCTCTACCCTAAACTCATTCTCTTTTGCACTAGTGTCCCCTTCTGGCCTATTCTATTCTATTCTATTCTATTTTATTCTATTCTATACTATTCAAGTCATCCACAATTATGGTGCTCAGTACCGATTATTTAATTATTTATTTATTTATTTATTTATTGAATCTCTTTTTCTTTTGTGCTGTTTTGGTTTTCTTCTCTTCTTTCAATTTATTTATTTATTTATTTTTATTGCTGGACAGTTAGTGGTTGGGAATAACACACCACCTTACAATCTTTAACTGCAATAGCACCGCCTGTTAATTTCTTTCCCTGTCCGTCCTGTCCGTCCTGTCCAGTCTTTGTTTCCCCCACACATCACTGAGGTGTAGCACTGCCCTCCCTGGCTTATAATAGAGAGTTCTAATAAAGGATGTCTGCTCAGCTTTCAGGGAGGACCGCTGATGGTCAGAAGAGGGGACACACCACACAGACAGTAGAGGGGACACACCACAGAGACAGTAGAGGAGACACACCACACAGACAGTAGAGGGGACACACCACACAGACAGTAGAGGGGACACACCACACAGACAGTAGAGGGTACACACCACACAGACAGTAGAGGGGACACACCACACAGACAGTAGAGGGTACACACCACACAGACAGTAGAGGGGACACACCACACAGACAGTAGAGGGGACACACCACAGAGACACTAGAGGAGACACATAGTAGAGGGGATTTTTTTTACTGTTTAAAGGGAATTAACTCTTTAATTTCAACACCTGGATAATCATTTAAGAATATATAATTTAACTACCAAACAACACTTTGAATTATTTACTGTTTCTATTTGTATATTGACATTTTTTGGTTTAATAAATACTGTGCTGAGGAAGAAAATACTTTTGGACCATGTTACACCATGGACCATGGTGTTTCTATACCGTTACAGCCCTAGTGAGTGATAATGTAAGAACAGTTCAGAATGTGACAAAGGCTAAAAAAGGTTGATAATGCAACTTTTCTCAGTTACACAACCACATTTACACATTTATTCAGATTTATTTTTCCCCGTCTGGAGTCGTCTGGTGTCCCTAGTGGAGGACCCGCCCCTCCAGAGGAGACCCTGCCCCACTATTTGAAAAGCCCTGTTTTAAAGCATCTCCTTCTTCATCTGACATTTGATAAATGATGAGGAATATATTACCTCAGAGCTTCCTGTGGTGAGGAACAGTTTCTTCTGGGTGGAGGTGGCGGCGGTGGTGACCACATCCACAGCAGACGAGTGAGTGGGTGAAAGAGTCTGAGCAAAAGCAGGAGGAGGAACAACACACACATGACATGAATGGAACAGCTGCTCTGTTCTTCTATGGACTGGATTCATCTGAAACTCCATATATATATATATATATATATATATATATATATATATATATATATATATATATATATATATATATATATATGATCCTTTTCTGCAAGTTGAACATATTCAGGTGGATAAAGAAGAGGAAAAGGAAACCAAATGGGCAATCTAATAAAATAAAAGGACCAAAGGATGTGAGAAAACAAAACTGGAAAATCAGTAAAAAGTTTAAAATACTAATTAAAAAGGTTTGAAATACAGGAAGAAGATGAAGGGAACAAAGAAAGAAAGGGAAAGAGTGAGAAGACAACAGTTACCTGGGTTTGAGTTTGATAGAAGAACATCAACTTCTTGGATCCATTTGGGGCGAAGAAGTCCTGGATCAGACAGAACTGGAGGAAACGCACACATCCTTTATATATTTAACGGTACAAACACACACATCCTTTATATATTTAACCGTACAAACAAACGCACACATCCTTTATATATTTAACGGTACAAACACACACATCCTTTATATATTTAACCGTACAAACAAACGCACACATCCTTTATATATTTAACGGTACAAACGCACACACCTTTATATATTTAACCGTACAAACACACACATCCTTTTATATATTTAACCGTACAAACGCACACATCCTTTATATATTTAACCGTACAAACACACACATCCTTTTATATATTTAACCGTACAAACGCACACATCCTTTATATATTTAACCGTACAAACGCACACATCCTTTATATATTTAACCGTACAAACACTCACATCCTTTATATATTTAACCGTACAAACACTCACATCCTTTTATATATTTAACCGTACAAACGCACACATCCTTTATATATTTAACCGTACAAACACACACATCCTTTATATATTTAACCGTACAAACAAACGCACACATCCTTTATATATTTAACCGTACAAACGCACACATCCTTTTATATATTTAACCGTACAAACGCACACATCCTTTATATATTTAACCGTACAAACACACACATCCTTTTATATATTTAACCGTACAAACAAACGCACACATCCATTATATATTTAACCGTACAAACACACACATCCTTTTATATATTTAACCGTACAAACGCACACATCCTTTTATATATTTAACCGTACAAACGCACACATCCTTTATATATTTAACCGTACAAACAAACGCACACATCCTTTATATATTTAACCGTACAAACACACACATCCTTTATATATTTAACCGTACAAACGCACACATCCTTTTATATATTTAACCGTACAAACACACACATCCTTTTATATATTTAACCGTACAAACAAACGCACACATCCTTTATATATTTAACGGTACAAACGCACACATCCTTTTATATATTTAACCGTACAACGCACACATCCTTTTATATATTTAACCGTACAAACAAACGCACACATCCTTTATATATTTAACGGTACAAACACACACATCCTTTATATATTTAACCGTACAAACGCACACATCCTTTTATATATTTAACCGTACAAACGCACACATCCTTTATATATTTAACCGTACAAACGCACACATCCTTTTAGTAGTAATTATAGATAACACATTATAGTAGTGATTATAGATTATATAGTAGTGATTAGGGCTGGGACCACATGCTTTTATGCCAATTCGATTCTTTTACGATTTTTAAGTAGCTGATTTGATTTTAATTAATTCAATTCAATTTAATTCAATTTTATTCATAATGCTCCAAATCGCAACAAAGCCGTCTCACAGGACTTTACAGAAACACAATCAACTACAGAGATATATAAAAAGTCCCAAGCATCCCCTGTCCTTAGACCCTCCTTCTCGGCAAGAAATATCTTCCAAACCCAGTGGGAAAAAGAATAAATGTTGAGAACCACACTGAAGGACAGATCCACTCCTATGGACGGACAGACTATAGATGAACATCCATTGAAAAATGAAGGAGGGGGGGCTGTTCCAGACAGCAGACAGGCAAGGGAGGGGGTCCGGGGTCAAAAACAGGTTTTTAACTAACCTGACCATAGTTTTTCTGAAACAGGAATGTTTTCAACCTAATTTTAAATGTAGAGACTGTGTCGACGTCTTTAATATTAAAGGGAAGGTGATTCCATCAGACAGTAACCATGGTAACTAAAGGCTCTAGCTCCATCAGACAGTAACCATGGTAACTAAAGGCTCTAGATCCTACTGTACTTTTACAAACCCTGGGAACTTTCAATAAACCTGCATTCTGAGAACAAAGGGTTCTATTGGGCTGGTACGGAACCAGATCATCTTTAAGATAAGAGGGGCCTATACCATTAACCCCTGACCCCTGACCCCTAACCCTAATCTATACCATTAATGGTTTTATATGTAAGGAGGAGGATTTTAAATTTAATTCTAAACTCAACTGGTAGCCAGTGAAGGGTTTGGAGCACAGGGGTGATAGGGTTAGGGGTCAGGGGTCAGGGTTTGGAGCACAGGGGTGATAGGATTAGGGGTCAGGGTTTGGAGCACAGGTGTGATAGGGTTAGGGGTCAGGGGTCAGGGTTTGGAGCACAGGGGTGATGTGTTCTCTTCTATTTGATCCTGTTAATAATCTTGCTGCTGCATTTTGAACCAGTTGAAGCTTTTTAGGGAATATTTAGGACACGCTACAAGTAAGGAGTTACAATAATCTAATGGTGATGTAACAAATGCATGAATTAATTTTTCTGCAGTCGTTTTAGACAGAATATTCCTAATTTTGGCTAATGTTGTGCAAGTGAAAA
Organism: Siphamia tubifer; assembly: GCA_020466265.1. Classification (NCBI taxonomy): domain Eukaryota; kingdom Metazoa; phylum Chordata; class Actinopteri; order Kurtiformes; family Apogonidae; genus Siphamia; species Siphamia tubifer. The sequence goes on along the minus strand of CM035802.1, from coordinate 4,550,939 downwards.
AAGGCTGTCCTACATGTTTGGTTAATGTGCCGTGACCTCTGACCCCTGACCCTTTGAATGAAAGATCTGGATCAAATAAAACTCCTAAATGTTTAACTGTGTCACTGGGTGTTCCACTTAAAACAGGCCTTGAAAACTGCAGTAATTAAACCTCTTCTAAAAAAGCCTAATCTGGATGCTTCAGTAATAGGTAATTACAGGCCCATATGGGGATGCATGGCTGAAAGTAACTGAAAAATTTTTGACTGAACATTTTTGCGTATACGGAGCCTGGCGAGCGCAAAGTTCTCTAGGGGGGTCTGGGGGCATGCCCCCCCAGAAAATTTGTAAAAATTGCATCATTTTGGTGCATTCTGAGAGCATTATAGGCCATGATTTAACATTACAGAATGTGAAATTTGTACATACATTTTAGAAAAATCTGGCTCATATGATCATAAAATTTTCAAATTTACTTATAACTCATCTAGGAAAATGAAAATACTATATATGTTTGTTCAAATGTATTGTATAATTTCACTAAATAAACAATGGATAATATACAAAAGACTACCATGGGATGCTTCAATAAAGATTACCTTACCATCTTTACAATTAAAGCTTTTGATTTCACTATCAAACAAAATAATTCCAATAATAAATAATAAAAAATGTCATTAAATCTAGTAAAATCTAGTGTCTTTCACTGTGATGTCAAGAAGACACTTAATTTAGTAGCACTGTCTACTAATAATTATTGTCCTGAGGTTTCTTTTGCAAATATTAATCATTAAGGAAATAAACTTTCCTTATCAGAAATATATATTAGAGTGAATCTATAATCATATTCAGGTTCCGTTCTGTCTCCTCCAACACCTGGATCAATTCCAGTGTTGTAGGAGTCAGAATACTATCCCCCGAAGTACTTTGAATGTTCCCCAAATCTAGGTGGTCTGTCCCGGGTTCAGGTACGGGTGTATCCATAATCTGTGGTACAGATTGTGGAATAGGATCTGGAATGGAGTCTAGTGGGGGTCTGGTTACTATTGTGGTGTGGACCCCCCTGGATGCCCCATGTCTCTGTACCCTCTGTTCCTTAATGGACGGTTTACATTGGTGGTAAGCAGTGGAACTCCCCCATCTACATTGGTGGTAATTGGTGAAACCCCCCAATCTGCATTAGTAATACCCGGGTTCACAGGTGAAGACCATCTATTTACATTGGTGGTAACAGATGGAGACCCCCTATTTACGTTGGTGGTAACAGGTGGAACCCCCAAATCTGTTGGGGGATCCGTCCCCTGGTCTCTTGTGGCCTGGGGAGCAAAGGTCTGTGTGCTGTGACCTCTTGGAGTGGAAGTAGGTATGTTATTTTGGGGAGTAGGGGTCACATTGTTCTCCTCAGTGGGTCTGTCCCTTACTGTGGCTAAAACAGTCCCCCTAATCTCATCCACAACATCCTCTCTTAGTCTGAGAAATGTCCTTTTACACCATCTCAGTGCTACATTAAATGGCTCTTCCCATTCATCCCCATGAAATTCCTCAACTTTGGTCATTAATTCCTCCACAATGTCTTCATAATGCTGTTTTAAAATTAACATTGTGGTGTGAGCCCAGTTTTTAGCATTACCTATAATGTCATCACGTGTTTTCTGTGATGGCAAAGCAGGTTTAATTAAATTAGCCAACATATCTTCCATGTTAATGATTGTTCTAGGTCTTTTTTTCATCCTCAGAAACCCTCACATTGGCCCCGTGGTGAACAGCTCTAATTAAATCATGAAAGGTATGTGTAATTTGTTTAAACCGGGCCGTAGGTTTAATGTAGTCCGCCATGTTTTTTGGACCCCGCATCTCCCCCCGTTGCAGCCCGGGCGCACGGCGAAATCCTCGTGTGCCCCGCACCACCTGTGCATAAGTCCGGATGAGGGGTTGGGGGCGACTGGTGGGGATAATCCTCCGGAGTGGCACTGGCTCAAGGTTGGGGTTATAGTGCTTGCGTATCCCGGCGTTGTGAAACCCCGAAGCCCTAAATGTACTGTCCGTCCCCCGGAGAAAATCATCCCCACCGTGGCGTCCCCCTTCCCACTCCCCGGGCGCGAAGCGACCTGGCCGGAGTCCCCTGTGGACCACTGTCCAGCCCTCTCCGTTCGTAAAATTCTGCATTTTATTTTATATATGTATGTGTCTGTGTGTCCCGTGTTGTGTGTGTGTTCTGTAGTGTGTGTGAGTGTGCGTATTTTAATTTTAACAAAGAAAAGAGAGACAAAAAGAAAAGAAAAAGAAGGTAGCTAACACGGAAATCTCCGCCGAAGCCGGGCGGAAAACTCCCGTGAAAGTCAAATAAAAATAAAAAAGTGGACGACGTTTCGACCTAAATAGGTCTTCTTCAGGTCCAAATAAAATAAAATAAATCAGAAAAAGGAAAGGGTTTTGTGGTGGTTTTCGACCAAAATAAAGCTTGAAAAAAAATTTTTCGGTCAGCGAATAGATTTGACGGAATTTGACGGAACAGAAATTTCTTTTTGACGGATTTCCGTCTGTGGACGGAGATTTGACAGCCATGGGGATGTTTCAGTAATAGGTAACTACAGGCCCATATCAAACACACCATTTTTGGGAAAAATCATTGAAAGAGTTGTTTTTCAGCAAATTCATGCCTTCTTGGTGCAAAACAGTCTTTATAGTGACTTTCAGTCTGGATTCCGAGCACAACCACAGCACTGAGACTGCACTGATCAAAGTGCTAAATGACATTCATCTGAATAATGATTCATCCAGAACCTCTGTCCTAGTACTATTGGACCTCAGTGCCGCATTCGATACAGTTGACCACGACATACTGCTTGACAGACTGGAAAAGTGGGTGGGGCTTTCGGGCACTGTGTTAAACTGGTTCAAATCTTATTTACAAGATAGGAACTACTTCGTTTCAGTTGGTAATCACAGGTCAGTGAGTACAAAGATGTTGTGTGGGGTTCCCCAAGGGTCAATTTTGGGACCTCTTCTGTTCCACATGTATATGCTGCCCCTGGCTCAGATCATAGAGCATTTCAACATTTCTTACCACACATACGCAGATGACACACAACTTTATATTTCCATGTCATCACTCGATTACAGTCCCTTACTGACACTGAGTAAATGCATTCATCCAATCACTGAGTGGATGTTCCAGAACTTCCTCCAGCTTAATTCGGACAAAACAGAAGTGATTGTTTTTGGCCCCAAAAAACAAAGGTCAAAGGTCAGTGCTCACCTTGAGTCCATGTCACTAAACCCCACAAACCAAGCCAGAAATCTGGGTGTAATTATTGACTCTGACCTGAAATTTAACAACCATTTAAAAGCCATTACCAAATCTGCCTATTACCACCTAAAGAACATTCGCTAAAATCAAGGGTCTTCTGTCCAAACCAGACACAAATAAACTCAGTCATTCATTTTCAGTAAGTTAGATTATTGCAATGGTGTCTTCACTGGTCTAAACAAAAAATCAATCAGGCAGCTACAGCTGATCCAAAACACTGCTGCCAGAGTCCTGACCAGTACCAGGAAACTGGACCACAATACACCCCAGTACCAGGAAACTGGACCAAATCACACCCCAGTACCAGGAAACTGGACCAAATCACACCCCAGTACCAGGAAACTGGACCACATCACACCCAGTACCAGGAAACTGGACCACATCACACCTGTCCTCAAATCCCTACATGTTCTTCCTGTGGGTCAAAGGTTAGAATTCAAAATCTTACTCCTGGTCTATAAAGAACTAAACGGCCTTGGACCCAAATACATCCTAGACCTACTGGTTCCCTATGAAGCATCCAGAGCCCTGAGGTCAGAGGTCATCAGGAACAGGTTTACTGTGTGTTCCAAAGATAAGAATGAAACAAAGTGAGGCATCATTCTGTTACTCTGCTCCTCAACTGTGGAACAAACTACCTGGATACCTGAGGTCTGAGAACAACTGTTAACTAGTGTTAACTAGTGTTGTTAATACCTGAGGTCTGAGAACAACTGTTAACTAGTGTTAACTACTGTTAACTAGTGTTAATACCTGAGGTCTGAGAACAACTGTTAACTAGTGTTAACTAGTGTTAATACCTGAGGTCTGAGAACAACTGTTAACTAGTGTTAACTAGTGTTAACTAGTGTTAATACCTGAGGTCTGAGAACAACTGTTAACTAGTGTTAACTAGTGTTAATACCTGAGGTCTGAGAACAACTGTTAACTAGTGTTAACTAGTGTTAACTAGTGTTAACTAGTGTTAATACCTGAGGTCTGAGAACAACTGTCAGTTCATTTAAATCAGATGAAAACATTATTGTTCACTGGAGCTTTTACTTAAATTATTATTTGCTTTAAAATGTTTTTATGTCTTGATTTTAATTGTCTTTTAATGCATCTTTAATTTTCTTCTGCTTCTGTTTTTGTGTAAAGCACCTTGAGTTGTCCTGTACATGAAATGTGATATACAAATACATTTGCCTTGCCTTGCCTAAGTTGCCTAGAGCAGGGGTCCCCAACCCCCGTGCCGCAGACCAGTACCAATCCGTGGATGAATTGGTACCGGGCCACCGGCCGCCTAATAATTACTTAATTATTTCCGAGTCTGAACAATCTTTTATTTTGAAAAATGACCGGATTCTGTCGGTTACGTCAACAGCTGCGTTTCCATTAGCCTTGGAAATTCGCAAAATATAAATATCGCTATAAAAACTGGTATTGGAAACACCTGGATTTCGAAAAAAACACTCAAATATCGAAAAAAAAAGTTTTCACGCTTTCATGAGGTGTTTTTTCAGACGTTTTGATTTTGTAATATATCACAAAAGCGCAATGGAAACACTTTTTCCGCAATATATGTCGGAGGTGTGTCTGTTTGTCAGTCTGGCTACAGTACTGATTTGATTTGATTTGAATGATTTATTTCGAACATGTGCAAAGTGCAACAATAATCAATACAATAATAATACTAATAACAATGACATGTCCAAAAAGGAGTAGGATGAAGCATAAGCTTATTTAATCCTACCCCTTCTTCACTTCCACAATAACCTTAATTCATCTTATAGTAATATAGTGCATAGTACAAAAATGATGATAATATTAAAAATAATAATAATAAATAATTTAAGTACTAAACATATACATATATACAAAAAACAAAACAGAACACCCCCCCCCAAAAAAAAAAGCAGATAGGAAAGTAGGTAACAAAGATTTTTTTTTTTTTGTTTTCTCTTTTCTTCCCTTTCTTTTTTACTTTTTCTAATTTGTCTGCATTTTGTTATTTTTTTAAATTTTATTTTATTGTTTATTTATTTTATTTTTTATTTTTATTTATTTATTTGTTTATTTTTATATATCTTTAATAGTGCATAGTACAAAAATGATGATAATAATAAAAATAATAACAATAACAATAATAACAATACCAATAATAAATTACTGAAGTACTAAACATATACATATATACAAAAAGCAAAAAAAAAAACAAACAACAAAAAAAACAACAACAAATGAGCAGAGAGGAAAGTAGGTAACAATAGAGCTTTTTTGTTTGCTTGCTTTCTTTTTTCTTCCCTTTTTTTCTTTCCCTTTTCTAATTTGTCTGCATTTTGTTCTTATTTTTTATTTTATTTTATATTATTTTCTATTTTTCTATTCATTCACTTATTTTATTCATTTATTTATTTATTTATTTTTATATCTTTTAACCCCACAGAGGGGGAGTCAACAGTGCTTCAGATCAGTGCATATTCCAGTCTTGCAGCCATATACTATACTATTTAGTGCATGTGTGTGACCATCAGCGGTCCTACCCGAAAGCTGAGCAGACATCCCCCATTAGAACTCTGTATTACAAGCCAGTGAGTGCAGTGCTGCACCTCAGTGATGTGCGGAGGAAACAAAGACTGGACAGGACGGACAGGACGAACCTCCAATGCAACAATATGTCTGTTTTTGACTACCTTTAATGTGTGGTACAGTCAGGCACAAATACAAAAAAAACACCAAAAAAATGGGTTTTCCCATTTTACAAAAAATGAAGAGGACAGAAACCAACAGGCGGTGCTATTGTAATTAAAGACTCAAGGTGATGTGTTATTCCCAACCACCAACTGTCCATCAATAAAAACAGATAAATAAGTAGATCGGAAAAAGAGGAGAAAACCAAACCAGCACAAAAGGAAAAAAAAAAAAGATTCAACAAACAAACAATTAAACAATCCGCCACAACCATGGATGTCCTGATAGTACAAAATAGAATGCAATGTAATAGAATAGGCCAGAAGAGGACACCAGTGCAGAAGAAAATGAGTTTAGGGTAGAGATTGTGGAGAGATTCTCAGCACATTCTGGCGAGTCCCATCATTCATTGAAATGGGACTCAGTAGTAGCTGGCGAGACCTGATCAAACATGCAAGTGTGAAGGACCCCGAAGCCCAGAACAGCAATCACGACAAGGCAGGGCCAAGCCAACAGGGCACCCCCCCACCTCGGGCCGTAGGAGCCACAGGATGCCACTCCCAGACAGCCACTGGGGCCACTGTGAACGACACAAACCTGGAGAACAAGAGGGAGCAGCTACAGACCCCCCCAGCGCACCAAGACCGACCCAGGCGGCCCGGGGCACGACGAACTGAACAGCAATCTAGGCTTATTTTTGTTTTCTTCTATTATGGATGAGTAATATCTCATTTTGGCTGTACGCAAAGCTTGATTATACTTTAGTCAGATATTTTTACAGGCATTGAAAGAATGTTGTGAATTGAATCGGCGCCATTGCCTCTAATTTAGGTGTTGTTTGTTTAATGGAGTGTGTGTCAGCAATCAGGACCCGCTTTGTCTCTGTAGTCCCTGAAATGAAACAACTTCATTATTTTTTTTTTTTATATTTTCACTGTTAACCCTGTTTAATCATCAGGCACAAACACAGCTATCATCCACTGGTCCATCAGATTCACGTTTTTTAAACTGTTGTGGACTATCTGTAAATCATTCCTTCAGTTAGAGCTACCAAACTAATAATCTGTATAAACAACACAACCATATTCAGCTGTCACTACAAACCATGGCTCAATGATAGGTAAACACCAGCTATCAGTATCGTTAGGTAACTCTGTGGCGATGGCAGATGACATTAGCCTGGTCATTTTATACCATTATCGTCATTTTATACCATTATAGTTCAAGTCCAACTCCTGGAATTGTCTGTTAAAATCTTTCGAGGCTCTTCTGTCTCTTCAGTTTCCTTTTCCTCTTTGAAAAGAAACTTTCCAAAGACATGTTTTTTACTTATTTTGCTAACATGTGGGTTACATTTTTGGCATTCAAGTGACAGAAGCTGTGTTTCTATTACAGTTTGTCGCAAAACAATATCGATATTCCTCAGATTTCGACAAAGTATATTTATGCTTTGAACGTGTTTCCATTGACGGTTGTTCTAGGCAGTAGTGTCGTAACTCTCGTGAAATATCATCCCACCACATTTCACTGCTGTCACCTTCAGGGCTTCAAATCACTTGACTGCAATATCACCCTGATATTAGCATGAATGAATCTGCTAATTCTCTCGTCAGTAAAAGTCACTGAACTCTTTAAAGACCCTAACATGTAAAACAAACCACCTGTCCCACATTATAAGGGTCTGTACATGTGGTCCCTACATTGTCAGACCGAAATATTAAGTGTAAACGTACTCGGCACTTAACAACAAATTATAAGCAGCCAATGGTTGCCATGGTTACAGGCTGCCATTTTCACTGCGAGAGAAGTGGTCATGTGAATATGTAGTCTTATCCTGTGACATATATTGCGGAAAAAGTGTTTCCATTCCGCTTTTGCGATATATTGCAATATCGAAACGTCTGAAAAAACACCTCATGAAAGCGTGAAAACTTTTTTTTTCGATATTTGAGTGTTTTTTTCAAAATCCAGGTGTTTCCAATGCCAGTTTTTATAGCGATATTTATATTTTGCGAATTTCCAAGGCTAATGGAAACGCAGCTATTGACGTAACCGACAGAATCCGGTCATTTTTCAAAATAAAAGATTGTTCAGACTCGGAAATAATTAAGTAATTATTAGGCGGCCGGTGGCCCGGTACCAATTGATCCACGGATCGGTACCGGTCCGCAGCACGGGGGTTGGGGACCCCTGCTCTAGGCAACTTAAGTGGAACATCCAGTGACACAGTTAAACATTTAGGAGTTTTATTTGATCCAGATCTTTCATTCAAAGGGTCAGGGGTCAGAGGTCAGGGCACATTAACCAAACATGTAGAACAGCCTTCTTTCACCTGCGCAACATTAGCCAAAATTAGGAATATTCTGTCTAAAAATAATGCAGAAAAATTAATTCAAGCATTTGTTGCATCACGATTAGATAATTGTGTAGCGTGTTCTAAATGTTCCTTAAAAAGGTTCAACTGGTTCAAAATGCAGCAGCAAGATTATTAACTGGATCAAACAGAAGAGAACACATCACCCCTGTGCTCCAAACCCTTCACTGGCTACCAGTTGAGTTTAGAATTACATTTAAAATCCTCCTCCTTACATATAAAACCATTAATGGTATGGATTATGGTTAGGGTTAGGGGTCAGGGGTTAATGGGATGGGCCCCTCTTATCTTAAAGATGATCTGGTTCCGTACCAGCCCAATAGAACCCTTCATTCTCAGAATGCAGGTTTATTGAAAGTTCCCAGGGTTTCTAAAATAATAATATCATTATTAATATTAAAGAGGTCGACACAGTTTCTACATTTAAAATTAGGTTGAAAACATTCCTGTTTGAGAAAAACTATGGTCAGTTTAGTCAAAAACAGACTGAAGTCACAGTTAAGTCTAAGCTGCACCAGGAGCTAGAATGCTGGGGGCAGTCCAGACACTGAGTTCTTTCTTCTCTTTCTCTCTCTCTATCTGTTTTTATAATTTTTATAACCTATCTTTCATACCAAGTCTGTTCATGGCTAGTCACCTGGTGCCCCCTTTCCCCCCTGGGGGGAGTGGTGGCTCTCCTGATAGTGTCTGCTTGGGAGCCATGGACGACAGGATCTGCGGTGACTCCCCTGTGCTGACCTGTGACCCCAGACCCCCTCCCTTGCCTGTCTGGTGCCTAGACCAGCCCCCCCCCCCCTCCTTCATTTATAAATGGACGTTAATCTATAGTCTGTCCGTCCATGGGAGTTGATCTTTCCTTCAATGTGGTTCTCCTCAACATTTCTTCTTTTTCCCACTGGGTTTGGAGGTTTTTTCTTGGTGAGAAGGAGGGTCTAAGGACAGGGGGAGGGTCTAAAGACAGGGGATGCTTGGGACTTTTCATATATCTCTGTAGTTAATTGTGTTTCTGTAAAGCCCTGTGAGATGACTTTGTTGTGATTTGGGGCTTTATAAATAAAATTGAATTGAATTGATTAATTTCAGGGCCAACATTTAAGGGGTGTCCCATTTCTAAGTCACAAATAGCCCTTAACACTTAGTTTTGAGGGCTATTGATTGAGGGTTGAGATTGAGGGTTAAGGGAGGAATTAGAATTGCCCCGTATTCTCATCTCTGTATTTTTAAATTAATTCACTTCTTTTGTTCAGGAGTCTGCATTTGTCAGGTGATGAAAAGCAGTAGTTGCATTAGTTGTTTTGTGGTGAATATTATGCAACAGCAGTAGACTGGCCTGACTATTTGGTCATTCAGTTTGTTTTCTTTTCAATGACCAAATGTATTATGAAGGTTCAGTACTGTGTTTATGTTTTCCATGCTTGAAGGTCTATGGGTGGTTGGTGCGTCTGTGCTTCCATTTATGTTCTGTATAGTTTGGTTTTCCACAGTTTTGTAAATGACACTACCTGTCTGGCATTTCCCTGTGAAAGGACATTCAACTTTTTTTCTACAGTTGTAAGACTTTGGGGTATCTTTTGCAGTTTTATTTGATTATTTTTTGTTGTAAGTGTGAATTATTGAATGCACATTTGGCATACAACTGTGGCTTACATACACAGTGTTTCTATTGATTATATGGTGCTAGAGATACAACATTTCCATTAAATGGTGTGATAGCCATCTTAGATTCTGAAGTTACAATGTTTTCAAAACCCTTAAATAAACATTTCATTGAATTTGTCATCCCAAAATTAGTGGAAAATTACACTATGTCTTTCTAGCTTGGATTGTGGCAGAGATTCAACATTTTCTAAAGACTTTGGGAGCCAATTTGAAACATCACCTCTCCAGGAGTTAACCATTACTTTCCAGAAGTTCTGAGGTATTTTCTCTAAAATGGACCTACTTCTTGAAGCAATTGAGAAAAAAAGGTATGAACAAAGTAGTCACAGATTCCAAGATTATGACCCTACTACTATTTAGTATTTTCAGTTTGTTATTACCTTGGCATCACAGATGAGTGTCTCCTCCACCTCAGCTTCCGTCAGTTCCAAAGCATCCGCCAACTGGCCAATCAGGTACTTGTATCGAGCGTCCAGCATGGCCCGCCTCTCCTCGCTCTGCGCTTTGGTCTGTTTGGCCACGCCTCTCCTGGACTCACTGGTGAACATCACGGGCCGTTTACTGGATACCTGCAGAGGCCTTTGTTAGACTCCACCTACTCACTCTGCTGTCACATTAAACAGACAACAACCTGGCACAACACGTTCTGTCCTCAGTCCAGGGCCGGTGTTAGTCATAATCAGACTAGGCGGTCGCCTACGGCACCAAGTGTCTTAGGGGCGCCAACTCCCACAGAAATAAAATATTAAACTACCATATTTTCCAGACTATAAGGCAACACTTAAAACACTCCAATTTTCTCAAAAAACCACAGTGCACCTTATTGACAATGTAATAAGCTAAACTTGCCTGCTTTTTTTATTTGACAAAGGATACCATCCTGTTAACAATGATTCCATGAATGTAAATGTTATTCATCACCTTCAGCTACTCCTTGACAACACATGTGCAAAAGTTGATGGAATTAGAGCAAAGGGCAAAGCTTCCAGAGAGGTTTTAGTCAGGATAAAACCAGGTGGACAGTCCATTTGGCTGTTTTTTTCAAACTTAACATTGACAGCGATTATTCATGGACACTCAGTACGTACTCCATCAGATGTAGGACACTATGTTTGCACATGATCATTTAGAATTACACTAAAAGGAAAGAGGAGTTTTGGCCTCGTGGTGGCCCAGTGTTGGCCCAGTGTTGGCCTAGTGTTGGCCCAGTGTTTGCCCAGTGTTGGCCCAGTGTTGGCCTAGTGTTGGCCTAGTGATGGCCCAGTGTTGGCCTAGTGTTGGCCCAGTGTTGGCCTAGTGTTGGCCTAGTGTTGGCCTCGTGTTGGCCTAGTGTTGGCCTAGTGTTGGCCTAGTGTTGGCCCTGTGTCTCACATTGACCAGAACCAACCCTGCCTCAGTCAGCTGATGTTTGTTTGACCCAGGGCTGTCAACAAACCCCACCCCCTCACACACATTACACCTACTCTACCTACCGTATGACTTATCATTGTCAAAACACATCTTTACCTCCATGCAGGAGGTTATGTTTTACCTCACATTGTTTGTCTGTCTGTCTGTCACTCAGTTTGTTCTTAATTTTAGTGATTTTAGTCATTTTGTTATTTTAGTAATTTTTACTCATTTTGTAGATTTAATGATTTTTATTCATTTTGTTGATTATTTTAGTCACTTGTATTCATTACCTCCACGAAGAAGGTTATGTTTTAACTGTTTTGTTTCTTTGTTTGTCAGTAAGATAACTCAAAACGTTATGGGCGGATTTTGATGAAACTTTCAGAGATGATTGCTAATTTGTCAAGGAAGAAACCATTAAATGTTGATCTCTAAAGGTCAAGGTGCCAGTGAAGGTCAACAGTTCAAACATCAGTGGTGATATCTCAGAATGTAAAGGTCAAAGGTCAAGGTGCCAGTGAAGGTCAACAGTTCAAACACATCAGTGGTGATATCTCAGAATCCAGACCAGATAGTATCAGGTGTTTTTTTTCCTTCACTTCGTCTGACCTTCTGACCTCAGATGAGATAACACCCATAGGCTCCATGACGTCACGTAAAGACGTCATATGACGTCACGTAAAGACGTCATATGACGTCACGTGAAGACGTCATATGACGTCACGTGAAGACGTCATATGACGTCACGTAAAGACGTCATATGACGTCACGTAAAGACGTCATATGACGTCACGTAAAGACGTCATATGACGTCACGTAAAGACGTCATATGACGTCACGTAAAGACGTCATATGACGTCACGTAAAGACGTCATATGACGTCACGTAAAGACGTCATATGACGTCACGTAAAGACGTCATATGACGTCACGTAAAGACGTCATATGACGTCACGTAAAGACGTCATATGACGTCACGTAAAGACGTCATATGACGTCACGTAAAGACGTCATATGACGTCACGTAAAGACGTCATATGACAATATCTTGTGCTTCATATTTAACATTAGATCTAACATGTGACATTTGGTCGTTGTGCGACGTCACATAACGTCAGAGTGATGTCATACGTGGTCGAATATTGAAATGGACATATGTGAAAAACTTATTATTTTTAAAGGGTTTAGGGGTTAGTATTAGGGGTTTAAGGGGTAGTATTGGGGGTTTAGGGGGTAGTATTGGGGGTTTAGGGGGTAGTATTAGGGGTTTAGGGGGTAGTATTGGGGGTTTAGGGGTAGTATGGGGGGTTTAGGGGGTAGTATTAGGGGTTTAGGCGTAGTATTAGGGGTTTAAGGGGTAGTATTGGGGGTTTAGGGGGTAGTATTGCGGGTTTAGGAGTAGTATTAGGGGTTTAAGGGGTAGTATTGGGGGTTTAAGGGGTAGTATTAGGGGTTTAGGGGGTAGTATTGCGGGTTTAGGGGTAGTATTAGGGGTTTAAGGGGTAGTATTGGGGGTTTAGGGGTAGTATTGGGGGTTTAAGGGGTAGTATTGGGTGTTTAAGGGGTAGTATTGGGGGTTTAGGGGGTAGTATTGCGGGTTTAGGGGTAGTATTAGGGGTTTAAGGGGTAGTATTGGGGGTTTAGGGGTAGTATTAGGGGTTTAAGGGGTAGTATTGGGGGTTTAGGGGTAGTATTGGGGGTTTAAGGGGTAGTATTGGGGGTTTAGGGGGTAGTATTAGGGTTTTAGGGGGTAGTATTGCGGGTTTAGGGGTAGTATTAGGGGTTTAAGGGGTAGCATTGCGGGTTTAGGGGTAGTATTAGGGTTTAAGGGGTAGTATTGGGGGTTTAGGGGTAGTATTGGGGGTTTAAGGGGTAGTATTGGGGGTTTAGGGGGTAGTATTAGGGGTTTAGGGGGTAGTATTAGGGGTTTAGGGGTAGTATTAGGGGTTTAGGGGGTAGTATTGGGGGTTTAGGGGGTAGTATTGGGGTCCTTGGAACCAATCAGGCCTTTTTCATGTAAAATGTGACTATTTACGAAAAATTCACAACACGAAAACACTTGTGGAACACATGAATTTCATAAGTTGAGGTACCACTGTACATAAACACAATTTTTATTGTATTTTATTACTTAACCTTGTGCTGTGTCAATGAACAATATAAAATCCAATCAAATGACCATTTATTGGAACATAAGTTACTACTCTGTAATGAATCTGTCCACCATGTTTTTCATTCATGCAGTTCACAGGCAGTTTCTCACGTCACCTCCACTAATAATCCAGGACATCATGTATTGTGGTTTGATTTTTGGGGTAGATTTGTTAAACTACATATTTTTGTAAAGGTTATGGTATATAGATTCATAAAGATGTCGACAGTGTATGGAGGACATATTGCTTGTGGACAAAATGGCCGCCATAAAACATTTAGAATATCTCAGCCTCTGAAAAATGTAACATTGTGGTTTTAATTGTTAAACCTACATTTGAAACATGAGTTTGTGTGTAGATGATGTGCTTTATTGGACCCATGGTACTGAGTTTAGTGGGTATGGACAGAACATTTAGGAAAAAGTCAAAAATCATAAATAGGAGATTATAAAAAGTATAATTATGATATTTTTAAAAATCTAAATCGTGAGATAAAAAGTCAAAATTATGAGGAAAAAAAGGCCACATTTCTGAATTATGACTTATTTCACATTTGTAATTTGTAATAATTGAAACAGTAATCAGTCTATTCTGAGAATGTAAAGAGTATAAAGTACATATATTTATATAAATGTAAAGAGTATAAAGTACATATATTTATATAAATGTAAAGAGTATAAAGTACATATATTTATATAAATGTAAAGAGTATAAAGTACATATATTTATATAAAGGTAAAGAGTATAAAGTACATATATTTATATAAATGTAAAGAGTATAAAGTACATATATTTATATAAATGTAAAGAGTATAAAGTACATATATTTATATAAAAATGTAGGGAGTAAAAGTAAAAAGTTGCCAGAAAAATAAATACTTGAGTAAAGTACAGATACCTAACACATGTACTTAAGTACAGTAAAGGAAGTACCTGTACTTACTCCAACCACTGTTTGCAGTACACTTAAGTTTGCAGTAATTAGAAATGGCCCCCGTACTCAAAGACAGTGCAGTAAGAGCGTTAAGTACAAATATTGGAACACAGCCCTGGACTCCATGGTTGCCAACGGTAACAGTTACCGTAGTTGTGTAAGTCAATCATCTGACGTCACGTGAAAGTTGCCGTTACTCACAGACGAACGAACGGTCACTGCCGCCGACACGTGACTGGCCCTGCCGTCCTGTTCTCCGATTCGCCGGTGTCTCCTGCCCATCACATCTGCGATCAGAGGGCAAAGGTCATGTGAGTTCACTTTTAGGTTCTCATTACCCTGACACTAACTTTATTCAACAAACCCTGGTATAAAAGACTGGGAAAATAATTATAAAAATTATGTTTTTAAAATATCCCAGAAATACCAGAAAAGGAAAAAAGGCAAGACATTAAATAAGACATTAATTATCTGTGCATCATTCATTTGTTTTTCAAAATAAAAAAAAAATTGTTTCTTCATTATTTGTTTCCAAAACGAAAAAAAATGGATAGTGATGCAATTCGTGTACCATTAATTTTTTTTGTTTTTCAACTGCCAATCAAAAACAAAAAAATTAAAAAGACATGGATTATTTTCCTTTTTCTTAATCCAACATGAAAATCTAATATATGCCTGTTTTTTTCATATCTTAATTTCAGGCTCAGATCAAAAATATGAAATGGAAAAACAGGCCACTTGACTGACTTTGATTTTTATTACTTTATTATTATTATTATTATTATTATTATTATTATTATTATTATTATTATTATTATTATTATTATTATTATTATTTTATTACCAAGGAGGATATGTTTTTGCCAGCGTTTATCTGTTTGTCTGCCTGTGTTGAAGATAACTCAAAAACTTATGGACGGATTTTGATGAAATTTTCAGGATATGTTGGAAATGTGAACAGGAAGAAATTATTTCATTTTGGGGGTGATCGGGGTAGGGGGGGGGGGGTACCTTGCCGGAGGTCTGCGTTCTCAGAGTGCTTTTCTAGTATTAAATTGTTTTACCTCATAATTTTGACTTTATCTAATAATTTACTTTTTAATCTCTTTTTTTTTACTTTTTATCTCATAATTATGCTTTTTTAAAATTTCCTATTTATGACTTTTGAATCTTTCCCATGACCCAATAAAACACATTATCTACACACTAACTGACTTTGAAAGGTTTTATTTTTGATATTTTTTAAGATTCTCTGTTTTTTCCTCTGGAGTCAGGGTGGCCGTCAGTGGACAATTTCACACTTCTCTGAAATGCCATAAATATTTCATCCATAGCAAAAAAAAAAAAAAATGCAATTTTACTTTATTTCAATTGAGAAGTTGTACTTTTTTAACTTTTACTTCAGTAAAGCAGTTGATTCAGTACTTCGACCAGAGTATTTTTTTGTACTTTGACCACCTTTGGACTGGTCAAACTACTGGTTCTATATTAGATAGATATTCAAAAATATATAACTACCTTGAGTTTATAAAAGCATTTGCCTCTCATTTAGGTTCTTAATTAATCGTTAGTATTTGTACAATATTATCAATACGTATTAAACCAAGTTTTTAATGATGTGAATTATGTGACTGTTGGCCTAGCATAAATTAACTTGAAAATAAAGATAACTGCTCATACATACTTTAAACATTAATGTCAGAATGTAACCGTGGACTAAATAAAAATATTTTAATTTTAATTTTACATTTTGGTTTATAAAAGCCTGGTTTGTACAGTACTGTTCAATATTAGCCACATTAGCATCAACTGCTAACCCCTGGCGGCTCCGCTTTACCTCTGCTGAAGTGAACCACGGAGGGCCGGGGTTTATCCAGACCAATACACGCTGCTCTGTCCTCATCCTCCGGATCCTCTCCTCCCGGTCCATCCGGGACCCCCGGTACCGGACTACTCTGCTCGGCAGAAGGCCGGAGTCCTTGGCCGTTTGCCTGCGCCTCCGTGTCCGGGGAGGGAGCGCCATCTGCGGGCACAGAGGCCGGGAGGCCCCCCTGAGAGTCTGGATCTGACATCTTATTAAAAACCGACATTTTATGAATTAAATTCACTAAAACGACAGGAAATCACAGATTAAAACAATAAATTAAAATTAAAATATACGTGAGAAGAGTCTGAAGCGTTTCTGTGAATTAAACCGACCAGGAATATCAGTTTAACGGTCAGTAAAAACGGTTAACGGTCATAAACATCATCAGTTTAAGTCTGTACACTCACGGTCTAAGGAAGGGCTGTTCAGACCTGGTCCTCCAGATGTTCTAGATGGTTCCTTCATCTAACACAGTGGTCCCCAAACCCCGGGCCGCGGACGGTACCGGTCCGTGGATCAATTGGTACCGGGCCGCCGGCCGCCTATTCATTTATTTATTTATTTATTTATTTATTCTCTTGTATTTATTATCCGTAGTCTGAACAAACCTTTATTTTGAAAAAAGACCGGATTGTCTCGGTTACATCTGTCACTTGAATGGCAAAAATGTAACCCACATGTTAACAGAATAAGTTTAAAAAAAAAAAAAAAAAAAAAAAAAAAAAAAAACAGATGTGTTTGGAAAGTTTATTTTGGAAGAGGAAAAGGTTGAGTGAAGAGACAGAAGAAGAGCCTCCAACTGTAGAGAACAGTAAAGATTTAACAGACAATACCAGGAGTTGGACTGGAAATATGGATTTATGCTGACAGGTGATTCCCACAGACCAAGAACCCCCCCCCTAATAAAAAGGTTGGGGACCACTGGCCTACCACACCTGATTAAATGATCAGCTGATTATCTAGTTCTACAGTAAACTGACAGTGACAGGTGTGTTAGAAGACAGAAACATGTAGAACATGCAGGACAGTAGCCTCACATTCACCCATTCACACACTTTACATTAGCCTCACATTCACCCATTCACACACTTTACATTAGCCTCACATTCACCCATTCACACACTTTACATTAGCCTCACATTCACCCATTCACACACTTTACATTAGCCTCACATTCACCCATTCACACACTTTACATTAGCCTCACATTCACCCATTCACACACTTTACATTAGCCTCACATTCACCCATTCACACACTTTACATTAGCCTGACATTCACCCATTCACACACTTTACATTAGCCTGACATTCACCCATTCACACACTTTACATTAGCCTGACATTCACCCATTCACACACTTTACATTAGCCTGACATTCACCCATTCACACACTTTACATTAGCCTCACACTCACCCATTCACACACTTTACATTAGCGTCACATTCACCCATTCACACACACACTCATACACCAGTAGGTTTCGAAGGTTCTGTCAGTCCTACTGGGAGAGTAAAGGTTCAGTGTCTTTGTCCAAGGACACTTCCACATGTGGACACTTCAACATGTGGACACTTCAACATGTGGACACTTGGACATGTGGACAGCCAGAGGCAGGATGTCAACTGTCGACCCTTCAGTGATTGAAAACCAACTACCAACTGGACCACAGCCGTCCTTGATGTCCAGTCCTCTTCGTCCAGAACTACTGTCCGGCATGTTCTAGATGTTTCCTCCTTCAAACAGCTGGTATTAAGGATGTAAATACCTAATAAAAACCTGTCATCCACTGATGACCATCAGGTGTGTTTGAAGAAGGAAACATCTGGAACATTCAGCACAGTCGTAGTTGTGGAGGATTGAACTGTTCTAGATGTTTCCCTCTTCCATCACCATGGAAACCAGTCCATTATTATCAGTCTTATCTGACATGATTATTAACTCTTAAGTGTCAGCGCTGATGCATTCTGAATGGACAATTTAGTTTATTCACAAACATTCTCCTGTTTTCCTTTTATTTTATTGATTTCTTTGACTGTATTTACTGAGTTTTGTTCATGGAACAAGTGTTTAAAAAATAAATTAAAACTGTTGACACCAAACATTAATACTACTTTTATTTTTTTGTCATTTTTTTG
>CM035802.1:4224963-4527463 GCA_020466265.1 Siphamia tubifer | reverse complement strand
AGTGTCTGTAACCAAACTTATAAACTCACCCTGGGGCAGATCAGATAAACTCACCCTGGGGCAGATCAGATAAACTCACCCTGGGGCAGATCACATAAACTCACCCTGGGGCAGATCAGATAAACTCACCCTGGGGCAGATCACATAAACTCACCCTGGGGCAGATCAGACAAACTCACCCTGGGGCAGATCAGATAAACTCACCCTGGGGAAGATCAGATAAACTCACCCTGGGGCAGATCAAACAAACTCACCCTGGGGCAGATCAGACAAACTCACCCTGGGGCAGATCAGACAAACTCACCCTGGGGCAGATCACATAAACTCACCCTGGGGCAGATCAGACAAACTCACCCTGGGGCAGATCAGACAAACTCACCCTGGGGCAGATCAGACAAACTCACCCTGGGGCAGATCCTGAATGTTCGTGCTCAACCACAACTGGAGGAAACGTCCTGACATTATTACTTGAGCCACATTTTGTAATAAACATGTAAAATGTCATCACTTTTTCATTTAATGTTATAATAAATAATAATAATAACATGTATAACATGAACACTTCCTGTGTGGAATGATTGACTCTAATGAAGTCCAACACATTTGGACTGAAGACGTCGTCCTCTCATACTTTACACTGACAAAAAAAAAACATTGAATCGACTTAAAAATTCAATTCAGTGTCGTCTCCCTGACACCTGTGTCCATGAGGACATGGAGGACGTGTATCTGTTTGGATTCCTGGACAGAACTGTCCTCATGTTTGTCCTGGGACGAATGTTGATCCTGACTGGGGAAGATGGGACACTGAATCAGAATCAGAAAGAGTTGTATTGCCATTGTTCGTATAGTACACATGTAGTATATAACTAGGAATTTGTCTCGGTGTAACACTGCAACATTCAACATATAGTATATCAATAAAAGAAGAGAAAAAAAAAGAATTTTATATATATATATATATATATATATATATATATATATATATATATATATATATATATATATATATATATATATTTACATATAGTATAAAAAAATAAAATAAAAAAAATATAATAAGCATGCACCAAGATAGAATAAGATAAAAATAAATATAGTAAAATATGTAATGTTCAAGTCAGTGCAAAGGAGACAGAGGTTTTATGTTGGTCATGTGTCCAGTGTTGGCTGCTGTACTTAGTGCTGGAGAGTCTGCTGTACTTAGTGCTGGGGAGTCTGATTAAGTCCTTTGGTGTTCAGCAGCCTGGTGGCCGAGGGGAAGAAACTGTTCGTGAAACGGGAAGTTTTGGTCCACATGGACCGTAGTCTCCTGCCTGAGGGGAGGGGGGAAAAGAGGGCATGTCCAGGGTGAGATGGATCGGCCATGATCCGTCCCACACGCCCCCTGCTCCTCGAGGTGTAAAGGTCTTTGATGGATGGTAGTCCACAGCCAATCACCTTCTCAGCGGCGTGCACAACTCGCTGCAGCCTCAGCCTGTCCCTGGTGGTGGCTCCAAGGTACCACAGGGTGATGGAGGTGGTAAGGATGGACTGGATGATGGCCGTGTAAAACTGCACCAACATCTTGGAGGGCAGCTTGAGCTTTCTCAGCTGCCGCAGGAAGAACATCCTCTGCTGGGCCTTCTGGATGAGGGAGCTGATTGTCGTCTCCCATTTAAGGTCCTGGGTGATGGTGGTGCCGAGGAAGCAGGAGTCCACAGTGGTGATGGGGGAATCTGTAAGGGTGAGGGGGGGCAGGGGGGCTGTGTCTGTGTCACTGAGGCCCAGTGACGCTGGGACTGGACTAAAGCGGTCTGTGAGCCAGTCCCAGGACAGTCTGGGAACTGTGTGGGACAGGTTAGCTCCATGGGGACCCACCTGCAGAAGAGACTGGATTATATTTGTGGACAGGAGGGTGGCGCTCTGACAGTTTTATCTGGACTGAGGGCAGAGGTCAACGAACTGAGGAGGAAACAACAACAACAACAACAACAACAGGGTCAGTTGGTAGAACATGTGGGACTGGAGGACCAGGGTTGGAACCACTGCCCTAAAGCAAAGCACATGTCCTTGTTTCTACCTGTGGTTCCTCATGTGTCCAGAACATTCCAGTGCTCAAGGGAACGCTGGAACTCCACACCTCCAGTGTTCCTGCTCTGTTTGTACCATGTGATCATTGAGTGTGTCGTCCATAAAAACCTTCACTAATGTCATCTGTTTTTGTGTCAAAGTACAAATGTGTTCAGTGTTGTGCAGCTGTTCTTTGTCCTTTCCTTTTGTTGATTAGTAATCGATGTGATCGATTGGTGATTGATATTGAAGGTACATGGCTACATGACCCAATCAGCCTGGGAGGGGTTGATCAAACTGAAATCTCGTTTTGTGATCCTTGGAAAATGAAAAATAACAACTAAAGCTTCTTGATTCTATCACCTAGTTCAGTTATTGATCAGTTCTTCACAAACCTGACAATGATGGAACGACTTCCAGCTGTGATGGAAGACGGAAGTAGTTTATTTATTTATATATATATATATATATATATATATATATATATATATATATGTATGTGTGTGTGCATATCAAATAAATGATATAAACAAAAACATAACAAAACTAGTAGAGAATGTTTAACCCGCCCCTATTTTGTGTCAATCTCCAGTTTCTATGACAACCTGTTCTTGAATTAGAGGCAATAATGCGATTTTGACCTTTCTGCTAAATGTGACCTTGACCTTTGACCTTCTGATACCAAATTCATAATTTGGTTATATGTATATATGCATCAGTGTGTGTAACATGTCTGTTTGACACACACAAAGAGTGTTAAACCAGTGAATTTTGGCCCCTGTCACCTTTGACCTCCAGAGATCTGAAAAACTATAGGTCATAGGTGATAACACCATCTACTATAAATATTACAATTGTATAAATCTTCATTCATTTGGTACCAATCTGAAAGTTCTGTGACCCTCTGTTCTGCAGTTATAACCCATAATGTGATTTTGACCTTTTAGTTCATTGTGACCTTGACCTTTGACCTTTACTCGATGACAAAAAAGATGCAACACGAAGAAAATGTTGGAATAGAAAATAATGTTTAATAGAAAAAAACCTACAAGTTCAACAACGTGATTTCAGTTTCCCTCCAGCAGCTGTGGAATACACCCAGAGGATTATGGGTAAAAGTCCACCTGAAGAAGCCCAGAGGTCAGAGGTCAAACAAGCACTAGGCCACAGCAGGAATGAAATACTGCAGAGAGACGTCTTCATGAAGCAGAATGAGGTGGACCACACTGTGATGGACGATATCTGGAGATAAGGGAAAAGTTAAGGGAAGAGTTAAGGGAAAAGTTAAGGGAAGAGATAAGGGAAAAGTTAAGGGAAGAGATAAGGGAAAAGTTAAGGGAAAAGTTAAGGGAAGAGTTAAAGGGAAAGTTACGGGAAGAGATAAGGGAAAAGTTAAGGGAAGAGATAAGGGAAAAGTTAAGGGAAGAGTTAAGGGAAAAGTTAAGGGAAGAGATCAGGAAAAAGTTAAGGGAAGAGTTAAGGGACAGTTAAGGGGAAAGTTACAGGAAGAGATAAGGGAAAAGTTAAGGGAAGAGTTAAAGGGAAAGTTACAGGAAGAGTTAAGGGAAAAGTTAAGGGAAAAGTAAGGGGACGTGTTAAGGGAAAGTTACGGGAAGAGTTAAGGGAAAAGTAAGGGGAAGAGTTAAGTAAAGAGTTAAGGGAAAAGTAAGGGGAAGAGTTAAGGGAAAGATAAGGGGAAAGTTAAGGGAAGAGTTAAGGGAAAAGTTAAGTAAATAGTTAAGGGAAAAGTAAGGGGAAGAGTTAAGGGAAGATAAGGGGAAAGTTAAGGGAAAAGTTAAGTAAATAGTTAAGGGAAAAGTAACGGGAAGAGTTAAGGGAAAGTTAAAGGAAGAGTTGAGGGGAAAGTTATGGGAAAAGGTAAGGGAAGATAAAATCAAGTAAGGTAAGGGTTAAGGTAGGTTTAGTTAAGGGGTTTTTCTTACTGCACATGGCTTTAGTGGGGTTGACCTGTTGACCAATCAGGAACTGCTGTAGTTTCCTAATGTCCACTCGTGCTTCCACCATGTCCTCTGGGTGGCGTCTCTCAGACTGACCGCCGTCCTGGGAGGAGTCTTCACCTGGAGGAGGACGGACAGCGCCAGTTAGCCCCGCCCACATCCCAT
This sequence comes from Siphamia tubifer, assembly GCA_020466265.1. Taxonomy (NCBI): domain Eukaryota; kingdom Metazoa; phylum Chordata; class Actinopteri; order Kurtiformes; family Apogonidae; genus Siphamia; species Siphamia tubifer. Next base: position 4,523,288 of record CM035802.1, on the reverse strand, counting down.
AACTACGGTGTTCAAAGTACTCCCATTCTGTACTGCAGTACAAGTACAGCTACTGGTGTGAAAAAATACTTTGGTAAAAGTACTGATTCAACTGCTTTACTGAAGTAAAAGTAAAAAAGTACAACTACTGAACTGTGAGAAAGTAAAAAGTAAAACCGACTTTGTTTTTCTATGGATGAAATATTTATTTAAGCAAAAAAAATAATCCAAAAATAAAGTGTTAGTGTATAGATGATGTTTTTTATTGGGTCATGGTACTGAATTTAGTGAGTATGGACAGAACATTTAGGAAACATTTACAAGACATAAATAGGAGATAAAAAAAAAACCAAAAGATTAAAAAAACAAAACTATGAGATAAAAAAAAAAAAAAAGTTACAATTTATCAGATAAAAAGTGACAATTTCTGATTTAATGATTTCTGTCTTATTTTTAATAGTGTCACATTTGTAGGTTTTTGCTTCTCTTTGGTTTGTGTTACTGTAGCGTTTTGTGGATGCGGTGCGTGGGCCCCTGTCGGCCACCGTACATATCCACTGGGCAGAAACAGTTTGGTTTTACCCCATGGAGGATTCCCCAGGTCCTTGAAGTGGGTGGAGACTGAAACCAGGTCCGTCTGGATCTTCAGGTTCATCTGTCCAATCAGGTTCGCCTCCAGCACCTCAACATCAAACACACACACTTCACCTTAAACAGGGGTTTCAAACATGCGGCCCTGGGGCCAAATGCGGCTCGCCAAAGGTTCCAGTGACGTTAAATGTCTCAAGAAAATCTGCAACAATTTTTTGCTTCTTTGTGTAAAAATACACTAAATTGCACCAAAAATATAGTAAAATGTAGTAAAAAATACTCTAAAAATAGACTAAAATACAGTAAAAAATATAATAAAGTGAACTAAAAATGGAGTAAAATATAGTAAAATTACACTAACATGTAAAAAAAATTGTAAAATGTAGTAAAAATGCATTAAAATGCATGACAAATAGAATAAAATCCAATTAAAAAACACTAAAATAAAATAAACTGCACTAAAAATAGGAATAAAATATAGTAAAAATACACTACAATGCACCAAAAATATAGTAAACTGTAGTACAAATACACTAAAAATAGGTTAAAATGTAGTAGAAATATAATAAAATGCACCAAAAATACAGTCAAATGTAGAAAAAATACAGTATAAAACAGGGGTTTCAAACATGTGGCTTGGGCCCAAATGCTGCCCACCAAAAGTTCTAATGCGGTCCCTGGGATGAAAAGAAAGTCGAATAATTCCACAGTGGAAGTGATTTTAGTTCAAGTTCCACATTCACACCACATTTTTATCTGTTTTAGTTAAAAAAAAAAAAAAGATGAAAATATGTAAATGCAGTGGTACCTCTACTGACCCAGTTAATAAATGATCCAAGGAACCAAAAAACTTTACCTTCAGTTTTTGTACGAAACAAAATTCTATTTATGTAACGAAACCCCGAGACATAAATATGTCCATGAGTCTACGTTACTATGGAATGTACGGAGCACCCCATTGGCTGTGGGAGCTACCCAAGTCCAAATGATGAGATAAAAAGGTGTGTTGTACTCAGGTGGTTCTGGTGCAGACGGTACCAGGAAGTTGGACAGGTTCTTCATTCGGTCCACCACATTCTTCATGGTCTTCAGAGGAGGCAGATAAATACTGACCTGTTTACAAACAAATGTCTCTGATCAGTTTTGGTGACCTTTGACCTTCATCAAAATTCAATGGGATCTATTAGGCCATATGCTACAACCAGAAAGAGCCTTAGAAATGAACTTCCGTTCCAGACTAACGGGTAATACTTTCTTTTGCTATAATCAAAAAGTAAAATAGTTGTACTTTTCTCCAAAAAAGTTCCACAAGAGGATTCCCTGCAGTTATCGAGAAATAGGACTCCGAAGTTGATGTATAGGGTGAAAAATGGACATTTTAGCATGAAGTACCATGTTTGAGTGCTCATAAATCCCAAACTATGAATCTTCCCACCACCAAATCTTACTAGCTCATTGTAAAGTAGCTAGATATATGGTATATGAATAATTAGGGTAATTGGTTGAATGGTTCTATTTCAGGACTAATTGAAAAAAATGGAAAATAGCAAAACTGACTTTTTCACATTAAGGCCACTTGCTACCAACCAAAGACTAGGCTATTCCTTCCACAAGTATAATTCATTAGTAAAAAGGTTCTAGCTATCCTGGAAAATGTTCCACAAGAGAAAACAAGCCAAAATTGGTCAAACTACCCAAAATGTCAACAATTTGAACACTACACAAAGGTAATTCCAAAAATAATCAACATGACTCCCAAAAATACATGTATATCTTAGATAATATTTAATGAAAACTTACAAAAAACCCAACTATCAGAGCTACAGCTATATACAATTCAATATCATAATACTTATGTACACATAGATGAAGAAAATATGCCTAATATTTTTATACAATGAAATATCTATGATTAAAGATAGGGCCTAATCTTAGAAAAATCCGCACAAAAAAAATCAACAAAAGGCACTAAAAGTGAATTACCATGTATTTTGTAAGATCTTAGAAATAACATTTATCATGTTTACTGACAGTTGTAGGCCCTATTGAATATTTACTTCAGAAAGATTCAGTTACTCATCATCAGTATCCTCTAAACAGTCCACATACTCATTGTCACTTTTTTAGAAATATTTTGACATTTTTTGCATTTGCACAGGTCAGTACAATACAAATTGGAAGATTTACAAGAACAGCGTTTGGAGCTACAGTCAGTCTTACACTTGCAGCTGATAAGCATGAGCACATCCTTTGGTGCAGGGTCATTTTCCATCCAATTGACAACTAGCAGACCGTCTTCCATATTCCATCCATGACCTACAGGCGATGGTGCACATATATACTGTTGTATTGCCCTGCGATGAACTGCTGCTTGATAATTTGCCCTCAAAGTATGTAACTTTAAGGCATCAGCTGTTGGAGGCAAACTTTGTTCTGTTGATTTTGGATTAAGTTGAAACACAGAGTATCTTGCCTCATTTACACTTGTCACATCCTGTCCATATAATCTACAGACAAAGGTCTCTAAGGTCTTCAATGTGTTTTCCTCAATGCTGAAATCCTTACCAAGTTGAGAAAAAGCTTTGGAGAAGTTGTCATCATTAAGGACAATGGAAAAGGCCTTTTCCTTGCCTTTACCGTGAAAAGAACTGACAGAATCACACCCTGTAAAGGTATGAAGCCCAATGAGTGCCTCACATACATCATTTGACAAGGTGTCAATTATTGATTGAAACTTGATTATTCTCTTATTCTCTTATGTACATTGTAAGCCTACTTTCTGATAATAATCTGATAATATCAGGTCAGGGTCCTGTCAATTTTATAAAGTGGCTAAGATAAATCTAGAATATAGAAACACAAATATAGATTGTCAAAACTGTTATTCTAATATTGAAAATTATTTTACTATTATATCAAATATATTAATCAATTGATTATAATATAATATGTAATTTCATACAGCAGTAGGTTATTTTAGGCACATTATATTACTGCAAATAAAAGAGACAAACATTTTTCTCACATAAAATCATAGCATATAGCTGGCGACTATTAATGATTGCTGCCTGGCCCTGACTAGGCCTACTAAATAGGACCTAAGACTAGGTAGCCTACATATTTTTTTCATGACAAAGACATGAGCCAAAGAAAACAGAGCAGAGCAGAGTCAGAAGAGAGCAAATAAATAATATTCCTAAAAACTACAGACAGTTGACAAAAATGCCCCAGCAAGTAGCCTAGATTTAAAAGGACAAATAATAACTCACCCTCAGCATGTTCAGACAGTTGACTACGTTTAGTGGCTCTTTGCTTTGCGTAAAACAGCTGTCTTTTATCAGTAAATCGCTTGTAGCATGAAGGGTGGTAATGGGGTAGAGAATCGAGTTCAGTGTGTTCCGTATCAAGCTGATTTAACACTGGTTGAACCACTGCTGCCTCTTTCCCACCAAGCACTGACCATTCTTTTGCAATCACTCTGAATGTATCCCACCGAGTCTTCGTAATAACACTTGTTTCTTCAGTACAATCTTCCAAAATATGCAAAAAACAGGCAGGTTTGTCAGGACCATGCCTTCTCTTGCGACTGGGCGCAGCCATCTTTGTTGACAAAACAAGCCTCCTCACTGACGTCACTTCAACTGAATCTCCTATCTGATTGGTCAGAACTGGGTCAATGACACTTAACCACCACTACACACTAAATAGTCCAAGCTTTCGTTTGTGATGTGTTAAATACTGCAGGGATTTATCGTGTGGAAAATTAGTATTGACATATCTAGGCCATATAGTTTGAGAAAATTTGAACTTTTTTTATTACCCAAAAGTCTGGAACGGAACTGAACGCTACAGATCCTAGCACATGGCCTATATTCTGGAACACCTCTGACCTCTGACCTTGACTGAACGTTTACTGGACACTGGTCCAATAGTTTATGTGTAAAACTGCAGATAAACAAACAAACAGATGAACCCTCCACTCAGACCCCGTCTGCACACAGACCAGGTCCAGTGATGGTCCAGTGTGTGTGTGCTTGCACACAGGGTGTGTGATGCGTCTTGTGCAGTAGTGCATGCGTAGTAGTAGTAGTGTTTGTAGCTTGTGCATGTGTTTGTGCATGCTGCATGTCGCTTCTGCTTGCTGTGCTTTGCTTTCAGCTACTGCCGCCGGCTAGCCCTCCTTGCGGGGGGTGAAAAGAGGAGCCGAGTGCGTAAGCCTCCTCCTGCTGGTACACAGCCTCTCCAACACCAAGACCCATGCAGTGCCTCCTTGCGGCCACACACGGTAACTGGGACTATGCAGTTCTAGGCTAAACTGCGGGGATCGGGGAGCAGCAGTGGGCCCCATAGACGCGGTGTGCAGGCCCACCGGCGAGTGGACACGCCCTGGTGCCCGTCAACCACTGATGGGCAGATGGGGCTCATAGCCTTGGATGGCAACCCGTCTAGTAGAAGGATACTCTGAACTAAAACCGGGTCTGCGAGGAGTTGCGCCCCACAGACCGCTATCAGCATAGTAAAGCCAACCATGGAGTGTACAGTCATAACAAATCCTATACTTCCAGCGGCGGGAGTCCGCAGGAACATCGCGGCGGATGGTGGTGCTGGTCCTCCCTCGGGAGGGCACTATGACGACAGGACCTCAAACCCCGGGATTGCCCCAGGGAGGGTCCTGTCTGACCACAGCACCCCGTCCAATGCACTCATGCGCTGTCGGAGACCATTTGTGATGGGAACCTTCAACGCATGCACAGCGAGAGAAGAGGCGAGGTTGATGGAGGTAGCACACTGTGCTGAGGAATGGGGAGTGGAGATCCTGGGCATCCAGGAACACAGAATTGTACACACTAATGACCAGATCGTGTACCGCAGAGTGGAGAGATGCACGTTCATCTCTGCATCAGCGTGGCGAAACGAGGCCCAGGCCACAACAGGCGGCGATGGGTTAATGCTGAGTTCCCGGGCGCGTAGGGCTCTTCGTCGGGTCTACCACCACACAGACAGGATCCTGATCGCAGAGTTCTCGGGAAACCCAGTAACAACAGTCATAGTGGTGTACTCACCCACCAACGTGGCATCTTCTGAGGTGGTGGAAGTGTTCTTTGAGGACCTAGCAACAGCGGTCCGGGATGTCCCAGCTCACAACTTCCTGGCAATCCTAGGGGACTTCAACGCAAGGCTAGGACCAGAGGACGTGCCTTTCCCTTACCACGACTCTACCAAACCGAAATGGCGCCTACCTCACTGCCTCCTCACAGAAAACTAGCTACTGGTGGCAAACGCCATCTTCCGGAAGAGAACAGGCAAACGGTGGACCTTCCGGGATCGAGCCACGGGTATGCTTCGACAATTGGACTACATCCTTGTGAGGAGGAAGTGGAGGAACTCCATCATGAATGCTGAACCATACTCCACATTCAGTTCTGTGGGCTCAGACCGCCGAGTGGTCTCCATGCGGGTGAGACTGAGCCTCAGGGTCCCTAAACCAAGTCCCAAGGTCCGGTGGGACTGGAAAGCATTCACTAACGACCCTGGCCTTCAAACCAGGTACGCGGAGGAGGTGAGGAAGCGTTTCCAGCAGTTGGACCAGGGAGCGGATCCCAGCAATGAGTACAAGCGTTTCACTGCTGCGAATGAGGAGGCGACCAAACTGCATGTGCCCATGATGGAGAGAATTGGAACCTCCCTGCGATCAAGACATCCAGAGGTGGTAGCGGCACGAGGGAAGGTGGAGGATGCCCGCCTCAACTACGAGCGGGAGCCAACAGTGGAGAGGCGGGAGGAGCTGAATGTGGCCAAGTAGCGTCTATTCAGCACCTATGACGTCATCAAGGGAGAGGAGGTGATGAAGAAGGTGCAGAGAGTGCAAGCGGCGCAAGGTGACCAGAAATACAGGGAGGCCTGGAGGGTCATCAACGAGATGACAGGGAGGAAGAGGACCAAGGAGGGACAGGTCGAGGGACGCAGCCCTGAGGAGAGGGTAACGACCTGTTCCAGCCACTTCCAAAGGCTGCTGGGAGAGATGGCGGAGGCAGCTGAGGAGGATGTGCCACCAGTCCTCCAGGACCTGGGAATCGATGATGGTCCCTTCACGGCTGGGGAACTCGCCAGGGCGAAGGCCACTGTGAAGGAGGGGAAAAGTGCTGGTCCAGATGGCATACCCCCTGAGGTACTGAAGAACTGCGATCTCGACGACATCATCCTGGACTTCTGCAGCCAAGCCCTGCTGAACAATCGACAGCCAGATAAGTGGTCCCCATCAAATATCATTCCAGTGCCAAAAGCTGGAGATCTCTCTAAGCCTGACAATTACCGGGGTATTAGCCTGACATGCATCCCTGCAAAGGTGTACAACCGCATGCTTTTAAACAGGATAAGACCTGCCATCGACCCTCACCTGAGGGAGAACCAGAACGGCTTCAGGGAAGGGAGAACTACAGCAGCCCAGATCTTAGCGCTCAGGAGGATAATCGAGGAGGTGAGGAAGGACAACCTGTCTGCAGTCCTGTGCTTTATAGATTTCAAAAAGGCATTTGACTCGATCCACCGCGGCATGATGGTGAAGATCCTGAAGGCATATGGTATTCCTCCCAAACTACTCCGAGCAATAGAGACCATGTATGCAGGAACAAGGGCCAAGGTGGTGACCCCAGATGGCAACAGCGAGGAGTTTGACATCCTGGCTGGGGTTATGCAAGGGGACACACTAGCCCCATTCCTCTTCATCATAGTCCTTGATTATGCGCTCAGGAAGGCAATCAGTGGGCGAGAGCAAAAGCTTGGCTTCACACTAACTCCAAGGAGGTCAAGACAACATCCCGCAGTGGTCCTCACCGACCTTGATTATGCAGACGACATCTGTCTGCTCTCTGACAATGTGGAACAAGCACAAGAACTACTGAACAGGGTAGAGATTGAGTGCGCCAAAGTAGGCCTCAGGTTAAATGCCAAGAAAACCGAGGTCATCACCTACAATATTCCACCAGAACATCAACCTCTGACAACAACAGGAGGTACCCTGCTGAAGGAAGTCGATGACTTCAAGTACCTGGGCTCATGGGTCAACTCAACTGAGCAAGACCTAAAAGTGAGGAAGGCACATGCATGGAGGGCCCTGAACGGCATGGCCAGTGTATGGAACTCCAACCTCCCCCGCCGAATCAAACTCAACTTCTTCTACGCAACAGTGGAGTCCGTTCTCCTCTATGGCAGCGAATGCTGGACCCTGAAGCCAACCCTAGAGAAGTCCCTGGACGGGTGCTACACCAGGATGCTGCGTGCAGTGCTTAACATCAGCAAGAACGAACACGTAGCCAACAGAATTCTCTACGAAGGAGTGCCGAGGGTGAGCGAGAAGATTGCTGTAAGGAGAATGAGACTAGCAGGACACTGCCAAAGGCACCGAGAGCTGCCGGCCAGTAATGTTGTGCTATGGGAACCAACGCACGGGCGCCGGTCAAGAGGATGTCCTAAACTAACATATGGGTCATTCCATGCTAATGTGTAAATTATAATAAAAAAAAAAAATTCTTTTTTTCAGGAATCTTTTTTCCTCTCATTGTAAACAAATTATTAAACTTTCAGAATATATATCTGAAAAGATAACTTTTGAATAACCAACCTCAAAATTTTTAAATTTTGAATTACCAAATAGTATTGTAACGGACATAATTTGGACGGAATTCCAGAGGAGTTTTTCACCATCATTCCTATATTATTGAACAGAAACACTTCTAAAAAGCTTTAGAAACAAAGATTCTAGATAATAAAAAGAAAAAAATACTTCCATATTGACTTTGTCAATAAAAATGTAGAAAATCACCACGTGGTTATAAGTATACACACACATATTATTTTCCTTATTCTGGTAAAATGAAGTGAACAAGCCAAGATAAGAGTTATTATCAAAAATAAACTTTGAAACTTTAATTTCAACACTTAAAAACTTCAAAATTTTCAACAAAGTCTGAAAAATAGACAAGTAAATGCATGAAGTGAGTAATGTAACGGACATCACCTTGGACGGAAAATATTGAATTAAGATTAAAACTTTTATAAAAACATTAAAAAACTTCAACAGTTCATAAAAATTGTCCATTAGACTGTCCATTACATGGCATGGGTGGGAGGGGAAAATAAATATTATTTTGTTCGATTACCAGAAATATCTTTTGTTTTTGTTCATATTTTTTCAACTTGAATTGAAATTTCCAAGAATCATACAGGAAGTCCTCCCTAAATATAATTCCTACATGTCCTAGATTATTATTGGCATATAGGGGGCAGAAAATTAGGCTATTTTTCTAAAATATTTCATAATTAGTAGGGGTGTGTTTTACACTCTGTCTTTCAGTGACGTCCGTTACCATGGTTACGAAAAACTATGTCAAATCACTTTAAATCTCATTAACAGTGCGTGTAGATGAAATTTGTACAGTTTTTTTAACACTTTGAATTAATTAACTGAAGGAATTTTACATATTAACAGACATACAATCATATTTTAATAGAATGACGAGCATTACAGAAAATTTCCGTCTTATTCTGACGTCCGATCATAGATTTTCTGTCCAAAACAGCGGCATTTTGAAAACAAAAACATCGTCGCTGTAGAAATGGAGCTGGCATCGTGTCTATGTGAATCCAGCAATCATATGCTATATACCACTAAATCACATAGTATCCTTCATTTATAATGATCGGACGTCATGTAGTAACGGACGTTATTAACCTGGACGGAGCTGGAATATTCAGCTCTCCTCGCCATGTTGCTGGCTTCTCCACAGAGATCGCTGACGTAGTGCGCTGGTTGGAAATACCCAGAATGCTCTATAAGCGTCATCACTTCTGGGGCACAACAAATTGGGTTTTCCCACTCTTGTCATGGACGTCAGTGGATGGACGGAAAATGCAGTGGTTGACTTCGAGTTCGATTTACAGCCAAGGCCTTTGATTAATACTGATTTATCTGCCCTTATCGTGTCAATATACTAACTAGAATAATTCCTACGTATTTAGTGTGTATTTCACAATGTAAGTTCGTCAGTAACAGGCTGTGTAACGCCCGTCATTTTTCTGGACGGAATGACTGACGTCCGTTACTTGACATTATTTCTTATCTCAAACCACAGAAACTAGTACAAAAACACTACAGTTTTCTCCAGAACATTATTTTTAATTTTAACTTCAGGATAAAAAATAAAAACACGAATATTTTCAAAGGAATAGGTTGTTTATTTAATACACAATCAAGCATGACTAAAAAAATTTAATTGTTCCTACCTTTCCGTCCATCAACCTGGAAATTATTTTTTTCTAATTCCGTCATTTATTGGACTATCTTTCCAAATTTATCATATTTATGTCAGGACTATGAGAGAAATAGGACTCAATAAAAGTTTTGACCATATCTATCATAATTGAGGCTGTACGTCTATCAATTGTCGGCACTAAAAAATTTACACATTAGCATGGAATGATCCATATGTGGACATTCTCAAGATGGACGTGGGAGCTCAGAGCACCAGCGAACTGGCCAGATGTATGGAGAATCGGGATGACTGGAAACGACGATGGAAGGCTAGTCTGAGGACGACCTAGAGAGAGAAACCGAAGTACTTTCTAAACGGGTTGGCCTTCTGTCAAAATGGGACCGGTGTCATGGATACCCCAAAAATAAATCTTTGGAAAAAAGGTCCCAGAGTGGGAAGATCTGGATACGGTGCCGGTTCTGTTCGAACCCACATGTGTGCACCAGAGACAAGACAGGGACATGACAGGGACAAGACAATGACAAGACTGGGACATGACAGGGACAAGACAATGACAGGGACAAGACAATTACAAGACTGTGACAAGACAGGGACAAGACAGGGACATGATAATGACAAGACAGGGATGAGACAATGACAAGACAGGGACATGACAGGGAAGAGACAATGACAAAGACATGACAGGGACAAGACAAGAACAAGAAAATGACAAGACAAGGACATGACAAGGACAAGACGGGGACAGGACAGGGAAAAGACAATTACAAGACAGTGACAAGACAGGGACAAGACAATTACAAGACTGTGACAATACAGGGACAAGACAGGGACATGACAATGACAAGACAGGGATGAGACAATGACAAGACAGGGACATGACAGGGAAAAGACAATAACAAGACAGGGAAGAGACAATGACAAAGACATGACAGGGACAAGACAAGAACAAGAAAATGACAAGACAAGGACATGACAAGGACAAGACGGGGACAGGACAGCGAAAAGACAATTACAAGACAGTGACAAGACAGGGACAAGATAATGACAGGACAGGGAAAAGACAATTACAAGACAGTGACAAGACAGGGACAAGACAATGACAAGACAGGGACAAGACAATGACAGGACAGTGACAAGACAATGACAAGACAGGGACAATAAAATGACAAGACAAGGACATGAGAAGGACAAGACGGGGACAGGACAGCGAAAAGACAATTACAAGACAGTGACAAGACAGGGACAAGACAATGACAGGACAGGGACAAGACAATGACAGGACAGGGACAAGACAATGACAGGACAGTGACAAGACAATGACAAGACAGGAACAATAAAATGACAAGACAAGGACATGACAAGGACAAGACAATGACAAGACAGGGACATGACAAGGACAAGACAATGACAAGACAGGGACATGACAATGACAAGACAGGGATGAGACAATGACAAGACAGGGACATTGACAGGGACAAGAAAGGAACAAGAAAATGACAAGACAAGGACATGACAGGGACAAGACAGGGACAAGACAGAGATAATACAATGACAAGACAGGAACAAGACAACAACATGACAGGGACAAGACAATGACAAGACAGCGACAAGACAATGACAGGACAGGGACATGACATGGACAAGATAATGACAAGACAGGGACAAGACAATGACAAGACAGGGACAAGACAGAGACAATACGGGGACATGACAGGGACATGACAGGGACAAGACAGGGAAGAGACAATGACAAAGACATGACAGGGACAAGAAAATGACAAGACAAGGACATGACAGGGACAAGACAATGATAAGACAATGATAAGACAGGGACATGAAAGGGACAAGACAATGACAGGGACAAAACACTGACAAGACAGGGACATCACAGAGACAAGACAATGACAGGGACATGACAGGGACAAGACAGGGATGAGACAATGACAAGACAGGGACATGACAGGGAAAAGACAATGACAAGACAGGGACAAGGCAGGGATGAGACAATGCCAAAACAGGGACATGACAGGGAAAAGACAATGACAAGACAGGGAAGAGACAATGACAAAGACATGACAGGGACAAGACAATGACAAGACAGGAATAAGACAATGACAAGCCAGGGACAAGACCATGACAAGACAGGGAAAAGACAATGACAAGACAATGAGAAGACAGGGATGAGACAATGAAAAAACAGGGACATGAAAGGGACAAGAAAATGACAAGACAAGGACATGACAGGGACAAGACAATGACAAGACCGGGACAAGACAGAGACAATACAGGGACATGACAATGACAAGACAGGGACAAGACAATGACAAGACAGAGAAAAGATAATGACAAGACAGGGACAAGACAATGACAAGACAGAGAAAAGAGAATGACAAGACAGGGACATGACAGAGACAAGACAATGAATAGACAGGGACAAGACTGGGACAAGACAATGACAAGACAGGGAAAAGACAATGACAAGACAGGGACAAGACAAGACAGGGACCAGACAATGACAAGACAATGACAAGACAGGTAGAGGACAATGACAAGACAGTGACAAAACAGGGACAAGACAGGAACAAGACAATGACAAGACAGGGACAAGAAAGGGACAAGACAATGATAATACAGTGAAAAGACAGTGACAAGACAATGACAAGACAGGGAAAAGACAATGACAAGACAGGGACAAGACAATGACAAGACAGGGATGAGACAATGACAAGACAGGGATGAGACAATGAAAAGACTGGGACATGAAAGGGACAAGAAAATGACAAGACAAGGACATGACAGGGACAAGACAGGGACAAGACAATGACAAGAAAGGGACAAGACAGAGACAATACAGGGACATGACAATGACAAGACAGGGACAAGACAATGACAAAGACATGACAGGGACAAGACAAGGACATGACAGGGACAAGACAATGACAAGATGGGGACAAGACAGGGACATGACAGAGACAAGACAATGACAAGACAGGGACATGACAGGGACAAGACAGTGACAAGACAGGGAAAAGACAATGAAAAGACAGGGACGAGACAATGACAAGACAGGGACATGACAGGGACAAGGCAATCACAAGACAGGGACAAGACAATGACAAGACAGAGAAAAGAGAATGACAAGACAGGGACATGACAGAGACAAGACAATGACAAGACAGGGACAAGACTGGGACAAGACAATGACAAGACAGGGAAAAGACAATGACAAGACAGGGACAAGACAAGACAGGGACCAGACAATGACAAGACAATGACAAGACAGGTAGAGGACAATGACAAGACAGTGACAAAACAGGGACAAGACAGGGACAAGACAATGACAAAACAGGGACAAGAAAGGGACAAGACAATGACAATACAGTGAAAAGACAGTGACAAGACAATGGCAAGACAGGGACAAGACAATGACAAGCCAAGGACAACACAATGACAAGACAGAGACAAGACACTCACAAGACTGACAAGACAATGACAAGACAATGACAAGACAATTACAAGACAGTGACAAGACCGGGACAATACAGGGACAAGACAATGACAATACAGTGAAAAGACAGGGACAAGACAATGACACAATGGGGACAAGACAGGGAAAAGACAATGACAAGACAGTAACAAGACAGGGACAAGACAATGACAAGACAGGGACAAGACAATGAAAAGACATGAACAAGACAAGGACAACACAATGACAAGACAGGGACAAGACAATGACAAGATAGGGACAAGTCAGGGAAAAGACAGGGACAAGACTGTTATTGTTGTCGTTTGTGTCCAGTGCGTGTGACTTGCCGATAGTAAAAAGGATGTGGGCACATGTGCACTACTTCTTCTATTGTTCTCATGTATCTGGTGGGACTGGCTCACAGCGCTCATAGTAGTGTGTCATGTTAATTGGATCATTTTCAGCAAGAGTTTCGCCCCCATGCTGACAGAGATTTTTACTGAGAGTTTAATTTTACGTCAAAACGTTTTGATACGGTTGAAAAACTAAACCTGTATCGAACTCGTGTGGACATAGCCTCAGAGCGGTAACTTCACTAATTATCATTATCAGTCATTAACATGTTGAATCATCATCATTATCATGTTGAATCATCATCATTATCATGTTGAATCATTATGTTAAATCATCATCATTATCATGTTAAATCATTATCATTATCATGTTGAATCATCATCATTATCATGTTAAATCATTATGTTAAATCATCATCATTATCATGTTGAATCATTATGTTAAATCATCATTATTATCATGTTGAATCATCATCATTATCATGTTGAATCATCATCATTATCATGTTGAATCATTATGTTAAATCATCATCATTATCATGTTGAATCATTATGTTAAATCATCTTCATTATCATGTTAAATAATCATCATTATGTTAAATCATCATCATTATCATGTTAAATCATTTTGTTAAATCATCATCATTATCATGTTAAATCATCATCATTATCATGTTAAATCATTATGTTAAATCATCATCATTATCATGTTAAATCATCATCATTATCATGTTAAATCATCATCATTATCATGTTAAATCATCATCATTATCATGTTAAATCATCATCATTATCATGTTAAATCATTATGTTAAATCATCATCATTATGTTAAATCATTATGTTAAATCATCATCATTATGTTAAATCATTATGTTAAATCATCATCATTATCATGTTAAATCATCATCATTATCAGTCATTATCTCACGTCAAAGTCGGGCATGTCTGGTTCCTTGAACTCGTTCCACAGTCTTCGTGGGATCACGTCCACGGGGACGTCATGAGTGACGACTCTGCTGACACTGGACAGAGAGGGCTGGACAGAGGACAGAAGTGTGTCAATATGGGGTTTGTGGTTTTGAATCATCAGAAGGATGTCTCATCAGAAGGACGTCTCACCAGCTCGGCCGCCATCGTCAGACAGGGACAGTGTTTCTTGGTCAGTTTGACTTTTAGGGCTTTGGCATTCTGGAGTGTCCTCAGAGCACGGGACAAGTTCTCTGGAGACACCTCCAGACAGATCTCATTTTCCTCAGAGGACACACCCTCCATCTGGTACTCATCGAAGAAGTTCACCTGAAAGACAATGAGGACAAGAAGGGAGACAAGAAGAGGACAAGGACAAGAAGAAGAAAGACAAAAAAGAGGACGAGAAGATGGACAAGAAGACTTGACTTTTCAAGCAACTTTATTACAAACACTGCTAATCCATTATTCAAGGGAACAAACTGCGAAAAACTGAATAAAAAAAACTATAAATACAATGAAAACCTTTACAATAAAAACAAAACAACAAGAAACATAAATGACTAAGTTAATCTAAATAATTTCACCACTGTAGACCAAACTGATGTCATATCTATTATCATGTCTTCCAAATCAGCCACCTGCCTCTTAGATCCAATCCCAACAAAACTCTTTAAAGAGATTCTGCCCCTAATTATTAGCACTGTCCTAAATATAATTAACACTTCATTAATTACTGGATATGTGCCACAGTCATTTAAATATGCTGTTATTAAACCAATTCTGAAAAAGCCTACCCTAGATCCTGACATTTTAGCCAATTATAGGCCTATATCCAATTTGCCCTTCCTGTCAAAGGTTTTAGAACGAGTAATAGTTAAACAGCTGTGCCAATTCCTGCAAGATAATAGTTTATTTGAACAGTTTCAGTCTGGCTTTCGTGCCCATCATAGCACTGAAACAGCGTTAGTTAAAGTTACTATTGACTTATTATTAGCCGCTGACATCGGATTAATATCGGTCCTGGTGTTATTAGACCTTAGTGCAGCCTTTGACACCATTGACCACAGTATCTTAGTGCACAGATTAGAATATGATATAGGTATTAGAGGAGCAGCCCTCTGCTGCTTTAAATCATATTTATCTAATCGCTACCAATTTGTTCACATCAACAAACAATCATCGCAGTCCTCCAGAGTTAACTATGGCGTTCCTCAAGGGTCAGTCCTTGGGCCTATTTTGTTTACACTATATATGCTCCCTTTAGGTAACATCATTACAAATCATGGCATTCATTTTCATTGTTACGCGGATGACACACAGCTATATTTATCGATTAAACCTGATCAGACCAGGCAAATAGATAAACTAAGTACTTGTGTACAAGACATAAAAATTTGGATGAGTGCCAATTATCTTTTACTGAACCCTGAAAAAACTGAAGTCGTTATAATTGGTCCTAAAGATGCGAGAGACTCCCGAACTGACCAGATAGTTACTCTGGACAACTTAAGTGTAACACCCAGTGCCACAGTTACAAATTTAGGAGTTTTATTTGATCCAGATCTTTCATTCAAAATGCATATCAAACAAACTTGCAGAACAGCCTTGTTTCACCTGCGCAACATAGCCAAAATTAGGAATATTCTGTCTAAAACGACTGCAGAAAAATTAATTCATGCATTTGTTACATCACGATTAGATTATTGTAACTCCTTACTTGTAGCATGTCCTAAATATTCCCTAAAAAGCTTCAACTGGTTCAAAATGCAGCAGCAAGATTATTAACAGGATCAAATAGAAGAGAACACATCACGCTAGTGCTCCAAACCCTTCACTGGCTTCCAGTTGAGTCTAGAATTAAATTTAAAATCCTCCTCCTTACATATAAAACCATTAATGGTATGGGCCCCTCTTATCTTAAAGATGATCTGGTTCCGTACCAACCCAATAGAACCCTTCGTTCTCAGAATGCAGGTTTATTGAAAGTTCCTAGGGTTTCTAAAAGTACAGTAGGAGCTAGAGCCTTTAGTTATCAGGCCCCTGTCTTATGGAATCATCTTCCCTTTAATATTAAAAACGCCGAAACAGTCTCTACATTTAAAATTAGGCTTAAAACATTCCTGTTTGAGAAAGCCTATGGTCAGGTTAGTTAAAAATTATGTGACTCATATATCATGTATACATGATGTATGAGTCACAGTTCAGTCTAGGCTGCCCTAGGAGTTAGAATGCTGGGGAAAGTACAGACACTGAGTTCTTTCTTCTCTTTCTCTCCCTCACACCTGTTTCTGTCATTTTTATAACATATCTTTCATACCAAGTCTGTTCATGACTAGTCACCTGGTGTCCCCTTTCCCCCCTCCCCCCCTGGGGGGAGTGGTGGCTCTCCTGACAGTGTCTGCACGGGAGCCATGGACGACAGGATCTGGAGTATCTCGCCTGTGCTGACCTGTGACCCCGGACCACCGCCCCTGCCTGTCTGGACCAGCCCCCCTTCCTGCATTTATACATGGACGTTCATCTATAGCCTGTCCGTCCATGGGAGTGGATCTCTCCTTCAATGTGGTTCTCCTCAAGATTTCTTCTTTTTCCCACTGGGTTTGGAAGTTTTTTCTTGCCGAGAAGGAGGGTCTAAGGACAGGGGATGCCTGGGACTTTTCATGTATTTCTGTAGTTGATTATGTTTTTGTAAAGCCCTCTGAGATGACTTTGTTGTGATTTAGGGCTTTATAAATAAAATTGAATTGAATTGAATCTAGTTAATTAATAAACAAAGAAAAACAAGAACAAACTAGAGGAGAAAAAAACAAACACACACAAAATAACCCTAACCCCAAAAAAGGAAAACACATTTATCGTCTCAACCCACTCATACCTGAACCCATACATTTCACCTCATATCTCCATCCTGTCTCACTGACCACAGGACCTGTCTCACCCCCCACACATACACAAACTCAGCTAAATTGTCCATTAGTTTAAATAAATGAGTACTCCACCCTCAGGTGGGCCGCCACCAGACCCCTCAGACAGCGAACCGGATCAGTCCAGCCCACCCCCAACAGCTGGTTCTTCGTCCTCCTCCAAACAGCTAATGTAGCGTTAGCGAACATGAAGTTCAGAAGGACGGACACTTCTTTCTTTCTATATATTGGTCCAAAGACAAAAAAGGGGAACAGAGAAAACCCCTCCTAATCCCCCCACCCACTCTGCCAACAGACCAGTCAAATGGGGACAGGATACCACTAGGTGGTCGAAGGTCTCTAATTACCCAAAAAATGGACACCCCTCCCCAGTGCTGGGATCAAAGCGGGCTCTGTATCTGCTCATAGCTATTATTGTGTGTATAATCCTCCAGTGGATGACACCCATGCTCTGTTCATATAGGACATAAACATTGGTGCATAAACATTAATAAAATTAAAAACTACCCCCTGTGCATCTGCCCTAATAATTAAAACCTGACCTGGAACTAATTCTATGGTTGATAAAACTGTCACGTTAAGAGTTGGATCAAATAAAATGGCCACCCCAGCGCTCAGATTAGAGCCATGACTGAAGGAATACTGACCCCCCACCACAGACCCCAGTCTGGCTCATCTTCTCTATCACTGTGTGTTTCCAGTAAAAAACACAATATTTATTTTCCTTAACTTTATTAGTTCTGACACTAACACTCTTTTCTCTGCTTTGACCCTCATTAATATTTAATGAAGCAACTCTTCAGGAATTCATGTGGAGACGGAAAACAGACGGAAACCAAAGCACCAGAAGACGACAGTACATATAAAACACCAGCTGATGTGGACCCATTTACAGTTCATACACAAGCTTTTATTTTAGGTCTTTTTTACCACCTGACACAGTTTTACTGACAGTGGTCACATGTGTTCTTCATCTGTATCTCTTCCTTTCATCCAACACATCCTTTCCTTCACAAATGTTCTAGTATCTGGAAAATATTCACTGATCGACCAAATTAAATGTCTGAGAATTCATTTATATCTTACAGATCTGCATTATGTGAAGCACTATCAGATTCAACATCAGCTTCTTGATCCTCTGTTTCCATTTATGTTCCCAGACTATCTGGAACCTGTTCCACCTGTACACCTCCAACACTTTCATCATCATTCATACACACATTTTTAATACAATCACATCAACAGGACACACTTCCACCACAGAGCTGGTCCCTACAGAGCCGGTCCCGACAGAGCCGGTCCCGACAGAGCCGGTCCCCACAGAGCCGGTCCCCACAGAGCCGGTCCGTACAGAGCCGGTCCCCACAGAGCCGGTCCGTACAGAGCCGGTCCCTACAGAGCCGGTCCCCACAGAGCCGGTTCCCCCAGAGCCGGTCCCCACAGAGCCGGTCCCCACAGAGCCGGTCCCTACAGAGCCGGTCCCTACAGAGCCGGTCCCCACAGAGCCGGTCCGTAGAGAACCGGTCCCCAAAGAGCCGGTCCGTACAGACCCGGTCCCCACAGAGCCGGTCCCCACAGACCCGGTCCCCACAGAACCGGTTCCTACAGAGCCGGTCGACACAGAGCCGGTCCCCACAGAGCCGGTCCCCACAGAGCCGGTCCCCACAGAACCATCCCTACAGAGCCGGTCCCTACAGAGTCGGTCCCTACAGAACCGGTCCCCACAGAGCCGGTCCGTACAGAACCGGTCCCCACAGAGCCGGTCCGTACAGAGCCGGTCGACACAGAGCCGGTCCCCACAGAGCCGGTCCCCACAGAGCCGGTCCCCACAGAACCGGTCCCTACAGAGCCGGTCCCTACAGAGTCGGTCCCTACAGAACCGGTCCCCACAGAGCCGGTCCGTACAGAACCGGTCGACACAGAGCCGGTCGACACAGAGCCGGTCCCCACAGAGCCGGTCCCCACAGAGCCGGTCCCTACAGAACCGGTCCCTACAGAGCCGGTCCCTACAGGGCCGGTCCCCACAGAGCCGGTCCCCACAGAGCCGGTCCCCACAGAGCCGGTTCCCCCAGAGCAGGTCCCTACAGAGACGGTCCCTACAGAGACGGTCCCTACAGAGACGGTCCCTACAGAGACGGTCCCTACAGAGACAGTCCCTACAGAGACGGTCCCTACAGAGACGGTCCCCACAGAGCCGGTTCCCCCAGAGCCTGTCCCCACAGAACCGGTCCCTACAGACCCAGTCCCTACAGAGCCGGTCCCTACAGAGCTGGTCCCCACAGAGGCGGTCCCTACAGAGCTGGTCCCTACAGACCCGGTCCCTACAGAGCCAGTCCCCCCAGTGGGGACACGCCACACCCGTTTATGCCCCACATCCTCACACTCAAAACACTTAATGCTCCCAGAGCTAGCATAAACCAAATGTAAACACTCCTCATGACATTCATCCATTAACTTTACATCCATCCATCAGGGACAGTTCACCTGGGACAGTTCACACCACATACTAACGCCTCCATTGGCCACTTTTCCAGATAAGACAAAGTACAGGTGGTCTGGAGTCAAACGCAGGACGCACGTCTTCGTCAAC
Organism: Siphamia tubifer; assembly: GCA_020466265.1. Taxonomy (NCBI): domain Eukaryota; kingdom Metazoa; phylum Chordata; class Actinopteri; order Kurtiformes; family Apogonidae; genus Siphamia; species Siphamia tubifer. The sequence goes on along the minus strand of CM035802.1, from coordinate 4,503,142 downwards.
TTTGAGATGGTGGTGATGACTCCTGATGAAGATGATACATACACTTATGAAACAACAGAAGAACTGCAAAGGACACACTTATTAGAACGTAATAAATAATAATAAACAAGAGTATAAAGTACATAGATATAAATGTTAGGAGTAAAAGTACAGATAGTAAAAACTGTAAAAGTCAAAATTCTGAGATAAAATAATTCTGGTATTTATTAGTGACTGGGAATGTTTAGACTTAATGCATATGAAAAACCTTCATGAAAACATTCATTTATAGTCCACCTTATAGTCCGGCCCACCTTATAGTCCAGTCCACCTTATAGTCCAGTCCACCTTATAGTCTAGTTCACCTTATAGTCCGGTTCAGCTTATAGTCCGGTCCACCTTATAGTCCAGTCCACCTTATAGTCTACTTCACCTTAGTCCAGTCCACCTTATAGTCTAGTTCACCTTAGTCCAGTCCACCTTATAGTCTAGTTCACCTTAGTCCAGTCCACCTTATAGTCTAGTTCACCTTATCGTCCAGTCCACCTTATAGTCTAGTTCACCTTAGTCCAGTCCACCTTAGTCTAGTCCACCTTATAGTCCAGTTCACCTTATAGTCCAGCCCACCTTATAGTCCAGTCCACCTTATAGTCCAGTCCACCTTATAGTCCAGTCCACCTTATAGTCCAGTCCACCTTATAGTCCAGTTCACCTTATAGTCCAGTTCACCTTATAGTCCAGTCCACCTTATAGTCTAGTTCACCTTAGTCCAGTTCACCTTATAGTCCAGTCCACCTTATAGTCCAGTTCACCTTATAGTCCAGTTCACCTTATAGTCCAGTCCACCTTATAGTCTAGTTCACCTTATAGTCCAGTCCACCTTATAGTCCAGTTCACCTTAGTCCAGTCCACCTTATAGTCTAGTTCACCTTAGTCCAGTCCACCTTATAGTCCAGTCCACCTTATAGTCCAGTCCACCTTATAGTCCGGCCCACCTTAGTCCAGTCCACCTCATAGTCTAGTTCACCTTAGTCCAGTCCACCTTATAGTCCGGTCCACCTTATAGTCCGGTCCACCTTATAGTCCGGTCCACCTTATAGACCAGTCCACCTTATAGTCTAGCTCACCTTATTGTCCAGTCCACCTTATAGTCTAGTTCACCTTAGTCCAGTCCACCTTATAGTCTAGTTCACCTTATCGTCTAGTCCACCTTATAGTCTAGTTCACCTTAGTCTAGTTCACCTTATGGTCCAGTCCACCTTATAGTCCAGTCCACCTTATAGTCCAGTCCACCTTATACTCCAGTTCACCTTATACTCCAGTTCACCTTATAGTCCAGTCCACCTTATAGTCTAGCCCACCTTAGAGTCCAGTCAACCTTATAGTCCAGTTCACCATATAGTCCAGTTCACCTTATAGTCCGGCCCACCTTATAGTCCGGTCCACCTTATAGTCCGGTCCACCTTATAGTCCGGTCCACCTTATAGTCCGGTCCATCTTATAGTCCGGTCCACCTTATAGTCTAGTTCACCTTAGAGTCCAGTCCACCTTATAGTCTAGTTCACCTTAGTCCAGTCCACCTTATAGTCCAGTCCACCTTATAGTCTAGTTCACCTTAGTCCAGTCCACCTTATAGTCCGGCCCACCTTATAGTCCGGCCCACCTTATATACCGGTCCACCTTATAGTCCGGTCCACCTTATAGACCGGTCCACCTTATAGTCCAGTCCACCTTATAGTCTAGTTCACCTTAGTCCAGTCCACCTTATAGTCCAGTCCACTTTAGTCCAGTCCACCTTATAGTCTAGTTCACCTTAGTCCAGTCCACCTTATAGTCTAGTTCACCTTATAGTCCAGTCCACCTTATAGTCTAGTTCACCATAGTCCAGTCCACCTTATAGTCCAGTCCACCTTAGTCTAGTCCACTTTATAGTCTAGTTCACCTTATAGTCCAGTCCACCTTAGTCTAGTCCACCTTATAGTCCAGTCCACCTTATAGTCTAGTCCACCTTATAGTCTAGTTCACCTTATAGTCCAGTTCACCTTATAGTCCAGTTCACCTTATAGTCCAGTTCACCTTATAGTCCAGCCCACCTTATAGTCCAGTCAACCTTATAGTCCAGTCCACCTTATAGTCTAGTCCAACTTATAGTATAGTTCACCTTATAGTCCAGTCCACCTTAGTCTAGTTCACCTTAGTCCAGTCCACCTTATAGTCTAGTTCACTTTAGCCCAGTCCACTTTATAGTCTAGTTCACCTTAGTCCAGTCCACCTTATAGTCTAGTTCACCTTATAGTCTAGTTCACCTTATAGTCCAGCCCACCTTATAGTCCAGCCCACCTTATAGTCCAGTCCACCTTATAGTCCAGTTCACCTTAGTCCAGTACACCTTATAGTCCAGTTCAGTTTATAGTCCAGTCCACCTCATAGTCCAGCAGGGTCCTTAATGGACACAGTAATGGTCTTTAGTGTCTTTGTGTTTAGTTTTACTCGTACTTTAACAGTTACTGAACAAACACTGAGTATTTTCTCCAAAACTACAGATATTTGAGATTAGATATTTTATTACATGATAAAGAATGATTTAAATGTTGGAAAAATATGAAAAATAAGTCCTAAATCAGAAATTTTGACTGACTATATCTTTATTTTGGCTTTTTTTTTAATCTCATAGTTGTGACTTTTTTTTATCTCATAATTCTGAATTTTTGTCGTAATTTTTGCCTTTTTATCTCATGATTTAGATTTTTTTTATCTCATAATTATGCTTTTTTCAAAAAAATCTCCTATTTATGACTTTTACATTTTTCAGAAATGTTCTGTCCATATCCACTAAACGGAGTACCATGACCCAATAAAACACACCATCTGCACACTAACTCACTTTTAAAGACTTTATTTTTGGGATACTTTTAAAAATGTTCCTGCTTAAATCAGTTTTATTTCATCCACAGCAAAAAAAAAAAAGCAGTTTTACCTTTTGCTTCATTACAATTGAGAAGTTGTACTTTTTAACACTTTTACTTCAGTAAAGGACTTTAATCAGTACTTCTACTTTTACCACAGTACTTTTGCACACAAGTAGCTGTACTTTTATTAAGTACAGAATGGGAGTACTTTGACCACCTCTGCTGTTTAGTGGAGTTAGTTGATGAAAACCTGCTAGAGGAGCTAGTTAGCAGTTAGCTTAAAACTAACACACACTTTACCTCCAGAAATAAACAGACATGTCACAACTTACGGGTGAAATGGTTGAGACACGCAATGTCAACGATTTTCCCTCGAAACTTCATCTGGAAGCTGATGTTAAAATGAACAGTCTTCCTTATTTTATCTTGAAAAGCGCGTTAATTTATTTTAAAGCGGAGCGCCTTTGTTTGGTCCGACCGGAACAAAGGTCCGACAAGAAACATGGGCCAGACTCGATTAATATTTATTTCCTAGTTTTAAAAACGACAAAAGTAAAGTTTAGTAAAAGCAGTGTATCATTTGTTTTTCAACTGCCAATAAAAAACAAAAAAGGAGATGAATTATTTTCTTTGCTTTAATCCAACACGAAAAAATAATATTTTCCAGTTTTTTTATTTTTCTATTTTTGGCTCAGATCAAAAACACGAAATGGAAAAACGGGCCACTTGACTGAATTTGGATTTGTATATTTAATTGTATTAACGTGACCCCGGAGTGCTATGCTGGAAAAATAAATAAAGTTGTAATCAAATTGTTTACAAAGGAACATTTTGACAAAGTGATCAGTTTTGTGCCTAATGCTTCGATCTATCTAATGAATTAATCAGAATTGAAATCTGTTGAGAACTGAGGGAGAAGAGATTTTAGCGAATTGTGGACGATGATGACTAACAAAGTGTGATGGAAAACGTTCATTGCGGACTTTGTCCAGATGAGCTAATTATGGGATAAAAAGTCAAAACTGTGAAATAAAAAGTGACATGAGTTGGTATTTAATAAATCAGACACTGATGTGACACTGTTCCTCTTTTTTCTTCCATAAGTGTTTTTTTCAGGAAGAACTGGACTAAAAATATGTTTATAAGACGGAACATGAGTGAAAACTCTTTATATTATATAATATTATATAACTGGATTATGTGAACATCTTATAGAACACAGTGTCCAACAGGAGGCGCTGCTGAGTCACAAAGACACAAGACTACATTCAAGTTCAGTGTGTTTTTACTTTTACTCCTTACATTTGTTCATACATATGTGTACTTTATACTCTTTACATTTATATAAATATATGTACTTTATACTCTTTACATTTATATAAATATTTGTACTTTATACTCTTTACATTTATATAAATATCTGTACTTTATACTCTTTATATTCTCAGAATAAACTCATTATTCCCAAACAGAGGAAAAATCAGTGCAGAAGACAAATTGTGACTCTATATATTACATGAGTATTATCTCACAATTTTGACAATCTCATTTTTAATTAAAAAAATCTCATGTTGACTTTTTATCTCAATTGTGAATTTTCCATCTTTCTTAAATTTCGTGCCCATACCCCCAAAACTGAGCACAGTGACCCTATCAAACACATTATCTATTCTACACAATAACTCACTTTTAAAGGCTTTATTTTAGATACTTTTGAAACTTTTCAGATTTTTCCTGGTTAAATAAATATTCGTGTTCACAGCAAAAAAAAGAAAATCAGTTTTACTTTTACTTAAGTAAAAGAGGTGAATCAGTACTTCTACTTTTACAACAGTATTTTTTCAGACCTTCTACTTAAATACAGAATGTAAGTACTTTCACCACCTCTGACCAAAAGGTAAAAAGCAGAAATTATTCAACAAAAAAGTAAAAGTTCTGAGATAAAATAGTTAAAGTTCAGATAAAAAGTCACTTTATATTCATGACGTTAGAACCAACTTTTCTCTCATTCCATTCCTTCCGTGGCTCTGCCTCTGTGGGCCTAGTCTGAATGTGCAGGAGGCGGGGCCCAGTCAAGGCCACGCCCCTCGCAGAGCAGCTGAGGCTCAGATAAAGTAAAACCCCTGGAACCGGATCAGGTCAGACTGGAGAGACAGAGCAGAACCGACACCAGAAATGAGGGAGATAGTCCACATCCAGGCGGGACAGTGCGGGAACCAGATCGGAACTAAGGTAGGACAACAAGACCCGGACCTGACCCAGGTTACAGCCCAGACCTGACTAACTGACCCAGGTTTAGACCCAGATGCAGGTTCAGATCAGTCATCAAACTCTGTTGCCACATTTATAATATATAATATATAATTATATATAATTATATATAATTATATTATATTATAATATTACATTATATTATATTATATTATATAATATTTAATAATCTAATATAACTACATCCAATAGTAGTATACTATTATAATTCTAATCTAATTATAGTCTAATAATGTAATAATAATGCAATAAGAAAAAGTTATTGATCAGCTGTTAGGACAGTAAATGTGTTCAGATGTGTGTCAGTGATGCTGCTCTGTCTGTGATTGGTCAGTTCTGGGAAGTGATCAGTGATGAACACGGCATTGATGCGGCAGGAAACTATGTTGGCGACAGTGTTCTACAGTTGGACAGAGTCAACGTTTACTACAATGAAGCTTCCTGTGAGTTCACTGCAAAGCCCGCCCCTCAGTAATGGGTCACCCAGGGTCGGCTCTGGTCAATCTGGTGCCCTAGGCCAACACTAGGGGAACACTAGGCCAACACCAGGCCAACACTAGGGGAACACGAGGCCAACACTAAGCCAACATTAGGCCAACACTAGGCCAACACTAGCCAAACACTAGGCCAACACTAGGGGAGCACTAGTTCAACACTAAGCCAACATTAGGCCAACACTAGGGGAACACTAGTTCAACACTAAGCCAATATTAGGCCAACACTAGGGGAACACTAGGCCAACACCAGGCAACACTAGGGGAACACTAGTTCAACACTAGACCAACACCAGGCAAACACTAGGCCAACACTAGGGGAACACTAGTTCAACACTAAGCCAACACTAGGCCAACACCAGGCCAACACTAGGCCAACACTAGGGGAACAGTAGTTCAACACTAAGCCAACACTAGGGGAACACTAGGCCAACATCAGTCCAACACGAGGCCAACACTAGGGGTACACTAGTTCAACACTAAACCAACACTAGGGGAACACTAGGCCAACACCAGGCCAAGACTAGGCCAACACTAGACCAACATTAGGCCAACATTAGGCCAACACCCCTCTTTCCTTTTAGTGTAATTCTAAATGATCATGTGTAAACATAGTGTCCTACATCTGACGGAGTACGTACTGAGTGTCCATGAATAATCACTGTCAATGTTAAGTGTAATGATTTATTCATTCATTCATTCAATTGTATTTTCACACTATAAGGTGAACTGGATTATAAGGAGCATTCAGTGAAGATAAACAGTCACAGTAACTATAAACCTTGTTGAGTTGGAACACGGAAACAAACTTTTACTTTTTATCTTATAATTTAGATTTTTTGAAATCTTCTATTGATGACTATGACTTTTCTTTGATGTTCTGTCCATATACACTAACCTCAGTACCATGACCCAATAAAACACATCATCTACACACTAACTCAGGCTTTATTTTGGGATATTTTTGAAATATTTGTTTTTTCTGCTTAAATCAGTATTATTTCATCCATAGCAAAAACAAAATGCAATTTTACTTTTTACTTGATTACAGTTCAGAAGTTGTATTTTTTTTATTTTTACTTCAGTAAAGCAGTTGAATCAGTACTTCTCCTTTTACTCGAGAACTTTTTCACACCAGTACTTCCACTTAAGTACAGAATGTGAGTACTTTGACCACCTTTGTGAGCTGTTGTCTCTCACGCTGGTTCTACTTCCTGTGTATGTGCAGCTCATAAATACGTCCCCCGGGCCGTTCTGGTGGATCTGGAACCAGGAACCATGGACAGCGTTCGCTCCGGCACCTTTGGCCAGCTCTTCAGACCAGACAACTTCATCTTTGGTATCTTCAATTTACACAAAAAATAAATCTGCACTAACTGAAAAAATTGAGTGGTCAAACTGATCTGAGTTCAGTTCCACATGTGATCTGCACTGGAACCAGAACAGTCCAATAAGTACAGAATACAACAGAAATAATGTCAATGATTTAAAACAAAAAAATACAATTATATGATGAAAATATTCACATTCCATTCCTATTCACACTATTCTTTAAAAGAATGAAGTGTCATGTTAATCAGGGACGGACTGGACCCGTTTTTCTAGTCTGGATACTCAGGCATCCAGGCCACTGGCTACCCAGGCCACGTCAGACCGGAACACACACACACACACACACACACACACACACACACACACACACACACACACACACACACACACACACACACACACACACACACACACACACCTAATATCTTGTATATAAAAAAATGAAAGAGACAAAGTGGGTCTACATCACACAAACTTTATTAATATTTCAAAGGCTAAAACTTCACACACAAACACAGTGGCGCATTTTAGTTTAATATAGCGTACTAAAGTAAGAGAAAATGTAGAAAACAATAAAGTGCTGTTTAGTATAAAAAATAAACCTTGCTTCAACAGCAACAGCCTTAAACAAAACCTACAGTGTACAAGAATATTCTCAATAAAAATACAATCCTTTTGCTTTGCACATGCCCTCCCTGTGTCAATTACTTATGAGTTGGGACTCAAAAAATAAAGAGTTGTTACTTGTCTTTATAAATAAAAAAAATATAAAATAAATGTAGCTTCAAATAAACAAACTTAAAATAGTAATAAGAAAAGTACAGTGTACTAGTGTGCATGCAATTTTATCAAGTAAAGACAGAACTTTTACATGCCCTCCATATGGATCGGGAACCAAAAAATAAAGTGCTGTGACTTAAACAAAGCCATACAGTATGTGTGGCGTTTATAAACGTCGCAGCTGGGTCACCATCCACTTTGCTAGTAGTGGCCAGGGGTGGGGGTGGGGGTCTAAACAGGTATGTAAGTTTGAGACATTTCGCCTCCTCTCTTTCTAGGGCCTTTCTTTTGTTTTCTATTTCTCTTTGATGGCCACCTTTCCTTTTTCCTCCTCTCTTTGGGTGCTCCATCACCAAAATGTCTCTCTCTCTCTCTCTCTCTCTCTCTCTCTCTCTCTCTCTCTCTCTCTCTCTCTCTCTCTCTCTCTCTCTCTCTCTCATTCGAGCACACGCGCTGCGCGTATAACCATGTGCATTCTCCTTGCTGTGTTTTCGTTGTGTGGAGGCGGGCCATAAAGCAACTAACCAATCACGACATGATTCTTCTAAAAAAAAAACCTGTAATTTTCGACCAATCCTAATAACTCTCTGTTTCAGTTTCACAGCGCGCCCGTCTCTGTGCAGTAGCGAGTGAGGGGGCGTGTGCTAGAAGAAGTGTTGTCTGCCTGGCAACAGCGGGACATTGGCTGCATTGTATTTATTGGCAGCAAATGGCAGCCATACAGGCCAATAAGGAGGCAGGCCATCTGGAAAGCGACAGACTAAACAGATGGGCCAGTCCGTGCCTGATGTTAATAATAACTAGAAAAGCATAAATAAAAAGTTAAAATGTCTTACGTCTGTCAACAAACACCAAGTGACAATTAAAACAAAAACAATGGTATGAAAATGACCCACATGTCTGGTATGAAAATGACCCACATATCTGTTTAATTTAATGGTTTAATGTTTAATGTTCAGTCAGTGACACATTTACCCACTGACACCAACACATTACATCTAAAATATACTGTTTATAAAACTGAAAACACATGTTTATACTAAATGTCTATACTTTTATCATTTCAAAGGGTTTAGGGGGTAGTATTGGGGGTTCAGGGGTAGTATTGGGGGTTCAGGGGTAGTATTGGGGGTTCAGGGGTAGTATTAGAGGTTCAGGGGTAGTATTAGAGGTTCAGGGGTAGTATTAGAGGTTCAGGGGTAGTATTAGAGGTTCAGGGGTAGTATTGGGGGTTCAGGGGTAGTATTGGGGGTTTAGGGGTAGTATTGGGGGTTTAGGGGGTAGTATTGGGGGTTCAGGGGTAGTATTGGGAGTTCAGGGGTAGTATTGGGGGTTCAGGGGTAGTATTGGGAGTTCAGGGGTAGTATTGGGAGTTCAGGGGTAGTATTGGGGGTTTAGGGGTAGTATTGGGGGTTCAGGGGTAGTATTGGGGGTTCAGGGGTAGTATTGGGGTTTAGGGGCAGTATTGGGGTTTTAGGGGCTAGTATTGGGGGTTTAGGGGGTAGTATTGGGGGTTTAGAGGGTAGTATCGGGGGTTTAGGGGGTAGTATTGGGGGTTTAGGGGGTGGTGGTTTAGAGGGTAGTATTGGGGGTTTAGGGGGTAGTATTGGGGGTTCAGGGGTAGTATTGGGAGTTCAGGGGTAGTATTTGGAGTTCAGGGGTAGTATTGGGGGTTCAGGGGTAGTATTGGGAGTTCAGGGGTAGTATTGGGAGTTCAGGGGTAGTATTGGGGGTTTAGGAGTAGTATTGGGGGTTCAGGGGTAGTATTGGGGGTTTAGGGGTAGTATTGGGGGTTCAGGGGTAGTATTGGGAGTTCAGGGGTAGTATTGGGGGATTAGGGGTAGTATTGGGGGTTCAGAGGTAGTATTAGAGGTTCAGGGGTAGTATTGGAGGTTTAGGGGGTAGTATTGGGGGTTCAGGGGTAGTATTAGAGGTTCAGGGGTAGTATTAGAGGTTCAGGGGTAGTATTGGGGGTTCAGGGGTAGTATTGGGGGTTCAGAGGTAGTATTAGAGGTTCAGGGGTAGTATTGGGGGTTTAGGGGGTAGTATTGGGGGTTCAGGGGTAGTATTGGGGGTTTAGGGGTAGTTTTGGGGGTTCAGGGGTAGCATTGGGGGTTTAGGGGTAGTATTGGGGGTTTAGGGGGTAGTATTGGGGGTTCAGGGGTAGTATTGGGGGTTTAGGGGTAGTATTGGGGGTTTATTATTGGCAATTTACACCTTGCCCAGGGACTACAGTTGAAAACTAGCTTTCAAGCTAAAACTGGCGCATTTACAGAAATGTTGATTAATGTGCATTGTCCCTGTTGAAATAAACTAATAAAATAAAATAAATAAAATAGGGGTAGTATTGGGGGTTTAGGGGTTAGTATTGGGGGTTCAGGGGTAGTATTGGGAGTTCAGGGGTAGTATTTGGAGTTCAGGGGTAGTATTGGGGGTTCAGGGGTAGTATTGGGAGTTCAGGGGTAGTATTTGGAGTTCAGGGGTAGTATTGGGGGTTCAGGGGTAGTATTGGGGGTTCAGGGGTAGTATTGGGAGTTCAGGGGTAGTATTGGGAGTTCAGGGGTAGTATTTGGAGTTCAGGGGTAGTATTGGGGGTTCAGGGGTAGTATTGGGAGTTCAGGGGTAGTATTGGGGGCCTTGGAACCAGTCAGGCCTTTTACATGTAAAATATAACTCTATTTACCAAAAGTTCGTGGTATGAAAACACTTCTCGAACAAATTAATTGAATGAAAGTGATGGCAACACTGAAACTTTAAGGGTAAAAAAGTCAAAATGAAAGAGCTTTGAGTCTGAACAAAGAAGAAGAGGTTCTGAGCAGAAGATTTTAAATAACCAGGACCAGCTGGACACGCCCACCTCCCATCACTCACAGCTGATTGGTCATCCACAGGTCAAACAGGCGCCGGCAACAACTGGGCCAAAGGTCACTACACGGAGGGGGCAGAGCTTGTGGATTCTGTCCTAGACGTGGTGAGAAAAGAGTGCGAGCACTGCGACTGCCTCCAGGTGAACGCCCACACCGCAAGCCCCTCCCACCATCACCAGGGGGAGGAGCCTCACAACATATTATTGGACAATTTTAACATTTAAACTAAGAAATAACTTTCATTTCATCGTTTTAAAGCAGAGTTCAAACGTTTGATATTTTTTATTATATTTCTGAACAGGTTTGATACTGTTCATTAGTTCATCTTCTACTGTTGACTAAACTTCACTTCCTGTCTTTCTACTGGTGAATAAACCACTTCCTGTCCTCTATCACCCCCCAGGGCTTCCAGCTGACTCACTCTCTTGGGGGGGGCACTGGCTCAGGAATGGGGACCCTCCTCATCAGCAAGATTCGGGAGGAGTACCCCGACCGGATCATGAACACCTTCAGTGTCATGCCTTCGCCTAAGGTACCGATGTCACGTCATCTTTGAGTCACTAATAAAATAATTTTAAAACAGAATGCCATTTTCCCATCATGCCTCACTGCATCTTTTTGAGTAGGTTTCGGACACAGTGGTGGAACCGTACAATGCCACGCTGTCCGTTCACCAGCTGGTGGAAAACACTGACGAGACCTACTGCATCGACAACGAGGCCCTTTATGACATCTGCTTCCGCACGCTGAAGCTGACTACGCCCACATACGGCGACCTCAACCATCTGGTGTCGGCCACCATGAGCGGCGTCACCACTTCGCTCCGTTTCCCGGGGCAGCTCAACGCCGACCTCCGTAAACTAGCGGTCAACATGGTGCCCTTCCCGCGCCTCCACTTCTTCATGCCGGGCTTCGCTCCGTTGACGGCGAGGGGAAGTCAGCAGTACCGAGCACTCACCGTTCCTGAGCTCACACAGCAAATGTTTGATGCCAGGAACATGATGGCGGCCTGCGACCCCCGCCACGGACGCTACCTGACGGTTGCCACTGTGTTCCGCGGTCCCATGTCCATGAAGGAGGTGGATGAACAGATGCTGAATGTCCAGAACAAAAACAGCAGCTACTTCGTGGAGTGGATCCCCAATAACGTGAAGGTGGCTGTCTGTGACATCGCCCCCCGTGGCCTCAAGATGGCTGCCACCTTCATCGGAAACAGCACCGCCATCCAGGAACTGTTCAAGCGCATCTCGGAGCAGTTCTCGGCCATGTTCCGCAGAAAGGCCTTCCTGCACTGGTTCACCGGTGAAGGAATGGATGAGATGGAGTTCACAGAGGCAGAGAGCAACATGAACGACCTGGTGTCAGAGTACCAGCAGTACCAGGATGCCACCGCTAACGACGGAGACGACAACTTTGACGATGAGGATGATGACATCAACGAGTAAGGAGTTCATATGCGACTGGTAAAGCTCCGACCGACGGCTGCCATTAAACGCAAAACTGCATTTCCTCTAGTATGGGCTCTACCCCATTCTACCCCGTTCTACCCAATTCGACCCCCTTCTACTTGATTCTGCTCGCTTTGGTGTATTTCCACTCTGAAAAAGGACTCATTACCATGGTTACAGATCTTAGATTTTTGGTACCTGGTCCTAGATGTTTGGTACCTCGTCCTAGAAGTTTTGTACCTACTGGGCTGAGGTTCCAGTCATACTACAACATGATGTGTTATCAGTGTAGACACTGATTGGTGCAGTCGTCTCTGCGTCATCATGTTATCAATGTGTGACCGCCATTTAAAAAAATTAGATTAGTTCCAGTAAAGAGAGTGGTCAGTTAAATTCAGTGGTCAGTTAAATTCAGCCGTCAGTTAAATTCAGTCACTTGAAGTAGAATGAAGTAAAATACAGTAGAATGCATGGGGCAGTACTGGGGCAATATGGAGTAGTATGGGGCACTACTGGGGCAGTATTGGAGCAGTATGGGGTAGTATGGGATAATACTGGGAGTGGGAATGTTTCTGGGGGTCCTGGTCTGGAAGTCTTAGTCTGTGGTCCTGGTGTGGGGGTCCTGGTCTGGAGGTTTTAGTGTGTGGGTCTTAGTCTGGGAGTCCTGATCTGGGGGTCTTAGTCTGGAGGTCTTAGCCTGGGAGTCCTGGTCTGGGGGTCTTAGTCTGTGGGTCTTAGTTTGGGGGTCCTGGTCTGGGGGTCTTAGTCTGGGAGTCCTGGTTTGGGGGTCCTGGTCTGTGTGTCTCCAGCTGTGCAGCCATGTTGTGGGGGTGGTTGTCGTGGTTGTCATGGTAATAGTAGTTTAATCTCCTGGTTACTAGGCCTCAGCAGTTGTGTTTGTGTGGTGGATTATGGGTAAAAAGTGAATGCTTGTCTCATGTCTGCGAACGCCGCTGAGCTGGTGGCTCAGCAGCACTTTGTGTGTTTAAATGATTCTAGATGATTCTGCACAAACAGAACAAAAGGTCACCTGACACCACACTAACACAGTACAAGTACTGCGCTGAATACTAATATATACTCTTTACATTTATCTAAATATCAGTACTTTATACTCTTTACATTTATCTAAATTTCAATACTTTATACTTCTACTTTTCATATAGATCAAATCAAACCTTTTCTGTTCTCACAGATGCTGGGAGGAAGACAAACAGCAGCAGCAGCCAATCACAGAGCACGACCATGGATTCACACCAATCCAGTGAAAGAGGAGGCGGGGCTTTGGAAAGAATTCACAGACATGGCTGACTTTTTTTGTTTTAATGATTATTATTAGTAATAATAATCATAATAATCTCTGTGGTTTAATATTAAAGGGCATTTTATGTGTTGGTTAAAGTGTAAAAGGATAAAATAAAGAGTGAATTAAAGATGGGAGTTGAGTTTAAAAGTGAGAAACAAATACTGAATACAAGCAGATGAATTAATGATGATGTCACATCTATGGAGGGATTCTCCTGTTGGTCCCAAGATGGTCCTACTGTACTGTACCATACTGTACTACTGTACTGTACTACTGTACTGTACTACTGTACTGTACTACTGTACCATACTGTACTATACTGTACTACTGTACTGTACTACTGTACTGTACTACTGTACCATACTGTACTATACTGTACTACTGTACTGTACTACTGTACTGTACTACTGTACTGTACTACTGTACCATACTGTACTATACTGTACTACTGTACTGTACTACTGTACCATACTGTACTATACTGTACTACTGTACTGTACTACTGTACTGTACTACTGTACTGTACTACTGTACCATACTGTACTATACTGTACTACTGTACTGTACTACTGTACTGTACTACTGTACTGTACTACTGTACCATACTGTACTATACTGTACTACTGTACTGTACTACTGTACCATACTGTACTATACTGTACTACTGTACTGTACTACCGTACTGTACTACTGTACCATACTGTACTATACTGTACTACTGTACTGTACTACTGTACTGTACTACTGTACTGTACTACTGTACCATACTGTACTATACTGTACTACTGTACTGTACTACTGTACCATACTGTACTGTACTGTACTACTGTACTGTACTACTGTACCATACTGTACTATACTGTACTACTGTACTGTACTACTGTACCATACTGTACTGTACTGTACTACTGTACTGTACTACTGTACTGTACTACTGTACTGTACTACTGTACCGTACTGTACTACTGTACTGTACTACTGTACCATACTGTACTACTGTACTGTACTACTATACTGTACTACTGTACCATACTGTACTACTGTACTGTACTACTGTACCATACTGTACTACTGTACTGTACTACTGTACCATACTGTACTACTGTACTGTACTACTGTACTGTACTACTGTACTGTACTACTGTACCATACTGTACTACTGTACTGTACTACTGTACCATACTGTACTATACTGTACTACTGTACTGTACTACTGTACCATACTGTACTACTGTACTGTACTACTGTACTATACTGTACTACTGTACTATACTGTACTACTGTACTGTACTACTGTACCATACTGTACTACTGCACTGTACCATACTGTACTATACTACTGTACTGTACTACTGTACTGTACTACTGTACCATACTGTACTATACTGTACTACTGTACTATACTGTACTACTGTACTACTTTACTGTACTACTGTACTGTACTACTGTACATATTGTACTACTGTACTGTACCACTGTACTACTGTACTGTACTATTGTACCATACTGCACTACTGTAGTCTACTACTGTACTATACTGTACTGTACTACCGTACTGCACTACTGTACTCTACTACTGTACATATTGTACTACTGTACTGTACTATTGTACCATGCTGTACTATACTGTACTACTGTACTGTACTACTGTGCTACTGTACTAGTGTACTACTGTACTGTACTACTGTGCTACTGTACTACTGTACTGTACTACTGTACTATTGTACTATACGGTACTACTGTACTGTACTACTGTGCTACTGTACTACTGTACTGTACTACTGTACTACTGTACCATACTGTACTGTACTACTGTACTACTGTACTGTACTACTGTACTACTGTATTACTGTACTACTGTACTGTACTCCTGTACTATTGTACAGTACTACTGTACTATTGTATTGTACTACTGTACTGTACTGTACTACTGTAGTCTGAGGTTTGGAGGACCAGACCACATGACACCACATCAGTCCACATTAGACCATATCAGATCACATGAGACCACATTAGACCACGCAAGACCACATGGGACCACATTACACAATATTAGATCACATGAGTCCACATGAGACCACATGAGTCCATATTAAACCACGTTAGACCACATTAGTCCACATTAGACCACATGAGTCCACATCAGACTACATGACATCAGATCACAAGATTGTGCTACTGTACTACTGTACTCTGAGGCCTGGAGAACCAGGCCACACGAGACCACATTAGACCCTATCAGATGACATGAGTCCCCATGATACTACATTAGACCATATCAAACCACATGAGTCTACATTAGACCACATCGGACCATATCAGACCACATGAGACCATATCAGGTGAGATGAGTCCACATGAGACTACATGAGACCATATCAGACCACATGAGTCTACATTAGACCACAAGATGGTGCTACTGTACTACTGTACTCTGAGGCCTGGAGGACCAGCGCACATGAGACCACATTAGACCACATGAGTCCACATTAGACCACATTGGACCATATCAGACCACATGAGGCCATATCAGACCACATGAGTCAACATGAGACTATATTAGACCATATCAGACCACATGAGTCTACATTAGACCACATCGGACCATATCAGACCACATGAGACCATATCAGATGACATGAGTCCACATGAGACTGCATTAGACCATGTCAGACCACGTGAGTCTACATTAGACCACATGAGTCCACATCAGACCACAAAATGGTGCTAGTTTACTACTGTACTCTGAGGCCTGGAGGACCAGGCCACATGAGACCACCTTAGACCACATCAGACCACATGAGTCCACATTAGACCACAACAGACCATATCAGACCACATGAGACCATATCAGATGACATGAGTCCACATGAGACTACATTAGACCATATCAGACCACATGAGTCTACATTAGACCACATGAGTCCACATCAGACTACAAAATGGTGCTAGTGTACTACTGTACTCTGAGGCCTGGTGGACCAGACCACATGAGACCACCTTAGACCAAATCAGACCACATGAGTCCATATGAGACAACATGAGTCCACATCAGACCACAAAATGGTGCTAGTGTATTACTGTACTCTGAGGCCTGCAGGACCAGACCACATGAGACCACCTTAGATCACATGAGTTCACATTAGACCACAACAGACCATATCAGACTAGATTAGACCATATCAGACCTCATGAGTCTACATTAGACCACATCGGACCATATCACACCACATGAGTCTACATTAGACCACACTGGACCATATCAGACTACATTAGACCATAACAGACCTCATGAGTCTACATTAGACCACATCGGACCATATCAGACCACATGAGACCATATCAGATGACATGAGTCCACATGAGACTACATTACACCATATCAGACCACATGAGTCTACATTACTCCACAAGACTCCACATTAGACGACATGAGTCCACATCAGACCACAAGATGGTGCTAGTGTACTACTGTACTCTGAGGCATGGAGGATCTGCCCACATGAGACCACCTTAGACCACATCAAACCACATGAGTCCACATTAGACCACATCAGACCATATCAGACCACATGAGACCATATCAGATGACATGAGTCCACATTAGACCACATCAGACCATATCAGACCACATGAGACCATATCAGATGACATGAGTCCACATGAGACTACATTAGACCATATCAGACCACATGAGACCATATCAGATGACATGAGTCCACATGAGACTACATTAGACCATATCAGACCACATGAGTCTACATTAGACCACATCGGACCATATCAGACCACATGAGACCATATCAGATGACATGAGTCCACATGAGACTACATTAGACCATATCAGACCACATGAGTCTATATTAGACCACATTAGTCCACATCAGACCACAACATGGTGCTACTGTACTACTGTACTCTGAGGCCGGGAGGACCAGACCACATGAGACCACCTTACACCACATCAGACCACATGAGTCCACATTAGACCACACCAGACCATATCAGACCACATGAGTCTACATTAGACCACATTGGACTATATAAGACTACATTAGCCCATATCAGACCTCATGAGTCTACATTAGACCACATCGGACCATATCAGAGCACATGAGTCTACATTAGACCACATTGGACCATATCAGACTACATTAGACCATAACAGACCTCATGAGTCGGACCATATCAGACCACATGAGACCATATCAGATGACATGAGTCCACATGAGACTATATTAGACCACAACAGACCTCATGAGTCGGACCATATCAGACCACATGAGACCATATCAGATGACATGAGCCCACATGAGACCACCTTAGACCATATCAGACCACATGAGACCATATCAGATGACATGAGTCCACATGAGACTATATTAGACCATATCAGACCACATGAGTCTATATTAGACCACATTGGACCATATCAGACCACATTAGACCATATAGACCACATGAATCCACATGAGACTACATTAAACCATGTCAAACCACATGAGTCAACATTAGACCACATGAATCCACACCAGACTACATTTGACCACATGAGTCCACATCAGACCACAAGATGGTGCTAGTGTACTACTGTACTGTGAGGCCTGGAGGACCAGTTAGTGAATATGTCAGTCATGTTAAAGCCCCGCCCACAGTGTTTGTCAATCATGTTAAAGGTCCTCCCACAGTCTTAATTGTCTGCAGGTGTTTCATAGTGCCAGGAGCACTGTTGCCATGGTGATGAGCAGTGGCGGGAACTTCAAAGGGCAGACTCATAGACAGCTCCACACTCTGTTACATGGAAAAAATAGGTGTGAACATACTGCCAAACTACTGCGATTTTTGGTAAAACTGTAAATGCTCTGGTGTTCAGGGCTTGTTCTTGTGCTGCTATGAGTAGTGTCTCTGTGCTGTCCTTCAGTCCAGCCTTTTCCAGACCCTGGTATGTCTTTTCCATATCAGACACTTCCTCCATGGTGCAAGGGTTTGTCCTTCCATGATAGCCCCTCTGGTTCCTCGACTTTACTGGGCTTTTGTTGCCTGAGGCATTCACTTAGCAGTTGGTCATTGGGGGCCATTTTCTTGATGTATTCCTGGAGGTTCCTCCTGGACAGTAGTTCTGACACTTACTAGTCCTCGGCCCCCTTCCTTTCGCTTAGTGTACAGCCTCAGGACACTGAACTTGGGGTGGAACCCTCCATGCATGGTAAGGAGTTTCCTTGTCTTTATATCAGTGACTTGTATCTCTTCCAGTGTCCAGGATATTCTCCCAGCTGGGTATCTGATTACTGGCAGGGCATAGGTGTTAATGGCCTGGATCTTATTTTTGCTGTTCAGCTGACTTTTCAGGACCTGTCTTACCCTCTGTAGGTATTTGGCTGTGGCTGACTTCCGAGCTGCCTCCTCATGATTACCATTTGTCTGTGGGATCCCTAGGTATTTGTAACTTTCCTGCACATCTGTGATGTTCCCTTCAGGTAGGTCAACCCCTTCAGTTGTGATCACCTTTCCTCTTCTAGATATCATCCGCCCACATTTATCTAGTCCCAATGATATCCCAATGTCTTTGCTGTAGATCCGGGTGAGGTGAATTAGGGAGTCAATGTCACGCTCATTCTTGGCATACAGCTTGGTGTCATCCATGTAGAGGAGGTGGTTGATGGATGTTCCACTTCAGAACTGGTATCCGAAGCCACTCTTTGAGATGATCTGGCTGAGGGGGTTTAGGCCTATGCAGAACAGCAGGGGGGACAGAGCATCTCCTTGGTAAATGCCGCATCTGATGCTCACTTGTGCAATTGGCTTTGAGTTGGCCTCCAGAGTTGTCTTCCACAGCCTCATTGAGTTCTGGATGAACTCTCTTATTATCCTGTTGATGTTATACAGTTTTAAACATTCCAGTATCCATGTATGTGGCATTGAGTCATAGGCTTTCTTGTAGTCAATCCAGGCAGTGCACAGGTTGGTGTTCCTCGTCTTGCAATCTCGGGCAATTGCCCTGTCAACCAGTAGCTGGTGTTTGGCTCCCCTGGTGTTGTTGCCTATTCCTTTCTGTGCTCTGCTCATGTATTGCTCTATATATATATATATATATATATATATATATATATATATATATATATACACATGTATTTGTTTTTTTCCCTCTTCAATGTCATAAAGAATGAAATGATTTATTACATTATGATTTATTGTCCTATATATGTACATCATTTACAGGTGTATCAGCTAGGGGCTGGGACCAGGACCAGGACCAGGGCTGGTGTCAAGCCGGCTGGGAACCCCTGGGGTTGGTGTTTACTGCAACACCGGGCCCTCAGAACGCCGCTGCGGACTTAGACTCCAATGAGCCGGTCGATTACCTAGACCTGTTTGTGACAGATGAGCTGCTGCAGCATATTCGCGATCAGACCAACTTGTATGCTCGTCAGTACTTTGAAGCCAACCCTGAGGCGCTACCACACAGCAGAGGTAATGCCTGGAAGCCAGTGTCAGTCCCAGAACTGAAAACGTTCTTTGCACTGAGTTTCCTCACTGGCTACATCAAAAAGCCAAGCCTTGACTTATACTGGAGTGTAGAGGAAATAGATGCAACACCATATTTCAGCCGGACAATGTCCAGGAACAGATTTCAAATTATATGGCGGTTCCTCCATTTCAGCAACAATGCCATACAAAATACTGCTGATAAAATGTACAAAGTCCGTCCAGTGTTAGATTATCTTGTTGGGAAATGCAAAGAACTGTACCTGCCAGGAAAAAACATTTGTATTGATGAGGGCATGATGCAGTGGCGGGGGCGCCTATCGTTCCGAGTGTATAACCCACAAAAGACGCTGAAGTATGGTATAAAATCGTACATTCTGTGTGACTCTGCGACAGGGTACTGCTTCAACTTGCGGCCTTATGTTCGTAAAGGTAGTACTCTGCCAGAGATAGTGTTCTCTCTGCTTGATGGTCTCCAGGGTCATGGTTATACTGTCTACATGGACCATTTCTATAATTCTGTGTCCCTGTGGGAACGTTTACTGACAGCACAGACAAACGTCTGTGGGACCCTCAGGAAAAACAGGGGAGAGCCAGTGATCATCAGGGAGATCAAAAAGTCTGACATGGGGGCAGGGGAAAGAATTGTGCGGCACAATGGGCGCATGATGGTGGTAGCTTGGCAGGACAAACGAATGGTGAAGATGGTGACAACCTGCCACCAAGACAGAATGGAAGGGGTTGATGTGTGGCAGAGGGGGCAGAGAAATAGAGTGACCCAGCTTAAACCAGCGTGTCTGATCGCCTCCAACTCCAACATGAATGGCGTGGATAAACTGGACCAGAATGTGGCCTACTACCCCTTCATAAGGAGGTCTCTAAACTGGTCAAAGAAGTTTGTGGCTTCCATGTTCCAATCTGCCATGCTGGCTGGATGGCAACATGGTGAGGCACCGACTGGACCATCTGATGCCCACCACCAAGAAGACCAGGCCAACACGGAGGTGTGGGGTCTGCGCACGCAGGGCCGCTGCAGTGAGACCAGGATGTGGTGTGTTTCCTGTCGTGTGGCGTCACACACAGAGAAATAGTACACTGATTAAGACGTTTATAAATAAATGACTGTTTTTATATCAAACACCTTGTTTTATGTGTTGTTTCTGTTGTTTCATAGAAGTCTACACTTTCTCTTGATGTGTTCTGTGTTTAATGTCGTCATAAAACTCAATATTCTGTGGGTCTTGAAAAATCACTCAAAATTGTCCAAAACTGCTGGAACTGTGAGACTGGCTGTTCAGAAAATAGCTGGCAGTGAATGAGTTAATGATAATATACGTGTAGATAAGTGATATTAATGATAATATACGTGTAGATAAGTGATATTAATGATAATATACGTGTAGATAAGTCGTCTTCATGGTTTTCCCAGTTTCGGTGAACCACTTATGCACCTTCCCGCACTAACCTGCACCATCCAGCGTGGTCATTTGCTAGTGTCTCTAGCTGTTGGTCGCTGATCCCCACCAGGCTGAGGAGCCGTTTCTCAGTGTCCTTGTACCGCAGCGTTCTTCCACCATCCTGATGACATGCCCGGTCCATCTAAGTTGCAAATGTGTTATCATGGCTTCCATAGCTGGCATGTCCACCCGCCTCAGGACTTCAACATTAGTACAGGGTCTTTCCATGTGATACCCATCAGGCCGCGTAGGTGGTGCTGGACCAGGACAGACAGTCTCAAACATGACGGGTGTACAAAGTTGACACCTCCAGTCAACACAACAGCCCTGTAGACATTTGACTTTGTGTTCAGTCAAATGCACTTGACATTCCACAGCCTGTCCTTTAGGCATGCAAAAGCAGCTGAGGTGGCCTGCACCCGTGGGTCAACCTCACAATCCATGGAGTTATCAGCTGTCACTGTAGATCCCAGGTATGTGAAGGACTTTACTTGGGTGAGTGGCGTTCTACCCAAAATGATCCTTGGTGGAATGCATGGTTGTCCAGGTGCAGGCTGGTAGAATACCTCGGGTTTTTTTTTTTTTTACATTTATGGACATTCTATAAGCACTGGCCGCATCCGCAAACCTCCTCAGCAGTCGCTGAATACCATCTAGGGTGTGTCTCATCATTAGCATCTTGAATGCATTTCAGTAGTACATGACAGATTAAAGAGCCGACCATCTGACCAAGTTCAGATGTATATTCCCTTTCAGCTCATCATCTGACATTTATTCAATAACAGCAGCTAGAAATAGTGCAAACAGTGTGGGAGCTAAGATGCATCCCTGTCTGACACCATGTAGGACTCAGAATTTAGATCAGAATTAGAATCAGAATCCTTTTGTCATTGTCCCATTTGAGAACAACGTAATTTAAAGTAGAGCAACTCTCGTTAAAACAGTGCAACATTCAGAAAAGAAAATAAATTAGTGTGAGACGCATAGTTAAAAAACAACAACAACAACAAACAATACAGAAAAAATTAAAACTGTACAGTACAAGATAAAAAATATAAATAGAATAAAAACTCTGGATAAAAATCTGTGTACACATACACACACACACACACACACACACACACACACACATATGTATATATATATATATATATATATATACATACATACACACACACATATACACACACTACTGAAATTGCACATAAAAAGTCTGTGTCCTATAAAAATTTAAATGACAGTTGATCCAGATTCAGGTTTGGTTGTTTGTTTGCGATGTTCATTGCACCGAAAGCTCTTGGAAAGAAGCTGTTTTTCAGTCTATTTGTTTTCAACTTTATTGCCCTGAAACACCTCCCTGAGGGTAGCAGATCAAAAAGATGATGACCAGGATGCGACGGGTCTCTGATAATACTGCGGGCTCTCCTGAAGTGTTATATGTGTCCTCCAAAGATGGGAGAGGGCAGCCAGCTGGAGAACCACAGCGAAATGCGGTAGCTCAGCATCGACTCCACCGAGAACCGGTAGAAGGACAACAGCTCAGGTTTGAAGTTGTTCTTCCTGAGAATCCTTAGGAAGGAGAGTCTGTGCTGGGGCTTCTTCAGGATGGTCCAGGTCAGGTCTTCACTGATGTAGGTGCCCAGGAACCTGAAGTCTGGCACCATCTCCACCCTGTCCCTGTTTATCGTGATGAGCTGAATGTCCGGTTTACTCCTCCTAAAGTTGACAATTAGAGGTCTCTCCATCAACTGTTACTGTGGCTCACATGTCTGTGTGGAAAGCCCTGATGACAGTAAGGCATTCATTGTTCCACAGCCTTTTCCTGAAGTTGTCTAAGCACAAAGATCATATCTGCGCTACCACGGCCAGGTTCAGTTCAGTTCAGTTTTATTTCGAGCACACAATAATCATCAACACAACAATGAAATAGTCAACCTTTCTTTTTTTCTTGTACTCGAAAAGGAGTGGGAAGAAGTAAAACTTATAAACTCCCACCCCCTTTTTACAAACTAAAATTCAAATATACTGCGCTAACACACAATATACTTTATGTCTTTTTTTTATCATTACCATAAAAACATCCATAACCATTTATATACACATTAATTACAATTCACTTCATCTAATCTGATATGATCAACCAAAGTACTAGTATTGGTAAAGCATTAGTTTGTGGTGAAAGTACATTTACTTTCACCACAAAACAATTACATAAACAATAATCAATAGATAGGATCCATAGATATATAGATATATCTTAACCATGATAGTTTTATTGTCATATAAAACTCATTGACCTTTTCTTCTACCTTATAACCATATATTCACCTACTCAGATAATATTCTATATTTGGTTATTATACTTTTTTGTATACATCCTTTTGAATACACAAATATAAAATGACTTTTTTAGATTCTGATCCAGATTATTCCACAGATGTACCTCCCTAACACAGACACACTGACTTTTAGAATTAGTTCTACTCTTCATTTTCCCCTTAAGTTATAATCACTACTTCTCAGCTGAAACATCTGTTGTAAACTGTAGGAAAGTATGTGGTCATGATCTTTATACATTAGAATAAGAGTGTTGAGGTCCACAACATCATGTATTTTTAAAGCATTTAATTTAATAAATAAGGGAGTTGTTGGCGCCAAGTATTGTGTTTGAGTAACAATTCATATGTCTTTGTTTTGGAGTAAAAATATAGAATTAATATTTGATTAATAGTTATTGACCCATATTTCTGCACAGTAGTTTAAATATGGAAGAACAAGAGAATTATACAGTATGTAGAAAGATTTATGATCCAGAAGGATTTTAGTTTTGTACATTATACCAATGCTTTTAGTTATCTTTGATATAAGATAAGTCACATGACTCTTCCAGTTTATATGTTCATCAATTATAATACCTAAAAAATGTATTACAGACACTCTTTCAATTTCAGCTTCCTTGATTCTGAGTCTGACTTGTTTATTATTTAACTTTTTTCCAAAAATGATATATTTGGTTTTGCTGAGGTTTAATGATAATTTATTAATATCGAACCAGTCTTTTAGTTTTACAAGCTCTTTTTGAACTTCATCTAGTATTTGATTTAAATCTTTTCCAGAGCAATATAGACTTGTATCATCTGCAAATAGGATACATTTTAAGTTTTTTAGAACCAGACAAACATCATTTATGTACATAATAAACAATTTGGGCCCTAATACAGAACCCTGCGGTACTCCATGGCTTATCTGTCTAGTTTCAGAATTAACATTATTTATACATACATACTGTTGTCTATTGCTAAGGTAACTTTTTAACCAGGAGTTTGCAACACTCCGGATGCCGTATTGCTCCATTTTTTTAATAGCATTGAATGGTCAATGGTATGGAAGGCTTTACTTAAATCTAAAAACACACCCACTGTATGTTCTTTGTTCATTGCTGTTGTAATTTGTTCCACTAATTCCATGACCGCCATTGAAGTTGATACATTTGCTCTGAAACCATATTGGTGATTGCTAAGTAGTTTGTGTTCATTTGTAAAATGGTCCATTCTTACTACAAATCATTTTTCTATTATTTTTGAGAATTGTGGCAAGAGAGAAATAGTTCTGTAATTATTAAACTGGTGTCTGTCTCCATTTTTGAAAATAGGAATTATTTTAGCAATTTTCATTTTAGATGGAAAAAATACCTGTGAGGAAAGACTGATTACAAATGTATGTGAAAGGTGTAGTTATACAATTTATGATTTCTTTTATTAGGTGCATATCTAAATTATGACAGTCATTTGACCTTTTCTTCTTAAATGATTTTACAATTTCAATAACTTCATTTTCATCCACACTCCTACTGAAAAAAGATTTAGAATTTTGTGTAATTATTCTTAAGTCAAGCTCATTTGTTTCTTTTGGTACTAGAATATTATTTGCTAAGCTAGGTCCAACATTAATAAAGTAATTATTAATTTCATTTGACATTTCTTTAATTGTATTTATTATTAATGTATCTTTTAAAAAATAATTTGGATATCCAACAGACTCAGTCTTTTTTTGTTATTATACTATTTAATAATTTAATCCAGATTCCTTGAATATTATCCTTTGCTCTAATATTTTATGATAATAATTTTGCTTATTTAATCTTATTATATTTACCATCTTATTTTTATATATCTTATATCTATTTTCAGCTTTACTGGTTCTATATTTTATAAATAATCTATACAGATTATTTTTCTTTTTACATGTATTTAATATACCTGGGGTCATCCATGGTTTGTCTTCTCTGGTTTTGCCTTTACTATTTAACTTCTGCAGTGGGCAGTGTTTATCATATAATGTCATTATATTGGACAGAAAAGGTCAGAATCCACACTGAGTCTCCAGCAGTACTCTCTCTGAGATTGTTTGCAGTCTTGATTAAGCAATTTTGGCCAGTGCTTTGCCACCAATACTGAGAAGTGCAATAACCCGGAAGTTACCACAGTCACGCCGGTCACCCTTACACTTGTAGATTGTCACAATAATCGCATCCTTGAAGTCTTGTGGCACCACGCCGTCCTCCCAGTATCTTTGGAACAGTCACAACAGCTCATTGTGCAGTGAAGTGCCACTGTGTTTTAGCACCTCAGCTGGTATCCCATTGATGTTAGGTGCCTTTCCGGTCTTTAGGGCATTGCAGTGCTTGCTGCAGCTCATTAAGCGAGGGTAGTCTGTCCAGATCGTGCCATTGCTCCAGTCTTTCAATGACACCATTGCCCACAGTTGATGGTCTGTTCAGGAGCTGCTGGAAGTGCTCCTTCCACCTCTTCAGGGTTTTGTCTGGTGTAGTGTGGAGTGTTGCTCCGTCTGCGCTGAATACTGGGTTTGAGTCTGATCTTCGAGGACCATAGACTGCCTTCAGTCCATTGTAGAAGGCTAGAGTCATGTGGGCTTCCGCATCCTGGATTTCCTCTGCTTTGTGGTTCCACCACTCTTTCTTCATTCGACGGGTCATATGATGGAGGTTAGAATGAGCATTTCACAGTTGTTCTGTGGCCCATCTTGTGCAAGCTCCAGACAGAGTCCGCTGAAGGCAAAGCCTTACTTCAGCAATCATGTTCTCTATGTTCCCTGCGTTCTGATTAAACCAGTCAGCATGCAGCCGTTTGGGGTACCCAAGCACCTCTTTTGCGGCAACATGCACTACAGTGTTGATCCCACTTCAATGCTCGTTGATGCTCACTTCCTCCATGTTGGGACCCTGAAGCTGGTTGATACCATCAGTTTGCGTGGTGGTTTCTTTGCACGTTTCCAGTGGACGGAGGCTATACGCAGGCTACACACTGCTCTCACCGAATAGTGATATGTTCTACAGATGGGTCCCCACATCACCCAGGTGGCTTTTGCATCCCTGAGGTCGTCTCTCTGCACCAGGATGTAGTCCAACAGGTGCCATGTGCGTGAGCGAGGGTGCATCCACGAGTAGTACCACTTGTCAGCCATAGCAAAGAAGGTGTTTGCGATTGCTAGGTACATTTCTGTGTAAAGTTCAAGAAGCAGACTGCCATTTGAGTTTGTCCACCTTTTTACCTGCTCCCCAAGCACACTACTCCAGCCAGGATGATCATTCCCCACAAGTACCATGAACTTGTCAGATTTTGTCACATTGCTAAGTATCCGACCGAGGTTGGCATAGAAGTTCGCTTTCGTGGTCTCATCGTAGGTTATAGTAGGGGCATATACAGCCACTAGTGTCAGGAATCTTTTGTCAGCCAGTCTGATGCGAAAGCTGGAGAGACAGTCAGATAGCGCAGCTGGAGTCTTAACACACCCTTGTTTACAGCAAACGCAACTCCAGCTTGATGTATGTCTCCACCTGACCAGAATAACGTGTAGTGCTGCTCTGTGAGCTCTCCTTGTCCTTTCACTTGAGTTTCAGACAGTGCAGCCACATCGACATGGTATTGGCGCAGCTCTCTATCAATGATCACTTACTGTCGTTCGGGCCTACCTGATTCATTGCGATCTAGCATCGTCCGTAGGTTCCAGCAGCACAGGGTCAGTGCTGCAATCGCTACACTGTGTTGGTTTTTTTTTGTAGAGTTAGTTACTTTGTTTTGACCACTGGTTTGGAGATCCCGTCAGCCGTGGCTTGCTGACCAGGAAATTGCCAAACAGGCTTTTTTTTATCTCACCCTTTTATTGGGGGACTTTCTCCATGGAGGCAGGCAGTGTTCTCCTTAAAAAAGGCTGCCTTTTCACTCGCGCTGGACCTCATAGGGCTTCCGCTTGGCCTGTTCAGCCTCTACACGGCCACCACATCTCGAGCCGACAACGTGCAGGAGTCAAGCTGGCAGCTTCCAGCTTCTTGTGCGAAAGAACAAGCTAGTCTCTCTGGGCTGAGTAAGGCCTGGATTCAACGGACGGCACAGGGACATACGGCTGGAAGCTTCCTCAGCTACCCCGCGGTACCCATCACACTAGGGTGTGTGGTCCCTGCCATTGCCTCAGAGAGTAGTAGTCATCCGCCAGGCACCTCTGCTGGTTAGCCATCATCCCTGTTCCCCGGAGATCACCCATACAACAGAAAAAAACCTCTTCCTGCTGCCAAAGAGCTGTCCTAGCCAGTTATATGGCGCCAACAGCCCGCCAGTCATAGTTATGGGTTTACTAATCTTCTGTGGGCACTTTGTGGGGGCTAGCTGGGACTTACTGACCCCACCAACAACCTCACCCCCACTACCTGGATGCAGTTTAACGTCTTATCCAAGGTTTGTAAAACAGTGCTCATATTTAAAATACAAAACTTACTTTCCCTCAAGAAAGACAAAATAAAAGATTAAAATGTCATAAAATTTTAATTATTCCTTTAAATGTGAGAATGGACTGAATATAACACTGAGGTTAGACAGAAAATACAGTTTTTTACTGTTTTGGAGGAAAATCAACTAATCAACATAATCTTGTCTAAAAACACTAATGTCACTGATTTGATAAAAAGTCTTTCTGATGGTGGTGTCTGGTTTACAGAGGGTCAGGGGTCACAGGTCAGGGTTTACAGAGGTATTTTTAAAGACATGACAGCAGGAGACTCACCAGGTATCCAGTACAGGTGGACTAACAGGACTGACTGAGTCCCTACTTTACAAACCCGTATTCGCGTACATTAGACCCATGGTTAACCATTCTCTAACCAGGAGCTCAGTGTTTAGTGTTAGTTTCAGTTTAAACTCATACCACATCAGAGTTACTCATAGACTAAAATCTTGTTCATCACAGTAACATGTTCCATGTTAGCACTAAAGTCATAATGTGTTTTGGAAATCTGTGGGCGGATATAAAGCTTCAAAATAAAACGATTCAGCTGTGTAAACCACAGATACGCTGTTTCTTCAATAAATATGCTTTTATTTTGTAACTTCCTGTCTGCTACCCGGATTTCCTTTAACTTTACCTCCGTCCGTATCGAAAAAAAATAGCTGATAAACACCCTGTTGGAAGTTTTAACGTGTATACATTTATTAAAATAGATGTGATGTCATTGCTAAGCTACTTGGTCACAGATAGAAAGAACATAATTACAGATCGGTGCCTGGACCTCAGGAAACTGATTCACGGTCGTAAATCCGGGGCGTCTGACTGTTCGTAGGCAGTTTTACCGATTTAGGCTCCGTGGACAGATTCACTCAGATCTCAAACGACACAGACCGTGTTGTTAGGTTAAAATATTTCAATGTGTTTCCTTCTGTATTTGATGTTTTATCATCAAAAACTAAGACTTTAAAAAATAGATATTGTTTTTTTTATCTCGTTGCATCTTTTTAATCTTGTGTCTTTTATGTTTTTTTAAATGTTATTACTCTTCATCCAGGGCTGTGCGTGTGCAGTGGCTGCTTGGCCTTTGTTTTGACATGCCAATGCTTTAACCTGAGCACAGAGCGATAACCATGGTAACGGCTACAGGGAGGAGCTTATTAACCACCACAACAGAAGTATACGACAAAAAGGAAATGACAGAAGACTGACACACACACACACACAAACACTGACACACACACACACATATACTGACACACTCTTAGCTGTCCATCGTGTCCGATGATGACGCTTGCTCCATGGGGGTGGGGTGGAGGGGTTAACGCTGTTGGCGTTGGTGCCACTTCATGTGGCTATGGAGGCCAATTCGGGAGCCACAAACTCATCCACAGGAAGGACAGGCATGTCCATCTGTTTGAGGGATACCCTCTGCCCGCTGGTGACGCTGCGCTCGTCTTTCAGTCCTCCGTTGCAGGAAGTTGTAATTGACTTTTTCAGTTTCCTCAGTGCAGGTAGCCTTCCAAGTTGGTCCGCTGACCGCCAAAGACTCAAGGTGACTTGGGTTGATGTTGCAGCGCTTTAGGAGGTCCTTTGTAAAATCCTTGTAGTGCCTTTTCTGACCACCAGCAGCCCTCTTGGAGTTGTACAGTTGCCCATAGAGGATTTGATGGGGGAGTTGATGACCAGGCATGCGGATGGTGTGGCCAACCCAGCGTAGACGTCTGTTAGCCAGAGCTGCTTCCATGCTGATGGTGTTTGTTGATGACAGAATGTCAGTGTGTGGGATTCTGTCTTCCCAGGACAGGTTGAGGATATTTTGCAGGCATCTGATGTGGAACATCTCCAGGCTGTTTGTATGGCGCCTGTATGGGGTCCATGTCTCTGCCCCATAGAGCAGAGTAGAGACACAGACTGCATTGTAGACTGATATTTTGGTGCTGATCTTCAGGTTATTGTTTCCAAACACCCTTTTGCGCAGTCGTCCAAAGGCTGATGAGGCTTTGCTGATGCAGATTTATTTCGCTGTCAAGAGAGCAGTCTGATGAGATTGTTGAGCCAAGGTAACTGAATTGGTGTACAAAGCTGAGCAGGTTCCCATTGATATGGAAGCTGGGAGGTGAGGGGGAGTTGGTGGAGCAGTGGGCCATGACCTCAGTTTTCTTGATGTTGACTTGCTCCATAGAGCATGCTCTATGGAGTCTGGGCTGTGTGCCAAGACAGCACAGTCATCTGCATACTGAAGCTCATGGATTTGGCATGTAATTGTCTTTGTGTGTGCCTGGAGTCGTCTGATGTTAAACAGGCTGCCATCAAGGCGGTATTCAAGATGAACACCATCTCTGTGCTGCATGACTCGGTGAAAGAGGCGGGTGATTGCAGAAAAGAGTAAGTTAAAGAGAACGGGTGCCAAGACGGAACCTTGCAGTCACCCCAACATTGACCTTAAATGGGTCAGACTCGAGGCCTCCCATGAGAACTCTGGCTTGCATTTCATTGTGCAGCTGCTGTAGAATGGAGAGAAACTTGGGTGGCACACCAAGTTTGTGGAGTAGTTTCCAGAGCATCTTCTGGTTGATGGTGTCAAAGGCTTTGCTGAGGTCAATGAAGGAAATGTATAAGTCTTTGTGCTGTTCTCTACTTTTCTCAAGTAACTGTCGCAGGGCAAAGAGCATATCTGTTGTGGATCTTGATTTACGAAAGCCGCATTGCGTCTCGGGGAGGGTGCACTCTGCACCCAACCAGCCGACTGAGCATGATCTTTGCCAACACCTTTCCTGCTGTGGAGAGGAGGGAGATTCCTCGGCTGTTGCCGCAGTCTGCTCTGTCCCCCTTTTGCTTATAGAGGACAATGATGTTGGCGTCCTTCCAATCCTGGGGTAGTTTCTCATCCCTCCAGATTTGGGTGATCAGAAGGTGCAGGCGACGTGTGAGGAGATAGCCTCCATGTTTGAGGACCTCAGCTGGGATCCCGTCAGACCCTGGGTTCTTGTTTTTTAGGCTCTTGATGGCATTGCAGGTTTCTGCGAAGTCTGGCAAAGTGTCCCGAGGTTTCATTTGTGGAAGATCTGAGAGCTCATCACGGATGTTTGAGTCAACTGGGTTGACGTGGTTGAGAAGGCCTTCGAAGTGGCCAGCCCAGTGGTCAAGGATGTCTTTCCAATCCTTGAGGAGGCTGTTTCTGTCTGCAGACCGGACCGGGATAAAAATTTGTTTTCTAGGACCATACAAAGCTTTGATAGCATCATAAAAGCCTTGTGTGTCGTTTCAGTCAGCAAGATGCTGAATTTCCTGGGCTTTCTGCATCCACCAGGTATCTTCCATGGCCTGCAGAGCCAGTTGAGTTTTGGCTCTGGCATTAGTGAACTGGGCTTTCAGACTGAGAGATCCTGGGTTGGAAAGTAGAGCTTTATGGGGTTTTTGTTTCTCTTGTAAAACTGACTGGATATGGACGGAGTTGTTATCAAACCAGTCTTGGTGCCTTGTTGTCCTTGTGCCCAAGGCTTCTGAGGCTGCTGAATGGATGGCTGCCGAAAGTGTTGGCCAGTCACTGGCATCAGCATTCTCAGGAACACTGGCAAGATTACCTGCAAGGAGACGGTGGAGATTGCAAGTCACGTCATGGCTGTCAAGTGCTGCAGAGTTTAACTTTCTGCTTGGAGCACTCTTGGGGCGACAGGGTGGAATCTCCAGGCAAAGTTTGGATCTAACCATGCAATGGTCAGTCCAGCATTCTGCCCCACGCATTGCTCTTGTTATCAGAACATCCTTCCTGTCCCTATCACGGACAATGACATAGTCCAGCAGATGCCAGTGCTTGGATCTGGGGTGTTGCCAGGTGGTTTTGAGCCTGTTTTTCATCTGGAAGACAGTGTTTGTAATAAGTAGCTGGTGTTCTGCACAGAGGGATAGTAGCCGGTGCCCATTGCTGTTCATTTTTCCTACCCCATGCTGTCCGATGATCCCGTTCCAGGTAAGATATTCAGTGCCCACTCTGGCGTTGAAGTTGCCCAAGCATAGTAGTTTGTCTGTAGCTAGGGTCTTCTGGATAGTGGCATCAAGGCTCTTGTAGAAGTCTTCTTTGGTGTTGAGCTCTGCGTCCAGGGTTGGTGCATAAGCACTGATGAGAGTGGCAAATCGCTTCTTTGCAAGAGGGATGCGCCATGACATAAGCTCTTCATTCATGCCTATAGGAGACTCGGGGATATGCTGCAGTAGTTTGGTCTTCACAGCAAATCCCACTCCATGGATACGACACGTGCCTTCTGGAACCCCTTTCCTGAAGAAAGTGTATCCTGCACCGATGTCTGTCAAGGAGTCCTCACCATGTAGCCTGGTCTCACTAAGTGCTGTGATATTGATATCATATCTTGCAAGCTCATGGGCTACAAGTGCTGTCCTTTGATGAGGCCTGTTGGTTTTTTCAGCTTTGTCTAGAAGTGTGTGAACATTCCATGTGGCGATGTACAAGTATATGTTTTTCTTGGTTCTTCGACCGCAGTGAGGGATGCTCCGATGGCTGCAGCTGGCCATCCGGAGTTGGGGGAGCAGACATTTTTTGAACCACCTTTTCCAGGTCCTTCCCCGTCAGGGGTGAGCAGTGTGGGGCTGCTCAGACACAATGAAAGCTGCCGAGGTGTCGCACTGCCCCATCCCGCATTCACAACGACCATCACTCCATTGCCACCTGTGTGCAGGGTTTGACTAGGCACTTCTAGCCACATCCTTGGCCTGTGCCTGCCGCCATTCCACATCGCCACAGGGCTTTTTTTTGTGTGTGTGTGTGTGTGTGTGTGGGGGGGGGGGGTTAGGATTTAGTGTGGGAATGCGGGTGTGCAGTCCTCACTCCCACCAACTTTGATCTGCCAGAATAGCCTCCAGTGGCATGAGAAACTCACAACAACCTTTGCTCTGGCGTGAGCTGCAGGGGCCTGCCGGTGGTCCACTCTGCTGGACTCCCGCCTATTGCCTGTCCCAGAGTGCAGATTTGTGATCAGGGTTTACTCTCCTAGCCATTGTACCTCCCAAGGTTTACCCACATGGCAGTGGGGTAGTGGTTGGTGCGGACACCTCTGGGGACCACTGCAGCTCCGAGATCTCCCACTAATTCAGCCTGAGGTTGCAAGGCCTCAGTTTCCATGGGCTGCCACGCGGAGGCACAGTGAGAGTCTTGGTGAGGGGGAGGCTATGAACTGGCTACTGAAGACTTACAAGCTGCTTCCTTGACTCCAGAGCTGGGGTGGCAAGCAGCAGGAGCTTAAGGAGGGGGATTGGAGGCATCCCTACATGCAATGGCTCGCTGAGCAGACTGCAGTAGACGCATCACCACACCCTGCTGATAGCTCAACCAGCCCACAACTGACACACACACACACATACACACACACACACACACACACTGACACACACAATGACACACACACACAGACACACACTGACACACACACACTGACACACGCAGACACACACACACACTGACATACACATGCACACATACACACACACACACACTGACACACACACACACACTGACACACGCAAACACACACACACACACACACACACTGACACACACTGACATACACATGCACACTTACACACACACACACTGACACACGCACACACACACACACACACACACTGACACAAACACACACTGACATACACTTGCACACACACACACTGACACACACACACACACACTGGCAAACACTGACACGCACACACACACACACTCTGAAACACACACTGACACACACACATGCTGACACACACATACGCTGATACACACACACAAATTGATAGACACACACTGACACACACAGACACACGCTGACACACACACAGTGACACACACGCACATGCTGACACACACACAGTGACACACACACGCTAACACACACCCACTGACACACACACACGCTGACACACAGACTGACACACACACACACAGACTGACACACACACACGCTGACACACACACACACACCCGCTGACACACACACAGTGACACACACGCACACGCTGACACATACACACACACTCACACACACATACGCTGACATACACACTAACAAACACACACACATACACTGACACACACACACACTGACACAAACACACACATGCGCACGCACACACACTGACACACACATGCTGACACACACATACGCTGATACACACACACACATTGATACACACACGCTAACACACACACACACACACACTGACACACACAAACGCTGACACACACTGACACACACACGCTGACACACACACACTGACACACACGCTGACACATACACACACACTCACACACACACACCAAGAAACACACACACACACTGACACATACACACACACACGCTAACAAACACACACACACTGACACACACATGCACACTGACAAACACACACACACGCTGACACACACACACACATGCTGACACACGCACACACTGACCCACAAACACACTGACACACACACACACACACTCTTGCACACACACATACACACACTGACACACACATGCTCACACACGCATATGCTGACACACAAACACACACACACACTGACACACATACACACACATACACACTGACACACACACACACACACACACACACTGACACACACACACACTGACAGACATACACACACGCTTACAAACACACACTGACACACACAATGACACACACACACACTGACATACACACACACTGACACACACACACGCTGACACACACACACGCTGACACACACACACGCTGACACACACACACGCTGACACACACAGTGACACACATGCACACACTGACACACGCACACACTGACACACACACACACCCTGACACACACACACTCACACGCTGACACACACACTGACACACACACTGACACACAGACACACGCTGACACACACACACACTGACAAAAACACACGCTGACACACCCACTGACACACACACACACACGCTGACACACAGACTGACACACACACACGCTGACACACACACAGTGACACACACACACACACGCTGACACACACAGTGACACACACACACGCTGACACACACACAGTGACGCACTCGCTGACACACGCACACGCTGACACACACACACATAAACACACTGACACACACACACTGACACAAACACACACATGCCCATGCACACACACACTGACACACGCTGACACACACATACGCTGATACACACACACACATTGATACACACACGCTAACACACACACACACTGACACACACACATGCTAACAAACACACACACACGCACACTGACACACACATGCACACTGACACAAACACACACACACGCTGACACACGCACACACTGACCCACAAACACACTGACACACACACACACACACACACACACATACACACTGACACACGCACACACACACACTGACACACACACACACTGACAGACATACACACACGCTTACAAACACACACTGACACACACACGCTAACACACACCCACTGACACACACACACACACTGACACATACACACGCTGACACACACAGTGACACACACGCACATGCTGACACACGCACACACTGACACACACACAAACGCTGACACACACACATAAACACACTGACACACACCGACACACACACACCCTGACACACACACACTCACACGCTGACACACACACACTGACACACACACACTGACAGACACACACACACGCTTACACACACACACTGACACACACACGCTAACACACACACACTGACACACAGACTGACACACACACACACACACTGACACATACGCACACGCTGACACACGCACACGCTGACACATACACACACACACTAAGAAACACACACACACACACTGACACACACACTGACACACGCACATGCTGACACATACACACACACTCAGACACACACACACACACACTGACACACACATGCACACTGACACAAACACACACACACACTGACAAACAGACACACACACTGACACACACATACAAACGCTGACACACACACACACATGCTGACACACGCACACACATGCTGACACACACACACACACGCTGACACACACACACACATGCTGACACACACACACACACGCTGACACACACACACATGCTGACACACGCACACACATGCACGCACACCTCCAGTTTCTCTTCTCAGTCTCTCTTATCTATTGCTCTCTCTCTCTTTCTCTGTCTCTGTTTCTCTCACACACACACACATCCACACACATATACACACACACAGTTGGGCTCTCTCACTCGCTTGCTTGCTCTCTCTCACTCTTGCTCGACCACTCTCTCTCTCTCTCTCTCACACACATGCACACACAGTTGGGCTCTCTCGCTTCCTCTCTCTTGCTCTCTCTCTCTCAAGCTCGCCCACTCTCTCTCTCTCTCCCTCAGTCAGGCTCTCTCCTCTCGCTCCCTCTCTCTGTCTCTCGTTCGTTCATTCTCTCTCTCGCTCACTCTCTCTCTCGCCCATTCTCTCTCTCTCAGTCTGGCTCTGGTCGAGCCAGAGGAAGGAGCTCAGATTAGACTCAGTGCTCAGTTTACACATCGCCTGCTCCTTGTCCTGGCTGTGGTCCTAGTCCTTGTCCTGGTCCTGGTCCTGGTCCTAGTCCTGGTCCTAGTTCTGGAGATGTCCCACAGCATCGTCACCATCACACCTGCTGAGTTTAGGAGAAGTTTCTGGAAAAGCTTCATTGTGGACCAGATCCTGAACCTGGTCCATTAAGGTCTGGATAAAAGAACTGTATCGTCTTCATCTGGACCAAAGAAGATGGATGACGCGTGTTCAGGGTAAAAACCTTTGTTTATGATGAAAACAGCTCAAGGTTCTACTGAAGGTTCTACTGTGTGGATAGAACACTGATGTTCTACTGAAGGTTCTACTGTGTGGATAGAACACTGATGTTCTACTGAAGGTTCTACTGTGTGGATAGAACACTGATGTTCTACTGAAGGTTCTACTGTGTGGATAGAACACAGATATTCTACTGAAGGTTCTACTGTGTGGATAGAACACTGATGTTCTACTGAAGGTTCTACTGTGTGGATAGAACACAGATATTCTACTGAAGGTTCTACTGTGTGGATAGAACACAGATGTTCTACTGAAGGTTCTTTGAAGAATCAGGCTGCAACTTGTCCACTGAATTCATCTGAGAGATAAAAGGTCTAGATTTGTGCCAGACCAGGACTAGACCAGGTCCTGGTCTAGTCCTGGTCTGGCACAGGTCTAGAACTAATCTGGGCCCTCTCCAGACCTGGTCTGGAATCGATCTGGAACAGTGGACTTGACAGTTGCCGTGGTGACAGATCCATGGTGTGTATTTTTTGGTTCTTAAGAGTGAATAGATGATCCTGTTGGTTTTAAGTTAAGGGAAAATAAAGCCTTAAGTCCAGATTTAACTAATGGTTGAAGAAGAAAGAAGAATGTGTAGAAGAAAGTGATTAAAGCAGCATTTTCATGAAGTTCATTTCCATCCATCAGTTGAAGTAAATGTAAGCGTGTTTTTGTTTCTTGTCGCTGTAGTTGTTTCTGGTGAAAGGAAGAAATATCTGCTGTTCACTTGATATGTGAATCTGTTTGTTACTGTTTGTGGACTGAGTCACTTCTATTAAAGCTCCTCCCATTTTCTGTGAGTAAAGGTCTTTCCCCGTTGCCATGGAAACCAGCCTGTAGTTCCACACGCAGACACACAGAGCTGACTGGAGTAAAGTCTGTCTGAATGTTAAACCATGCCTCTGAACTCCTGTGATTTTTGGTAAAACTGTAACTGTAACTGGAAACCCTGGCTTAGTGGGTTCACATATGCAGAAACCAGACCAGCTTAGTGGGTTCAGAGCTAGATCTTCAAACCCTGGTTTGTTTGAATTCTCAGAACCATGGCAACATTTGTGGAAAAGATTGTTTGTCTACTATTTATGGTTTTGCCGTGAGGACGAGTTATTGAGACATTTTTCAGCTTAATTTTTTCTTCTCTCGTGCTCTAGCGATGACATCACCCACTGATAAAAAGTCAGATTTTGGTCTTTTTAGGGTGGATTTACTGAGTTCTCTATCGACAACCGTAAATCACACCCTCATGACAATCACATCCTAAAAAGACGACAAAAATGACTGCGTTTGAAAGTTTAAATGAAGTCTGTGCCACAAAGTATGAAGAAGCAGGAGTGTTGGAAAAAAAGGCTATTTTTTGTCAGTTACATTAAGAATGAATGGGGTTTTATTTGGCATAATAATGTGAAATCTGTACGACATATGGGAAGTATGAGACCACATGTGTAATCATTGGGACAATCTGATTAATTTTACCTTTTTCCTGCAAAGTGCTCCAATGTAACTTTTGGGAGTTATAGCCACGTAAACATGACCCAATTCATTTAATTTTTGACTGGTTTTTCGCATTTTATAGACAGTCAATGAAAACGTTCAGGTAACATTTATATAAATAATTTAATTCTTATGCTATGAAATCATGTGGAAGCTTTACAAATCAATATTTGTACATATTTAACAAGTGGTGAAGATACCCACATCCTGATGTTACTGGAGGAAGGGAACAACATGGGGCTCCAGAATATCCTGGATGTAGCGCTGAGCTGTCAGTGTGCCTTCAACAACCACTAGAGGGGTCTTGTGGTGTAGGGATA
The DNA here is from genome assembly GCA_020466265.1 of Siphamia tubifer. NCBI lineage: Eukaryota > Metazoa > Chordata > Actinopteri > Kurtiformes > Apogonidae > Siphamia > Siphamia tubifer. Next base: position 4,464,336 of record CM035802.1, on the reverse strand, counting down.
TGCCGGCCCAGACCATAACACTTGGCCCACCCCAGCGATTCACCTGACGGGTGCAACACGGAGCACCACGTCTGCGCCAAACTCTTTCCCGTCCATCGCCGTGGTCGACACAAAATCTGCTCTCATCAGTGAACAGTGACTAGACAGTGGACAGTTTTACCCCCACCCCCATCACCAAACAATCTCGTACAGCAACCTTTCGTAATTTGAAATCACTCTCACCCATCTCTTTCTCCTCCTCTGTATCCCATGCCATCTCTACCTCCTCTCCCCCCACTGACTCTTCTCCTTCTGACCTTGTCAATTATTACAATAACACTCTTTCCTCTTGTCTAAACCAGTTAGCCCAACTCAAAACTGTTTCTGTCTCCTTCTCCACTTCTGCCCCCTGGTACACTCCTGATCTCAATATTCTCAAAAAGAAACGCAGACTATTAGAACGCCTTCACAAGAAAACCCCACTCACCATTCATGCCCATCATTACAAAGACTTTGTCACATTCTACAACTCTGCACTCAATAAGGCTTGTTCGAAATTCTTCTCTGATCTGATACACTCTAATTCCTCTAACCCCCGCACCCTCTTTTCCACTTTTACAAAACTGATCAAACCTAAAGACAGCATCTCCGCAACATTCTCCACAGACAAATGCAATAGCTTTCTTATCTCCTTTCACTCCAAAGTTCAGTCTATACACAACTCACTCACCTCCACCATCTCCTCTTCTTCCTCCGCAGAACCTGATTTTTCTCCACCCACATCTCAAAGTTTTACACCTTTCTCTCCTCTGTCCTCCTCTGACTCTGCGCAACTCCTCTCATCCATTAAATTTTCCAGCTGCCCTCTTGAACCCATTCCTTCCTCTTTTCTAAAACCCTGCATCCTCACCCCTCTTATCACCTCAGTTATCAATACTTCCCTTACCTCTGTTCCATCACAACTCAAACTTGCCTCCATCACACCACTTTTGAAAAAAACCTGGCCTCAACCAGGACAATCTTAACAACTTCAGACCCATATCGAACCTTCCTCTGCTTTCTAAAATTCTGGAACGTGCTGTCGCCACCCAACTCCAACACCACCTCCATTCCAATAATCTGTTTGAACTATTTCATTCTGGATTCTGCACCCACCACAGCACAGAAACTGCCCTCCTCAAAGTCACCAATGATCTGCTCCTTGCTGCTGACTCTGGTTCCCTGTCCTTGTGCTTCTCCTCGACCTCTCTGCTGCCTTTGATACCATCCATCATTCCATCCTTCTCCATCGTTTACAGTCCATTGGCATCTCTGGTACTGCTCTGCAATGGTTCATCTCCTCCCTCTCCGACCATCATCATTTTGTCTTCACAAACAATACTAGATCATTCACTGCCCCTGGCACCCATGGAGTTCCCCAAGGTTCGGTGCTTGGTCCCCTTCTGTTTATTACCTACATGCTTCCTCTTGGCCAGATCATTCGTCACCATGGACTCAAATTTCACTGTTATGCTGACGACACACAACTCTACATTTCCACTAAATCCATCACCCCCGTCATCCTTTCCTCCATATTCAACTGTTTTCTAAAATTCAATACAAATAAAACAGAACTCCTAATCATTGGGCCCAAACCATTTCTCCCTCCCCCTGTCCAGAACATTTCGCTCCTCCTCGATGATCACCATGTCACTCCTTCCCCCTCTGTTCGTAACTTAGGCATCATCATGGACCCCACCCTCTCCTATAAAGCCCACATTAATCATGTCACCAAGACTTCCTATTTCCACCTCTACAACATTGCTCGTCTTCGCCCTTCACTCTCCCTCCCCACAGCAGAAGTACTCATTCATTCATTCATCACCTCCAGACTTGATGATTACTGCAATAGTCTCCTCTTCGGCCTTCCTTCCACACAGCTGCAAAAACTACAGAACATTCAGAACCCTGCCGCCCACCTTCTAACTCACACCCGCTCTAGGGAACATATCATCCCAATCCTCAAACAGCTTCACTGTCTCCCTGTTCTTTACTGTATTCAGTTTAAACTACTTCTCCTTACCTTCATAACCTGGCCCCTCCTTACCTTTCACACCTCCTACAACAGCACTCGTCATCTCCTCCTCATGCCAAACCGTCCGCACCAAGCATCGGACCTTGGGCGACCGAGCCTTCGCGGCCGCCGCCCCTCAACTTTGGAACTCTCTCCCACTACTCATCAAGAATTCTGTCACACTATCCACATTCAAATTCCGTCTTAAAACACATCTCTTTAAACTGGCTTTCGCTTAGTTTCTATTAGTTTTTATTTATTTATCTATTTATTTTTTGGTTTTATTTTTATTTATTTTTATGCAATGATTTTTTATCTGTTGTGTAAAGCATCTTTGAGTGTCCAAAAAAGTGCTATATAAGTTTGAGGTATTATTATTATTATTAGATTTAATCAAGGGCCAAATTCTGACCTGGGCACCAAGCTGAGGGCCAGAGTAAAATGGTAAATGGACTGCGCTTATATAGCGCTTTTCCACCTTCATGGTTCAAAGCGCTTTACATTAGCTTCACATTAGCTTCACATTCACCCAACTGTAACAGTTTGTTTTTAACTAACCTGACCATAGTCTTTCTCAAACAGGAATGTTTTCAACCTAATTTTAAATGTAGAGACTGTGTCGACCTCTTTAATATTAAATTAAGCTGATTCCATCAGACAGTAACCATGGTAACTAAAGGCTCTAGCTCCATCAGACAGTAACCATGGTAACTAAAGGCTCTAGCTCCATCAGACAGTAACCATGGTAACTAAAGGCTCTAGCTCCTACTGTACTTTTACAAACCCTGGGAACTTTCAATAAACCTGCATTCTGAGAACGAAGGGTTCTATTGGGTTGGTACGGAACCAGATCATCTTTAAGATAAGAGGGGCCCATACCATTAACCCCTGACCCCTAACCCTAACCCATACCATTAATGGTTTTATATGTAAGGAGGAGGATTTTAAATTTAATTCTAAACTCAACTGGTAGCCAGTGAAGGGTTTGGAGCACAGGGGTGATAGGGTTAGGGGTCAGGGGTCAGGGTTTGGAGCACAGGGGTAATAGGGTTAGGGGTCAGGGGTCAGGGGTCAGGGTTTGGAGCACAGGGGTGATGTGTTCTCTTCTCTTTGATCCTGTTAATAATCTTGCTGCTGCATTTTGAACCAGTTGAAGCTTTTTAGGGAATATTTAGGACACACTACAAGTAAGGAGTTACAATAATCTAATCGTGATGTAACAAATGCATGAATTAATTTTTCTGCAGTCGTTTTAGACAGAATATTCCTAATTTTGGCTAATGTTGCACAGGTGAAAGAAGGTTGTTCTACATGTTTGGTTAATGTGCCTTGACCTCTGACCCCTGACCCTTTGAATGAAAGATCTGGATCAAATAAAACTCCTAAATGTTTAACTGTGTCACTGGGTGTTCCACTTAAGTTGTCTACAGTAACTATCTGGTCAGTTAGGGAGTCTGTGGCATTTTTAGGACCAATTATAACGACTTCAGTTTTTTCAGGGTTCAATAAAAGATAATTGTCACTCATCCAATTCTTTATGTCTTGGACACAAGTACTTAGTTTATCTATTTGTCTGGTCTGATCAGGTTTAATCGATAAATATGTGTGTGTCATCTGTATAACAATGAAAATTTATGCCATGATTTCTAATGATGTTACCTAAAGGGAGCATATATAGTGTGACTGAGCTCTGAGCTATAGTGGTGACTGAGCTCCTCACCCTATCCCTAAGGGTGCGCCCAGCCACTCTACGGAGGAAACTCATTTCGGCCGCTTGTATCCGGGATCTTTTCCTTTCGGTCATGACCTAAAGCTCATGACCATAGGTGAGGGTAGGAACGTAGATTGACCGGTAAATCAAGAGCTTCGCCTCTCGGCTCAGCTCCTTCTTCACCACGACGGACCGATACAACGTCCGCATCACTGCAGACGCTGCACCGATCCGCCTGTCAATCTCCCGTTCCATCCTTCCCTCACTCGTGAACAAGACCCCAAGATACTTAAACTCCTCCACTTGGGGCAAGGACTCCCCACCAACCCGGAGGGGGCAAGCCACCCTTTTCCGGTCAAGAACCATGGCCTCAGATTTGGAGGTGCTGATCCTCATCCCGCTCGCTTCACACTCAGCTGCAAACCGTCCCAGTGCACGCTGCAGGTCCATGTTTGAGGAGGCCAACAGGACAACATCATCTGCAAAAAGCAGAGATGAGATCTTGTGGTCCCCAAACCGGACCCCCTCCGGCCCCTGGCTGCGCCTAGAAATTCTGTCCATAAATATTATGAACAGAACCGGTGACAAAGGGCAGCCCTGCCGGAGTCCAACATGCACCTGGAACAGGTCTGACTTACTGCCGGCAATGCGAACCAAGCTCCTGCTTCGGTCATACAGGGACCGGACTGCCCTTAGCAAAGGGCCCCGGACCTCATACTCCCAAAGCACCCCCCACAGGACATCTCGGGGGACACGGTCGAACGCCTTCTCCAAATCCACAAAACACATGTGGACTGGTTGGGCGAACTTCCATGACGCCTCGAGCACCCGATGGAGGGTATAGAGCTGGTCCAGTGTTCCACGACCAGGACGGAACCCGCATTGTTCCTCCTGAATCCGAGGTTCGACTATCGGCCGAATCCTCCTCTCCAGTACCCTGAAATAGACTTTCCCGGGGAGGCTGAGGAGTGTGATCCCCCTGTAGTTGGAACACACCCTCCGGTCCCCCTTCTTAAAAAGGGGGACCACCACCCCGGTCTGCCACTCCAGAGGTACTGTCCCCGACTGCCACGCGATGTTACAGAGACGTGTCAACCAAGACAGTCCCTGCACATCCAGAGACTTAAGGTACTCAGGGCGAATCTCGTCCACCCCCGGAGCCCTGCCACCAAGGAGCTTGCCAACCACCTCAGTGACCTCGGCTTGGGAGATGAACGAGTCCACCTCTGAGACCCCAGCCTCTGCTTCCTCTATGGAAGACGTGACAGTGGGATTGAGGAGATCCTCGACGTATTCCTTCCACCGCCCGACGATGTCCCCAGTTGAGGTCAGCAGCTCCCCACTTCCACTGTAAACAGTGTTGGTGGGGCACCGCTTTCCCCTCCTGAGCCGCCGGACGGTTTGCCAGAATTTCCTCGAGGCTGACCGGTACTCCTCCTCCATGGCCTCCCCGAACTCCTCCCAGACCCGAGTTTTTGTGGAGGCAGATGAAAACATTTTATATTAATAATTGATTGGATTTTTATAGTGCTTTTCAAGGCACCCAAAGCGCTTCACACTAGTGTTCCATTATTCATTCACTCTCACATGCTCCCTCTGGTGGTGGTAAACTACATATGTAGTCACAGTTGCCCTGGGGCAGACTGACAGAAGTGTAGCTGCCCCTCTGACCACCACCCAACATTCATACTTATTCATACACAACTGTGAGTGACACTGGAGGCAAGGAGGGTGAAGTGTCTTGCCCAAGGACACAACGGACTGACTAGGACAGAGTGGGAATTGAACTGCCAACCCTTTGATTAGTGGACAACCTGCTCTACCAACTGAGCCATGGCTGCACATATTACTGCTCAATGGAGCTTTGACTGACATTATTAACTGTCTTTTAAATGTTTGTCTCCATTTTAATTGTCTTTTAATGCATCATTTTTATTTTCTTGTTTTATGTAAAACACCTTGAATTATCCTGTACATGAAATGTGATATACAAATACATTTGCCTTGTCTATTTATGTTTACTATAGTACTGTACATACAGTACTGTATTTATGTTTACTATAGTACTGTACTACAGTACTGTATTTATGTTTACTATAGTACTGTACTACAGTACTGTATTTGTTTACTATAGTACTGTACATAAAGTACTACATTTATGTTTACTATAGTACTTTACTACAGTACTGTATTTGTTTACTATAGTACTGTACATAAAGTACTGCATTTATGTTTACTATAGTACTGTACATACAGTACTGTATTTATGTTTACTATAGTACTGTACTACAGTACTGTATTTATGTTTACTATAGTACTGTACTACAGTACTGTATTTGTTTACTATAGTACTGTACATAAAGTACTACATTTATGTTTACTATAGTACTGTACTATAGTACTGTATTTGTTTACTATAGTACTGTACTACAGTACTGTATTTATGTGTACTATAGTACTGTACATACAGTACTGTATTTGTTCCAGTGTCCTTTCATAAAAAGAATTTTCTTTCGTATTCAGAGACGAAAAATTGAGTAAAGGTTTTTTGTAACTCAGATTTTTCGTTAGCTGGATCTTTGATAAGTAGATCTACCGCTGTATGTATATATATATATATATATATATATATATATATATATATATATATATATATATATAGGTTAGGGTTAGGGTTAGGGTTAGGGTTAACCCTAACCCTAACCCTAACCTATATATATATATATATATATATATATATATATATATATATATATATATATATATATATATATATATATATATATATATATATATATTAAAGATGTCAAAGTTAATACATTAACACAACATGCGTTTCACGGATTGGATTGGACCCCTGTGACCCAGGCTGTGACCCCATGTGACCCTAGTGAGGAACAAACGGGTTCAGATGACTTTTCTGTTGCAGTTCTATTTGTATCATTTGAGTTTGAGTTGAAAAGTGATTCATAAAACTGTCTTTTTCTTCTTTGTCTTCCAGATTTTGTAGATGGAACATGTGACTTTTCTTCAGTTCCTGGTTTTTCCAACGTCAACCGTCAGTTTCCAGATTTCCAGAATTCACCTTCTGAAGGTTCTCCTCTTTTTTCTGCTCGTTCTTGACACTGCGGTGGAAACACCAGGACACAGATTGGGTTCCTTCCCTCCTGAGGGGAAACGTGGTAGGACATGAAACGCTCCAGTCTGAGCGTGCTCAGTCAAACGGCGGTGCTTTGGTGGGCCGGCGCTGGAGGTGGAAGTGGGCCCAGGTTTGGACCCTGGTGTTCCCCACAGTCTGCTTTTCATGTTTTACAACGCAGATTCAGCTCCTCAATGTGTTGTTTGTGGGAAAATGTTGCAGATCTGCAGTAAAAAGGAAAAAAAAGCATTAATCAGCGTAAACACCACCGCAGAACTTGAACTGGATGAAAAACAGCAAAACATGATCCGCTTTTAAAGGATTTCACAACAAACAACGTCCCTTAAACATGTGGATTTAAATCATGGAGGAAGAAACGCCAGCGTTTCTGAGCTAAAAGGATCTGCTTCTGCTTCTGAACATTTCAAACTTGGACTAAAACAGACGTTGGTTTGACTTTAAGCACCGTTATTTCCAACCTCAATTACTGGATCCTCAGTTACAGGATGAACTTGGATTTGAACCTTTAACCTTGACTTTTAATCTGAAGTTTAACTTTAAATCTGGACAAGTTTCAGACTGAACAGCCAAAATATGGAGATACGGTTTAAAAAGTTAAAAATACAGTCAAAGTTTGGTGTTAATGAGCAGAAATGAATGTTAATGAACACATAATAAACAGTTATTAATGTTAATAACAAACATTACAAAAATCCATAATAACTTTGAAGTCGAAGTTAATGTTAGTCAGTATTTACTAAATGTTTTGACTGAAAATTAAAGGTCATAGGTTCATAACATTTGACACTCTATACGTTAATTCACTTTAGTTAAGTGACTTACCTCTTAATAAAAGTGTAAAAAACCCATTAATTATTCAGTAATTATTGGCTGCACAGCAAATAAATCTGGAGTTACAGGTTAAAAAGTGAAAAATAAAGTCAAAGTTCAGTGTTAATGAGCAGAAAAATACACCTTTTATTACTGTAGATAAAGTTAATAACTGCGTAGTAAAGCACTTTAGTGCATAATAAAGGTTTTACTAGTGATGTTAAAAGAAACTAACCTTAATAAACAGTTATTAATGTTAATAAACATTTAAAAAAGGAATGATACGTTTTAAGCTCTAATTGTTAATTTGCTTTAGTAAAGTGACTTTCTTCTTTATAAAAATGTAAAAAGCATGAATTATTTAGTTTAATGAATAAAGTGAAAGGTTCTAATCTCCCCAAACATAAATAAGATCAGCTGTTGTTTTATTAAACCCATTAGAGGACGTTAATGTGAATAAAACCAGTTTACGTTGAATAAATGACCTGAGCTCCTTCACAAACAGCTTCAGTCTGAAACATTTTCCAAACCTGAGGGTGAAGTTCTGAGCATGCTCTCTGGAGGCTCCGCCCCTGGTGGTGGTGGGGGGGTCCGGGCCCCTGGGCCGGGGGGCCTACTGCGCTGGCTGTGGCTACGGCTGTGGTGGCGGCGGGGGACGCTGGTGTTCGCTCTGCTGTGGTTCGGATCCTGGTTGTTCCTGAACGGGCTGGTTCTGGTCCAACGAAGCATCATGTCTGACTACTGCAGTGACAGCAAGAGCAGGAGGATACTCACTACGCTGGTGAGTGAGTACACACTCACTACACACACACAGAACTGCAGCAACAGCAAGAGCAGGAGGATCAGGGTCTCGAGTCCAACACTGGGTGAACACTAGGAAAAACACTAGGTGAACACTAGGCCAACACTGTGTGAAAACTAGGCCACGTTCACGGTGGCCCTGGTGGCTCTCTGGGGGCGGCGCCCTGTAGCTCCAACGGCCCAGGGTGGGGGGTGCCCTGTTGGCTTGGCCCTGTCTTGCCGTGATTGCTATTCTGGGCTCCGGGATCCTTCACACTTGCATGGGTGATCGGGTCTTGCCAGCGGCTGTGGTTCAGTTGGTAGAGTGGGTCGCCCAATGACCGAGAGGTTGGCGGTTTGCGTCCCGGCTCTGGCTGTCCACATGTCGTCCTTGGGCAAGACACTGAATCCTGACTTAGGCCCCCAGTAGGACTTACCGTAGACCTTAGAAACCTACTGGTGTATGAGTGTGTGTGTGAATGGGTGAATGAGAGGCTAATGTAAAGCGCTGTGAGCACCATGAAGGTGGAAAAGAACTATATAAATGCAGTCCATTTACCATTTACTACCGAGTCCCATTTCAGTGAATGATGGGACCCACCAGAATGTGCTGAGAATCTCTCCAGAATTTCTACCCTAAACTCATTCTCTTCTTGCACTAGTGTCCTCTTCTGGCCTGTTCTATTCTATTCTATTCTATTGCATTCTATTATATACTATCAAGTCATCCACAACTATGGTGCTCACTACCATTTTTGTTTAATTATTTATTTAGTGAATCTCTCCTTCTTTTGTGCTGTGTTGGTTTTCTTCCCTTTTTTCAATTTATTTATTTATTTTTATTGATGGACAGTTAGTAGTTGGGAATAACACACCACCTTACAATTTTTAACTGTAGTAGCACCGCCTGTTAATTTCTGTCCCCGTTCGTCCTGTCCAGTCTTTGTTTCCCCCACACATCACTGAGGTGTAGCACTGCCCTCCCTGGCTTATAATAGAGAGTTCTAATAAAGGATGTCTGCTCAGCTTTCAGGGAGGACCGCTGATGGTCACACACATGCACTAAATATTAAAATATTTGGCTGCAAACTGCAACTAAAATATGTGGAGTTAAACAATGAGAACAAATGCAGACAAAAAAAGGTGAACTCAAGGCCAACACTCGGGTGCAACACTAGTTGAACACTAAGTGAACACTAGGCCAACACTAGGTGAACACTAGGCCAACACTTGGTGAGCACTAGGCCAACACTAGGTGAACACTAGGCCAACACTTGGTGAACACTAGGCCAACACTAGGTGAACACTAGGTGAACACTCGGCCAACACTTGGCCAACACTAGGTGAACACAGAGCAAACACAAGGCCAACACTGGGTGAACAATAGGCCAACACTAGGTGAGAACTAGGCCAACACAAGGTGAGCACTAAGCCAACACTCGGCCAACACTGGGTCAAGACTAGGCCAACAGTCGCTGAAAACTATGCAGACACTGAGAGAACACTAGACCAACACTAGTTTAACACATAGCCAACACTAGGGCAACACTGGGTGAGCAATAGGCAAACACTAGGCCAACAGTAGGTGAACACTAGGTGAACACTAGACCAACACTAGGTGAACACTAGACCAACACTGGGTGAACACCAGACCACCACTAGTTGAACACTGGGCCAACACTAGGTAAACACATGGCCAAAACTAGGCCAACACGGGGTGAACACTAGGCCAACAGTAGGTGAACACGAGGCCAACACTATGTGAACACTTGGCCAACACTAGGTGAACACATGGCCAACACTGGGTGAACACTAGACCAACACGAGGCAAACACTGGGTGAGCACTAGACAGAAACTAGGTGAACACTAGGCCAACACTATGTGAACACTAGGACAACACTCGGGCCAACACTAGTTGAACCATATGCCAACACTAGGCCAACAGTAGGAGAACAATAGACCAACACTAGGTGAACACTAGGCCAATACTGGGTGAACACCAAACCACCACTAGTTGAACACTAGGCCAACACTAGGTGAACAGTAGGCCAACACTCGGGCCAACACTAGTTGAAAACTAAGTGAACACTAGGCCAACACTAGGTGAACACTAGACCAACACTAGGTGAACACTAGGCCAACACTTGGGCCAACACTAGTTGAAAACTAAGTGAACACTAGGCAAACACTAGTTGAAAACTAACTAAACACAAGCCCAACACTAGGTGAACACTATGTGAACACTGGGCCAACACTAGGTGAGCACTAAGCCAACACTCGGCCAACACTGGGTCAAGACTAGGCCAACAGTCACTGAAAACTATGCAGACACTGAGAGAACACTAGACCAACACTAGTTTAACACATAGCCAACACTAGGGCAACACTGGGTGAGCAATAGGCAAACACTAGGCCAACAGTAGGTGAACACTAGGTGAACACTAGACCAACACTAGGTGAACACTAGACCAACACTGGGTGAACACCAGACCACCACTAGTTGAACACTGGGCCAACACTAGGTAAACACATGGCCAAAACTAGGCCAACACGGGGTGAACACTAGGCCAACAGTAGGTGAACACGAGGCCAACACTACGTGAACACTTGGCCAACACTAGGTGAACACATGGCCAACACTGGGTGAACACTAGACCAACACGAGGCAAACACTGGGTGAGCACTAGACAGAAACTAGGTGAACACTAGGCCAACACTATGTGAACACTAGGACAACACTCGGGCCAACACTAGTTGAACCATATGCCAACACTAGGCCAACAGTAGGAGAACAATAGACCAACACTAGGTGAACACTAGGCCAATACTGGGTGAACACCAAACCACCACTAGTTGAACACTAGGCCAACACTAGGTGAACAGTAGGCCAACACTCGGGCCAACACTAGTTGAAAACTAAGTGAACACTAGGCCAACACTAGGTGAACACTAGACCAACACTAGGTGAACACTAGGCCAACACTCGGGCCAACACTAGTTGAAAACTAAGTGAACACTAGGCAAACACTAGTTGAAAACTAACTAAACACAAGCCCAACACTAGGTGAACACTATGTGAACACTGGGCCAACACTAGGTGAACACTAGGCCAACACTCGGGCCAACACTAGTTGAAAACTAAGTGAACACTAGGCCAACACTAGTTGAAAACTAACTAAACACTAGCCCAACACTAGGTGAACACTATGTGAACACTGGGCCAACACTAGGTGAACACTAGGCCAACACTCGGGCCAACACTAGTTGAAAACTAAGTGAACACTAGGCCAACACTAGGTGAACACTAGACCAACACTAGGTGAACACTAGGCCAACACTCGGGCCAACACTAGTTGAAAACTAAGTGAACACTAGGCAAACACTAGTTGAAAACTAACTAAACACAAGCCCAACACTAGGTGAACACTATGTGAACACTGGGCCAACACTAGGTGAACACTAGGCCAACACTCGGGCCAACACTAGTTGAACACTAAGTGAACACGAGGCAAACACTAGGTCAACACTTGACCAACAATAGATGAACACTAGGCCAACAGTAGGTGAACATATGGCCAACACTAGGTGAACACTAGGCCAACACCATGTGAACAATAGGCCAACACTAAGTGAACACCAGGCCAACACTTGGTGAGAACTAGGCCAAGACAAGGTGAGCACTAAGCCAACACTCGGCCAAAACTGGGTCAAGACTAGGCCAACACTTTTTGAATGCTATGCAAACACTGAGAGAACACTAGACCAACACTATTTGAACACATAGCCAACACTAGGGCAACACTGGGTGAGAAATAGGACAACACAAGAACAACAGTAGGTGAACACTAGGTGAAGACTAGACCAAGACTAGGTGAACACTGGGTGAAAACTATGTGAACACTAGACCAACACTGGGTGAACACTAGACCAACAGTAAGTGAACACTTGGCCAACACTGGGTGAACACTAGACCAACACTAGGCAAACACTGGGTGAACACTAGACCAACAGTAAGTGAACACATGGCCAACACTGGGTGAACACTAGACCAACACTAGGCAAACACTAGGTGAGCACTAGGCCAACAGTAGGTGAGCATTAGGTGAACACTCGGGCCAACACTAGTTGAACACTAACTGAACATAGGACCACACGAGGTGAACCATAGGCCAACACTAGGCCAACAGTAGGTGAACACTAGACCAACACTAGGTGAACACTAGGCAAGTACTAGGTGAACAATAGACCAACACTGGGTGAACACTAGACCACCACTAGTTGAACACTAGGGCAACACGAGGTGAACACGAGGCCACCACTCGGGCCAACACTAGGCCAACACTGGTTGAACTCTAGGCCAACACTAGGTGAGCACTAGGCCAACAGTAGGCCAACACTAGCCCAACAGTAGGTGAACACTATATCAACACTAGGTGAACACTAGGCCAACACTGAGTGAACATTAGGCCAACACTTGGTGAACACTAGACCCACACTAGGTGATCACTAGACCAACACTAGGTGAACAGTATGCTAACATTACGTGAACACTAAGTGAACACTAGGTCAACACAAGGCCAACACTAGGCCTACACTGGATGACCACTAGGCCAACACTAGGTGAACACTAATTGAACACTAGGCCAACACTGAGTGAACATTAGGCCAACACTTGGTGAACACTAGACCCACACTAGGTGATCACTAGACCAACACTAGGTGAACACTATGCTAACACTACGTGAACACTAAGTGAACACTAGGCCAACACTAGGTGAACAATAGGCCAACACTATGTGAACACTAGACCAACCCTTGGTGAACACAGTCAATTTTCGGGCCAACACTGGTTGAACTCTAGGCCAACACTAGGTGAGCACTAGGCCAACAGTAGGCCAGCACTAGGCCAACAGTCAGTGAACACTCGGTGAACACTAGACCAACACTCGGTGAACACATGGCGAACACTAGGTGAACACTAGGCCAACGCTATGTGAACAATAGGCCAATACTAGGTGAACACTAGGCCATCACTAGGTGAGCACTAGGCCAACACTCGGCCAACACTGGGTCAAGACTAGGCCAACACTAGGTGAACACTCAGCCAACACTAGGCCAACACTAGGTGAACACTATGCAAACACCGGGTGAACACTCGCCCAACACTCGGTGAGCACTAGACCAAGACTGGGTCAAGTCGAGGCCAACACTAGGTGAACACATAGCCAACACTAGGCCAACACTGGGTGAACACTAGCCCAACACTAGGTGAACACTAGGCTGACACTAGGCCAACAGCAGGTGAACACCAGGTGAACACTAGGTTAAGACAAGACCAGCACTAGATGAACACTAGGCCAACACTAGGTGATCACTATGTCAATACTACTTGAATGCTAGACCAACATTAGGTGAACACTAGACCAACACTAGATGAACACCCCTTTTTTCTTTTAGTGGAATCATAAATGATCAATATGTAAACAAGGGAAGTCTGGGCTGTTTTGCTGAGGCTGCTGACCCCACGACCCAAAACGGGAGATGACAAGTAGGAGGACAAGTACATCTGTGATCATAGTGTCCTACATCTGATGGAGTACGTACTGAGTGTCCATGAATAATCACTGTCAATGTTAAGTTTAATGATTTTTACCGTATTTTCACACTATAAAGTGAGCTGGATTATAAGGAGCATTAAGTGAAGATAAACACTAACAATAACTATAAACCTTGTTGAGTTGGAACAGAACAAAACACACTCTGATTCTGATTAATCAAACTTTAACAGAGTCTAAATTATGAGATAAAAAGTCAAAACTATGTGATTTAAGATCCACTTTTTAGAGCGTTTTTCTGTGATTTTTTTCAATTTCTCACTTATGTGAATGATAATCTTTGGTTCTCTAAAAAAATCACTTTTCCTTCTCTGGGTCACAGCCGTAAACTACACAAAACATAGACATTTTCCCAACGGAAAACTCACTGGGCTTCACTTCCTTCCCTCCATCTGAAAATTGCACACTGACTATAGAGCAATGTGACGTCATGTGAAACCAACCTATTGACGGGAATTTTCTCTGTGAAAACATTTGGTGATTATGAGAATGCGCAGAAGAACGTGGGAGCCCAATGTGACGGAACGTCTGGATTGACAGGATACCGGCCCCCCAAAGACCCGCCCATTCAGGACAGACAAACTCACACTGCGGAAGGGAAGACAAACATCTAATAAAGAGGGGACAGCAGGTGGGACAAATGAGGGAAATGAACAAGGATGAGACACACCTGTGACAGGAAGAAAAGCAAGACAAGGGGACATGAATCCACATGACAAAATAAAAGCCTCAAACACTAAGAAAGAGAAAAAACAGAAAAACTAGACATGACATGACACTGCAAACTGGAGTCAGAACATAAAGAAATAAAGGCTGATGTAAACATGCTAGGGTATGTCCATATATGGACGTTCTGGGATTATGGCCCATCAGCCTGGAACTTCACTGCTGGCATTTTCCAGGTCCAGAAGCAGAAGCTGCTTTTGGGAAATAAACACATGCAGACAGTTAATCCAGTTTCCAGGCTCATATTAAACTTCTGTCAGATCCAAAGTGGAAACTGATCAAATCCTAAATAAACACTGGAATCCAAAGTCAACAAACGATGAATGTTTATTCAACAACAGCTTCATCTGTCTGCGTCTGGAAAACTGGAAAACTTGGATGTTTCACTTCCAGTCAACAAGCAGATGGAGCTAGAAGTATCTGAGTACAAGTACTGAGTGGGGTACTCACTAAACTGAGTACTTACTGAACTGAGTACTCGCAAAGCTAAGTACCTCCTAAACTGAGTACTCACTAAAATGAGTACTCGTTAAACTGAGTACTGATTAAACTGAGTACCCGCTAAACGAAGTAACCGCTAAACCGAGTACGCGCTAAACTGAGTACTCACTAAACTGAGTACTCACTAAAGTCAGTACTATGACTCAATAAAGCACAGTTTAAATACTTTGATATTTTTCTGTTTTTTTCTGCTTAAATAAATAAATAAATCCATAGCAAAAAACAAATAAATTAAAATAAAAATGCAGTTTTACTTAATTAAAATTGATGAGTTCTATTTTTTCTTTTACTTCAGTAACACAGTTTAATTAGTACTTTTACCAGAGTAGTAGTAGTTGTATGTATACAATAGTACAGAATGGTAGTACTTTTCCCAGCTGATGCAGTAGTTGTACTTGTACTGCAGTACCTTTCCCAGCTGATGCAGTAGTTGTACTTGTACCCTTTTGTGCAGTTCTATAAACAAAGCTTGGTGGTGCGTTCACTGACTGACAGTTAATCCGTTGAACACAGTACTGCTCAGCTTCCTTCAGTCGTTGTTGGGACTTGTCCGCTCTGCTTCAGGTGTCATAATAACCACAGTTAAAGTCTGTCAATCTGCGCATTTCCTGTCAGATCATCCTTTGACCTTTGACCCCGTCCGTCAAACAGCTGGCGATGAAACGTCGTTTCAGCTGATACTTGAAGCCTTTTGAGTGAAGAGTGTACAACGAAGTTACGATGACGTAACGACATGTGAAGAAAAACAGTCTACGGCTGTTTTAGCAAAAGAATAAAAGCTTTACATCTGAACTTAAGACTTTTTTCTATTTAAGTGTTTTACATGTTTACATGTTCTGTCCATACTCACTCAACTCAATAAAACACATAATTCACACATTAACCTACTTTTAAAGGATTTATTTTTGGAAGTTTTTGACATTTTTCAGTTTTATGGTTTCATTAAATATTTCATCCATACCAAAAAAATAAAAATAAAGATGCAGTTTTACTTCATTACAATTGATGAGATGTATTTTTTGAGTGAAGGGTTTACATTGGTCCAGAGATTGGTTGGGAGAGATTATTGTAATCACTGTGTGTGTGTGTGTGTGTGTGTGTGTGTCCAGACAGACATATCATGCTATAACTCAATGAATACGAGTGGCTCCAGTTAGATGAATATATGGATGTCGCCCTGGAAACATCATCAAAGGGGGAAGTGGACCAGACTTTTATCATCTGTATCAGTGCAGAGCGTTTTGGTATTAAACAACCAAAGGCCAAGACCTCAGCGAGGCCAAACAGGTGACAAAATAAGATTACAGCACTCAGGAAAGATGTGAAGACCCTGAAGCAACGATTTAAGAAGGCAGGTGAGGAAGATAGGCCAGCACTGGCAGAGCTCCGAGACATCGTCGCAAAGAGGCTCATCTCCCTTGGAGCGGAACATCAGCCAATCCCTGCGCAGGTGGCTGGGCCTGCCAAAGAGCCTGAGCTGCATTGCCCTTCATGGGCACACCAACAAGCTGCAGCTCCCACTCTCAGGTCTGACAGAAGAATTTAAAGTAACAAGAGCTTGGGAGGTGTTACTGTACAGAAACTCAACAGACACCAGAGTTTCCTCTGCAGACATTGAAGTTAAGGCCAGAAGGAAATGGCGAGCAAAGGAGGCAGTTCAGCAGGCAGAGGCAAGGTTGCAGCATGTTGTGTTGGTGGGTTTGGTAGAAGTTGGGGAACGGGACTCGGCTACCATAAAACACCACGCTACGACAAAGCCAGAGGGAGGGACAGGCGGCAGTTGATCCAAGGTGAGGTCTAAGCAGAGGTGGAGGAGTGGCAAAGCAAGGCCCTCAATCAACAGGGAAAATCACCTGGACAGAACTCTGGAGATCAGAACCAGCAAGACTCAAGTTCCTGATCCAGTCAGTGTATGACGTCCTCCTGAGTCCTTCCAATCTGCATCGCTGGGGCCTGGCAGAAACACCAGCGTGCCCACTGTGCCCTGCAGGGGATCGCTGGAGCACATCCTAAACTACTGCCCAAAGGCACTGGGAGAGGGGAGGTACAGATGGCATCACGACCAAGTGATGGCAGAAGGCAGACAACTGAAGACGACTACAGACAGACTGAAGGCAGTAGCTGTGCTGGAATTCAGTGGAGTAAGCACCAGCCCACAGCGAGTCCAAATATCACCTTTGTTAGGGCTGGTGAGAAACCTCCATCACAGCCAAAGGTCTCAGGTGGTCTCTTAACCACATCAGGCAGCTGAAAGTGGACCTGGGGAGGCAGCACAACACCAGCACAACACTTAGGCTGGACATGGTCTTAACATCTGATGGTACAAACCAAGTGGTGCTACTGGAACTCACAGTACCCAAGGAAGACCGGATCGAGGTGGATTATGAAAGGAAGAAGGGGAAATATCTGGAACTGGTGTAGGAATGCAGGCTGAAGGGGTCGAGGGCACGCTGCGAGCCAATTGAGGTCGGCTGCAGAGGATTTCCAGTACATAGCTTACACCGAGAACCGAGAGGCGAGAACAAGCCTTGGAATGAGGGGGGCTCAAGAGAGGAAAGCCATGAAGAAGATCAGTGAGGCATCTGAGAAAGCCTCCAGGTGGTTGTGGATAAAGGACCAGGACTGAAACACCCCAGGACTAAAACACCTCAGGACTGAAACATCACTGGACTGAAACACCCCAAGATTGAAAGACACCTCGACTGAAACACCCCAGGGCTGAAACACCTCAAGACTAAAACACCCCAGGACTGAAACTCCCCAGGACTAATACACCCCAGGACTGAAACACGCCAGAACTGAAACACCTCAAGACTAAAACACCCCAGGACTGAAACTCCCCAGGACTAATACACCCCAGGACTGAAACACCCCAGAACTGAAACACCTCAAGACTAAAACACCCCAGGACTGAAACACCTCAAGACGGAAACAGCCCAGGACTGAAACAGCCCAGGACTGAAACACCTCAGGACTGAAACTCCCCAGGACTAATACACCCCAGGACTGAAACACCCCAGAACTGAAACACCTCAAGACTAAATCACCCCAGGACTGAAACACCTCAAGACTGAAACACCCCAGGACTGAAACTCCCCAGGACTAATACACCCCAGGACTGAAACACGCCAGAACTGAAACACCTCAAGACTAAAACACCCCAGGACTGAAACTCCCCAGGACTAATACACCCCAGGACTGAAACACCCCAGAACTGAAACACCTCAAGACTAAAACACCCCAGGACTGAAACACCTCAAGACGGAAACAGCCCAGGACTGAAACAGCCCAGGACTGAAACACCTCAGGACTGAAACTCCCCAGGACTAATACACCCCAGGACTGAAACACCCCAGAACTGAAACACCTCAAGACTAAATCACCCCAGGACTGAAACACCTCAAGACTGAAACACCCCGGGACTAAAACACCTTAGGACTGAAACACCTCAAGACTAATACACCCCAGGACTGAACCACCCTTGGACTGAAACTCCCCAGGACTGAAACACCCCAGGACTGAAACACCCCAGGATTGAAACACCCCAGGATTGAAACACCCCAGGACTGAAACTCACCAAGACTGAAACACCCCAGGATTAAAACACCTAAAGACTGAAACACCCTCAGACTGAAACACCTCAAGACTGAAACACCCCAGGACAAACACCCCAGGACTGAAACACCCCAAGACTGAAACACTCCAGGACTGAAACACCCCAAGACTGGAACACTCCAGGACTTAAACACCCCAGGACTGAAACACCTCAAGACTGAAACACCCCAGGACTGAAACTCCCCAGGACTAATACACCCCAGGACTGAAACACCCCAGAACTGAAACACCTCAAGACTAAAACACCCCAGGACTGAAACACCTCAAGACTGAAACACCCCAGGACTAAAACACCTTAGGACTGAAACACCCCAAGACTGAAACACCTCAAGACTAATACACCCCAGGACTGAACCACCCTTGGACTGAAACACCCCAGGATTGAAACACCCCAGGACTGAAACACCTCAAGACTAAAACACCCCATGACTGAAACTCCCCAAGACTGAAACACTCCAGGATTAAAACACCTAAAGACTGAAACACCCTCAGACTGAAATACCTCAAGACTGAAACACCCCAGGACAAACACCCCAGGACTGAAACACCCCAGGACTGAAACACCTCAAGACTGAAACACTCCAGGACATAAACACCCCAGGACTGAAACACCCAGGGACTGAAACACCCCAGGACTAAAAATAAGGTAAATGTTTCTCCAGACTAAACGAACATTCTAACAGATGCAGTGATTGTGCTGAATATTGACTGAACTGGTGGGTGTTTGTAAAAGCTGACGATTACAGTCTGTACAAACAGCTCCAGGCTGTTGCTTTACTGTCCTATGCTGCAACCAGCCTGAATATTTCATGAGGCGAATCATAGTTTGACACAACGCCGCCTCCACCACTTTGTGCTGAGCTGTTTTGTCTGCAGGCTTTGAAACCTATCAAAACGCTGTTCACGGGCAGCGAACGGTGGCGAACAGCGACCAGCAGCGACCCGGTTTAAAGAGAGCGTGTTGAACAGATGAAAAAGCAGAAAACACATTGAGAAACCAAGGTGACGCCATGGAAACCAAGCCTCTGGCGTGAAGGCTGGATTCACCTGCGGTGAAAACACACAAACCTAAAAGTCTAAAGTCTCAGTCACTAAACACTAACAGATTTAATCCATATATTAGTTTCACTGTCAGTAAATTAAAGTCACCTTATAGTCCAGAAAATACACTGATCCTGGTCTGACTAGGACTAACACTGACCCTGGTCTGACTATGTGTAGGATGACCTCAGATCTCAGTCTTGTTAAATGTGTGAACGTCAAATTTCCTATTTGCAGCGAAGGCGCAGTGGTGGTTTGGGGTCAGTGGTGACTTCACAGTAAACGCTGGTTGACGTTGACACTCACAGGATGTTGTCATTGGTATTCAGGGCTGGTCTCAGTCCTGCCGTCTCTGTTCTTATCTGTCCTGGCTGCTCTTCGTCCTTTCCGACCTTCTGTTCCTCCTCCTCCTCCTCTTGTCTTCCAGCCGCCGCCGCTGTGTTTGAATACAGATCAACAAACTGAGGCGGTTATCGGGAGTGATAAGAGCTCGTAAACAACAATCTGAAGACCAACAACTGGGTACAAATAAGTTACCCTGAGTGGCTTGTGTTCACCTTCAACTGAAACAACTCCTGAAAAACTTCAGGTCAAAGCCAACGACTTCAGATCTGATGTTCTACCTCCTGACATCTACGTCCAACCTTTACTCATCCTTCCAGGGTCCTAGTCAGACCAGGGTCAGTGTTATTCCTAGTCAGACCAGGGTCAGTGTTAGTCCTAGTCAGACCAGGGTCAGTGTTAGTCCTAGTCAGACAAGGGTCAGTGTTAGTCCTAGTCAGACCAGGGTCAGTGTTAGTCCTTGTCAGACCAGGGTCAGTGTTAGTCATAGTCAGACCAGGGTCAGTGTTAGTCCTAGTCAGACCAGGGTCAGTGTTAGTCCTAGTCAGACCAGGATCAGTGTATTTTCTGGACTATAAGGTGACTTTAATTTACTGACAGTGAAACAAATATATTGATTAAATCTGTTAATGTTTAGTGACTGAGAATTTAGACTTTTTATCTGATAATTATGACTATTTTATCTCATAAGTTAAACTTTTTTCTCATAATTTTGACTTTTTCTTACATCATTGTTACTTTTTCTCTCCTAATTTTTACTTTCTGTCACCGAATTTTTACTCTTTATCTCATAATTTAGACTTTTTATCATATGATTTGGACTTTCTTGTCATGACCTCTGCTCCGTTGACCTTTCCCCCAGTGCTCTCATACTCACCTGGTCCCGCACTGCGCAGCTCAGCCATCTGAGTCCTCACTCATCTCACCTGTTTCATGACATTTCTATGTCATAAGTTAAACTTTTCTCTCATAATTTAAACTTTTTTTTCCACAATTGTGACTTTTTATTGCATACATTTGACTTTTTCTCACATCATTGTTACTTTTTATCTCCTAATTTAGACTTTTTGTCGCATAATTTCGAGTTTTTTTTTTCACATAACTAACTTTTGATCTCAACTTACACAAAAAACACTAAATCCACAAAAAGAAATGAAGGGTGTTTGCCTAGTGTTCACATAGGGCACCTCATTGATCAGAACCGTCCCTGTGTCCTGCAGTCTGACCTTTTATTCGTCCTCCTGTGGGACCTTTATTCGTCCTCCTGTGGGACCTTTACTAGTCCTGCAGTCGGATCTTTACTCGTCCTGTAAAGTTGGGTACTGTGCATATGTTGGTACCAAGTAAATGTGTTTGTATCCTGGACCATGCAGGTCTTTCTGTGTGGAGTTTGCATGTTTCTCTCCCCGTGTCTGCATGGGTTTCCTCTTGGTGCTTTGGTTTCCCCCATCCTCTCAGGTTCTGACCATGAGTCTTGCTCTCCAGCTGGAGATGGGTCTCTGGGCACTGCCCATGGCTGCCCACTGCTCCTTACAGGTGCCCAAATGGACGAATGACGGATGGGTTAAATGCAGAGGACAAATTTCATTGTACAATGTATAATGACAAATGAAGTACTTTACCTCACCTATTATAGTTCTTCAGATACAACATATTGATACTTGTACAGAAATGTGTAACACTCGCTGTGTTTCCATTACCCTATGAAATTCACAAAATGTAAATAGCGCTGTGAAAAAACTCGTAATGAAAATGCCTGACTTTAGAAAAAACATTAAAATATCCATAAAATGTTTCCACACTTTCATTAGGTGGTTATTCAGACGTTTCAATATTCTAATATAGCACAAAAGATTTAAGGTCAATACCATGATTTTATGATTGTTTGCTGTAACAACCAGAATTAATTACATTAAATTACATTTTATTCATAATGCCCCAAATCCCAACAAAGTCGTCTCACAGGGCTCTACAGAGATGTATGAATAGTCCCAAGCATCCCCTGTCCTTAGACCCTTCCCCTGTCCTTAGACCCTCCTTCTCAGCAAGAAAAAAAACTTCCAAACCCAGTGGGAAAAAGAAGAAATCTTGAGTAGAACCACACTGAAGGACAGATCCACTCCCATGGACGACAGACTATAGATGAACGTCCATTTATAAATGAAGGAGGGGGGGCTGGTCCAGACACCAGACAGGTGAGGGAGGAAGTCTGGGGTCACAGGTCAGCACAGGACACAAGCGAGTCACAGCAGATCCTGTCGTCCATGGCTCCCCACGCAGACACTGCTGAGAGAGCTGCTACACCACGTGACTAGACATGAACAGACTTGGTATGTAAGATAAGTTATAAAAATGACAAATACAGACACGAGAGAGAGATAAAGAGCTCAGTGTCTCTACTTCCTCCATCATTCTATCTCCTAGTGCAGCTTAGGCTCAACTGTGACTTCGGTTTGTTTTTGAGTAACCTGACCATAGTTTTTCTCAAACAGGAATGTTTTCAACCTAATTTTAAATGTAGAGACTGTGTCGACCTCTTTAATATTAAATGGAGATGGTTCCATCAGACAGTAACCATGGTAACTAAAGGCTCTAGCTCCATCAGGCAGTAACCATGGTAACTAAAGGCTCTAGCTCCATCAGACGGTAACCATGGTAACTAAAGGCTCTAGCTCCATCAGACAGTAACCATGGTAACTAAAGGCTCTAGCTCCATCAGATGGTAACCATGGTAACTAAAGGCTCTAGCTCCATCAGACAGTAACCATGGTAACTAAAGGCTGTAGCTCCATCAGAAAGTAACCATGGTAACTAAAGGCTGTAGCTCCATCAGACAGTAACCATGGTAACTAAAGGCTCTAGCTCCTACTGTACTTTTAGAAACCCTAGGAACTTTCAATAAACCTGCATTCTGAGAACGAAGGGTTCTATTGGGCTGGTACGGAACCAGGTCATCTTTAAGATGAGAGGGACCCATACCATTAACCCCTGACCTCTGACCCCTAACCCTAACTCATACCATTGATGGATTTATATATAAGTAGGAGGAAAATTCAACTGGAAGCCAGTGAAGGGTTTGGAGCACAGGGGTGAAACTGGAGTCACTGGAGTTTCATCCAAGTGTCAGATTTGAGGCTTCAACTCTGAAAAAATTTCAATTCATTTATATATTTCTGTCAGAATCACAACAGTTGCATCATTACATGACTGTTTCACCGCATCTAATAATCAGGAGTTTCGTCAACGTGGAAACTGTGGCTGTAGCCCAGTGGCTCCACCCCCTGTTCTTCTGATTCCAGACTCTGACATGCTTTCGTGCTTTTATCCCAAGAACATTTTCTTTTCAGCTCAAAACAAACACAAGTGTGAGGTCTGATGGATGCAGCTGTCTGCGGTTGCTAGGCAACAGTACTGGGTTGATTGGCAGATGGTGATGCCAGATGGGAGATTGCTGATTTATGACTCGGTCACTATAGATATGGGTACTGAAAGATACTATAGGTACGGGTACTAAAAGTCACTATAGGTACGGGTACTGAAAGTTACTATAGGTACGGGTACTGAAAGATACTATACTAGGTACGGGTACTGAAAGTTACTATAGGTACTGGTACTGAAAGTTACTATAGGTACGGGTACTGAAAGATACTATACTAGGTACGGGTACTGAAAGTTACTATAGGTACGGGGACTAAAAGTCACTATAGGTACTGGTACTGAAAGTCACTATAGGTACTGGTACTGAAAGTTACTATAGGTATGGGTACTGAAAGATACTATAGGTACGGGTACTGAAAGATACTATAGGTACGGGTTTTGAAAGTCACTATAGGTATGGGTACTGAAAGTCACTATAGGTATGGGTACTGAAAGTCACTATAGGTACAGGTACTGAAAGTTACTATAGGTACAGGTACTGAAAGTCACTATAGGTACAGGTACTGAAAGTTACTATAGGTACAGGTACTGAAAGTTACTATAGGTACAGGTACTGAAAGTTACTATAGGTACAGGTACTGAAAGTTACTATAGGTACAGCACCAGGGCAAACGGTGTGTTTGTTTATTTATATTTGTTATATTGTATGAACATATTTAACTAGAGCCAAATACACTTGTTTCCATGGAAATCTTTCTTCACAATTAACATGTCCATATAAACATGACAGAAATAGATTTAATTCAGAATAAATAATTTGGGATTAAAAACCATCATGTAAATGCAGCTTTTTATTCTAATATCGTGTGGACAGATTTTCAGGGATTTGATGTTTTTGGTTTGACCGCTGCCGCCACATTTCCTTCATGTTTTACGGAATAAGTTGAAAAATAATGAGCTTATAACTTCCATATTTTTTCTTTGACTGTGTAGTTTCACATTAATGTAAAGGTGTCCAATGAAAGCCGAACCCAGAAACAACAGAATGTACCTGAGGCTGTCAGACGTGTTTTAGAAATGTCATGAATATGAAATGAGCAGCATTCAGATGAAGTTAAAAAAGAATTGTAGATTAACTCAGTGTTTGATGTTGTAATATTGACATGAGCTGAAGGAACAGAAAACCATCTCATCCACTGCAGCAGAAGATGATAATTTATGTTAAATATGGACGACTGTTGGACAGTCTGCTGCGTTTACAGCACAGATAAAAAGTCTAAACTCTCAGTCACTAAACATTAACAGATTTAATCCACATATTAGTTTCACTGTCAGTAATTCTTTTCAGTTCATCTGACCCTGGTCTGACTAGGACTAACGCTGACCCTGGTCTGACTAGGACTAACGCTGACCCTGGTCTGACTAGGACTAACGCTGACCCTGGTCTGACTAGGACTAACAATGACCCTGGTCTGACTAGGACTAACACTGACCCTGGTCTGACTAGGACTAACGCTGACCCTGGTCTGACTAGGACTAACGCTGACCCTGGTCTGACTAGGACTAACAATGACCCTGGTCTGACTATGACTAACACTGACCCTGGTCTGACAAGGACTAACGCTGACCCTGGTCTGACTAGGACTAACACTGACCCTGGTCTGACTATGACTAACACTGACCCTGGTCTGACTAGGACTAACAATGACCCTGGTCTGACTAGGACTAACACTGACCCTGGTCTGACTATGACTAACGCTGACCCTGGTCTGACTAGGACTAACGCTGACCCTGGTCTGACTAGGACTAACAATGACCCTGGTCTGACTATGACTAACACTGACCCTGGTCTGACAAGGACTAACGCTGACCCTGGTCTGACTAGGACTAACACTGACCCTGGTCTGACTAGGACTAACGCTGACCCTGGTCTGACTAGGACTAACGCTGACCCTGGTCTGACTAGGACTAACGCCGACCCTGGTCTGACTAGGACTAACGCTGACCCATGGTAGTACTGTTTACTGAGACTGGACCCTGAACTGCAGTACTTGTACTCGTTGCTGTTGAAGACAATAACTATGAATGTAATCTGCAGTTCCACAACTGCTGAGGCTGGACTTTCATTCCAGATACTTTATTTATTTCCTCATGTTGAGCCGCTGATCGTCGACCAGAGTTTCCCACCAAGAGTCCAGTATTTTTATCTGGGACCCATGACCTCATGTTGAAACCAGCGCGTCCTGGAACCCAGATCTCCAGTCAGATGTTATGTTTGGACCTGATCTGCTTCCTGTTCTGGATATTTCACTGTTCAATGATCTGAGGTCCAGCAGAACCAACACATCACCTGGGTTCCATATTCCACAACCGCAGAACCGTCTGAACGTCTGAGGCTTTTCTAACAAACTAACTAGTATTCACAGAATGTTTAACCCCGCCCCTATTTTGTGTCAATGTCCAGTTTCTATGACAACCTGTTCTTGAATTAGAGCCAATAATGTGATTTTGACCTTTCTGCTAAACATAACCTTGACCTTTGACCTTTTGCAACATTGATAATTTGGTTATATGTATATATGTGTCAGTGTGTGTAATATTATGATAATATATCCACTATTGATTAAGTTATAGCCTGATATGTCTATGTTTGACACAAACAGTGTTCCACAAGT
The DNA here is from genome assembly GCA_020466265.1 of Siphamia tubifer. Taxonomy (NCBI): domain Eukaryota; kingdom Metazoa; phylum Chordata; class Actinopteri; order Kurtiformes; family Apogonidae; genus Siphamia; species Siphamia tubifer. The sequence goes on along the minus strand of CM035802.1, from coordinate 4,437,949 downwards.
TAATTTGGACACATGTCACCTTTGACCTCCAGAAAAAGACAATTATGAGACAAAATAAGTGAAAATAATGCGATAAAATGTCAAAATAAAAGTTGATAAAAGTCGAAATATGATAAAGAGTCAAAATAATGCGATAAACACAGTGTTACAGAAGTTAATTTTGCCACATGTCACCTTTGACCTCCAGAGATCTCAAAAACTATTGGTCGTAGGTGATAACAGCAACAATGTGAATTGTATAAATCTTCATTCTGCATCATTTGGTACCAATCTGAAAGTTCTGTGACCCTCTGTTCTGGAGTTAGAACTCATTCATCATCTGAACCCACTTTATCCTCACTAGGGTCGCGGGGGTCACTGGGGGCCTAATCCAGCTACAATGGGCGAAGGCGGGGTACACCCTGTATGAGACGCCAGTTCATCGCAGGGCTGAACATATATAGACAAACAATCACTATCACATTCACACCTAAGGACAATTTTAGATTAACCAATTACCCTATCAGTGCATGTGTTTGGATGGTGGGAGGAAACCGGAGTGCCCGGCGAAAACCCACGCGGACACGGGGAGGACATGCAAACTCCACACAGAAAGGTCTGGTATGGGATTCGAACCAGGGTCCTTCTTGCTGTGAGGCACGAGTGCTAACCACTGCACCACCGTGCCCCCGGAGTTAGAACTGATAATGTGATTTTGACCTTTTTGTTTATTGTAACCTTGACCTTTACTCAAATGGATCATTGCATCTGATATGCATTAGCTATATGTATATATCTTCATGGGGATATCTACAGTATTCATTGAGTTATAGCATGATATGTCTGTGTGGACACACACACACACACACAAGGTGATTATAATACTCTCACACAACCATACTTTCCAAGTTTCCCTGCCAGGTACTGGGCTCAGGAAGGTCTGTATAATCGCTGTTATTATAGCATGTGCGGTTGCCGTAGAAATGGCGCCTGCAGGCAGATGATCAGCTGTTTTACACACCTTTACTTTATGGGGTCGTGTGCATTTTGTGCCTTCGGGGTCACGATAGTGATGCAATGTTTCACTCTGTCGTCTTAACACGTCGTTCCACCACAGGTGCGTTCCTTCAGTTTTCAGGTCACATGGTATCAGACCAGGAAGTTGAGTACAGACAAATGAACAACAAGTGGAAGAATATTGAATAATAATTCAAGAATCCACACTTCCATCCATCAGTTGAAGTAAATGTAAGTGTGTGTTTGTTTCTTGTCGCTGTAGTTGTTTCTGGTGAAAGGAAGAAATATCTGCTGTTCACTTCATATGTGAATCTGTTTGTCAGTGTTTTCTGTGAGTAAGGGTCTTTCCCTGTTGCCATGGAAACCAGCCTGTAGTTCCACACGCAGACACACAGAGCTGACTGGAGTAAAGTCTGTCTGAATGTTAAACCATGCCTCTGAACTCCTGTGATTTTTGGTAAAACTGTAAATAATTGGTGAAAACAAAGTTGATGATGAGTGACAGGAGGGTCTGAGGAACAAGTACATGTACTTTTTATGTGTGTACTGTGAAAAATAAGTGAGTTAGAACAATTTCAAAAACACTGAACTCAACATGAGACAGAAATGATTTTTCCAATAGAAGTCTATTGACAGAAATCCCTGACATCATCCCAAACAGGTTCCTGTCATTTCACTTTAAAAAGAGCTAGATCTTCAAACCCTGGTTTGTTTGAATTCTCACAACCATGGCAACATTTGTGGAAAAGATTGTTTGTCTACTATTTATGGTTTTGTCGTGAGGACGAGTTATTGAGACATTTTTCAGCTTAATTTTTTCTTCTCTCGTGCTCTAGCGATGACATCACCCACTGATAAAAAGTCAGATTTTGGTCTTTTCAAGGTGGATACAAAGTCAAAATTATGGCATAAAAAGTTAAAATAAAAGTTTAAAATAAAAGTTTATTTTGTGTTTAAGAGGCTTTTGTGTCCCGGCATTCCGACCCACTGGGAGCTGGCCCAGTGAACTGACTCGGGGTCAGGTGCCGCCCACGCTCCGCAGACACCGCTGAATGTGTTCCATTCAGTCAACACCACAAGCGTCCCACGGCTGGAAAAGTCAGAACCAGAGCCAATCAGACATGCGTTCTGACACCGCTGCCTCATGTGGAGACTGTACAATACTGCAGCTGACCTTTGACCTCCTGTCAACGCTCATTAATCACTTCCTGTGGTCTGTTAGCGTCTGAGGGAAAAGGCCAGAGGAGGTATTTAGAGTTAGTGGGAAAAACATGGAGGTTTGATTTCAGCCACAGCAGAAGGAAGGTATGGATGGTTTTAGAAACACTGGGTTTTCCCACAGTCACTGAAGGCATTGATGTATATATTTTTCACATTGATGACATACATATTTTGGCTTGATGTCGCACGTAATTGGTATTGATGATGCACATATTTCACAATAATGTTGCACGTATTTCGCATTGATATATGTGATGTCGCACAAATATATGCGTCATCGACCGCAAATAAGTGCTTCATCAATAATGCGGAATATGTGTCAATGTGAAATATGTGCATCAAAAATTATAAATATGTGCGTGATCAACCACAAATATGTACGATATCAACAATGCAAAATTTGTGCATCTTCAAAGCGACCAGACCAGGAGCATGTGCAGAATGACAAGAAGAGTGTTGCAGTGGAATTAAGTGTGTCCATGGTTCATCTGAAAGAGGAATGAACCTTTATTCTGAAAGAGGAATGAACCTTTATTCTGAAAGAGGAATCAACCTTTATTCTGAAAGAGGAATCAACCTTAATTCTGAAAGAGGAATCAACCTTTATTCTGGATTAAACAGGAATAAAACCTGTGGTGTAAACAGAATTCCCGCTTTTCCAGTGGAAGGTGGTTCACTGGTGTTTTCATCTCAGGCTCCTCGTTCCCAAACTCGTTTGAAACCGACAAGTTGAGGCACAAACTCTGCTCACCTCCCTCTCTCTCTGTTTGTGTGATGCTCGCTCGTCCAAAGGCCTCGGGCTTGGGTTCAGGCGCAGGAATGTGATGAAGGAGTTTTCATGTTCCGTGTTTTACTGCTGCGGAATGTTCTGGTAGAAAAGAAGAGAAGGATGACTTTCACTGACAGAAAGATGAGTGAAAAGAGAGGAGAGAGGGAGAGGGAGAGGAAGAGGGAGAGGGAGAGGGAGAGGGAGAGGGAGAGGAGAGAGAGAGGGAGAGGGAGAGAGAGAGGGAGAGGAGAGGGAGAGGAAGAGGGAGAGGGAGAGGGAGAGGGAGAGGGAGAGGGAGAGGGAGAGGGAGAGAGAGAGGGAGAGGAGAGGGAGAGGAAGAGGGAGAGGGACAGGGAGAGGGAGAGGGAGAGGGTGAGGGAGAGGGAGAGGGAGAGGGAGAGGGAGAGGAAGAGGGAGAGGGAGAGGAGAGGGAGAGGAGAGAGAGAGGGAGAGGGAGAGAGAGAGGGAGAGGAGAGGGAGAGGAAGAGGGAGAGGGAGAGGAGAGGAAGAGGGAGAGGGACAGGGAGAGGGAGAGGGACAGGGAGAGGGAGAGGGAGAGGGAGAGGAGAGGGCGAGAGAGAGGAAGAGGGAGAGGAGAGGGAGAGGAGAGGGAGAGGAGAGGGCGAGAGAGAGGAAGAGGAAGAGGGAGAGGAGAGGAAGAGGAAGAGGGTGAGGAGAGGAGAGGAGAGGGAGAGGGAGAGGGAGAGGAGAGGAAGAGGGAGAGGAGAGGGAGAGGAGAGGGAGAGGAGAGGGCGAGAGAGAGGAAGAGGAAGAGGGAGAGGAGAGGAAGAGGAAGAGGGTGAGGAGAGGAGAGGAGAGGGAGAGGGAGAGGAAGAGGGAGAGGAGAGGAGAGGGAGAGGGCGAGGGAGAGGAAGAGGGAGAGGAGAGGAAGAGGGAGAGGAAGAGGAGAGGGCGAGAGAGAGGAAGAGGAAGAGGAAGAGGAAGAGGAGAGGAAGAGGAAGAGGAAGAGGAAGAGGAGAGGAAGAGGAAGAGGAAGAGGAAGAGGAAGAGGAAAACTCCAGTTAATTTCACCAACAGTAGAATTTGTCTGTAAGAAAAAAAGAGTTAAAATTCTGAGTGTACTTTTACACACCAGGAAGTGTATTTGTACTGCGGTACTTTTGAGGTACAGTTTGAAGCGTCCCCACATTGGTCCAAACAGACAGTGATTGTCATTCAGATTGGACGAGGAGGCCACGCCCCCATCTGTCATCACGGCTCCTCCCACCGCTGTTGAGTCTGTCAGCGCCGTCGCAGATAACGGTCGACGCTTTGACAAGGGTTAGGGTTAGGGTTTCACCTGCAGCTGTGGACCAACATGAGGCCCGTGGACCAACATGAGGCCCAACATGAGGCCCGTGGACCAACATGAGGCCCAACATGAGGCCCGTGGACTAACATGAGGCCCAACATGAGGCCCGTGGACTAACATGAGGCCCAACATGAGGCCCGTGGACTAACATGAGGCCCAACATGAGGCCCGTGGACTAACATGAGGCCCAACCTGAGGCCCAACCTGAGGCCCAACCTGAGGCCAACAGGACAACAGATGTAAATTAGCTTTTTTGCTAACTCTGGCATATTTACATCAATGCTTTCTGCTGACATGTTGATGAATATGCACTGTCCTAATTTAAATCAATAAACATGAGGCCCAACATGAGGCCTGTGGACCAACATGAGGTCCGTGGACAAAAAGTGGGCCCACACATACTCCAATCCAAACCACCAGAGGAAGATAATATTCAAATAAGATACTGAAGATATTTAAAATAATCTGTGGTTCCTTATTTTCATATTCAGTTGAAAATCCATAAAATCATGACTGGTTATTTCATTATTTATCTACAAATGGTTTGTGGACAGTAAATGTTGAACTGGGCCCAGACCAGGACCTCAACCCCTGACCAGGGCCCAGACCAGGATCTAAACTGTGTTGAGATCCTCATTCAGGCCCAGGTCTGGTTCTGCAGGTATAGGGTTGAGGTTCAGGTCCTGGTCAGGTCTGGTGTTTATTGGAATGTGGGCGGGGCCAGGATAATCCGGTTAATACTTCACGCCTCCAAACTCTGATCTGATCAGAAGCTGCTTTTAGTTCATGGCTCAGGATTAAAGTGTTGAAGATGAAGAAGATGAAGAGTCACAAGATCCATGAAGCCACCGCTAAAAGCATCTGAAGAAAACCCAGAGAAAACAAACTGCTAATCCTATTTGGATTAAACACTGCTGTTAGTTTAATGACAGCTTTCATCCAAAAGAAGAACAAATAAGTATTGTTTTTTACTAATCACACACACACACACATATATATATATATATATATATATATATATATATATATTATATATATATATATATATATATTCTGTATAGTCACAAAAGACTTTTTCTTGCCCCCCCCCTGGATAGAGAGAGGGGGTTGAGAGGGTAATAATTGTTTTCCTTTTTCTGTCTGCTTTAGAGGTAGAAGTACAAGTACCAGTACTACCTTTACTGTAATTAAGTAGAGTTTTTAGGTATCTGTACTTTACTTGAGTATTTATTTCTCTGGAAACCTTTTACTTTTACTCCCTACATTATTGTATAAATATATGTACTTTATACTCTTTACATTTATATAAATATATGTACTTTATACTCTTTACATTTATATAAATATATGTACTTTATACTCTACATTTATATAAATATATGTACTTTATACTCTTTACATTTATATAAATATTTGTACTTTATACTCTTTACATTTATATAAATATATGTACTTTATACTCTTTACATTTATATAAATATCTGTACTTTATACTCTTTACATTTATATAAATATTTGTACTTTATACTCTTTACATTTATATAAATATATGTACTTTATACTCTTTACATTTATATAAATATTTGTACTTTATACTCTTTACTTTTATATAAATATATGTACTTTATACTCTTTACATTTATATAAATATATGTACTTTATACTCTTTACATTTATATAAATATTTGTACTTTATACTCTTCACATTCTCAGAATAGACTCATTACTTTTTCAAACCAAACACTGACAGTAGAAAAAATAACCTGTAAATCAGTAAATCAGAAATTGTAACTTCTATCTCTTAATTTTGAGATATGATACTATGACCTTTGACCTTGAATGGTCAAAAAGCTGAAGTGGACTAAAAGGGAAACCCACTAGAGCTCCATCATTTGTAAAGGGGCGGGGTTTGTTGTTCCTGTTCTGATTATATTCTGGTTTTTCTTGGTTTCTTTCAGTGTCAAGAATTCACAGAAGGTTCGGTAACAGGTGACATGTGTGATGACCTGTGTGTCCTGGGACTGATCGAGTACAAACGCTGCCTTTACTACGAGAACGGGAAGAAGGTGATGGAGGCGCGTTGGCGAGGGAAGCCCGTCATCCTCAAGTCCAAACTGGAGAACTTCACATCGTACGAACCCCCTGGGGATCCTGGACTATCAGGTGTGTGCTCTGACACACACACACACCACTGGAACACTCAACCAGGGGTCTCAAACATGCGGCCCAGGGGCCAAATGCGGCCCGCCAGTGGTTCCAATGCGGCCCCTGGAATGAAGAGCATGATAACCTGTTAAACACATGGACTAATGATAAACTGAGGCAGAACATTAACATTAACCTGATTTTACTGATGAAATGTAACTGTTTTGGATATGTTATAAAAGTATTTTCAGAATTTATTTGCTCTAAAACAATGACATAAATGTGTAGTTGTCATTATTTATAGGTTATTCTGTTTTCATTTTACTGGTCTGACCCATTGGTATGACGGAGTATTAGAAGAAAAAAGAAAACATTATCTTTGATATGACGAGATAAAAGTCGAAATGTCAAGAATAAAGTTGAAATAAAATGTCGACTTTAACGTGGTCATTTCGTAGACAGATCAACAGGTCTGCAGGGTCCGTGTACCTTTTGATAGACCTTCAGTCTACAAGTTCTTCCATGTTTTCTTTGAACCAGTATCAATCAACCGTCATATAAAGATGTCAGGTTAAATAATGACTTTATACTTTTCCATTGGTGGTTAGTTCTGGGCTGTACATTTTTGGAATACATCTTTACCACAGTATCTTAGTGCACAGATTAGAATGTGAGATAGGTATTAGAGGAGCAGCCCTCTGCTGGTTTAAATCATATTATCTGATCGCTACCAATTTGTTCACGTCAATCAACAATCATCGCAGTCCTCCAGAGTTAATTATGGCGTGCCCCAAGGGTCAGTCCTTGGGCCTATTTTGTTTACACTATATATGCTCCCTTTAGGTAACATCATTAGAAATCATGGTATTAATTTTCATTGTTATGCAGATGACACACAGCTATATTTATTGATTAAACCTGATCAGTCCAGGCAAATAGATAAACTAAGTACATGTGTCCAAGACATAAAGACTTGGATGAGTGACAATTATCTTTTATTGAACCCTGAAAAAACTGAAGTCATTATAATTGGTCCTAAAAATGCGAGAGACTCCCTACCTGACCACATAGTTACTCTGGACAACTTAAGTGTAACACCCAGTGCCACAGTTAAAAATTTAGGAGTTTTATTTGATCCAGATCTTTCATTCAAAATGCACATTAACCAAACTTGTAGAACAGCCTTCTTTCACCTGCGCAACATAGCCAAAATTAGGAATATTCTGTCTAAAACGACTGCAGAAAATATTAATTCATGCATTTGTTACATCACGATTAGATTATTGTAACTCCTTACTTGTAGCGTGTCCTAAATATTCCCCTAAAAAGCTTCAACTGGTTCAAATGCAGCAGCAAGATTATTAACAGGATCAAATAGAAGAGAACACATCACGCCTGTGCTCCAAACCCTGACCCCTGACCCCTAACCCTATCACCCCTGTGCTCCAAACCCTTCATTGGCTACCAGTTGAGTCTAGAATTGAATTTAAAATTCTCCTCCTTACATATAAAGCCATTAATGGTATGGGCCCCATCTTATCTTAAAGATGATCTGGTTCCGTACCAACCCAATAGAACCCTTCGTTCTCAGAATGCAGGTTTATTGAAAGTTCCTAGGGTTTCTAAAAGTACAGTAGGAGCTAGAGCCTTTAGTTATCAGGCCCCTGTCTTATGGAATCAGCTTCCCTTTAATATTAAAGACGCTGACACAGTCTCTACATTTAAAATTAGGCTTAAAACATTCCTGTTCGAGAAAGCCTATGATCAGGTTAGTTAAAAAATTATGTGGTGTATGAGTCACAGTTCAGTTTGGACTGCCCTAGGAGTTAGAATGCTGGGGAAGTACAGTACACTGAGTTCCTTCTTTCTTCTCTTTCTCTCCCTCACACCTGTTTCTGTAACTTTTACAACCTATCTTTCATACCAAGTCTGTTCATGACTAGTCACCTGGTGTCCCCCCCCCCCCCCCCCCCCCCCCCGGGGGGAGTGGTGGCTCTCCTGACAGTGTCTGCACGGGAGCCATGGACGACAGGATCTGGAGTATCTCGCCTGTGCCGACCTGTGACCCCGGACCACTGCCCCTGCCTGTCTGGACCAGCCCCCCTTCCTGCATCTATATATGGACGTTCATCTATAGTCTGTCCGTCCATGGGAGTGGATCTCTCCTTCAATGTGGTTCTCCTCGAGATTTCTTCTTTTTTCCCACTGGGTTTTGAAGTTTTTTCTTGCCGAGAAGGAGGGTCTAAGGACAGGGGATGCTTGGGACTTTTTTCATGTATCTCTGTAGTTGATTGTGTTTTTGTAAAGCCCTCTGAGACGACTTTGTTGTGATTTAGGGCTTTATAAATAAAATTTAATTGAATTGAATTTACCATCAGATAAACTCAGGTTGCATTAAAATATACTTTGCTTAAAGGTGTAGTAGTGTAGCAGTTAAAATACACATTATGGCAACCAACGATGCCCAGTGCATGCTGGGAGAACTGAGCATCTGTCCGTTGAATCGACCTCCACACACTTCTGGGTTGAAATGAAAGGATCACAACTCATTTGATGAAACACAGAGTCTGACGTTCTGGTTTATTATTGGTGTAAACCTGCCCTGAACAGACAGACGCCACCAATGGAAACTATAAAGACATTCATTTGACGCTGACATCTTTATATGACACGGTTGATTGATGCTGGTTCAAAGAACATTTTTTGATATTAAAATATCAAAAAGTACACAGACCCTGCCGGGATGGTTGATCAGTCTACGAACTGACCACGTTAAAGTCGACATTTGAATTCATCTTTACTCTCGATATTTTGACTTTAATCTCATCATATGAAAAAAAAGTCTTCACATGTGGCTCTAATAGTTTGTACGTCGTACATTGGATATGAAATCAGACTGAATGTGGAAAATAAAGAACATGACTTTGACAGTCCTGGACTCAACTGTTTCAGGACACTGCTGAGGACTTGTCTCCCATGGACGTGGTCTTCTACGCCACTCTGGAGGTACCATGAATGCACCACATATGACCATATATGGAGTAACCCCCCCATCCCCATCCCCATCCCCGCCCCTGCACCTGCAGCACAGATCAGCTGAGTCAACAGTAGGAGGTAGGACTGATGCTCAGGTTTGAGGCGGTGACGCTGCTGCTGTTTTGTGGCAGGTGCGGAACTCTCTGGGTTTGTCTGAGGATGAGGAGGAGGAGGAGGAAGGGGGCGCTAACAGTTCTCTGTCCAGACTGTGGGGGAAGAAACCCCAAAACCCAGACAAGACGTATTCTAGAGCCGAGCTAGCATCTCTGTGGTCGCTCCTGCAGCAGGAGGAGTACATTTTCCTCAGGTAAAAGCAACACACGCTAATGACGACACGCTAATGACGACAAACTATAGCACACTAATAGAGACATGCTATCGACGACACAGTAACGATAACACACTAACGATGTCATGGTAACAATTACACGCTAATGATGACATGCTAACGGTAACACACTAACAAGAGCATGCTAACAGTGACATGCTAACAACAACACAGAAATGATGACATGCTAACAATAACATGCTAATGGTGACACGCTATCAACAGCGACAACACACTAACAACGACACAGTAACGACGACATGTTATGGATGTTCAAACATGTGGACGTTCTAACGTGTCCTCAGAGTCCTTCAGGACCTCAGTTCTAAAATGTGGACATTGTCTCTTGTGTCTGATGTGTCCTCAGAGTCCTTCAGGACCTCAGTTCTAAAATGTGGACATTGTCTCTTGTGTCTGATGTGTCCTCAGAGTCCTTCAGGACCTCAGTTCTAAAATGTTGACATTGTCTCTTGTGTCTGATGTGTCCTCAGAGTCCTTCAGGACCTCAGTTCTAAAATGTGGACATTGTCTCTTCTGTCTGATGTGTCCTCAGAGTCCTTCAGGACCTCAGTTCTCATGTGGCTCAGGTCTTGGGTACCTGCGGTCACTTCTATGCAGTAGAGTACCTGTCTGCTGGTCATGCCTGGGACCAGAACATCTTCTCCCTGGACGAGGCGGCGGCAGGGGCGGGGCCAGCAGGGGTGGGGCCTCGAGGCCGGTGGACCACCAGACAGATGGTCCATCGCATCGCGCTCAGCTTCCTGGACATGGTCTGGCACTTTGACAATGACTTCACCCACAAACTGCACCTGTGTGACGTCAAACCTGAGAACTTCGCAATCCGGAGTGACCTGACGGTGAGTAACCCAACTTTAACGAGATTTACCCGACATGTAGTGTGACCAAAAATATCTAGAAAATGAATACGACCACGAAAAAAAGGATGATATGGACGATACGACTTTTTTTTTACTGAGGCAGGCAACCAATATTTGTCGGCTGATATTTGAAGCCGATAAAGTTTTTCTTCATCAAATGAAAAATAAATCTTCTTTACTTAAAATGATAAAAGTGTTTCCAGGAACGACAAACCCCGCCCCGTTAGGAACAACAAACCCCGCCCCCTGCCATACGTTCGACCTCTTAATGGACACGTCCCTCTCAAAATGTGAGACTATGGGTTTTTTATTTTTCAAGGTTGCTCAAGGTCAAAGGTTATGTTGCCATTTTGGAGCCTACATGTATTTTATTTGTCAACAATACCAAGTACTGATCAATAGTAACCGAGAACTGATCAATAAATAAAGCCAAAAATGTCTTAAATGAACTAAAGTGTTTATGTTTGACAGACAGCTCAGTCAGTGTATGAAGCGTCTCTGGCTTCTGATTGGCTACGCTTACTCAGCTGTCCCTCAAATATAAATAAACCAATAGTAATCCACCAAAGGATGTCCCGCCCCCACCTGCCATGTTTGTGTCAAATCCACAATCAAAAAGTCAGGGAGCGTAAATGAAAAGGATGAAGTCAGAATAAAGACAAAAGACAAAAGACAGTCTGATCGTTTTCATTTGACGTTACTGACACAAATGAAAGACCAGACAGTTTCAGCTTTATTACTGAAGCAGTGAAAGTAAAGCTGAGTCTGACTGTGACAGGAACACAATAATAAAGGCAGCTCTTAGACACAGTGCATTGTGGGACTTTTCATCAGATGTGAGTGCGATAGTGAACAGAAGGTTGTTGAGCTTCAGAAGAGTCTGATAAGATCTGCAGCAGAGACAGCAAACGCCGCTGATGCCAGAGGACGTCCAGGCTGCTGGACACTAATTGGACCAGAGGACGTCCAGGCTTCTGGACGCTCATTGGACCAAAGGACGTCCAGGCTTCTGGATGCTCATTGGACCAGAGGACGTCCAGGCTTCTGGACGCTCATTGGACCAGAGGACGTCCAGGCTTCTGGACGCTCATTGGACCAGAGGACGTCCAGGCTTCTGGACACTGATTGGACCAGACACAGCTTTTCTTCTTTGTGGAAGTTGAAGCTTCATCCATCAGATCCCAAAGTGTTTGAAGTTATTGAGTCAAAGGACGCGTCATGTTGGGAAAATCAAACCACCGCAGCCAGGGCAGGGTTTTCTGTTTCCTGTGTCCCCTGTTGCTTTTATTGGCCATCATTAGTCTGTGTGGGCGGCGGCCAAGGTTTGTCTCAGGCTACATTTATACGGTGAAAACACAAGACGCTAAAGTGGCACCTTGTCTTCAATTTTTCCTTGTATGTCGTACGGATTTCACATTAAAATGGCAAATTAAACCCCATTCATTCTTAATGAGCCCAACAAAAAAAATTAATTTTTAGGATGTGATTGTCATGAGGGTGTGATTTACGGTTGTCGATAGAGAACTCAGTAAATCCACCCTGAAAAGACCAAAATCTGACTTTTTATCAGTGGGTGATGTCATCGCTAGAGCACGAGAGAAGAAAAAATTAAGCTGAAAAATGTCTCAATAACTCGTCCTCACGGCAAAACCATAAATAGTAGACAAACAATCTTTTCCACAAATGTTGCCATGGTTGTGAGAATTCAAACAAACCAGGGTTTGAAGATCTAGCTCTTTTTAAAGTGAAATGACAGGAACCTGTTTGAGATGATGTCAGGGATTTCTGTCAATAGACTTCTATTGGAAAAATCATTTCTGTCTCATGTTGAGTTCAGTGTTTTTGAAATTGTTCTAACTCACTTATTTTTCACAGTACACACATAAAAAGTACATGTACTTGTTCCTCAGACCCTCCTGTCACTCATCATCAACTTTGTTTTCACCAATTATTTACAGTTTTACCAAAAATCACAGGAGTTCAGAGGCATGGTTTAACATTCAGACAGACTTTACTCCAGTCAGCTCTGTGTGTCTGCGTGTGGAACTACAGGCTGGTTTCCATGGCAATGGGGAAAGTCCCTTACTCACAGAAAGTGGGAGGAGCTTTAACATAAAATGGGAGGAGCTTTAATAAAAGTGACTCAGTCCACAAACATATTATATATATTACATATGAAGTGAACAGCAGATATGTGACCCACCACCACGAAACCAGGCATAAGTGTCTGGAAATCAAAACTGAGTTATCTGTGTAGCTTGGTAGAGTGGAAACTAAGGTTTAAGATGGTGAAAAAATTATGTTTCTATCATAAGTAGAACCAAAGTTATGGTAATTTTAATATCCACATTTGGACCTATTATGCAATTTGCATATTTTTAGATATTGTCTGTTAAAGTTTTGGACTGTTTTGGGGTAGGAAGTCCTTAGCAACGCATAATAATTCGTATCCGATTGACAAAAAATATTCACAGATGTTAAAGGACACTCTGATGGACATGTCACAGAAGTTTTATATATTATAATAATAGGACAGAAGTGTGACGTATTATAATCATTTGGCTTACACCATTGGACAGAACATTCAATATAAGCTTTTACCTCGTACCAAACACTTGGGTGTTTACTCGCGGAACGGAGATCGGTTTGTTCGGCGAAAAGAGGTGGAAGTCGTCTTTGTCTTTGCTCAGCAATCCCTGAACTTTTGTCACCGCTTAAATAATTGACCCAATAAACACCTTTATTGATTGGATTTCAATGTAATGACCACAGGAAGTGAACATAGAGGTGTTAAGGTACCGTTTTTTGATAAGATGTAAACACAAATAAGAAATCACCTTCCAGCCTAAATTTGGCTGTAGCTCTGAACGGCTCAGCGCGACTTATGCCTGGTTTCGTGGTGGCGGGTCACATATTTCTTCCTTTCACCAGAAACAACTACAACGACAAGAAACAAACACACGCTTACATTTACTTTAACTGATGGATGGAAGTGTGGTTTTACTTTATGTTCTTGCATACTAAGATCATTCTTGTTAATTTTTCTGAATATTTTCTACATTTTTATACATTTTATGGAATAGCTTGATCATTTTCATTCACTTTGTTGAATATTTTGTTCATTTTTGTTCATTTTACTGAATATTTTATTTTTTTTTACATTTTATTTCATATTTTGTTCACTTTATTGAATATTTTGTTAATTTTACTGAAAAAAGGAACAAATCCTTTTTTCTTCATGTCATTGTACATTTTGCTCATTTTATTGAATGTTTTGGTCATTTTTGTTCATTTTACTGAATATTTTGTTCATTTTACTTGGTCACTGACATATTTAGACAACTGTTTACTTCCATCCAAACCTTTTCAATATGCTTGTATTGTTGTGTGTTGTATATTTTCTTTTTCTTAATATTCAAATAAATCAAAATCCAAATAATTACAAAATAAAATAAAAATCATTTTCATTCACGTACCACATACAGGTTGTGGCCATTGACGTGGACATGGCATTCTTCGAGCCCAAGATGAGGGACATCCTGGACCAGAACTGCAGCAGCGATGAAGACTGTAACTTCTTCGACTGTTCGTCAAGATGCAACATGGACAAACGGCATTGCAGCCGTCAACGCCACAACACCAACCTGCAGGTACAAACAAATGATGGGAAAAACACCAGAAATGACTATGAAAACACCATGAATGACGGTAAAAATACCATTAATGACGGTGAAGACACCATAAATTACGGTAAAAACAGCAGAAATGACAAATTGACTGCGCTTATATAGCGCTTTTCCACCTTCATGGTGCTCAAAGCGCTTTACATTCGCCTCACATTCACACACTCAGGTCAGTTCTACTGGGGGCCTAAGTCAGGGTTCAGTGTCTTGCCCAAGGACACTTCGACATGTGGACAGCCAGAGCTGGGACGTGAACTGCCAACCTCTCAGTCATTGGGTGACCCACTCTACCAACTGAGCCACAGCTGCCCAGCAGAAGTGGCAGGAAAAATACCAGAAATGATGGTGAAAACACCATAAATGACAGTAAAAACACCATAAATGATGGTAAAGACACCATAAATGATGGTAAAAAGACCACAAATGACGGTAAAGACAGCAGAAATGACGGTAAAAACACCACAAATGACAGCAAACACACCACAAATGACAGTAAACACAGGAGAAATGATGGTAAAAGCACCATAAATGACGGTAAAAACTAAATAATTGACAGTAAAAACACCATAACTGGTGGTAAAAACACCATAAATGCCGGTAAAAACACCATAAATGACAGTAAAGACAGCAGAAATGACGGTAAAAACACCAGAAATGTTGGTAAAAACACCATAAACGACGGTAAAGACACCATAAATTACCGTAAAAACACCACAAATGACGGTAAAGACAGCAGAAATTACAGTAAAAACACTACAAATGACAGTAAAAACACCATAAATGACGGTAAAAACACCATAAATGACAGTAAAAGGAAAATAATTGACGGTAAAAACACCATAAATGACAGTAAAGACAGCAGAAATGATGGTAAAAGCACCATAAATGACGGTAAAAACACCACAAATGACGGTAAAAACAAAATAATTGATGGTAAAAACACCATAAATTACAGTAAAGACAGCAGAAATGACGGTAAAAACACCACAAATGACAGTAAAAACAAAATAATTGATGGTAAAAACACCATAAATGACAGTAAAGACAGCAGAAATGATGGTAAAAGCACCATAAATGACGATAAAGACACCATAAATGACGGTAAAAACACCACAAATTACGGTAAAAACACCATAAGTAACAGTAAAGACAGCAGAAATGATGGTAAAAACACCATAAATGACAGTAAAAAGTAAATAATTGATGGTAAAAACACCATAAATGACGGTAAAAACACCAGAAGTGACAGTAAAGACAAAAGAAATGACGGGAAAAACAAGATAAATGATGGTAAAAACACCACGAATGATGGTAAAAACAAAATAATTGACGGTAAAAAAACCCATAAATGACAGTAAAGACAGCAGAAATAACGGTAAAACACTAGAAATGATGGCAAAACACCATAAATTATGATAAAGACAGAATAAATGACAGTAAAAACACCATAAATAACAGTAAGGACACCAGAAATGACAGTAAAAACACCATAAATGATGGTAAAAACAAAATATTTGACGGTAAAAACACCATGAATGACGGTAAAAACACCACAAATGACGGTAAAAACAAAATAATTGACAGTAAAAACACCATAAATGGTGGTAAAAACACCATAAATGCTGGTAAAAACACCATAAATGACAGTAAAAACACCATAGATGACAATAAAAGCAAAATAATTGACCGTAAAAACACCATAAATGACCGTAAAGACAGCAGAAATGATGGTAAAAGCACCATAAATGACGGTAAAAACACCACAAATGACGGTAAAAACAAAATAATTGATGGTAAAAACACCACAAATGACAGTAAAAACACCATAAATGACAGTAAAAACACCATAAATGACGGTAAAAACACCAGAAGTGACAGTAAAGACAGCAGAAATGACGGTAAAAACTAAATAATTGACGGTAAAAACACCATAAATGACGGTTAAAACACCATAAATTACAGTAAAGACAGCAGAAATGATGGTAAAACACCAGAAATTATGGTAAAAACACCACAAATGATGGTAAAAACACCATAAATGATCGTAAAAACACCACAAATTATGGTAAAAACACCATAAATGGTCATAAAAACACCACAAATGACGGTAAAAACACCATAAATGATCGTAAAAACACCACAAATTATGGTAAAAACACCATAAATGATCGTAAAAACACCACAAATTACTGTAAAAACACCATAAATGATGGTAAAAACTAAATAATTGACGATAAAAACCCCCCATAAATGACAGTAAAGACAGCAGAAATTATGGTAAAAAACACCATAAATGATCGTAAAAACACCACAAATTACGGTAAAAACACCATAAATGACGGTAAAAACAAAATAATTGACGGTAAAAAACCCCCATAAATGACAGTAAAGACAGCAGAAATTATGGTAAAAACACCATAAATGATCGTAAAAACACCACAAATGACGGTAAAAACACCATAAATGATCGGAAAAACACCACAAATTACGGTAAAAACACCATAAATGATCGGAAAAACACCACAAATTACGGTAAAAACACCATAAATGATCGTAAAAACACCACAAATGACGGTAAAAACACCATAAATGATCGGAAAAACACCATAAATGACGGTAAAAACAAAATAATTGACGGTAAAAAAAAACCCATAAATGACGGTAAAAACCCCATAAATTATGGTAAAAACATCATAAATGACGATAAAGACAGCAGACCTCCACCAAGGCTTGATACGTCATCATATGACGTCAAAATGATGGCGTCATAGGTGTTGACCCATCTGGTGTCTGAAGGTGAGACCATGTGAATAAAAAAACCCCACCAGATTCTATCTTGTCTGAATCCTGAGATATTACCACTGATGTGATCTTTAGTGTGACCTTTAACCTTCATTGCTCAAAATCTAATGGGTTCTTCCTTGACCCATTATCTATCATTCCTGAAAGTTTTACTTATTAAATACGAATTATATTAAGTTGAGTTTGAAAACAGAAACATCATTAAACATTCCTAAAAGTTTAAACAGTTGTAAAACTTAAAATTATGAAAGAAAAAGTCCAAATTACGAGATAAAAAAACAAGAATATGAGATGAAAAGTCAAAATGATGATAAAAAGTAAAAATATGTGATGAAAAGAGAAAAAGTCATTAAGCACAACCAGAATTAATCCATATATGTCTCACTGTGGTTTTTGGAGAAAAATAAAGTCTTTTAAGTGCACCTTATAGTCCAGAAAATATGGTACTTATGTTTTTTACTTGTATTTATTTGATATACAATAATAGTTTTTGTATAAATAAATATCTTTTGTAATATATAATGTGAAAAGTGAATAGGATTCCTTTTAAAGAGACTTTATTTTACTCTCTTTTGTCTTGGATTTAATACAAACATCTTCAAAGAGGCTGAAAAATGTCAAGCATTTGCTGTAATGAGGTGTAATTAGAGAGGAATTCTGGGTAAAATCCATCATCCATTTAATGACATCTTCAGAGAGAGGCAGCGCAAGAGGAGGTTTAATGGACAGAAACCCACAACTAGACTTTGGTTTAGTTTGAAACAAATGAACGAGAAGCTTCAGAACAAGAAAAAACACTGAAAACAAACAGAAAAGACTGGAAAAAAAACTGTGGATTAGTGACAGGAAATGATAAAAAAAACTGGGAAAAAAGATGAATAAACAGAAAAAGAAATAATTAAAATGACCCAGTTTGTGTTCAAATATCATTATTATTATTATTATTAAAAGACAAGATCACAAGATAAAAGAGTCAAAACAATGTGATAAACACAGTGTTACAGAACCTAATTTTGCCACATGTCACCTTTGACCTCCAGAGATCTCAAAAACTATTGGTCGTAGGTGATAACACTAACCATTAGAGTGTAAGTGGACTGCATTTATATAGTTCTTTTCCACCTTCATGGTGCTCAAAGCGCTTTACATTAGCCTCACATTCACCCATTCACACACACACACTCATACACCAGTAGGTTTCTAAGGTCTAAGGTCAGTTCTACTGGGGGCCTAAGTCAGGGTTCAGTGTCTTGCCCAAGGACACTTCGACATGTGGACAGCCAGAGCTGGGATGCGAACCGCCAACCTCTCGGTCATTGGGCGACCCACTCTACCAACTGAGCCACAGCCGCCCGTTTAGAATTAGAATTGTATAAATCTTCATTCCTCATCATTTAGTACCAATGCAAAAGTTCTGTGACCCTCTGTTCTTCAGTTTTAACCCTTAATGTGATTTTGACCTTTTAGTTAAATGTGACCTTGACCTTTGACCTTTACTCAAATGGATCATTGCATTTGATGTGCATTAACTATATGTATGTCCATGAAATGTTTCAACATTAATTCTGTGTCATTTTTAAAAAAATGAAAAGTGTGTGTCCTTCACCATAGTTGTGTTCAAAGCTCTTTACATTAGCCTCACATTCACCCATTCACACACTTTACATTAGCCTCACATTCACCCATTCACACACTTTACATTAGTCTCACATTCACCCATTCTCACACTTTACATTAGTCTCACATTCACCCATTCACACACTTTACATTAGCCTCACATTCACCCATTCACACACTTTACATTAGCCTCACATTCACACACTTTACATTAGCCTCACATTCACCCATTCACACACTTTACATTAGCCTCACATTCACCCATTCACACACTTTACATTAGCCTCACATTCACACACTTTACATTAGCCTCACATTCACCCATTCACACACTTTACATTAGCCTCACATTCACCCATTCACACACACTCATACACCAGTAGGTTCTAAGGTTCTGTCAGTCCTACTGGGAGACTAAGGGTTTGGGACACTTGGACATGTGGATACTTGGACATGTGGACACTTGGACATGTGGACACTTGGATATGTGGACACTTGGATATGTGGACACTTGGACATGTGGACACTTGGACAGCCAGAGTTGGGACACAAACCCCCAACCCTTCAGTCATTGGACGACCTCCTCTACCAACTGAACCACAGCCGCCCTTTTCCTGTCCTACAAGTAATAGTAAAAGCTTTACAGTAAATTAAATCGTTTCTAGTAAAATACTTGGATTATGTCATAGTTTTCATCTGACAACATGTTTTTAATAATATTATTGGGTTTAATTTGATCATTATTCAAATAAATAAATTAAAAAACCCTAAAAACTAAATGAGAACGTGAATAAAAATTTAATAAAAACCACTGAACATGAAGCAGAGTGGATCATTGTGGAAACAACAGACTGTCTCTGCTGGACACCAGGTCACATGACACATGACAGAAGATACCAGCCAATGAGAATGAGAAATAATAATAATAAAAAAACACTGAAAACTAAATGAAAACATGATCAAAGTTGAATAAAAACCTCTGAACACGAAGCTGAGCGTCAAGTGGTGTGAGATAGTATGTTTGTATATATATATATATATATATATATATATATATATATATATATATATATATGTGTGTGTGTGGGTCGATGTATAACCACTTTTTTAACTAACACACCCACAGCTCAGACCGCATAAATATATTTGAAAAGAACGGACCCGACCCGCTTCTCGACCCACATTTTAAAAATGTAATCAATAGTCTTCATAACCATCACATGACCTTTGACCTTACTCACATACCTGCATTTATTTCGTGTTAAAATCTGTCATTGGGGTCGACCACCTGTAACACCCAAAGACATTTGAACCCAGTTTCCATGGAAACGAAAACAGTGGAGCTGCTCATCATGTTTTAAAACCTCAGTGAATGTGTCCCAAACTTTAACTTTGTTCATGGAACTACCACTCTCCTAACTCCACCTCCTCTCTCTCTGTCTCCATATACTGTAGGATACTGACCACAGTGGATGACACTGACATTCACTGAAGGAAGTTTATTTAGCAGCTTATTTTAATGTTTATCTACAACAACAAACAACCTGAATATCGTTAAAATGATTTTTTAATGACCCGTATCCTTGGATGACTGCAGGCACCTGCTCACTTCAGGTCAGTCCACGCATCACTGACAGACAGACAGACAGACAGACAGACAGACAGACAGACAGACAGACAGACAGACAGACAGACAGAACTGTATTCATCAGTTGGTAAATGCAGTTGTTGTTACACTTGTGTGGTATCAGAACAAGGACATGAAATATGAAATATATCAATACGAATTAAATACACAGGTATTTATACAATATATAATATCAAAGACAGTTCAACTGTGCAAAAATTGTACAACAGTGCAAAACATAGTCAGAAATTGTCAGTTCCTACACTCACACATTGTCATTACAGAAACAACGGTGATGAGTCAAACAGTTTCATTGCTCGTGGGACGAAAGATTTCCTGTACAGTGAAGCTGTCTGAGCCTTTTGGAAAAAGACCTTCACTGTCCAACCAGTACAGGGTGGACAGGGTGGAGAGAGTGGAGAGTGTGGAGCAAGTGGATAGGGTGGACAGGGTGGACAGGATGGAGAGTGTGGACAGGGTGGAGAAAGTGGATAGGGTGGACAGGGTGGACAAAGTGGAGAGAGTGGACAGGGTGGATAGAGTGGACGGGGTGGACAGGGTGGGCAGGATGGAGAGGGTGGACAGGGTGGAGAGGGAGGACAGGGTGGGGAGAGTGGACAGGGTGGGGAGAGTGGACAGGGTGGGCAGGATGGAGAGGATGGACAGGGTGGATAGAGTGGACGGGGTGGACAGGGTGGAGAGGGCAGAGAGTGTGGACAGGGTGGAGAGTGTGGACAGGGTGGGCAGGATGGAGAGGGTGGACAGGGTTGAGAGGGTGGACAGGGTGGATATAGTGGACGGGGTGGACAGGGTGGAGAGGGAGGACACGGTGGATAGAGTGGATAGGGCAGAGAGGGTGGACAGGGTGGATAGGGCAGAGAGGGTGGACAGGGTAGACAGTCTGGAGAGACTGGCCAGGGTGGACAGGGTAGAGAGAGTGGACAGGGTAGATAGAGTGGATGGGGTGGACCGGGTGGATAGAGTGGACAGGGTGGATAGGGTGGATGGGGTGGACCGGGTGGATAGAGTGGACGGGGTGGACAGGGTGGAGAGGGAGGACAGGGTGGATAGAGTGGACAGGGTGGACAGGGTGGGGAGTGTGGAGAGTGTGGACAGGGTGGAAAGAGTGGACAGAGTGGAGAGAGTGGACAGGGTGGATAGAGTGGACAGGGTGGATAGGGCAGAGAGGGTGGACAGGGTAGAGAGAGTGGACAGGGTAGATAGAGTGGATGGGGTGGACCGGGTGGATAGAGTGGACAGGGTGGATAGAGTGGATGGGGTGGACCGGGTGGATAGAGTGGACGGGGTGGACAGGGTGGAGAGGGAGGACAGGGTGGATAGGGCAGAGAGGGTGGACAGGGTGGGGAGTGTGGAGAGTGTGGACAGGGTGGAGAGAGTGGACAGAGTGGAGAGAGTGGACAGGGTGGATAGAGTGGACAGGATGGATAGGGTGGACAGGGTGGAGAGGGAGGACAGGGTGGAGAGAGTGGACAGGTAGGCAGGATGGAGAGGATGGACAGGGTGGATAGAGTGGATGGGGTGGACAGGGTGGAGAGGGCAGAGAGTGTGGACAGGGTGGAGAGTGTGGACAGGGTGGGAAGGATGGAGAGGGTGGACAGGGTCGAGAGGGTGGACAGGGTGGATAGAGTGGATGGGGTGGACAGGGTGGAGAGGGAGGACACGGTGGATAGAGTGGACAGGGTGGATAGGGCAGAGAGGGTGGACAGGGTGGAGAGTGTGGACAGGGTGGATAGGGCAGAGAGGGTGGACAGGGTAGACAGTCTGGAGAGACTGGACAGGGTGGACAGGGTAGAGAGAGTGGACAGGGTAGATAGAGTGGATGGGGTGGACAGGGTGGATAGAGTGGACGGGGTGGACAGGGTGGAGAGGGAGGACACGGTGGATAGAGTGGACAGGGTGGATAGGGCAGAGAGGGTGGACAGGGTGGAGAGTGTGGACAGGGTGGATAGGGCAGAGAGGGTGGACAGGGTAGACAGTCTGGAGAGACTGGACAGGGTGGACAGGGTAGAGAGAGTGGACAGGGTAGATAGAGTGGATGGGGTGGACCGGGTGGATAGAGTGGACAGGGTGGATAGAGTGGACGGGGTGGACAGGGTGGAGAGGGAGGACAGGGTGGATAGAGTGGACAGGGTGGATAGAGTGGATGGGGTGGACCGGGTGGATAGAGTGGACGGGGTGGACAGGGTGGAGAGGGAGGACAGGGTGGATAGAGTGGACGGGGTGGACAGGGTGGAGAGGGAGGACAGGGTGGATAGGGCAGAGAGGGTGGACAGGGTGGGGAGTGTGGAGAGTGTGGACAGGGTGGATAGAGTGGACAGGGTGGAGAGAGTGGACAGGGTGGAGAGAGTGGACAGGGTGGAGAGAGTGGACAGGGTGGATAGAGTGGACAGGGTGGACAGGATGGAGAGAGTGGAGAGAGTGGACAGGGTGGATAGAGTGGACGGGGTGGACAGGATGGAGAGGGTGGACAGGGTGGATGAGTTATAAGATAAAAAGTCCAAATGATGAAATATAATGGCACTAAATATAAAAGTTCTTCTATATTCTATAAACATGAATCGTGTTAAATGTAATTTGTGCAAAAATTACTGAACCCAAAAATCTCAAACAAAACAAAAATAAAAAGTAAACCTTTCTTAAGTGTAATAATCTAATATTCTGACTGGAACTATTTAGTTTTATGTCATTTATTTTAATTAACATTATTTCAACGTGTATTTTGCGTCTGAACAGAAGATTTAAGAACATGAAGCTGAACCACAAAAGGGTAAAAGGTGAACAATGAATGAGGAGAACAAAGACGAACCGGACACCGGACCAGGACAAGTGACGATGATATGCCGACGACACGCCGCTCTCCCATTGGTCGCTCAGCCCAAGTGTCTCCGGAGGTCGACCTCTAATGACCCTCCGCCTGCCAATCAGCGGACAGAGAGTGGGCGTTGTCTTCTGGGCCGTGGACCGACGCGATGACAGATGAGTTTGGTGAAGAAAAGTCAGGCGTCATCTGCGTAAAGAGAGATAATGGATCCGTCATCGGCTTCTTCTGTCGCATGAAACCGTTTCCTCTGGTTTCCGTCGTCATCCAGTTTCTGAAAATTTTAAAACCAGGATCCGGTTTCTGGTCTGGACCGAGGCTTGACGAAACAAAAAACACCGCCCGAAAAAACAACATGGAATTAATTTAATAAAAACTGCAAATATTATCAGGTCGACATAAAGATGAAACACAGACTGGGAAAAAAAAAACATTTCTGTGGCGTAAAACCTTTAGTTATTCTGTGTTTATTTTCAGGTTATTTGTGAGAAGATCTTCAGGCCGTGGTTTTCTCCTACGCTGCTCGGTGCCAAAGCAGGACTCCCCCTGCAGGTAACCACTAGTATTACATTCTATATGGAACTGCATCTGACACTTTTAAATGCAGTTGTTTTGGTTTTTATGCTCTTACTTTACTCCATTTTATTTATTTTTTTACATTTGTGTAGAAGCAAAACAATATTTTCTCACATTTAATAAATGAAAGAATTGTAACAACAGACAGCATGTGAATGAATGAATAAACAAAAACAAATGGGTAAACTAATAAATTAGATAGATAGATAGATAGATACATAGATAGATAATAGATAGATAATAGATAATAGATAGATAGATAGATAGATACATAGATAGATAATAGATAGATAATAGATAGATAGATAGATAGATACATAGATAGATAGATAGATAGATAGATAGATAGATAGATAGATAGATAGATAGATAGATAGATAGATAGATAGATAGATAGATAGATAGATAGATAATAGATAGATAATAGATAGATGATAGATAGATAGATAGATAGATAGATAGATAGATAGATAGATACATAGATACATAGATAGATAGATAGATAGATAATAGATAGATAGATAGATAGATAGATAGATAGATAGATAGATAGATAGATAGATAGATAGATAGATAGATAGATAGATAGATAGATAGATAGATAGCTTTATTTTCTGTTCCACATAAAAACAGGAATTTGTTTTTGTCACGGCTTCTCAAAACACCCTCCACACCAAAACACGTTGCCACAATTAATAGACACATAAAATAATGAAAAACCCTAAAAACAAAGTGCAGACATGTTTGTGTTATTCAGAGCACCTATTGCAGAGGGGATGAATGATTTGTTGTAAATGTTTTTCCTGCCCAGGGGGGTTCTGTCGCGTCTGCCTGATGGCATCAGCATGAAGGAGTGATGGAGGGATGGGAGGGGTCCTCAGTGATGAGGGGGGGCTTTCCTCATCACTGAGCGACTGTACAGTTCAGAGGGTTAGGGTTGTTTGGGTGATTTTACTGAACTCATTTATTATTCGGGACAGTTTTGTTTTATGTTTGATTGTGAGGAAGTTGTAGCAGGTGGAGATATTGTTAGTGAGGATGGATTCAATGAGTGATTTATAAACAAGTGTTAAAATGTCCTTGTTGACGTTAAAAGACCTCAGCTTTCTGAGCAGGTGGAGGCGCTGCTGAGCTTTTTTTATTAACTGAGTCCACATGTGGCCCAAAGGACAAAGTGGTGTCCATCTGAACCCCCAGATATTTAAAAGACAACACCTGCTCCACACCCAGACCATGGACCTGCTCCACACCCAGACCATGGACCTGCTCCACACCCAGACCATGGACCTGCTCCACACCCAGACCATAGACCTGCTCCTCACCCAGACCATGGACCTGCTCCACACCCAGACCATGGACCTGCTCCACACCCAGACCATGGACCTGCTCCACACCCAGACCATGGACCTGCTCCACACCCAGACCATGGACCTGCTCCACACCCAGACCATGGACCTGCTCCACACCCAGACCATGGACCTGCTCCACACCCAGACCATGGACCTGCTCCACACCCAGACCATGGACCTGCTCCACACCCAGACCATGGACCTGCTCCACACCCAGACCATGGGCCTGCTCCACACCCAGACCATGGACCTGCTCCACACCCAGACCATGGACCTGCTCCACACCCAGACCATGGACCTGCTCCACACCCAGACCATGGACCTGCTCCACACCCAGACCATGGACCTGCTCCACACCCAGACCATGGACCTGCTCCACACCCAGACCATGGACCTGCTCCACACCCAGACCATGGACCTGCTCCACACCCAGACCATGGACCTGCTCCACACCCAGACCATGGACCTGCTTCACACCCAGACCATGGACCTGCTCCACCCCCAGACCATGGACCTGCTCCACACCCAGACTTTTTATCTCATAATTGTCGTCATTTAAAAGGGTATTTTGCTCTTCATCCCATGGACCGCATTGGAACCATTGCCGGGCCACATGTTTGACACCCCTGACCCAAACACATGTTAACTTACTGATATGTAACGTTGTTGTGATCTTCAGGTGGAGCTCCAGCGGGCGGTCCAAGAATGCACGGAGACGGACGGACGGGGGCAGGGCTCCGACATCCACCAGCGCCTCCTCAACGTCCTAATGCGACTTATCAAAGAGGGCGGGGCTTCAGCTGATGGAGGAGGGGCTTGGGAAGGCAAAGGTCACATCCACACTGCATTGAACTTCTGAGGAGCGGAAGTCAGAGCACAAAAGTGGGACCCATCTACCAATCAGAGAAGACTACAGCTCCCATGATGCATCAGTGCATCAAATTTTTACCATCTCTAGAAAATTTTCCACTTTTTTTCTTCAACTTCTTTTGAATTTTTACAACTTAACCTCAATTTTTGCGTCACATGAGTCACATGAGCAGGGCTCGGCCAATCAGAGGACAGCAAGTGCAGCTTCGTTTGAAAAAGTTTCTGTTTTTGTCTTTTCAAGTCACGACATCCAGAAAATCTAACCGTCTGGAATTTGATGAACCTTCTGGAATCCTGATGGACCTCACGGACCCATGGGACATGGATATTCCAGTGTTTGGGAACATAAATCAAATGAAGGTGAATTTTAATGTTTCAAATTAAAAATAATTCCAAACCATGTGGGTTTTTTTAGAGATTCTTCAGGAAGTATTTGGATGAATCACAGGTTCTGTTGGTAAATCTGGAGCTCAGGACAGGATTTGTTTTCAGTTCCGACACCAAAGGCTGGAATATTTTAAAATCCAAACATCGACTGAAGATTTGAACGAATAAAAAGCCAGTGTTACTTTTCCTGTCATGACCTCCGTTCCAGTGACCTTTCCCCCAATTTTCCACACTCACCTGGTCCTGCACTGCGCAGCTGCAAGCCGTTCCTAATCGGTGACTATTTAAGCGGTGAGGCTTGTAGCTGCCAGTGCAGGACCATTCATCTATGTCACCTCCATAACCCGGTCGATGTCTTCCATCTCCCCAATCACCATAACCCGGACACTCATCATCACCACGGACTCTGGCCGTTTACTCCCAGGTTGTGTCTGTCTTGTCTTTATGTTGTACTTTTGTTATTAAATTATTTTGCCCTTCAGTACTGTGCAATGGAGTCCTCCTTCACCTCACCCCGATCCGTGACATTTCCAGGTGATTTATTTATTAGTTCTGTCAAAACATTCAACTGTTGAATCTGATTCATTGTTTCACTGCATTCATTTTCATTATTTAATGGAGTTTTTTTCATTATTATGTTATTTTACTGTAAAACAAACAGTGGGAACTGAAAGAAAAGAACTTTTCCAACAGAAAACACTTAACATTTTTATAAAAGACAAAATGTAACAAAAAAACAAACGGTTCATGAGTTTTTTTTGTTCTTGTCGTCGATTTAACACCATGACTCTGATCCATAAAAAACACCCTTCACCAAAGGAAAACCCTTTGGTGTCCTGACCTCTGACCCCATCATGACCTCTGAGCTGTTCTGACCTCTGACTCCATCTTGACCTTTGACCTGTCATGACCTCTGACCCCTCTTGCTTCAGGGTGAACTCCTGTCCAGAGGAACATTCCGGCAGTGTTCCCAGTCTGTTCTGAAGACATGATTGATAATGTGTCGAGGAAGAAACCATTAAATGTTGAGCTCTAAAGGTCAAAGGTCAAGGTGCCAGTGAAGGTCAACAGTTCAAACACATCAGTGGTGATATCTCAGAATCCAGACCAGATAGTATCAGCTGTTTTTTTCCTTCACTTCGTCTGACCTTCTGACCTCAGATGAGATAACACCCATAGGCTTATTTTTATTCATTTTGTTGATAATTGTTTTAATTTTTATTCATTACCTTTGAAAAGGAGGTTATGTTTTGCCGTGCGTTTGTTTGTTTGTCTTCAGTCAGTCTTCAGTCAGTCTTCAGTCAGTCTTCAGTCAGTCTTCGGTCTTCAGTCTTCAGTCAGTTTTCAGTTAGTCTTCAGTCAGTCTTCAGTCTTCAGTCAGTCTTCAGTCAGTCTTCAGTCTTCAGTCAGTCTTCGGTCTTCAGTCAGTCTTCAATCTTCAGTCAGTCTTCAGTCTTCAGTCAGTCTTCAGTCAGCCTTCAGTCTTCAGTCAGTCTTCAGTCAGCCTTGAGTCTTCAGTCAGTCTTCAGTCAGTATTCAGTCTTCAGCCAGTCGTCAGTCAGTCTTCAGTTAGTCTTCAGTCAGTCTTCAGTCAGTCTTCAGTTAGTCTTCAGTCAGTCTTCAGTCAGTCTTCAGTCAGTCTTCAGTCAGTCTTCAGTCAGTCTTCAGTTAGTCTTCAGTCAGTCTTCAGTCAGTGTTCAGTCTTCAGTAAGTCTTCAGTTAGTCTTCAGTCAGTCTTCAGTCAGTCTTCGGTCAGTCTTCAGTCAGTCTTAAGTCAGTCTTTGGTATTTAGTCAGTCTTCAGTCTTCAGTCAGTCTTCAGTCAGTCTTCAGTCAGTCTTCAGTCTTTAGTCAGTCTTCAGTCTTCAGTCAGTCTTCAGTCTGTCTTCGGTCTTCAGTCAGTCTTCAATCTTCAGTCAGTCTTCAGTCTGTCTTCGGTCTTCAGTCAGTCTTCAGTCAGTCTTCAGTCTTCAGTCAGTCGTCAGTCAGTCTTCAGTCAGTCTTCGTTCTTTAGTCAGTCTTCAGTCAGTCTTCAGTCTTCAGTCAGTCTTCAGTCTTCAGTCAGTCTTCAGTCAGTCTTCAGTCAGTCTTCAGTCAGTCTTCGGTCTTCAGTCTTCAGTCAGTTTTCAGTTAGTCTTCAGTCTTCAGTCAGTCTTCAGTCTTCAGTCAGTCTTCGGTCTTCAGTCAGTCTTCAATCTTCAGTCAGTCTTCAGTCTTCAGTCAGTCTTCAGTCAGCCTTCAGTCTTCAGTCAGTCTTCAGTCAGCCTTCAGTCTTCAGTCAGTCTTCAGTCAGTATTCAGTCTTCAGCCAGTCGTCAGTCAGTCTTCAGTTAGTCTTCAGTCAGTCTTCAGTCAGTCTTCAGTTAGTCTTCAGTCAGTCTTCAGTCTTCAGTCAGTCTTCAGTCAGTCTTCAGTTAGTCTTCAGTCAGTCTTCAGTCAGTGTTCAGTCTTCAGTAAGTCTTCAGTTAGTCTTCAGTCAGTCTTCAGTCAGTCTTCGGTCAGTCTTCAGTCAGTCTTAAGTCAGTCTTTGGTATTTAGTCAGTCTTCAGTCTTCAGTCAGTCTTCAGTCAGTCTTCAGTCTTTAGTCAGTCTTCAGTCTTCAGTCAGTCTTCAGTCAGTCTTCAGTCTGTCTTCGGTCTTCAGTCAGTCTTCAATCTTCAGTCAGTCTTCAGTCTGTCTTCGGTCTTCAGTCAGTCTTCAGTCTTCAGTCAGTCGTCAGTCAGTCTTCAGTCAGTCTTCGTTCTTTAGTCAGTCTTCAGTCAGTCTTCAGTCTTCAGTCAGTCTTCAGTCTTCAGTCAGTCTTCAGTCAGTCTTCAGTCAGTCTTTGGTCTTCAGTCAGTCTTCAGTCAGTCTTCGGTCTTCAGTCAGTCTTCAGTCTTCAGTCAGTCTTCAGTCAGTCTTCAGTCAGTCTTCAGTCTTCAGTCAGTCTTCGGTCTTCAGTCAGTCTTCAGTCAGTCTTCAATCTTCAGTCACTCTTCAGTCTTCAGTCAGTCTTCAGTCAGTATTCAGTCAGTCTTCAGTCTGTCTTCGGTCTTCAGTCAGTCTTCAGTCAGTCTTCAGTCTTCAGTCAGTCGTCAGTCAGCAGTCAGTCTTCAGTCAGCCTTCAGTCTTCAGTCAGTCTTCAGTCAGTATTCAGTCTTCAGCCAGGCTTCAGTCTTCAGTCAGTCTTCAGTCAGTCTTCAGTCAGTCTTCAGTCAGTGTTCAGTCTTCAGTAAGTCTTCAGTCAGTCTTCAGTTAGTCTTCAGTCAGTCTTCAGTCAGTCTTCAGTCAGTCTTCGGTCAGTCTTCAGTCTTCGGTCAGTCTTCAGTCTTCAGTCAGTCTTCAGTCAGTCTTCAGTCTGTCTTCGGTCTTCAGTCAGTCTTCAATCTTCAGTCAGTCTTCAGTCTGTCTTCGGTCTTCAGTCAGTCTTCAGTCAGTCTTCAGTCTTCAGTCAGTCGTCAGTCAGTCTTCGTTCTTTAGTCAGTCTTCAGTCAGTCTTCAGTCTTCAGTCAGTCTTCAGTCTTCAGTCAGTCTTCAGTCAGTCTTCAGTCAGTCTTTGGTCTTCAGTCAGTCTTCAGTCTTCAGTCAGTCTTCGGTCTTCAGTAAGTCTTCAGTCTTCAGTCAGTCTTCAGTCAGTCTTCAGTCTTCAGTCAGTCTTCGGTCTTCAGTCAGTCTTCAGTCAGTCTTCAATCTTCAGTCACTCTTCAGTCTTCAGTCAGTCTTCAGTCTTCAGTCAATCTTCAGTCAGTCTTCAGTCTGTCTTCGGTCTTCAGTCAGTCTTCAGTCAGTCTTCAGTCTTCAGTCAGTCGTCAGTCAGTCTTCAGTCAGTCTTCGTTCTTTAGTCAGTCTTCAGTCAGTCTTCAGTCTTCAGTCAGTCTTCAGTCTTCAGTCAGTCTTCAGTCTTCAGTCAGTCTTCAGTCAGTCTTCAGTCAGTCTTTGGTCTTCAGTCAGTCTTCAGTCTTCAGTCAGTCTTCGGTCTTCAGTCAGTCTTCAGTCTTCAGTCTTCAGTCAGTCTTCAGTCTTCAATCTTCAGTCACTCTTCAGTCTTCAGTCAGTCTTCAGTCTTCAGTCAGTATTCAGTCAGTCTTCAGTCTGTCTTCGGTCTTCAGTCAGTCTTCAGTCTTCAGTCAGTCGTCAGTCAGTCTTCAGTCAGCCTTCAGTCTTCAGTCAGTCTTCAGTCAGTATTCAGTCTTCAGCCAGTCTTCAGTCAGTCTTCAGTTAGTCTTCAGTCAGTCTTCAGTCAGTCTTCAGTCTGTCTTCGGTCTTCAGTCAGTCTTCAGTCTTCAGTCAGTCGTCAGTCAGCAGTCAGTCTTCAGTCAGCCTTCAGTCTTCAGTCAGTATTCAGTCTTCAGCCAGTCTTCAGTCAGTCTTCAGGTAGTCTTCAGTCAGTCTTCAGTCAGTCTTCAGTTAGTCTTCAGTCAGTCTTCAGTCTTCAGTCAGTCTTCAGTCAGTCTTCAGTCAGTCTTCAGTCAGTGTTCAGTCTTCAGTAAGTCTTCAGTCAGTCTTCAGTTAGTCTTCAGTCAGTCTTCAGTCAGTCTTCAGTCAGTCTTCGGTCAGTCTTCAGTCTTCAGTCAGTCTTAAGTCAGTCTTTGGTATTTAGTCAGTCTTCAGTCTTCAGTCAGTCTTCAGTCTTCAGTCAGTCTTCAGTCTTTAGTCAGTCTTCAGTCAGTCTTCAGTCTGTCTTCGGTCTTCAGTCAGTCTTCAGTCTGTCTTCGGTCTTCAGTCAGTCTTCAGTCAGTCTTCAGTCTTCAGTCAGTCGTCAGTCAGTCTTCGTTCTTTAGTCAGTCTTCAGTCAGTCTTCAGTCTTCAGTCAGTCTTCAGTCTTCAGTCAGTCTTCAGTCAGTCTTCAGTCAGTCTTTGGTCTTCAGTCAGTCTTCAGTCTTCAGTCAGTCTTCGGTCTTCAGTCAGTCTTCAGTCTTCAGTCAGTCTTCAGTCAGTCTTCAGTCAGTCTTCAGTCAGTCTTCAGTCAGTCTTCAGTCAGTCTTCAGTCTTCAGTCAGTCTTCGGTCTTCAGTCAGTCTTCAGTCTTCAGTCAGTCTTCAGTCAGTCTTCAGTCTTCAGTCAGTCTTCGGTCTTCAGTCAGTCTTCAGTCAGTCTTCAATCTTCAGTCACTCTTCAGTCTTCAGTCAGTCTTCAGTCTTCAGTCAATCTTCAGTCAGTCTTCAGTCTGTCTTCGGTCTTCAGTCAGTCTTCAGTCAGTCTTCAGTCAGTCGTCAGTCAGTCTTCAGTCAGTCTTCGTTCTTTAGTCAGTCTTCAGTCAGTCTTCAGTCTTCAGTCAGTCTTCAGTCTTCAGTCAGTCTTCAGTCAGTCTTCAGTCAGTCTTTGGTCTTCAGTCAGTCTTCAGTCTTCAGTCAGTCTTCGGTCTTCAGTCAGTCTTCAGTCTTCAGTCAGTCTTCAGTCAGTCTTCAGTCTTCAGTCAGTCTTCGGTCTTCAGTCAGTCTTCAGTCAGTCTTCAATCTTCAGTCACTCTTCAGTCTTCAGTCAGTCTTCAGTCTTCAGTCAATCTTCAGTCAGTCTTCAGTCTGTCTTCGGTCTTCAGTCAGTCTTCAGTCAGTCTTCGGTCTTCAGTCAGTCTTCGGTCTTCAGTCAGTCTTCAGTCTTCAGTCAGTCTTCAGTCTTCAGTCAGTCTTCGGTCTTCAGTCAGTCTTCAGTCTTCAGTAAGTCTTCAGTCAGTCTTCAGTTAGTCTTCATTCAGTCTTCAGTCAGTCTTCAGTCTTCAGTCAGTCTTCAGTCAGTCTTCGGTCTTCAGTCTTCAGTCAGTCTTCAGTCAGTCTTCGGTCTTCAGTCAGTCTTCAGTCTTCAGTCAGTCTTCAGTCTTCAGTCAGTCTTCGGTCTTCAGTCAGTCTTCAGTCTTCAGTCTTCAGTAAGTCTTCAGTCAGTCTTCAGTTAGTCTTCATTCAGTCTTCAGTCAGTCTTCAGTCTTCAGTCTTCAGTCAGTCTTAAGTCAGTCTTTGGTCTTTAGTCAGTCTTCAGTCAGTCTTCAGTCTTCAGTCAGTCTTCAGTCTTTAGTCAGTCTTCAGTCTTCAGTCAGTCTTCAGTCTGTCTTCGGTCTTCAGTCAGTCTTCAGTCTTCAGTCAGTCGTAAGTCAGTCTTCAGTCAGTCTTCAGTCTTCAGTCAGTCTTCGGTCTTCAGTCAGTCTTCAGTCTTCAGTCAGTCTTCGGTCTTCAGTCAGTCTTCAGTCAGTCTTCGGTCTTCAGTCAGTCTTCAGTCTTCAGTCAGTCTTCAGTCAGTCTTCGGTCTTCAGTCTTCAGTCAGTCTTCAGTCAGTCTTCGGTCTTCAGTCAGTCTTCAGTCAGTCTTCAGTCAGTCTTCGGTCGTCAGTCAGTCTTCAGTCAGTCTTCGGTCTTCAGTCAGTCTTCAGTCAGTCTTCAGTCGGTCTTCAGTCAGTCTTCAGTCTTCAGTCAGTCTTCAGTCAGTCTTCAGTCAGTCTTCGGTCTTCAGTAAGTCTTCAGTCAGTCTTCAGTCAGTCTTCGGTCTTCAGTCAGTCTTCGGTCTTCAGTCAGTCTTCAGTCTTCAGTCAGTCTTCAGTCAGTCTTCAGTCAGTCTTCAGTCAGTCTTCGGTCTTCAGTCAGTCTTCAGTCTTCAGTCAGTCTTCAGTCTTCAGTAAGTCTTCAGTCAGTCTTCAGTTAGTCTTCAGTCAGTCTTCAGTCTTCAGTCAGTCTTAAGTCAGTCTTCGGTCTTCAGTCAGTCTTCAGTCTTCAGTCAGTCTTCAGTCAGTCTTCAGTCAGTCTTCGGTCTTCAGTCTTCAGTCAGTCTTCAGTCAGTCTTCGGTCTTCAGTCAGTCTTCAGTCTTCAGTCAGTCTTCAGTCAGTCTTCGGTCGTCAGTCAGTCTTCAGTCAGTCTTCAGTCAGTCTTCGGTCTTCAGTCAGTCTTCAGTCGGTCTTCAGTCAGTCTTCAGTCTTCAGTCAGTCTTCAGTCAGTCTTCAGTCAGTCTTCGGTCTTCAGTAAGTCTTCAGTCAGTCTTCAGTCAGTCTTCGGTCTTCAGTCAGTCTTCGGTCTTCAGTCAGTCTTCAGTCTTCAGTCAGTCTTCAGTCAGTCTTCAGTCAGTCTTCGGTCTTCAGTCAGTCTTCAGTCTTCAGTCAGTCTTCAGTCTTCAGTCAGTCTTCAGTCTTCAGTAAGTCTTCAGTCAGTCTTCAGTCTTCAGTCAGTCTTAAGTCAGTCTTTGGTCTTTAGTCAGTCTTCAGTCAGTCTTCAGTCTTCAGTCAGTCTTCAGTCTTTAGTCAGTCTTCAGTCTTCAGTCAGTCTTCAGTCAGTCTTCAGTCTTCAGTCAGTCTTAAGTCAGTCTTTGGTCTTTAGTCAGTCTTCAGTCTGTCTTCGGTCTTCAGTCAGTCTTCAGTGTTCAGTCAGTCTTCAGTCAGTCTTCAGTCTTCAGTCAATCTTCAGTCAGTCTTCAGTCTGTCTTCGGTCTTCAGTCAGTCTTCAGTCTTCAGTCAGTCGTCAGTCAGTCTTCAGTCAGTCTTCAGTCAGTCTTCAGTCAGTCTTCGTTCTTCAGTCAGTCTTTAGTCAGTCTTCAGTCAGTCTTCAGTCAGTCTTCAGTCTTCAGTCAGTCTTCGGTCTTCAGTCTTCAGTCAGTCTTCAGTCAGTCTTCAGTCAGTCTTCGGTCTTCAGTCAGTCTTCAATCTTCAGTTAGTCTTCAGTCAGTCTTCAGTCTTCAGTCAGTCTTCAGTTAGTCTTCAGTCAGTCTTCAGTCAGTCTTCAGTTAGTCTTCAGTCAGTCTTCAGTCAGTCTTCAGTCTTCAGCTCCTTGGCTCAGTTTTGTGCAGAGTTTCCACAGAAGGAGTGAAACTGGATCTGCTGGTGGAGGAGGAGACGTGGAGCAAATCAGATGAATAATGCTGTTGTTAAAGGAAAACAATTGAGCTGAAGTGGAGCTGTTTTTTTCTTTAACTGAACCGTTCCAGCCCGTTGGTCTGAAGAATCAGGTTTAACAAGATTTAACTGGAGTTTAAGCATAACTCTGACTTTACTGAAGCTTTAGTTTAGAGTGAAGTTTAAACCACTTTAATTTACTGCTAATTTCTAATTCCACAAAAAAGGAAAGAGGGGTGTTCTCCTAGGGTTAGGGTTAGGGTTAGAAAGAGGGGTGTTCTCCTAGGGCACCAAACTGACCAGAACCGGCCCTGGTGACGACACAGGAGGACTGCAGCGCCTTGGTGGAGTCTGCTTTTCTAGTGGTGTTTGGTTAGAAAACTGGAGGAACAGCAGCTGGAGCACATTTGTAACCTGAGTGGAGACGAGCCAGGGCTTCTACCATCAGAAGAAGGAAGTGAACAGGAAACAGCTGTTCTGGATCCAAACATGTGGGAAAAACACGGAGAAAAGAACGGATGCACATGTGATTTAGGTTTTCCACAAACATCTGCATCTACATCAGCTGAAGAGGAGCAAACGTCCAGATATGAATATTTCATTTGTCTGTAAAATGGTTTCTTAAATAAAACTGTGAATGCACTTTGAAGAAGGAGAAAAAGAAAAAAAAGTTTCTAATAAATTATTAATAAACTGAAGAAACACTGTTTCTTGTCGCTGTAGTTGTTTCTGGTGAAAGGAAGAAATATCTGCTGTTCACTTCATATGTGAATCTGTTTGTTACTGTTTGTGGACTGAGTCACTTCTATTAAAGCTCCTCCCATTTTCCCCCATTGCCATGGAAACCAGCCTGTAGTTCCACACGCAGACACACAGAGCTGACTGGAGTAAAGTCTGTCTGAATGTTAAACCATGCCTCTGAACTCCTGTGATTTTTGGTAAAACTGTAACTGTAACTGGAAACCCTGGCTTAGTGGGTTCACATATGCAGAAACCAGACCAGCTTAGTGGGTTCAGAGCTAGATCTTCAAACCCTGGTTTGTTTGAATTCTCAGAACCATGGCAACATTTGTGGAAAAGATTGTTTGTCTACTATTTATGGTTTTGCCGTGAGGACGAGTTATTGAGACATTTTTCAGCTTAATTTTTTCTTCTCTCGTGCTCTAGCGATGACATCACCCACTGATAAAAAGTCAGATTTTGGTCTTTTCAGGGTGGATTTACTGAGTTCTCTATCGACAACCGTAAATCACACCCTCATGACAATCACATCCTAAAAAGACGACAAAAATGACTGCATTTGAAAGTTTAAATGAAGTCTGTGCCACAAAGTATGAAGAAGCAGGAGTGTTGGAAAAAAAGGACATTTTTATGTCAGTTACATTAAGAATGAATGGAGTTTTATTTGGTTTAATAATGCGAAATCTGTACGACATATCAGAATGATGAGATCACATGTGTAATCTTTGGGACAATCGGGCAAATTTTTCTTATTATCCTGCAAGATGCTCTGTTGTATTGTTTGGGAGTTATAAGTACGTAAACATGGCCCAATTAATTTCATTTTTTGCATTTTATATGAAATCTGTGCATCGCATTGTCAATCCTGATAGATACCACATCTTTTTAGACCAGGCCGCACATTTTAGCGTACATTTAAAAAAAAAATTTAATTTACAGCAGTTTGGGCCACTTTTTTTTTCAGTTTTTGTATAAGTCATAAGAATAGGGTAAATAAATACGACAAACAAGAATATACCACTGTGCATTATATTATAAGCAAACACACAGGGAATAAATACAAAATTGTTGGACTAAAATACCTTGCATTAATGTCTGACTAAAAGAAGACTAAAATGTTGACTTTTAGTCAACTAAAATATGACAAAACAAAAATGATTTGTGAAAGAGTAAAAGTGGCTTAGAATGAACTAAAATAAACAATGGGGAACAACAATGATCCCCATAAGCCATCATGTGTCTCCATAAGCCATCATGTGTCCCCATACACTGTCATATGTCCCCATAAGCTATCATGTGTCCCCATACACCGCCATATGTCCCCATAAGCCATCATGTGTCCCCATATACTGTCATATGTCCCCATAAGCCATCATGTGTCCCCATACACCGTCATATGTCCCCATACACCATCATGTGTCCCCATACATCATCATATGTCCCCATACACTGTCATGTATCCCCATACACCATCATGTATCCCCATACACCGTCATATGTCCCCATAAGCCATCATGTGTCCCCATACACCGTCATATGTCCCCATACACCGTCATATGTCCCCATACACCATCATGTGTCCCCATACATCGTCATATGTCCCCATACACCATCATGTATCCCCATAAGCCATCATGTGTCCCCATACACTGTCATATGTCCCCATAAGCCATCACGTGTCCCCATACTCCATCATATGTCCCCATAAGCCATCGTGTGTCCCCATAAGCCATCATGTGTCCCCATACACCATCATAAGTTCCCATACACCATCATATGTTCCCATAAGCCATCATGTGTCCCCATACACCGTCATATGTCCCCATAAGCCATCATATGTCCCCATACACCATCATGTGTCCCCATCGGGCCGGATCTAGGCATAGGCAAGGGGGGGCAATGCCCCCCTAAATTTTGCGCCTGCCCCCCCAAACGCGATGCCGCGCCTGCCCCTATCAAACCTACCAAACGCGATGACAAGGAAAAAAATCCCACA
The DNA here is from genome assembly GCA_020466265.1 of Siphamia tubifer. Classification (NCBI taxonomy): domain Eukaryota; kingdom Metazoa; phylum Chordata; class Actinopteri; order Kurtiformes; family Apogonidae; genus Siphamia; species Siphamia tubifer. The sequence continues at coordinate 4,400,994 of CM035802.1, read as the reverse complement.
TGTTTACATACAGCAGCCAAAGATATTCGCGCTGTTCTCTCCTGAATCTCTTCTGATTGGTAGATGCAAAGGGAGGGCGTGGCCTCTCTCAGACTCGCTTGGCTTCAGTTCTGTCACTTTCTCACACCAGTTTGACCTGACCGTCATAGAGACACTCACACTGTACTCATTCACTGCAGCGATTTGGCTTTATTTCTTCCACTTATCTCTCCTCTACCGATCACGATGCGCAGATTTCTGGTTGCTAAAGCTAAAGCTAACACTAGTACTTGTGACAATGCTACAGTATTAGCAACGGAAGCTCCGACCTTCCATTCCCGCCGCTCAGCCCGCTCCTCCTGCAGCAATAGTGACACATTCACTCACTACCCAGCAGCCACTCGTCACCATTCCTTCCCCACTCGCTACAGGCACAAGCACCATAGCCGCCGCCATTTGCCAATATCTCTAAGGGCACAATGAAGGCTTTCCTCAGCTCCATCGCATGTATGTGGCATATTGGCATAGTGTATGTCCCCATACACCGTCATATGTCCCCATAAGCCATCATGTGTCCCCATAAGCCATCATGTGTCCCCATACACCGTCATATGTCCCCATAAGCCATCATATGTCCCCATACACCGTCATATGTCCCCATAAGCCGTCATATGTCCCCATACACCATCATGTGTCCCCATACACCGTCATATGTCCCCATACACCATCATGTGTGCCCATAAGCCATCATGTGTCCCCATAAGCCATCATGTGTCCCCATAAGCCATCATGTGTCCCCATAAGCCATCATGTGTCCCCATACACCGTCATATGTCCCCATAAGCCATCATATGTCCCCATAAGCCATCATATGTCCCCATACACGTCATATGTCCCCATAAGCCATCATATGTCCCCATACACCGTCATATGTCCCCATAAGCCATCATGTGTCCCCATACACCGTCATATGTCCCCATAAGCCATCATATGTCCCCATAAGTCATCATGTGTCCCCATACACCGTCATATGTCCCCATAAGCCATCATGTGTCCCCATAAGCCATCATGTGTCCCCATACACCGTCATATGTCCCCATAAGCCATCATATGTCCCCATACACCGTCATATGTCCTCATAAGCCATCATATGTCCCCATACACCATCATGTGTCCCCATACACCGTCATATGTCCCCATAAGCCATCATATGTCCCCATACACCGTCATATGTCCTCATAAGCCATCATATGTCCCCATACACCATCATGTGTCCCCATACACCGTCATGTGTCCCCATACACCGTCATGTTAAACACTGGCAGTGGATAATCACAGTGTGACTCTTTGGACCTGAACGCCTTCATTAATCATCAAACAGGATCAAGTTTAACGAGTCGTTCACAGTCAGACTTTTATTTTATAGGAGGTTTAGACGTAACGATGTATAAAAGCTTCTGGATCAGCAGTAAAACAAAAGTCAAACAAACAGGAATGTTTTTCTGTCTGCACTCGTCAGTGTTTGGCTGAAGTTTGTAAATGACACACAACACGTTCCTGTGGTTAAGCTTCTTCTCCAGCGCCTCTGGCATCTTCTTTAATGTTCACATGAAGCCTCCAGCGTTTTCACAAGAATCATCTCGTTAAAGAACTGCGGCTTTGACAATCTGTCACCGCCAAAAGCATAGAGCGAGGGCTTGGCGTGCACGCCCACTGTGGGATTGGACCATAATTGGTGCTTAATGCAGCGGCAGAAGCTGGACGGGACGGTGAAAGTTTCTATGACAACCTGTTCTTGAATTAGAGCCGATAATGTGATTTTGACCTTTTACCTTAATTGTGATCTTGACCTTTGACCTTTTGCAATATTGATAATTTAGTTATATGTATATATGCGTCAGTGTGTGTAATATTATGATATTATATCCAGTATTGATTAAGTTATAGCGTGATATGTCTATGTTTGACACAGTGTTACATAAGGACACATGTCTCTGAATGAGGATGTCGTGATCAATTGTGTCAAACGCTGCGCTAAGGTCGAGCTACACCAGAATAGATACTAATCCACTATCAGCAGCAAGGAGCAGGTCGTTAGGACCCTTCAACAGGCCTGTCTCAGAGCTATGATGGGCTTGAAAGCCAGACTGAAGATGGCTGCCAAGCTGTTTAGCTATTACTTTTTCTAAAAATTTTGGCCTTTTCCTAATGACGTATTGAAAATAGTCCAGAATTAATCAACAGCAAATGGTAATATTTCTTTCATCAATTTAGTTGGTATTGGGTCAAGAAGACATGTTGAAGGTTTAGCAGAGGAAATGAGATCAATGACTTCAGTGTTGGATACAGGTGTAAAGCTGTGGAGGAGCTTCATCATGAGATAAAGTCAAAATCATGTGTATAAAAATGTGAAATTATGAGATGAAAAAGTCCAAAATAATGCGATAAAGTCAAAATCATGTGACAAAAAGACAACCATGAGATAAAAGGTCAAAATTACGTGATAAAGTCAAAATCACGCAATAAAACGTAAAAATCACGCAATAAAAAGACAAAATAATGAGATAAAAAGACAAAATAATGAGATAAAAAGACAAAATAATGAGATAAAAAGACAAAATAATGAGATAAAAAGACAAAATAATGAGATAAAAAGACAAAATAATGAGATAAAAAGACAAAAATAATGAGATAAAAAGCTAAAGTCATGTGACGTTTATGGTCAGTGGGATGGGACCATAAATTGGTGCTTTCACTGGACAGGTCGCTGACAGTTTAATTGAACGCTTTTATCGACAGGTTGGTGGCGTGTGCGACTATGTTTCCAGCCTGGACTGGTTTTACTGCAAGTGGAGACACATCTGCATGAATCCTTTGTTTGCATCCATGCATTACTGTACACATGGAAATAAACACTAAGGTTCTTTTATAATTCACATTTTTATTCAATAGGTAGTTTATAGTCCACGAATGCAAACAAACATGCAATGTATCTAATTTATACTTTCTATCTCATAATTTATTATTTTTATCTAATAATTTATGTTTTTATATAATAATTGATGCTTTTTATTTCATAATTTTGACATTTTTTTTATCTCAGAATTTTAACTTTTAATCAGCTGTCACTAATGGAAAGTGCTTTGGGTGCCTTGAAACACGCTATAGAAATCTAATACATTATTATCATTATTATAAAACAGAAAAACTCCTGTTATTTTCACCAACACTGGAAGTTTATCTGGTTACATTTTACTCTGTTAGAAAAACTCTGAAGCACTTAAAATACTCTGACAGTGTATTTTTATACTGACAGATTTACTGTGTATTTTAATTTGTACCTATTGACTCAGTGTTTTTGTAGCTGCAGAGTTTTCTTGTGTTTTGTTTTTTTCAGCTCATTTGGAGTTAATTTGTGATTGTGAGTGTTTCCAGGAGCCACTGGAAAAATCTGATGTTGATTATCCCTAAGTGAAGCAGTCATCTGAAGGGTTAGAGCATTAACGAAACAGACGTTTGAGCGCTGAAACTGAAGACCACCAGTTCAAAGACCACAGACGAGCAGTCACATGCTAATGACATGCTAGTCACATGCTAATGACATGCTAGTCACATGCTAATGACATGCTAGTCACATGCTAATGACATGCTAGTCACATGATAATGACATGCTAGTCACATGATAATGACATGCTAATCACATGATAATGACATGCTAGTGACATGCTAATGATGTGTTAATGACATGCTAAATGAAGCTGACAAAGCCTCAGGAGGATGTTTCCACAGTTTCATCTGGAATCCAACACTGGAAACAAAACTGTGGTTTTGGCAGAAAAAAACACCCTGGTGGAAAAAATTAAAGTTTTAGCTCCTGTTAAAGAACAAACACACAATAATTTCTGACAGATTCAACTTATAACCCTAGTTCTGTTTACACAACACAGAACTCTAGACTCACTGGTTCCACTGGTGCGTCAACAGTTGGGTTCACCCACATGTTTCATTTAACACCAGTGTGATGGTAAAACTTATACTAATACTTATATAACTAATACTTATATAATTAAGTAAGTATATTTAACTCAATTATATTCAGACCTAATGGGTTGGTTAAGATATAAGTCTTTGAGTTTTCTCATTATTTTAATATTTAAGTTTAATATTAAGTTTCAGGGATTAAAGCAAAAAAAAAGTCATCTGACTGAACTTTTTACCGATAATACATCTGATCGACTATCCCCCCCCCGTGCCCCTTCCAAAACCACTGTAGCCATGGTCTGAATTATATCACCTTCGTTGTTCACTTGGTTTGTTAGGCTACAGCCTCAACCCAAATAATAATGGGCAGATTTTGAATTTTTGAGTCGACTATGGTTCAGAATCTGACAGAGACGAGACTTTAGAGGTGTAGGTGTAATTACAAGGAGAAAACAGCAGAGGGAGCTGCCTTTGTGGAGGCCTACACTGTCATTAATGCCCTTCTGTTTGTTGATGGACTAGAAATGACCAAAAGTTAATGGACCACTTTCACATTTCCGAACTTCCTGTTAAACGTCCAGACAGTAGAAAGACGGTAATATTGAAAAGCTTTTCAAGTTCCTGAAGAAAACATGATAAAGGCTACGATTTTTTCCAGTGAGGAAAAATTATAATTGTAAGTAGACAGAGCCCTGGGGCTGAGTGCTACTGAAGTCCATCCACCAGTCATTAGTCTGTCCACTTCTACCTTGGACTAGGGTTCTAGGGTTCTGTATGGATAGTATAGAGGACATGGACTATTTGACTATTTTATATTTGTTCTGTCTATGGTTCAAGTCAACGTCTCGTTAGCATAATGTTAACATTAGCCCAATGCTATCATAATCCATTCCCATTTTTCTCTGGCAGTGTGTGTTTATGTTAGTGTTTGTTTGTTATAATATCTAATGTAGTAGACGGGCAGGTTTTTGTGAGGGCTAGATGTTACCCATGGCACTGGGTGAAAACAGTTTGTGAAGGTGGGGGAATATTCATCATCGTGCTTGGACATTGTTTGTGGCATCCCCCAGGGGTCAGTGTTGGGTCCTACACGGTTTATTCTTTATATAAATGATATATGCAAAGTTTCTAAAGTATTAAAACTAATATTATTTGCAGATGACACAAGCATTTTTCTTCTGGGGAGGATTTGCACCAACTACTCAATGAAGAAATATACAAATTAAAAACGTGGTTTGACAGGAAAAAAAATTATCATGAAATTTAAGTAAAACCAAATACATGATATTCAGCAACTGCAATAAAAACATTCACACACAGATACAGGTAGATGGGGTGGACATTGAAAGGGTATATGAAAATAAGTTTCTTGGGGTAACAATAGATGATAGGATCAACTGGAAAGTTCATATAAAACACATACAAAGCAAATGATCAAGAAGCATTTCAGTTCTGAGCAAAGCCAAACACATTGTGGACCACAAATCACTCCACATACTTTACTGTTCACTCATTTCACCATATTTACATTACTGTGCACAAGTCTGGGCCAACACATACAAATGTACAATAAATTCATTAGCCACAGAAAAGAGCCATAAGAATAAGTCATAATGTCGGTTATAGAGATCATACAAACCCACGAACCCAGAACATTCAAACTCACTGACATTATTCACTTTCAAACAACTCAATTCATGTTCAAAGCGACACACAAGGCACTTCCTGGTAACCTACAAAAAATGTTTTTCAATAGAGAAGGGAATTACAATCTGAGGGGGGAGCACAACTTAAAACATCTGAGGACACGTACAACCCTGAAAAGCTTTTGTGTTTATGTTTGTGGAGTGAGGCTGTGGAACAGGTTAGGTGTGGAGCTCAAGCAATGTCCAAGCATGATCCAGTTTAAAAAAGCGGAACAGGCACATGGTTTTCACTGGGTACAGGGATGAGGAAGGGGTCGAACATTCTGGATTGTCGGATGGCACCATGGACTTCAAGGCTGTGTGCATGCACTAGTGGTTTCCCTTCCCTATTACTCTTGGGGTCGCTCTCTGGCTCAGCGTGGCTCGGGCCCCTCTGCCTGGGGGTGTTGTCCCTGGTGTCTCTCCCTTTGAGCCCTGGATCTGCTGGGTCTGTGCGTTCTCCCGGGGCCTTGGGGGTGTCGGCGGCTGGTCTCTTCTGGGGCGCCCTGGCTGGCCCTGGGGTTTGGGGTGGGTTGGCCCTCCGGTCGCTCCCCTGTCCCTTCCTGCTCTGCTTCCCTCCTCCTCCCTCCCCTCCCCTGGTGGGGTTGGGGGCCCTCTGCTGCCTGGGGGACTGGCATAGGGGCGGGGTGGCCTCTCTGGGGGGTGGCTCTGGCTCATCCAGGCACAGGCCTTGGCACTTGCCTGTGTACCACCACTAGAGATTAGCTTCTGCTGGCTGGGGGCTTCTGTCCGGGCCTGGGGCTGTCCTGGGGAGTAGTGGGGTAGGTGGGGTTTTGGTGGTGCTGCGGGGTGGGCACCCTGCATCCTGGGCGTGCCAGCTCCGGGGTGGGCGTGGGGGCTCTTGGCCCTCACTTCCTGGTGGTGCGGCCTGGCCCTCCCTCCGGGGCGGGGTGCTGCGTGCGGCTGGCCCATAGTGGGACTACGGCGTCTTCCCCGGGGCGCTGGTCTACCACTGCGACTTCTGGGGGTTTTGGTGCTGGCTGGGCCGGTCGGATTCAGGTGGGCCCACCTCGGCCTCTTGCCTCGGGGCTCTGGGGGCCCTCTGCATCAGTAACCCTCTGTAACATTAAATAATTTCACCACTGTAGACCAAACTGATCTCATATCTATTATCATGTCTTCCAAATCAGCCACCTGCCTCTTAGATCCAATCCCAACAAAACTCTTTAAAGAGATTCTGCCCCTAATTATTAGCACTGTCCTAAATATAATTAACACTTCATTAATTACTGGATATGTCCTTGGGCCTTGGGCCTATTTTGTTTACATTATATATGCTCCCTTTAGGTAACATCATTAGAAATCATGGCATTAATTTGCATTGTTATCCAGATGACACACAGCTATATTTATGGATTAAACCTGATCAGACCAGACAAATAGATAAACTAACTACATGTGTCCAAGACATAAAGACTTGGATGAGTGACAATTATCTTTTATTGAACCCTGAAAAAACTGAAGTCATAATAGGCCCTAAAACTGCGAGAGACTCCCTAACTGACCAGATAGTTACTGTAGACAACTTAAGTGTAACACCCAGTGACACAGTTAAACATTTAGGAGTTTTATTTGATCCACATCTGTCATTCAAAGGGTCAATTCAATTCAATTCAATTTTATTTATAAAGCCCTAAATCACAACAAAGTCGTCTCAGAGGGCTTTACAAAAACACAATCAGCTACAGAAGTACATGAAAAGTCCCAGGCATCCCCTGTCCTTAGACCCTCCTTCTCGGCAAGAAAAAACTTCAAAACCCAGTGGGAAAAAGAAGAAATCTTGAGGAGAACCACATTGAAGGAGAGATCCACTCCCATGGACGGACAGGCTATAGATGAACGTCCATTTATAAATGTATAAATGAACGTCCATGTCAGGGGTCAGAGGTCAGGGCACATTAACCAAACATGTAGAACAGCCTTCTTTCACCTGTGCAACATTAGCCAAAATTAGGAATATTCTGTCTAAAACGACTGCAGAAAAATTAATTCATGCATTTGTTACATCACCATTAGATTATTGTAACTCCTTACTTGTAGCGTGTCCTAAATATTCCCTAAAAAGCTTCAACTGGTTCAAAATGCAGCAGCAAGATTATTAACAGGATCAAATAGAAGAGAACACATCACCCCTGTGCTCCAAACCCTGACCCCTGACCCCTGTGCTCCAAACCCTTCACTGGCTACCAGTTGAGTTTAGAATTAAATTTAAAATCCTCTTCCTTACATATAAAACCATTAATGGTATGGGCTAGGGTTAGGGGTCAGAGGTCAGGGGTTAATGGTATGGGCCCCTCTTATCTTAAAGATGATCTGGTTCCGTACCACCCCAATAGAACCCTTCGTTCTCAGAATGCAGGTTTATTGAAAGTTCCTAGGGATTCTAAAAGTACAGTAGGAGCTAGAGCCTTTAGTTACCATGGTTACTGTCTGATGGAGCTAGAGCCTTTAGTTACCATGGTTACTGTCTTATGGAATCATCTTCCCTTTAATATTAAAGACGCAGAAACAGACTCTACATTTAAAATTAGGTTGAAAACATTCTTGTTTGAGAAAGACTATGGTCAGGTTAGTTAAAAATGATGTGACTCATACATCATGTGTACATGATGTATGAGTCACAGTTCAGTCTAGGCTGCCCTAGGAGTTAGAATGCTGGGGGAAGTACAGACACCGAGTTCTTTCTTCTCTTTCTCTCTCCCACACCTGTTTCTGTCATTTGTATAACCTATCTTTCATACCAAGTCTGTTCATGACTAGTCACCTGGTGTCCCCTTTACCCCCTCCGCTCCTGGGGGGAGTGGTGGCTCTCCTGACAGTGTCTGCACGGGAGCCATGGATCTGCAGTGTCTCGCCTGTGCCGACCTGTCGGGACCAGCCCCCCCTCCTTCCTTTATAGATGGACGTTCATCTATAGTCTGTCCGTCCATGGGAGTGGATCTGTCCTGCAATGTGGTTCTCCTCAAGATTTCTTCTTTTCCCACTGGGTTTTGAAGTTTTTTTTCTTGCCGAGAAGGAGGGTCTAAGGACAGGGGGAGGAGCTAAGGACAGGGGATGTTTGGGATTGTTCATGTATCTCTGTAGTTGATTGTGTTTTTGTAAAGTCCTGTGAGACGACTTTGTTGTGATTTAGGGCTTTATAAATAAAATGTAATTGAATTGAATAATAGAGAGTTCTAATAAAGGATGTCTGCTCAGCTTTCAGGGAGGACCGCTGATGGTCACACACATGCACTAAATACTGGAGTATTTGGCTGCGAGTGGACAATTACATACATCAAAAACAAAAAAGGACATGTGGGCGGGTCTATCACAGGATAACCCTAACCCTTTTCCCCCAGGTCACACCGGTGTGACCTCAAATGTTTTTTAGTTACACTTTTGAGAAATTAGGTCACACTCCAGAGCCCTGGGAGACTTTTCATTCCTTATCCAGAATAAATATAAAAATCTAATTCATCTATTCCATCATAAACTCCTTCCAATCATCTCATGAAAATGTGGACGAAACTTGGTCTACCTTTCGTGACCTTCTCTACAAAGCTGCACTGGAAACACTGGGCCTGCAGACCAGAAAACATCAGGACTGGTTTGATGAAAACAATCTAGACATCCAGGAACTCCTAAAAGAGAAGCAGAGCCTACATCACCAATATCTAAGTAGAAAAACCAGAGCTAGAGAAACAGCATACAAGACCTGCTGTCAGAAGCTGCGCAAACTATGTGACAAGTGGTACAGTGACAGAGTGGAAGAAATTCAACATTAAGTTGACACAAACAACATGAAACAGTTCTACTCTGCAGTCAATGCCCTATATGGCCCACAAAAATTTGGCTCCTCATCTATTCTCAGTAAGGATGGTGGCACGCTCATCACAGACAGGTCAGAAATACTTGTGCGCTGGGCTGGGCATTTTGAATCTGTCCTAAACAGGCCTTCAAATATAAATGAAGATGCTATCAACAGGCTTCCACAAGTACCAATGAATGAAGACCTTGACAGATCACCATATCTTGATGAAGTTAAGAAAGCCATTCAACATCTCTCAAATGGCAAGGCACCTGGAGCTGATGCCATTCCTGCTGAAATCTACGAACATGGTGGCAACACTCTTCACAGGAAATTAACTGAACTCCTTGCTACTATCTGGGACATACGATCACTCCCACAAGAATTTAAGGATGCCAACATCATCCACCTTTACAAAAAGAAGGGAAATCGGCACTCCTGTGACAACCACAGAGGTATCTCCCTTTTGTCCATTGCTGGAAAATACTAGCTCGTGTCCTCCTCAACTGCCTCATTGAACACCTCGAACAGGGCCTTCTCCCTGAGAGCCAATGTGGATTCAGAAAGGAAAGAGGAACAACAGACATGATCTTTGCGGTTGGCAAATGCAGGAGAAATGCCAAGAACAAAACAAAGACCTATATACTGTGTTCATAGATCTTACTAAGGCCTTTGACACAGTCAGCTGTGACGGCCTATGGAAGATCATGCACAAATTTGGCTGCCTTGCTCACTTCACTACCTTGGTCCAACAATTCCATGACTGAATGGAGGCAAGGGTACAGGAAAACGGTAACTTCTCTGCTCCATTCCTTGTCACAAACGGAGTTAAGCAAGGCTGTGTGCGCTGCCCCCCACCCTATTCAGCATGATGTTCTCTGCCATGCTTCACGAGGCATTCCAGGCAGGTGCACCAGGTATTGACATCAGCTATAGAATGGATGGAAATCTTTTCAACCTACACAGACTAAGAGCTAAAACCCAGACACAAAGCACCACAGTATGTGAATTATTATTTGCCGATGACTGTGCCCTAATTGCCAACTCAGAGGTGGAGCTTCAGGACAGCCTGGACTGCTTCGCCACTGCCTGCAACAACTATGGCCTTACCATAAGCACCAAGAAGACAGAAGTCATGTTTCAATCTGCTCCTGGTAACACATACACCAAACCACATATCTCCATCAACAACCAGGAACTAGCAGTTGTTGACAAGTTTACCTACTTAGGCAGCACTCTCTCAAAATGTGTACACATTGATGACGAAGTGCAATCAAGGCTCTCCAAAGCTAGCTCAGTGTTCGGCCGTCTGCGCAGTAATGACAGGCCCGGACTAACCCTCAAGACAAAGGTGAAAGTCTACAAGGCAGTAGTAATCACCACACTGCTCTATGCCTCGGAAACATGTACCATCTATGCCAGGCACGCCAAGATACTAAACCACTTCCATCTACAATGCCTGAGAAAGCTAGCAAAAATCAAATGGCAAGCGAAAACACCTGACACAGAAGTACTGAAGAAGACAAAACTCCCTAGCATCTATGCTCTCCTCTTGAAATCCCAACTCCACTAGGCAGGGCACACCATTAGAATGCCAAACAGCCGTCTGCTGAAGCAAATTTTCTACAGCGAGCTGACAGATGGAGTACGCTCTGTTGGTGGTCAGAGGAAACGTTACAAAGACACCTTAAAGAAGGGACTTATGGACTGCAACATCGATATCCCCACCTGGGAAGTACTTGCCCTGAACTGGCCAGCTTGGAGAAATGCTGTTCATCAAGGTGTTAGCCACTTTGAAGAAAACAGAACTTCCAAGGCCATAGCCAAACAAGCATCCAGGAAGGCTCGGATCCCCTCTAGACCACATGAGGTAATTGCTTCCTGTCCCCACTGCAACAGGCCTCACTAGCCATCTTCGAACCCACAAGAACCGACATTTCTGAAGTTGGTCTTACTCATTTATGAGGGACGAACACATGTCAAAAACAGAAAAGGACATGTGGGCGGGTCTATCACAGGATAACCCTAACCCTTTTCCCCCAGGTCACACCGGTGTGACCTCAAATGTTTTTTAGTTGCACTTTTGAGAAATTAGGTCACACTCCAGAGCCCTGGGACACTTTTTATTCCTTATCCAGAATAAATATAAAAATGTAATTCAGTCAAGTGGCCATTTTTCCATTTCACATTTTTGATCAGAGTCTAAAATCAAAATATGAAAAACCAGGCATATATTCGTTATTCGTGTTGGATTAACAAGAAGAAAATAACCCATCTCCTTTTTATCTTTTTGTTTTTGATTGGCAGTTGAAAAACCAAAGAACCGATGATACACAGATTCCAAATATTCAATCATTTTGTTTTTTAAACCGTGTGTACTTTTCTGTTCTTGCAGTTTTCACTCAAGCAAAAGCACAAATGTCAAAAACCACCATCTGCAAACTTCCCAGAATCCTTTGGGAAGTGGAGGAGCGTAGTGAGATTATTTCCCCCCAGAACTCATGACCCCAGAGGTCAAAGGTCAAACTAACTGTTGGTGTAAGGTAACGACAGCCTGGGGCTCCAGTTGAGTCACATTTCACAAACTGATCTGAGTTCAGTTTAAACCTTTAAACTTCCAAGGGTCCACATATAGGCCAGAAGTATTTGCTCAAAAACGTTAATCAAACCCCCCAAACCTGTCCCACATGTCACATGACCTAATGTAGTTTGACAACACAGATTGTCACACATCAGAAGATATAAACCACTGTCAGATCAAATATCCACAGCAGGTACAATCACTCATTTGTTCAAAATACAAATGTTAAACAGCTTATGTGAACCTTTATGTCTCATAGTCTAACAAAAACATCCAAAACTAACAAAAAAATTGTCTAAATGTAGTACTAAACATCCACAAATGTTTTATCTATTGCATCATTTAACAGGACCTGCCTCCAATATCCTGGTTTTCATCTTAATATTTTCATTTATGATATAATCAAACACCAAATGCGTGTTATTAAATGGTCGAAGAACAACATTTAATTGATTTTATTAAGAAATTTTGGTGAAATTGACCCGAAGTTTAAAGGGTTAATGAAAGAGTAAAAAACAAACTGATCTGAGGTCAGTTTAATGAAAGAGTAGAAAAATAACACTTTTAAAATATAATATTATATATAATATAAAATATAAAAGATGCAAAGAGTTGAAAACAAGGTGAAACATGTCAAACAGTCCAACATCAAAGATCATAGACTTCTTCTTTTTCTTCTTGTCATAGATTAAAGTGTGTCTTTGTGTTCTGCTGCCAAACACATTCAAATACTTGGATAAAATACCACCAGGTCGATAAGAGGACAACGCTGGAGCCTCAGATTTGGACGTTTGAACTTAAAAATTATGAGATAAAAAGAATAAATTAACTGGACTAAGCGCGGTTCGAAGACTCCTTATGGGTAAAAAGACCAAATCCCTGTGAACCCGGCCAGGAGGGTTACCGGGGCCCCACCCTGGAACCAGGCCTGGGGCACGTGGCCTAGTGGCCGGGCTTTTGCCCATGGGATCCAGCCCGAATTGGAGACATAGGGTCTTCATCAGGTGGGCTCGCTACCTGCAAGGAGAGGCAGAAGGGTCCAGTGCTTTGTGGATTGGGCAGCAGACCAAAGCGGGGGACTTGGCGGTCCGATCCTCAGTTACGGAAGCTGGCTTTAGGGACATGGAATGTTACCTCTCTTGTGGACGAGGCTGAGCTTTACTGACTGGACATCGTCGGCCTGCCTTGACACATAGCGTTGGCTATGGAACCCGATTCCTTGAGAGAGGTTGGACCTTTTCTTTGCTGGTGTTGCCCCAGGGGAGAGGCGGAGGACAGGGGTTGGCTTTTTGATAGCCCCCAGGCTCTCTGCCTGCATGTTGGGGTAAACCCCAGTGGACTAAAGGGTTGCTTCCCTGTGCCTCCAAGTTGGGGAATGGGTACTGATTCAGTGCATATGCACTGAACAGCAGTTCAGGATTCCCACCCTTTTTGGAGTCCCTAGGACGGGTGCTGGAAAGCACACCGAAAGGGGACTCTATTGATGACAGTGTGACCTGGAAGGGGGTAGTTGAGAACTACGGTCTAACCGATCTGAACCTGAGTGGTTTTCAGTTATTGGAATTCTGTGCGAGTCACAGTTTGTCCATAACTAACACCATGTTCAAACATTAGGATGTCCATCGGTGCACTTGGCACCAGGACATCCTAGGTCACAGGTTGCTGATCGACTTTGTAATCATATCATCAGACCTGCGGCTGTATGTTTTGGACACTCAGGTGAAGAGAGGTGCTGAACTGTCTACCAACCACAACGTGGTGGTGAGTTGGATCAGGTAGCAGGGGAAGACACCACGCCAACCTGGTAGACTCAAACGAGTAGTGCGGGTCTGCTGGGAATGCCTGGTGGAAGAACCCTTCAGGCAGATCTTCAACTCACACCTCTGGGTCCCAGGTGTGGAGGTGAGCATTGAGTCTGAATGCGCTCTGTTCCCCTCCAACGTTGCCGAAATGGCTGTAGTTAGCTGTTGCCGCAAGGTAGCTGGAGCCAGTCATGGTGGTAACCGCAGAACCCGCTGGTGGACCAGAGGTCAGGGGAGCTGTCAGGATGAAGAAGGAGGCCTACAGGGCTTGGCTGTCCTGTGGGTCTCCGGAAGCAGCTGACTGGTACCTGCAGGACAGCGGGCTGTGGAAACAGCGGTCGCCAAGGCAAAAACTCAGACGTGGGAGGAGTTCGGTGAGACCATGGAGGAAGACCGATTGGCTGCAAAGAGGTTCTGGCAAACTGTCTGGCGCCTCAGGGGGGGAAAGCTGAAATCTGCCTACACTGTTTACAGTGTGAGTGGTGAGCCGTTGACCTCAACTGAGGATATAGTTGGACGGTGGAAGGAATACTTTGAGGAGCTCCTCAATCCCACCAACATGCATTCAGGGATGGAAGCAGAGCCGGGAGACCAGTGAACAGGTGGATCGATCTCTGGGGCAGAAGTCGCTGAGGCAGTGATATCACTCCGCAGTGGTGGAGCCCTGGAGATTAGAGGTAAGATCTTTAGCCCGAGCCCGAGCTGGCCCGAAATTCGGGTTGGGTCTAAAATGTCAATCATTACATTCGGGTCGGGCTTGGGCTTCTCTCTCTCGCTGCTTTTTAAAAAAATAAATATATGTTTATAAAAATGTATACTAAAACGATGTGTGGATACAAAACTAAGGAATACTTGTTGTAAATAAATAATTTGGATAAAACAGAGAGGGCGGGGCTGTAAGGTAATTGCTATATAACTACTACTAAACAGGAGGGGCAGAGCAAGAGCACGCTTTGCACTTGGCTTTGTGGGCATTCCGTTAACGTAATCTTCCCTCCACGAGTCCACATCTATTTTGACCAGATATCCCTGATATGGAGCACCAAGAAATCAAAGATAAACTCAAGACAGGAGAACTGAAAAGGCAAACACGCACCACCGGAAAGAGTGACGTGTGGGAAAGCTTCAAATTGATAGTAACAAATGATACAGAAACTTGTGTTGGCTTCGCTGAATATAGTCAATGTGGCACTTTGAGAGAGCAAAAAGACTGGCAACTCGACGCTGAGCAGGCATTTAAACATATATCTTTTCCCATTTATTTGATTTGCATTATTCTATTTAAAGCCTAGTGGGCTGCAGTATTTCTCCACATAATTAAGTGAGTGTGCATCAAGATCTCTCTTTCACTCTCATTGTAGGGCATCTTATTCTGTGTTCCAGCGTTATTTCGTTGTGTAAATGCATTTATTATGATAATAAAAATATGTTGATTATTTTAATCTTAAAAAATCTTGTGTTTTTTTCTGCCAAAAATACTATGGGATGAATTAAATTTCGGGTTTGTTTCGGGCTCGGGCCTGCAAATCAAGTTAATTGGTCGGGCTCGGGCTGGGTCGGGCTTTAATGCCTGCGGGCCTGGGTCAGGTCGGGCTGGCTGGAGATCCAAGACATCCGCCCACTCTGGATGTTGTAGGGCTGTCATGGGTGACATATCTCTGCAACATTGCATGGACATCGGGGGCAGTGCCTTTGGAGTGGGGACTGGGGTGGTAGTGCCCATCTTTAAGAAAGGGGACCAGAGGGTGTGTTCCAACTATTGTGGATCACATTCCTCAGCCTCCCTGGTAAAGTCTACTCCAGGGTGCTGGAAAGGAGGGAACGATTGGTGGTTGAACCTCAGATCGAAGAGGAGCAACGTAGTTGTCGTCCTGGATGTGGAATAGTGGACCAGCTGTTTACCTTCACAGGGGTGCTGGAGGGGGGACATGGCAGTTTGCCCAACCAGTCCACATGTGTTTTGTGGATTTGGAAAAGGCTTACGACTGTGTCCCCAGAGGTATGGGGTGGATTGTCTCCTGCTGAGGGCCATTCAGTGCCTGTACTGAAGGAGCGAGAGCTTGGTCCGCGTAGCCGGAAGTAAGTCGGACCGTTTCCCGGTGAGGGTTAGGGCTCCACCAGGGCTCGAGTTCAGTGGCAGGAGGATCTCATCTCTGCTTTTTGCAGATGATGTGGTCCTCTTAGCTCCATCGGGCAGCGACCTCCAGCTCTCACTGGAGCGGTTCACAACCGAGTGTGAAGCAGCTGGGATGAAGATCAGTTCCAAGTCTGAGGCCATGGTCCTCAGCCAGAAAAGGATAGAGTGTCCTCTCTGGGTCGGGAGGAAGGTCCTTCCTCTGGTGGAGGAGTTTAAGTACCCCAGGATCTTATTCACAAGTGATGGAAGGATGGAGCGGGAGGTCGACAGGCGGATTGGGGCGGCGTCTGCAGTAATGCGGGTGCTAAACCGATCATTTGTGGTTAAGAGGGAGTTAAGCCAGAAGGTGAAGCTCTCGATTTACCAGTCAATCTATGTTCCGACCCTCACCTATGGTCATGACTTTTGGGTCATGGTGATCATGAGATCACGGTTACAAGCAGCTGAA
This sequence comes from Siphamia tubifer, assembly GCA_020466265.1. Taxonomy (NCBI): domain Eukaryota; kingdom Metazoa; phylum Chordata; class Actinopteri; order Kurtiformes; family Apogonidae; genus Siphamia; species Siphamia tubifer. Next base: position 4,384,570 of record CM035802.1, on the reverse strand, counting down.
ATTAGTTTACTTCGCAGGGTGGGCGGGGATTAGCCTTCGAGATAGGGTGAGAAGCTTGGACATCTGGGAGGGGCTCGGAGTAGAGCCGCTGCTCCTCCATGTCGAGAGGAGCCAGTTGAGGTGGCTTGGACACCTTGTGAGGATGCCTGCCAGGCGGTGGAGGACGTCCATCAGCGGCGAACAACCTCAGACAACCTCCGCAGCCTACACTGTAAAAAACTAAATGTGTTAGTGTTAGTAGTGTATCTGAAAGGACAGGAGCTGGAATTGATCTCTGAAGTTAAATACCTGGGAGTCATCATAGATCTGAAATCTCTCCTTCAGGAAACACATCAAGAAAGTGTGTAACAGTTAAATAAGTCTGTTCAAACTCCAGACTGTCTGTTTTCTTGTTCTCAAATTTCCCCAAAAAATACACAAAAAAACCACTAAGAAACAAAAATGTGGAGAAACAAATAGGCAAAACATGCTAAAATCCACTAAAATTGACCAAAAAAACACACAAAGTGATGACAAATCCCAAAACTTCTCCAAAAGACAGAAAAAGTCCACCAAAGAAATGTGATAAAACCTCCAAAAGATATTTAAAACATTAATATTTTTTATCAGATTAATCACAGGACTCATTTTGATTAAAAAATAAAGTTTGAACATTTAAAAAATACCCTGTTTTCCTGGAAAATGTGTGATATTTTTGTTATTACAGTATCATAGCAGCAGCTGTAGTAGTCAGAACCAGGGGTGTCGGGAGACCTGGGCATTCCTGGCTGAAGCCCCGAATCTCCAGGGAATAGCCCTGAATCTCTCTAGACTCCAGAGAGATTTGGGGCTGGACAATCATAACAGAGTCCTGCACGGTTCTGATTTTGACATACCGCAACCGCCCGTACCTGTCATGTTCAAACTCGTTTTTCTGATGGAAAAAAAATAAAAAATCCGCAGCCGAACCGACCCGCTATAAATGAACCCGATATCTGACCCGAACCCGGAAGAAAATGTCAGATAGCCAAACTTAAATACAAACATTTATTGCCACGAATATACTGAACAGTGACATAGCCAAGGCAGAGCCAAATAAAAATGTTGTTAAACAGTAGCAGACAAATAATAAATTCAAAAAATATTTTTATCCGTGAGCTCAAACACACACACACGCATACACATGCTTGAAAAATGCATTAAGAAGGAAGCAGACAGGAGGCAGCTATACAAGTCCAAACTACAGAACAGTTTTTAACCTATGAACCGCAAATTAGCCCTGTGATCACCCACATCCGACCCAAACTGAACCCGTATCTGACACAGCACAACATTTTTCACCCGTTTCGTGAAAATCTGCGCTTCACCCACGGGTACCCGAACCCGTGCAGGACTCTGAATCATAATTAAAATGTGTAGTAATATAATAATAATAATAATAAGAGGACAGCTCCGTGGACAATACTTTGAGCGATGGTACCACATATCAACTGTCACTGGATGGTCCTGCTGCTGCCTGTCGTCATGCACCTTTGGAACTCGCGCAGACTGCACAATTCTGACATGCCCATATATGGACATGTTGGTTCATTTTGTCGTGAAATTTATACAATCAGTAACAACAGAACGGTTTTACTCTTTTCTTATCTTCTCGTTCGGTCTTCTCACTCCCACCAAACGCCACAGGTCCACCACACCTTAGCGGACTGTTAGTGCTCTTAAACTGGACCTTTTCTCCTCCCACACTCTTTTTCCATCCATTCGTTAGCCTTGGAGCTAACAGCTAGCACCCCAAGCTAGTCCCGGTGCTACAGCTAATGCTCCACGTTAACGACAAAGACACCATCTCTACTTCACCAATGGATCACCTCAACATGGCACTCACACCGAACATCATCACCTCCCAGAGGGAGTTGCTGATGCTTCTCAGAGACTTAGCGGCTTCAGTCCCTCCGCTCCTCATCGGGCTTCCTGACATGCGCGGTACCGATCCTACCACAGTGCCCAGAAGGAGCATGAAGAAGAAAACCTGATGAGGTAAAAGGAAAGGAGGGCTCCAGGCCAGGCTGCAGTGAGATGGCTGAAAAGCTGTGCACCCCAGACATGGAGCTCCTGGCTTTGTCCTGCCACCCCTTCTACTTGCCCAGAGAATTCGCCCAGCTCTTTTTCACCATCGCCTACATCCACCCCAGAGCCAACCCCACCACCAACTGACCACATCAGAAGCACCCTCACTAAACAGGAGCAACTTTCCCCAGACTCTCCTAAACTCTGCTCTCGTCCGTTAGCTGCTCTGTGCACCCATGCTAATTGCCCAACTGGGATAAATGAAGTTTACTGAATCTGAACAAATAAATATTTTCCCATAATGCAGAAGGGTTTTATGCCACATTGGTTTGCTATTTTGTCTGAGGGTGACATCGAAAGATGGACACCAGGAATTTTTTCAGGGGAAAGGGGGCAGAGAGGTAAGTGGGGACTGAGAGCTTTACATCCCCAGAGAGCATTTCAATCAACCCAGGTTTATGAAAAATGAATATCTTTTGTTCATTCAGTCATCAGTTTGCTCTACTACCTCACTTTTTAGACATAGCTACTTGAATGGTAATAAAATATATGACTTATGTTGCAGGTTGTTCATGATACATTTAAACCCAATGTGACCATGAGTGGAAATAATTGCCCACTAGGGATAATGGCAAGATGGGACAGGCAAAATCTGGGCCAAATAATTTCATGAAATAAAACCTTTTGAAGGCTGAGAACCGACTGTCATGAAGGTTCACATAGTTAAGCTGACAATGGAATAAAAAAACACTCGTGTTTTACTTCCATGATATTTAAACTAAACGTACTTGTGTTTGTCGTCACATCTTTGGCTGGAAAACTGAGTGTGATCACTAACTATTAGTTCAAGTATTAATTAAAATATTCAATTAACTATCAATCAAATTAGTAAATGGACCAAAAGTACTTTGAAAACACTTCCATACTCTATATTTAAATCTGTAAAGTAGATTAAAACAAAGTGATGTGTTGTCCAGTGGAACATCATATGGCTTCATTGTCACTATTTTGCACAGAAGCTGGAACCATTAAATTACATTTTAATAACCCTTTTTCCTAAAAATTTCCCAGGGGAGAAGCCCACGGACCCCGTTAAAAAGAGACTCCAATGTCTGGGCTACAGCCCCGGGTCTTTACTGAAGCTACAGACCTGGTCTGAACATCTATAGGAACAAACAGTACAGTGTACAGTTCACGTCGGATCCAAGAACGTCTCCGTTTCTGGAAGTTTCCTCCAGATCTGAGGCTCATTAGATGGACGAGGATGCTGCCACTGCAGATAAAGACGATGTTTGATGAAGAGAAACATCGTTAAAAAGTTCAAAAATGAGGATCAGAGGAGAAGAGATTAAACGTAGGATCAGAGACGAAAAACCACCCGACAAACTCAAAGAAAAAGCTGAAACTGAAACTGATGGAGAGTTCAACCATTCAACTGGTGAAATACTAAACAAAACCAGACTTCCATCCGTCAGTTGAAGGACATGTAACCATGTGTTTGTCTCTTGTCGGATCGCTGGAGTTGTTTCTGGTGAAAGGAAGAAATATCTGCTGTTCACTTCATATGTGAATCTGTTTGTCACTGTTTGTGGACTGAGTCACTTCTATTAAAGCTCCTCCCATTTTCTGTGAGTAAGGGACTTTCCCTGTTGCCATGGAAACCGGCCTGTAGTTCCACACGCAGACACACAGAGCTGACTGAAGTAAAGCCTGTCTGAATGTTAAACCATGCCTCTGATCTCCTGTGATTTTTGGTAAAACTGTAAATAATTGGTGAAACCAAAGTTGATGATGAGTGACAGGAGGGTCTGAGGAGCAAGTAGATATATTTATTTTTTCTGTACTGTGAAAAGTAAGTGAGATACAGCAGTTTTAAAACCACTGAACTCACCAAAATGAAGCAGATCTGTTTGTCAGTCATGTTAAAGCCCCGCCCACAGTGTTTGTCAATCATTTTAAAGCTCCTCCCACAGCCTTAATTGTCTGCAGGTGTTTCATAGTGCTAGGAGCACTGTTGCCATGGTGATGAGCAGTGGCGGGAACTTCAAAGGGCAGATGCATAGACAGCTCCAGCTACATGTAAAAAATAGGTGTGAACATACTGCTGAACTCCTGCGACTTTTGGGAAAACTGTAAATAATTGGTGAAAACAAAGTTGATCATGAGTGACAGGAGGGTCTGAGGAACAAGTACATGTACTTTTTATGTCTGTACTGGGTTAGTGAGTAAGTAAGTGAGTTAGGATAGTTTAAAAAACACTGAACTCAACATGAGACAGAAATTATTTTTCCAATAGAGACTGGTCCACACATTTTAGCGTCAAACTGTTTGGTCTATTTACAACGGTGCGGGCCGCATTTTTTTTCAAAGTTTTTTGTATAAGTCATAAGTTATAATAATAAATACAACGAATAATATACCCCTGTGCATTGCATTGCATGTCACAACCTTTCCCCCAGATCCACTCTAGATCAACCCCCAGGTTTTGTTTCTGTCTATGTCGTGATTTTTCTTCTGTTTTTATTAAATCTCTTCTCGCTTCAGCACCGAGCATTTGAGGCCTCTCTCCACCTCACCCTTCATGACAAAATGGTCCCGCCAACCATCAGGACTCTGCCAGTGTTGAAGGGATCCGTTTTGTTTTGTTCCCCCCATTTCCTTTCTGTGTCTTCAGTCACTGTATTTTTACCCCCGTTGCTCAGCCAGTCCTGTTTCCCGTGGTCCAGTCCTGTAGAGTCTATTCCCACCTAGAGTCTGTTCCCGTCTAGCATTTCGTTCCCAGCGAGCATTCCATTCCCAACTCATTGACCATTCCCAGCTCGCGTTCTGTTCCCGGCTTGCGTTCTGTTCCCGGGTTTTTGGCTCTGGCTTCTGTTTTTCCCATTTTTGACTCTCTAGCTTGGTTTTCCCTTTTTCTTCTTTCCCTGTTTCTGTGTGTTTCGGTCTTGCTCCCTTCTCTCTGTGTCCTTCTCCCTTTCTGGTTTTCCCTCTCTGGTTTGGGCCCTGTTGCCAGTCAGCTTGTGGGCCAGTTGCCCCTGTTGCTAGCAGACGAAGGTGGCACTAGTTGCTTGTGGGGGCATTGGTTCAGGAGATAGGCGCTGGTTCCTAATTATGGGGGTCCAGACATCACCTCTCGTCCTCTTTTTGCTGTGTTTGGCTGGGTCTTGTCCCGGACCTTTTTGCTGTGTTTTGCCCCGAGCCTTTTTGCCATGTTTGGCCTGGTATCGCCCCGGACCTGGTTGCCAAAATTTGGCCCGGTATCGCCCCGGACCTGGTTGCCACATTTGGCCCGGTATCGCCCCGGACCTGCTTGCCGTATTTGGCCCGGTATCGCCCTGGACCTTTTTGCCGTGTTTGGCCCGGTATTGCCCTGGTCCTGCTTGCCGTGTTTCGTCCGGTATCACCCTGGACCTGCTTGCCACGTTCGGCCCGGAATCACCTGCTCTCTTGCGTTGCCCTGTTCCTTGTCTCCCTGTTCCGTCCTGTATCTTGTCATTGTTCTCAGCCAGAGTCCGTGGTCCCCTTCCCAATCAGTCTCAGTTCTCCTGGTCCTCTGTTAGACCTATCTGTTGCTCCTGCTACCCTTCAGACCGTTCTGCCCAGAGGATACTCCACCTGAAGGGTTTCTCGCTGCTCTGCCCAGAGGATTTCCTCACTGCTCTGCCCAGAGGGTTTCCACAGGTCTCTGTCCAAAGTGTTTCCACACTGCTCTGCCTGGAGGGTACTCTGCCCAGAGGCGGGCACATTTCTTTTCCTTTTTTACTATGAATGTTGGACAATGGGGGGGGGGGGGTCTTGTCTATTTTTGTTTTTTAGGGACACAACCTGCCACAACCTTTCCCTAGAGATCCACTCCAGTTTCACCTGGCACAAACTGCACAGCTGCAAGTCATTGCTGATCTGCAACTATATAAGCAGTGAGACTTGCAGTTGCCACTGCGGGGCCATTCAGTTTGTCACCTCCATACCGTGGACATTTCTTTCCCCACCACTGACTCTGGCTGATCAACCCCCAGGTTTTGTTTTCTGTCTGTCTATGTCGTGATTTTGCTTCTGTTTTTATTAAATCTGTTCTGTCTTCAGCACAGAGTATTTGAGGTGTCTGTCCACCTCACCCTTTCATGACATTGCATGCAAGCACCTGGGGAATAAGAATAAAATCACTCAATGCAGCACAAGAGTTTAACCCTTAAATGACCTGGAACCTCAACCAATTTAATTTTTTATATATACAGTAATACCTTAACTAACTAACTAATCCAAGTTACGAAATGCATTTACGTAAAATTTTAATCTCTGAATACGAAATAAAGTCACGAAACGCAGGAAACAAAGTATCTGGATTTTTACCTCAGTGATGGAGGTTATGTTTAACCTGGTGTTCGTCTGTTAGTTTCTCAGATTTTCTACGGTCCTGCACTAGTTTTATAGATTGTAGATAAAAGCGTTTTAAGGCTGACGGTGGAAGTGTTTGCTGTTTGATGTAAAGCGGTGGTGATGTTTGATGGAAGCTTCCAGAGGGCTGAGGTTTCATCAGGTCTAGTTTCATCGGGAGGGTTAGTGCGAGGAAACACAAAGAGCCAATGAAAGAGCTGGATCCAGTAGGAACACACACATTGTGTGTCTTTGTCATTAAACCTTTTGTCCTTTTATATCTGAGCATAAACACAAGGCCAAGGCACAGAAGGACCAAAGCAGGAAGTGAATCCATTTCAGACCCGAGGGGACGGTGCTGGTCCCCCCCCCCCCCAAACAAAAGAAAAATAACTGCAGATAAAAGAAGGAGAAGCCAACGCCGTAGGAGTCGACACTGCTGAAATGTCAACGGAAGAAAGACCGGTCCAGCAGTGAACACCTGGGGACTGGAGTGGTCTACGCCAGTCTACATTAGTCTATGCCAGTCTATATCAGTCTGCGTAAGCCTACACCAGTCTACGACAGTCTATAGCAGTCTACACCAGTCGACGTCAGTCTACATTAGTCTACACCAGTCCACCTAGTCTTGTGTCTTTTTTGCTGTATCGTTTCATCGTGTTGCTCCTTTTACATTTTTGCTTGAGTTTGTGTCACTTTTCCATCGGACATCTGTGCAAAACTTTACTGATATAACACCAAATGTGACCGTCACTGACACCAAGTATGAATGTCACCCATGCCAAATCTGAGCATCACCAAGACCACGTCAGTAGTAGCTGTCAGTAGTATTTTTCTGTTGTCAGTGGTAGTTTTCAGTTGTCAGTAGTAGTTGTCTGTAGTAGCTTTCAGTTGTCAGTAGTAGTTTTCATTTGCCAGTAGTAGTTTTCAGTTGTCAGTAGTAGTTGTCAGTAGTAGTTTTCAGTTGTCAGTTGTAGATTGTCAGTAGCCTATTTCAATAGTCAGTTATCAGTAGTAGCTACCAGTAATAGTTGTCAGTAGTAGTTGTCAGTAGAGGTGTCAGTAGTACTTGTCAGTAGTAGTCTTCAGTTGTCAGTAGTAGTTTTCAATTGTCAGTATTAGTTTTCATTTGTCAGTAGTAGTTTTCAGTTGTCAGTAGTAGTCTAGTAGTTTTCAGTTGTCGGTAGTATTTTTCAGTTGTCAGGAGTAGTTGTCGGTAGTAGTTTTCATTTGTCAGCAATAGTTGTCAGCAGTAGTTTTCAGTTGTCAGTAGTAGTTGTCAGTAGTAGTTTTAGGTGGTTAGTAGTAGTTTTCAGTTGTCAGTAGGAGTGTTCAGTTGTCAGTAGTAGATTTCAATAGTAGTCAGTTATCAGTTGTCAGTAGTAGTTTTCAGTTGTCAGTAGTAGCTGTCGGTAGTAGTTTTAAGTTGTCAGTAGTAGTTTTCAGTTGTTAGTAGTAGATTTCAATAGTAGTCAGTTATCAGTAGTAGTTGTCAGTTGTCAGTAATAGTTGTCAGTAGTAGATTTCAATAGTAGTCAGTTATCAGTTGTCAGTAGTAGTTTTCAGTTGTCAGTAGTAGTTGTCAGTAGTAGTTTTAGGTGGTTAGTAGTAGTTTTCAGTTGTCAGTAGGAGTGTTCAATTGTCAGTAGTAGATTTCAATAGTAGTCAGTTATCAGTTGTCAGTAGTAGCTGTCGGTAGTAGTTTTAAGTTGTCAGTAGCAGTTTTCAGTTGTCAGTAGTAGATTTCAATAGTAATCAGTTATCAGTAGTCAGTTATCAGTAGTAGTTGTCAGTTGTCAGTAATAGTAGTCAGTTATCAGTAGTAGTTGTCAGTAGTAGTTGTCAGTTGTCAGTAATAGTAGTCAGTTATCAGTAGTAGTTGTCAATTGTCAGTAATAGTAGTCAGTTATCAGTAGTAGTTGTCAGTTATCAGTAGTAGTTGTCAGTAATAGTAGTCAGTTATCAGTAGTAGTTGTCAGTAGTAGTTGTCAGTTGTCAGTAATAGTAGTCAGTTATCAGTAGTAGTTGTCAGTAGTAGTTGTCAGTTGTCAGTAATAGTAGTCAGTTATCAGTAGTAGTTGTCAGTAGTAGTTGTCAGTAATAGTAGTCAGTTATCAGTAGTAGTTGTCAGTAGTAGTTTGGGTGTTTATGAGTTAATGAACAGTCGTTCCTCGTCTTTGGTCCAAATGTTCCAGTCTAATCCCTTGGTCCTAAAACTGTGTTAACTGGTGCAGATTCATCACTCAGACTTTGTCCTGGTTTCGGTCCCACAGAAACAAAAGAGTCTTTGTGTTGGATGTGGACCTGGACTCTGCAGTCTGGCCAAGTGCTCCACAGGAGGGTTGAGGAATTAGGCAATAAAAAGGAAAGAAGGAGTCGCTGCAGAGAAATCACCCTCTTTACCAGGTCAATCCCCTCCCCTGTCTCCGCCTCTGTCCCAAACACAGCATGGACTGGAAACCCTGGCTTAGTGGGTTCACATACGCAGAAACCAGACCAGCTTAGTGGGTTCAGAGCTAGATCTTCAAACCCTGGTTTGTTTGAATTCTCAGAACCATGGCAACATTTGTGGAAAAGATTGTTTGTCTACTATTTATGGTTTTGCCGTGAGGACGAGTTATTGAGACATTTTTCAGCTTAATTTTTTCTTCTCTCGTGCTCTAGCGATGACATCACCCACTGATAAAAAGTCAGATTTTGGTCTTTTCAGGGTGGATTTACTGAGTTCTCTATCGACAACCGTAAATCACACCCTCATGACAATCACATCCTAAAGACACCACAAAAATGACTGCGTTTGAAAGTTTAAATGAAGTCTGTGCCACAAAGTATGGAGAAGCAGGAGTGTTGGAAAAAACAGAAATTTTTTGTCGCTCTCATAAACAATGAATGGAGTTTTAATAATAATGCGAAATCCGTACGACATATTGGAATTACACACGTGTAACCTCTGGGAAAATTTGACAAATTTTTCCTATTTACTACAAAACGCTCTGATGTATCATTTGGTTTCACTTTTTATATCGTGATTTTCTATGTCAAACATAGACATATCACGCTATAACCTAATCAATACTGAATATATTATCATATTACACACACTGACGTATATATACATATAACCAACTATATATCAATATTGCAAAAGGTCAAAGGTCAAGGTCACATCTAGCAGAAAGGTCAAAATCACATTATTAGCTCTAATTCAAGAACAGGTTGTCATAGAAACTGGAGATTGACATAAAGTAGGGGTGGGGTTAAACATTCTGTGAATAATAGTTGGTGTCAGTCTTCAGTTCTTTGTCGACCATAATGTCCTGTTGTCAGTCCAGATGTGTCTTCTCATGTCCCACACAGTGTCAGTTCTTCCAGATCCAGATGTTGTGGTCTCCACACAGACGAGTTGACAGCCAGTGCTGACTTCACCCACAGGGAATGTTCCTACACATGGAATTCCTCTGCGCCTTAAACCTCCCACGGCTCAGGATTCAGTTTCCTGACGGGGAGGCCGACGCACTGCATTGTGGGAAGAATCATCAAGCCTTCGCACGGAGCTGAGCCTCGGCGGAAACGCAGTGTCCATGTCACATGATCCGCCCATGAAACAACAGTGTGAAACACGCAACAGAGCCGCAGGTGATTGATGACGCCCCCCACGCCAAAAAACTGGAATGACTTCACATACGGACCACCCCAAACACATGACCCGTTTACAGGAGAGGTTTTATTCCTGTTTACAGGAGAGATTTTATTCTTTATTTATTGTTATTTACTTATTATTTTATGGTGTTATTAACTATGACCAATAGTATTTGAGATTTCTGGAGGTCAAAGGTGTCATGTGGGAAAATCAACTTCTCTAACATTGTTTGTGTTTATGACATTATTTTGACATTTTATCGCATGATTTTGTCTTTTTATCACGTAATTTTGTCTTTTTTCGCATTATTTTGACTTTTTTTATTGTGTGATTTTGTCTTTTTAATCATGTGATTGTCCTTTTAGTTTTTCACTGCTCAGGATTCTGTTTCCTGACGGGGAGCCCGACACGCTGCATTGTGGGAAGAATCATCAAGCCTTCGCACGGAGCTGAGCATCGGTGGAAACGCAGTGTCTATGTCACATGATCCGCCCACGAAACAGCAGCATGAAACGCCCCCACGGCAAGAAATAGAAATGACTTCACTACGGACGTTTGTATTCAAAAGCATTTGCTACCTTGAATGACTCGTTATTTGGGTTTTTTAACTTGAGATTTTACTGTCATTTAAAATCAGTTTGTGTTCTCGTGCAACGACACATGCATTTCCTGTTTTAGAAAGAAAATGTTTGTGGAGGATTTTGTCAATCCAGTGCACATTGTGTCCCCACAAGTTTAATCACAGAGGAGTTGACATGAACCCAGATCTACTGTAAACACATGTCCAGGACCAGCTGTACCTACAGGACACATGTCCAGGACCAGCTGTACCCACAGGGGACACATGTCCAGGACCAGCTGTACCCACAGGACACATGTCCAGGACAAGCTGTACCTACAGGACACATGTCCAGGACCAGCTGTACCCACAGGGGACACATGTCCAGGACCAGCTGTACCCACAGGACACATGTCCAGGACCAGCTGTACCCACAGGGGACACATGTCCAGGACCAGCTGTACCCTCAGGGGACACATGTCCAGGACCAGCTGTACTTATAGGGGACATGTCCAGGACCAGCTGTACCCACAGGGGACAGATGTCCAGGACCAGCTGCACCCACACGGGACACATGTCCAGGACCAGCTGTACCCACAGGGGACACATGTCCAGGACCAGCTGTACCCTCAGGGGACACATGTCCAGGACCAGCTGTACCCACAGGGGACACATGTCCAGGACCAGCTGTACCTATAGGGGACACATGTCCAGGACCAGCTGTATCCACAGGGGACACATGTCCAGGACCAGCTGTACCTACAGGACACATGTCCAGGACCAGCTGTATCCACAGGGGACACATGTCCAGGACCAGCTGTACCCACAGGGGACACATGTCCAGGACCAGCTGTACCTATAGGGGACACATGTCCAGGACCAGCTGTACCTATAGGGGACACATGTCCAGGACCAGCTGTACCCACAGGGGACACATTTCCAGGACCAGCTGTATCCACAGGACACATGTCCAGGACCAGCTGTACCCACAGGGGACACATGTCCAGGACCAGCTGTACCCACAGGGGACACATGTCCAGGACCAGCTGTACCTTCAGGGGACACATGTCCAGGACCAGCTGTACCCACAGGGGACACATGTCCAGGACCAGCTGTACCTTCAGGGGACACATGTCCAGGACCAGCTGTACCTTCAGGGGACGTGGCCTGGAACAATTTTCCAAGGTGTTAGTTGAGGTTTGACTAAATATTTAGGAGCGTGTGTTTTCTGTCTGGGATGTGAACTGGGGTGGACTTTGCTTCAGTCACTGCCATAAATAAACCTGATGAAGATCTGAGGCAGACAAGCGTGTTTCACTTCTACAAAAAACAAATGATCAACGTAACATGAACACGTCCATGTGTTTTATTCAACAGGAAGTGGAAGGAACATGTGACCAGAACAGGAATAAATAGGACATCAGTGCAGTTGGTATTTGTCTAAACATCAGGTCAACAACTGAACACACTTCACAATAAAATAAACATCTACATCTCAGGTGTCAAACATAAAGCCCGGGGGCCAAATCCAGCCCGCCAAAGGGTCCAATCTGGATGAACAACACTGAAGATATTAACGGTGTAAAAAGGATTAGAATTCAGGTTCTACATCCAGAACAATTACATCTACACTGGGTCAGAGCAGTGAAATATGATCAGAATTATCTAGAATAAAAACTGAAGGTTTTAATGTAAAAAGTAAAATAAATATATTTAAAAAAAAAAAAAAAAACAATAATGAAAATGGCAGATTTTGGTATGAAAAGGTAAAAAATTATTTTAAAAAATTACAGTTTTGAAATGAAAACTGCAGATTTTAATGTAAAAGGTCAAATAAATTTAAGAAGTGAAAACTACAGATTTTGATATGAATTTTTTTTATATTAATTTTGTTTACATTTAAAACATTTTAAAAGAAATAATGAAAATTGCAGATTTTAATGGAAAAAGGTCAAATTACATGAACATCTTTATATTTCCAAAGCATCCTTTTACCAAAAACCCTCCTTTTACTAAAATTACACCAAAAATACAGTAACATGCACTAAATAAACTGCAGTAAAAAAAGTCCAGCTGCAGTAAAACCATGATTATTCAGACCAGGGCAGTAAAAGAATAAAGTCCTTTCAGATGATATTGTGCTGAAAGTGGAAGTGAATTAAAATGACTTTGACAGTCCTGATGTCTAACATGTGTTACTGAAGCACTCTGTATAAACTGAGAATTAATTCTATTACAAACAACTAAACTTTATCACACAGCTGTCAGGAGACACAAACTCAAACTGGATCAAATACTCAAATAAAACACTGCATTTTACTCTATTTTTTTACTACATTTTAGTGGGTTTTTAATATACTTTACTCTATTTTTACTGGACTTTAGTGGATTTTTACTGTATTTTAGTGGATTTCTTTAGATGTTTTACTCGATTATTAGTGGATTTTAGTGGAATTTGAATACATTTTAGTGGATTTTTACTGTATCCTACTTTATCTTTAGTGGATTTTTACTACATTTTAGTCAAAATCATGTTCTTCATTTTTCATTTTCCACATTCAATCTGATTTGATCTCCAATAGGCCGGACCAGTAAAATGAAAACACAATAACCTATAAATAATGACAACTACGCATTTATGTCATTGTTTGAGTGCAAAAAAGCCATTGAATTGTGAAAATTATATATATATATATAAATAAATAAATAAATTGATCAATATTGTGCCTCAGTTTATCATTAGTCCATGTGTTTTATTATGGATCAGTTCTAGTCTTAAGTCTTAGTAACAGAAACAGAAAACTAATTTTCTTTAGACATTTCAGGTTGTTCACATTTGTTCAGGTTTTTCCACATTTTATTGTTACATGTTAGTTTGTAAATGTCAATAATGTCATCAGTTAAAATTTTTTGCAATAAAGAAATGACAAAAATGTGAAGTTGTTATTTTTAGACAGAAAAAAACAGAGAAGAAAATCTGGAGTCATTTAATATTTAACAGTGGGCCACATTTAGCCCTCGGACCGCATGTTTGACACCTGTGCTTCATCAGCAGAAGCAGAACGAGTAGAGAAAAGACGACGGAAGCATTAAGACGTAAGTGTTCTGTCCTCTGGACCTTTAAATGACTATCTGAACACACTTTTGAAATCTGGCAAAACTGCAGCATCTCAATTTGTGAAGATGAGACGAGTCTGATGATGAAGATGATGAAGAAGATGAAGATATTGAACAGGCCAGATCTGCGTCTCATCCATAAAATAGTTTGTTAATTGTTAATACTGGACTAAAGGGAGTCTGAAAAAACAGTGTGTGTGTGAGCATTAGGCTTCACCCAAACAGCCCATAACCTTAAGCATCAGTTGTGTCTTCTGCAGTTTGACATCTACGTCCAGTCCTCGTCCTCTGAGCCACAACCTCAGGGTCACAGAGTTCACCTTCCACAGCTGGAAACATAAGCAATAATAATATGTCATCATACATTTACTAACTTCAGTCCCTAATTACGTGTATTCATTTAACCCCTGCTTCCCCACAGGTCAACGCAGTAGACATGGTAACTTTACGAATTATATGAAGTGATCGACTCCAATCAATAATCCATCATTAGATAGATAGATAGATAGATAGATAGATAGACAGATAGATAGATAGATAGATAGATAGATAGATAGATAGATAGATAGATAGATAGATAGATAGATAGATAGATAGATAGATAGATAGATAGATAGATAGATAGATAGATAGATAGATAGATAGATAGATAGAAGTTAAAAGACACAGGTGCAGAGTGGACTACAGCAGTGGGGTAGGTTCAGTGGACTACAGTAGTGGGCTAGGGTCAGTGGACTACAGTAGTGGGGTAGGGTCAGTGGACCACAGCAGTGGGGTAGGGTCAGTGAACTACAGTAGTGGGCTAGGGTCAGTGGACTACAGTAGTGGGCTAGGGTCAGTGGACTACAGTAGTGGGCTAGGGTCAGTGGACTACAGTAGTGGGCTAGGGTCAGTGGACTACAGTAGTGGGCTAGGGTCAGTGGACTACAGTAGTGGGCTAGGGTCAGTGGACTACAGTAGTGGGGTAGGGTCAGTGGACCACAGCAGTGGGGTAGGGTCAGTGAACTACAGTAGTGGGCTAGGGTCAGTGGACTACAGTAGTGGGCTAGGGTCAGTGGACTACAGTAGTGGGCTAGGGTCAGTGGACTACAGTAGTGGGGTAGGGTCAGTGGACCACAGCAGTGGGGTAGGGCCAGTGAACTACAGTAGTGGGCTAGGGTCAGTGGACTACAGTAGTGGGCTAGGGTCAGTGGACTACAGTAGTGGGCTAGGGTCAGTGGACTACAGTAGTGGGGTAGGGTCAGTGGTTGGGCTGTTTCCACAGCCTGATGGCCATGGGGACGAAGGACCTCCTGTGGTGTTCAGTCCTGGAGTGCAGTGCAGTGACCCCCCCGCTGTGGCTGCTGCACTGCTTCTTGAAGGTAAAATGGAGGGGGTGGTTGGGGTTGCCCAGGATGTCCTTCATCTTGGCCCGCTTCCACTTCTCCACCATGGTCCCCAGTAAGTCCAAGTCCCCTCCCAGCACAGAGCTGGCCTTCCAGATCAGATTATTCAGCCTACCAGCGTCCCTCTCCAACACACTCCCTCCCCAGTGGACAGCGGCAAAAAAGATGGTCCCAGCCACCACTGACTGGTTAACATCATTACAATAGCAGTGCAGACATGGAAGGACCTGAGCCTACCTCAAGAAGAAGAGCCTGCTCTGGCCCTTCTTATAGATGTTATTAGTATTCATAGCCCAGTCCAGCCTACAGTCCAAGTGCACCTCCAAGTATTTTTGTAGGACTGCACCATTTCGATGTCCTCACCCCTGATGGTCACCCCCTGCAGTGGAACCTTAGACCTACGGGGGTCAAAGACCATTTCTTTTTGGTGTTTAGGATAAGGCCGTTCCTCCCACACCAACAACTGAAGGCTCCCTGTACTCGGCTTCCTGTCCCTCCCTCACACACGCCACAATAGCTGTCATCAGAGTATTTCTGAATGTGGCAGGAGTGTGTGTTATAATTAAAGTCTGAAGCGTAGAGGATGAACTGGTACAGAGCCAGTACCACCCCCTGTGGGGCCCAAGTGTTGCATTCAACTGTCCTAGAAACAGCCCCCTAACCTGACAAAGTGTGGTCTATTGGTCAGGTAATCTGTGATCCAGGATGTGAGAGCAGGTTCTACTCCCATTTGTCAAGCTTCTCTCGCAGCAGGACTCAAATGTCAGGTGCTGAAGGGAGAACAGATTTAATAAAAAACAGAAGCAAAATGAGAAACCGAGACAAAACACTAAACCTGGGGAATGATCAGCCAGAGTCCATGGTGGGTATGAATTGTCCGGGTTATGGAGACAAGGGAAATGGCAGAGTGTCCGAGTTATGGAGGTGACAAACTTAATGGTCCCACACCGGCAACTACAAGCCTCAACGCTTATCTTATTGTAGATCAGCAACGACTAGTAGCTGCATGTTGCGGGACCAGGCTGATCTGGAGAGCACTGGAGGAAAGGTCGTGACAAGTAGAGGCTGGATGGTGTTAAAAGCGCTCAAGAAGTCAAAGAACATAATCCTCACCCGAATTCTTGGCTCTTCCAAATAGGAGTAGACATGGTGTAGGAGGTAGAGGACAGTGTCACCCACTCCCATGTGGTCTCTGTACCCAAACTACAGGGGGTCAGGTGCATGATCAGTCTGTGGTCTCATGCGATGTAGGATCAGACACTACAGGGTCTCCATGATGTGTGATGCGAGGGCCACTGGTCTGTAGACATTGAGCTCAGTTGGACACCCAGACGTTGGGACTGGCACAAGACAAGATGTTTTCCACATGACTGGGACCCTCCCTGTCTGCAGACTTCAGTTGAAGAGCCACTGGAGTGGATCAGTCAGTTGGTCTGCACAGACCTTCAGCAGTCTTGGGCAGACATCATCTGGACCAGCTGCCTTGCCTGGACGCAGTGTCCTCAGCTCCATCCTCACTTCATCTATTGAGAGGAAGGGGGAGGGCTAAAGGGAACAGGGGTCACTGGTACAGTCCTGATGGAGGGGTGATGAGGAGAGTGTGATACAGGAGAGGGGGGGCTGACGCCCATACTAAAAAGGTGTGGTCCTGTGAGGTCCTGTGTTGGAGACAACAAAGAGAAGATGGTGTAGGGCAGGGTTCCCAAATAGGCGGCCCGCGGGCCACTTCCAGCCCGCGAGAGGACACAGACTGGCCCACACCAACTTTTGAGAAAAAGATTCTTTTTTTTTATTGTTATTGTGACGGTGCGACATTCGCGCGCCATCATCTCTGCCCCGTGTGTTTTTATTTTTTCTCGTCTTTTTATTTTTTTCTTTCTCTCGTCTTTTTTTGGAGTGTGTGAAGCGCGGCTCTCCTGCGACATATGTTTAAACTGGACATTGTCATCTGGTCCTTGCCTCACTACTCAGCCTTTTCTCTATGTGGTGGACGTCTGGGGGTACGCACACACACACACACACACACACACACACACACACACACACACACACACACACACACATACACACACACACACACACACACACACATACACATACACACACACACACACACACACACACACACACACACACATACACATACACACACACAGACACACACATACGCCTGTTGCAGAAGCGAACCACTGTTATATGCTCATAATTCGCGTGTCATAGAACTGGACTACCAGACACAGACATTCAATCATTGTTTTGGGTTTTTCTTCTGTTTGTGTTATGTATGGAGAATAATTGATGCCATTGTTTATATGAAACATATAAATATATATAAATATGAATAAAATTGAATTGAATTGAATAAGAGTTAATATGATTTCAGTTTGATGTATGTTCCATGTAAATATTGTAGATTGTTAATTAAATAATGTGGTAATTGGTATGTCCATGGGTGGAGATAGGGATAATATAAAGGGGAGCGTTTCCCAGTAGTGTGGGGGGTGTAGTTGGAGATAAATTCTGTAGATTTAGACAGATTTGAATTTGAAGTAAGAGTGTGGTTGAAATCATTTTTTTTAAAGTGTTTAATGGTAAAAGAGACCAACTTTATTTTATTGTGTTTTCAGATCTCTTGTAACAATTTTTTGTTTTTCCTGGGTTTTTTAAATCATCATCATTATCAATCATTATCATGTTAAATCATTATTATAAGTCATTATCATGTTAAATCATCATTATTAGCAGTCATTATCGTGTTAAATCATCATTATTAGCTGTCATTATCATGTTAAATCATCATTATCATTATCAGTCCTCATTATGTTAAATCATCATCATTATCAGTCGTTAAGTTAAATCATCATTATCATCATCAGTCATTATCATGTTAAATCATCATTATTAGCAGTCATTATCATTTTAAATCATCATAATCAGTCCTCATCATGTTAAATCACCGTCATTATCAGTCCTTATCATGTTAAATCATCATCAGTGTCAGTCCTTATCATGGTAAATCATTTTAAATCATCATAATCAGTCCTCATCATGTTAAATCACCGTCATTATCAGTCCTCATCATGTTAAATCATCATCATTATCAGTCATTATCATCTTAAATCGTCATCAATATCAGTCATTATCATGTTAAATCATCATTATCAGTCATTATCATGTTAAATCATTATTATTATCATGTTAAATCATCATCATTATCAGTCATTATCATGTTAAATCATCTTCATTATCAGTCATTATCATGTTAAATCATCATTATTAGCAGTCATTATCATGTTAAATCATCATTATTAGCTGTCATTATCATGTTAAATCATCATCATAATTATCAGTCCTTAAATTAAATCATCATCATCATCAGTCATTATCATGTTAAATCATCATTATTAGCAGTCATTATCATTTTAAATCATCATAATCAGTCCTCATCATGTTAAATCACCGTCATTATCAGTCCTTATCATGTTAAATCATCATCATTATCATATTAAATCATCATTATCAGTCATTATCAGGTTAAATCAGCATCATTATCAGTCATTATCATGTTGTATTATCATTATCAGTCATCATGTTAAATCATCATCATTATGAGTCATAATCATGTTAAATAATCATCATATCATGTTAAATCATCATCATCAGTCCTCATCATATTAAATCATCGTCATTATCAGTCCTTATCATGTTAAATCATCATTATTATGAGTCATTATCATGTTAAATCATTATTATCAGTCAATATGTTAAATCATCATTATTAGCAGTCATGTTAAATCATCATCATTATCAGTATTTATCATGTTAAATCATCATTATTAGCAGTCATTATCATTTTAAATCATCATCATCAGTCCTCATCATGTTAAATCATCATCAATATCTGTCATTATCATGTTAAATCATCATTATTAGCAGTCATTATCATTTTAAATCATCATCGTCAGTCCTCATCATGTTAAATCATCATCATTTTCAGTCATTATCAGGTTAAGACATCATCATTATCATGTTAAATCATCATCATTATCAGTCAATATCATGTTAAATCATCATCATTATCAGTCATTATGTTAAATAATTACCATTATCATGTTAAATCATCATTATCAGTCATTATTAGGTTAAATCAGCATCATTGTCAGTCATTATCATGTTAAATCATCATTATCAGTCATTATCAGGTTAAATCAGCATCATTATGAGTTATTATCTTGTTAAAAATCATCAGTCATTATCATGTTAAATCATCATCATTATCAGTCATTATCATGTTAAATCATCATTATTATCAATATTTATCATGTTAAATCATCATTATTAGCAGTCATTATCATTTTAAATCATCATCATCAGTCCTTATGTTAAATCATCATCATTATCAGTCATGATCAGGTTAAGACATCATCATTATAAGTCATTATCATGTTAAATCATCATCATTATCAGTCATTATCATGTTAAATCATCATCATTATCAGTCATTATCATATAAAATCATGATAATTTTCAGGTTAAATCATCATCAGTCGCCATGTTAAATCACCATCATTATCAGTCATTATCATGTTAAATCATCATTAGCAGTCATTATCAGGTTAAATCATCATCATTATGAGTCATTATCATGTTAATAATCATCAGCCATTATGTTAAATCATTATTATCAGTCATTATGTTAAATCATCATCATTATCAGTCCTTATCATTTTAAATCATCATCATTATCAGTATTTATCATGTTAAATCATCATTATTAGCAGTCATTATCATTTTAAATCATCATCATAAGTCCTCATCATGTTAAATCATCATCATTATCAGTCCTTATCATGTTAAATCATCATCATTATCAATATTTATCAGGTTAAATCATCATTATTAGCAGTCGTTATCATTTTAAATCATCATCATCAGTCCTCATCATGTTAAATCATCTTCATTATCAGTCCTTATCATGTTAAGTCATCATTATGTTAAATCATCATTATCAGGTTAAGACATCATCATTATAAGTCGTTATCATGTTAAATAATCATTATTAGCAGTCATTATCAGGTTAAGACATCATCATTATCAGTCATTATCATGTTAAATCATCATCATTATCAGTCAATATCATGTTAAATCATCATCATTATCAGTCATTATCATGTTAAATAATTACCATTATGTTAAATCATCATTATCAGTCATTATCAGGTTAAATCAGCATCATTATCAGTCAATATCATGTTAAGTCATCATTATCATGTTAAATCATCATTATCAGTCATTATAATGTTAAATCATCATCATTATCAGTCATTATCATATAAAATCATGATAATTTTCAGGTTAAATCATCATCAGTCACCATGTTAAATCACCATCATTATCAGTCATTATCATGTTAAATCATCATTAGCAGTCATTATCAGGTTAAATCATCATCATTATCAGTCATTATCATGTTAAATCATCATTTTCAGCCATTATCAGGTTAAATCATCATCATTATTGGTCATCATCATGTTAAATCATTATTATGTTAAGTCATCATCATTATCAGTCATTATCATGTTAAATCATCATTAGCAGTCATTATCAGGTTAAATCATCATCATTATGAGTCATTATCATGTTAATAATCATCTGTCATTATGTTAAATCATTATTATCAGTCATTATGTTAAATCATCATTATTAGCAGTCATTATCATTTTAAATCATCATCATCATCAGTCCTCATCATGTTAAATCATCATTATCAGTCCTTATCATGTTAAATCATCATCATTATCAGTATTTATCATGTTAAATCATCATTATTAGCAGTCATTATCATTTTAAATCATCATCATCAGTCCTCATGTTAAATCATCGTCATTATCAGTCCTTATCATGTTAAGTCATCATTATGTTAAATCATCATCATTATCAGTCATTATCATGTTAAATCATCATTATCAGCCATTATCAGGTTAAATCATCACCATTATTGGTAATCATCATGTTAAATCATTATTATGTTAAATCATCATCATTATCAGTCATTATCAGGTTAAATCATCATCATTATTGGTGATTATCACGTTAAATCATCATCAATGCCAGTCATTATCATGTTAAATCATCATCATTAACAGTCATTATAAGGTTAAATCATCATCATTATCAGTCATCACAACATTAAATCATCATCATTATCAGTCATTAACATGTTAAATCATCATCAGTCATTACCATGTTAAATCATCATCATTATCAGTCATTATAATGTTAAATCATCATCATTATCAGTCATTATCATGTTAAATCATCATCATTATCAGTATTTATCATGTTAAATCATCACTATTAGCAGTCATTATCATTTTAAATCATCATCATCAGTCCTCATGTTAAATCATCGTCATTATCAGTCCTTATCATGTTAAGTCATCATTATGTTAAATCATCATCATTATCAGTCATTATCATGTTAAATCATCATTATCAGCCATTATCAGGTTAAATCATCACCATTATTGGTCATCATCATGTTAAATCATTATTATGTTAAATCATCATCATTATCAGTCATTATCAGGTTAAATCATCATCATTATTGGTGATTATCATGTTAAATCATCATCATTGCCAGTCATTATCATGTTAAATCATCATCATTAACAGTCATTATAAGGTTAAATCATCATCATTATCAGTCATCACAACATTAAATCATCATCATTATCAGTCATTAACATGTTTAATCATCATCAGTCATTACCATGTTAAATCATCATCATTATCAGTCATTATAATGTTAAATCATCATCATTATCAGTCATTATCATGTTAAATCACCATCATTATCAGTCATTATCATGTTAAATCATCATCATCAGTCATTATCATGTTAAATCATCATTGTCAGTCATCATGTTAAATCATCATCATTATGAGTCATAATCATGTTAAATCATCATCATTATCAGTCATTATGTTAAATAATCATCATTATCATGTTAAATCATCATCATCAGTCCTCATCATGTTAAATCATCGTCAATATCAGTCCTTATCATGTTAAATCATCATTATTATGAGTCATTATCATGTTAAATCATCATTATTATCAGTCATTATCATGTTAAATCATTAATATCAGTCATTATGTTAAATCATCATTATTAGCCATTATCAGGTTAAATCATCATCATTATTGGTCATCATCATGTTAAATAATTATTATGTTAAATCATCATCATTATCAATCATTATATAAAATCATGATAATTTTCAGGTTAAATCATCATCAGTCGCCATGTTAAATCACCATCATTATCAGTCATTATCATGTTAAATCATCATTAGCAGTCATCATCAGGTTAAATCATCATCATTATGAGTCATTATCATGTTAATAATCATCATTATCAGTATTTATCATGTTAAATCATCATTATTAGCAGTCATTATCATTTTAAATCATCATCATAAGTCCTCATCATGTTAAATCATCATCATTATCAGTCCTTATCATGTCAAATCATCATCATTATCAGTATTTATCATGTTAAATCATCATTATTAGCAGTCGTTATCATTTTAAATCATCATCATCAGTCCTCATCATGTTAAATCATCGTCATTATCAGTCCTTATCATGTTAAGTCATCATTATATTAAATCATCATTATCAGTCATTATCAGGTTAAGACACCATCATTATAAGTCATTATCATGTTAAATCATCATTATTAGCAGTCATTATCAGGTTAAGATATCATTATCATGTTAAATCATCATTATCAGTCATTATAATGTTAAATCATCATCATTATCAGTCATTATGTTAAATCATCATCATTATCAGTCATTATCATATAAAATCATGATAATTTTCAGGTAAATCATCATCAGTCGCCATGTTAAATCACCATCATTATCAGTCATTATCATGTTAAATCATCATTATTATGAGTCATTATCATGTTAAATCATCATTATTATCAGTCATTATCATGTTAAATCATTATTATCAGTCATTATGTTAAGTCATCATTATTAGCAGTCATTATCATGTTAAATCATCATCATTATCAGTCATTATAAGGTTAAATCATCATCATTATTGGTCATTATCATTTTAAATCATCATCATCAGTCCTCATGTTAAATCATCGTCATTATCAGTCCTTATCATGTTAAGTCATCATTATGTTAAATCATCATCATTATCAGTCATTATCATGTTAAATCATCATTATCAGCCATTATCAGGTTAAATCATCACCATTATTGGTCATCATCATGTTAAATCATTATTATGTTAAATCATCATCATTATCAGTCATTATCAGGTTAAATCATCATCATTATTGGTGATTATCATGTTAAATCATCATCATTGCCAGTCATTATCATGTTAAATCATCATCATTAACAGTCATTATGAGGTTAAATCATCATCATTATCAGTCATCACAACATTAAATCATCATCATTATCAGTCATTAACATGTTTAATCATCATCAGTCATTACCATGTTAAATCATCATCATTATCAGTCATTATAATGTTAAATCATCATCATTATCAGTCATTATCATGTTAAATCATCATCATTATCAGTCATTATCATGTGAAATCATCATCATCAGTCATTATCATGTTAAATCATCATTGTCAGTCATCATGTTAAATCATCATCATTATGAGTCATAATCATGTTAAATCATCATCATTATCAGTCATTATGTTAAATAATCATCATCAGTCCTCATCATGTTAAATCATCGTCAATATCAGTCCTTATCATGTTAAATCATCATTATTATGAGTCATTATCATGTTAAATCATCATTATTATCAGTCATTATCATGTTAAATCATTATTATCAGTCATTATGTTAAATCATCATTATTAGCCATTATCAGGTTAAATCATCATCATTATTGGTCATCATCATGTTAAATAATTATTATGTTAAATCATCATCATTATCAATCATTATATAAAATCATGATAATTTTCAGGTTAAATCATCATCAGTCGCCATGTTAAATCACCATCATTATCAATCATTATCATGTTAAATCATCGTCATTATCAGTCCTTATCATGTTAAGTCATCATTATGTTAAATCATCATTATCAGTCATTATCAGGTTAAGACACCATCATTATAAGTCATTATCATGTTAAATCATCATTATTAGCAGTCATTATCAGGTTAAGACATCATTATCATGTTAAATCATCATTATCAGTCATTATAATGTTAAATCATCATCATTATGAGTCATTATCATGTTAATAATCATCAGTCATTATATTAAATCATTATTATCAGTCATTATGTTAAATCATCATCATAAGTCCTCATCATGTTAAATCATCATCATTATCAGTCCTTATCATGTTAAATCATCATCATTATCAGTATTTATCATGTTAAATCATCATTATTAGCAGTCGTTATCATTTTAAATCATCATCATCAGTCCTCATCATGTTAAATCCTCGTCATTATCAGTCCTTATCATGTTAAGTCATCATTATGTTAAATCATCATTATCAGTCATTATCAGGTTAAGACACCATCATTATAAGTCATTATCATGTTAAATCATCATTATTAGCAGTCATTATCAGGTTAAGACATCATTATCATGTTAAATCATCATTATCAGTCATTATAATGTTAAATCATCATCATTATCAGTCATTATGTTAAATCATCATCATTATCAGTCATTATCATATAAAATCATGATAATTTTCAGGTAAATCATCATCAGTCGCCATGTTAAATCATCATCATTATCAGTCATTATCATGTTAATAATCATCAGTCATTATGTTAAATCATCATCATTATCAGTCCTTATCATGTTAAATCATTATTATCAGTCATCATTATGTTAAATCATCATCATTATCAGTCATTATCATGTTAAATCATCATTATCAGCCATTATCAGGTTAAATCATCATCATTATTGGTCATCATCATGTTAAATCATTATTATGTTAAATCATCATCATTATCAGTCATTATCATATAAAATCATGATAATTTTCAGGTTAAATCATCATCAGTCGCCATGTTAAATCACCATCATTATCAGTCATTATCATGTTAAATCATCATTATCAGTCATTATCAGGTTAAATCATCATCATTATGAGTCATTATCATGTTAATAATCATCAGTCATTATGTTAAATCATCATCATTATCAGTCATTATCATGTTAAATCATCATTATTATCAGTCATCATTATGTTAAATCATCATCATTATCAGTCATTATCATGTTAAATCATCATTATCAGCCATTATCAGGTTAAATCATCATCATTATTGGTCATCATCATGTTAAATCATTATTATGTTAAATCATCATCATTATCAGTCATTATCATATAAAATCATGATAATTTTCAGGTTAAATCATCATCAGTCGCCATGTTAAATCACCATCATTATCAGTCATTATCATGTTAAATCATCATTAGCAGTCATTATCAGGTTAAATCATCATCATTATGAGTCATTATCATGTTAATAATCATCAGTCATTATGTTAAATTATCAGTCATTATCACGTTAAATCATCATCATTATCAGTCATTATCATGTTAAATCATCGTCATTATCAGTCATTACCATGTTAAATCATCATTATCAGTCATTATCATGTTAAATCATCATCATTATCAGTCATCATGTTAAATCATCATCATTATGAGTCCTTATCATGTTAAATCATCATTATTATGAGTCATTATCATGTTAAATCATCATTATTATCAGTCATTATCATGTTAAATCATTATTATCAGTCATTATGTTAAGTCATCATTATTAGCAGTCATTATCATGTTAAATCATCATCATTATCAGTCATTATAAGGTTAAATCATCATCATTATTGGTCATTA
The DNA here is from genome assembly GCA_020466265.1 of Siphamia tubifer. Lineage (NCBI taxonomy): Eukaryota > Metazoa > Chordata > Actinopteri > Kurtiformes > Apogonidae > Siphamia > Siphamia tubifer. The sequence continues at coordinate 4,358,512 of CM035802.1, read as the reverse complement.
TCATGTTAAATCATCATCATTGTCAGTCATTATCATGTTAAATCATTAGCATTAACAGTCATTATTATGTTAAATCATCATCATTAACAGTCATTATCATGTTAAAAAATCATCATTATCAGTCATCACAACATTAAATCATCATCATTTTCAGCCATTATCAGGTTAAATCATCATCATTATTGGTCATCATCATGTTAAATCATTATTATGTTAAATCATCATCATTATCAGTCATTATCCGGTTAAATCATCATCATTATCAGTCATTATAAGGTTAAATCATCATTATTATTGGTCATTATCATGTTAAATAATCATCATTGTCAGTCATTATCATGTTAAATCATTAGCATTAACAGTCATTATCATGTGAAATCATCATCATTAACAGTCATTATCATGTTAAATCATCATCATTATCAGTCATCACAACATTAAATCATCATCATTATCAGTCATTATCATGTTAAATCATCATTATCAGTCATCATGTTAAATCATCATCATTATGAGTCATAATCATGTTAAATCATCATCATTATCAGTCATTATGTTAAATAATCATCATTATCATGTTAAATCATCATCATCAGTCCTCATCATGTTAAATCATCATCATTATTATCAGTCCTCATTATGTTAAATCATCATTATCAGTCCTCATGTTAAATCATCATTATCAATCATTATCATGTTAAATCCTCATTATTAGCAGTCATTATGTTAAATCATCATCATTATCAGTCCTTATCATGTTAAATCATCATCATTATCAGTGTTTATCATGTTAAATCATCATTATTAGCAGTCATTATCATTTTAAATCATCATCATCAGTCCTCATCATGTTAAATCATCATCATTATCAGTCCTTATCATGTTAAATCATCATCATTATCAGTATTTATCATGTTAAATCATCATTATTAGTCCTCATCATGTTAAATCATCGTCATTATCAGTCCTTATCATGTTAAATCATCATAATTATCAGTTATTATCATGTTAAGTCATCATTATCATGTTACATCATCATTATCAGTCATTATCAAGTTAAGACATCATCATTATAAGTCATTATCATGTAAAATCATCATCATTATCAGTCATTATCATGTTAAATAATCATCATTATGTTAAATCATCATTATCAGTCATTATCAGGTTAAGACATCATCATTATCAGTCATTATCATGTTAAATCATCATCATTATGAGTCATTATCTTGTTAAATCATCATCATTGTCAGTCAATATCATGTTAAATCATCATCATCAGTCATTATCATGTTAAATAATTACCATTATAGTGCTAAATCATCATTATCAGTCATTATCAGGTTAAGACATCACCATTATCAGTCATGATGTTAAATCATCATCATTATGAGTCATTATCATGTTAAATCTTTATCATTATCAGTCATTATCATGTTAAATCATTATCATTATCAGTAATTATCATGTTAAATCATCATCATTGTCAGTCATTATCAGGTTAAATCATCATCATTATCAGTCATTATCATGTTAAATCATCATCATTGTCAGTCATTATCATGTTAAATCATCATTATCAGTCATTATCAGGTTAAATCAGCATTATTATGAGTTATTATTTTGTTAATAATCATCAGTCATTATCATGTTAAATCATCATCATCATCAGTCATCATCATGTTAAATCATCATCATTATCAGTCATCATGTTAAATCATCATCATTATGAGTCATAATCATGTTAAATCATCATCATTATCAGTCATTATGTTAAATAATCATCATTATCATGTTAAATCATCATCATCAGTCCTCATCATGTTAAATCATCATCATTATTATCAGTCCTCATTATGTTAAATCATCATTATCAGTCCTCATGTTAAATCATCATTATCAATCATTATCATGTTAAATCCTCATTATTAGCAGTCATTATGTTAAATCATCATCATTATCAGTCCTTATCATGTTAAATCATCATCATTATCAGTGTTTATCATGTTAAATCATCATTATTAGCAGTCATTATCATTTTAAATCATCATCATCAGTCCTCATCATGTTAAATCATCATCATTATCAGTCCTTATCATGTTAAATCATCATCATTATCAGTATTTATCATGTTAAATCATCATTATTAGTCCTCATCATGTTAAATCATCGTCATTATCAGTCCTTATCATGTTAAATCATCATAATTATCAGTTATTATCATGTTAAGTCATCATTATCATGTTAAATCATCATTATCAGTCATTATCATGTTAAATCATCATCATTATCAGTCATTATCAGGTTAAGACATCATCATTATCAGTCATTATCATGTAAAATCATCATCATTATGAGTCATTATCTTGTTAAATCATCATCATTGTCAGTCAATATCATGTTAAACCATCATCATCAGTCATTATCATGTTAAATAATTACCATTATAGTGTTAAATCATCATTATCAGTCATTATCAGGTTAAGACATCACCATTATCAGTCATGATGTTAAATCATCATCATTATGAGTCATTATCATGTTAAATCTTTATCATTATCAGTCATTATCATGTTAAATCATTATCATTATCAGTAATTATCATGTTAAATCATCATCATTGTCAGTCATTATCATGTTAAATCATCATCATTGTCAGTCATTATCATGTTAAATCATCATTATCAGTCATTATCAGGTTAAATCAGCATTATTATGAGTTATTATTTTGTTAATAATCATCAGTCATTATCATGTTAAATCATCATCATCATCAGTCATCATCATGTTAAATCATCACCATTATCAGTCATTATGTTAAATCATCATCATTATTGGTCATTATCATGTTAAATCATCATCATTGTCAGTCATTAACCTGTTAAATCATCATTATCAGTTATAATACAATTCATGTTGAAAACTGCAAATGTCTGCTGTGCAAATCTCTCATTCTACATGACACATTTCAGAACAATCTGTCAAGAATTTGTGACACTTGAGTGAGAACAGAGGAAATGTGTATGCACACGCACACACACACACACGCGCAAATACACACACACACACAAACAAACCAATAAAGCAACATAATTTCAGTGAATCTCTGATTCATGAAGTTAACCCTTTAAACTTCCACTCAATTTTCAATACATTTCTTAATAAAGTAAATTGAACCATTTTAATAACATGCAGTTGGTGTTTGATGAAATTATAAATGAAAATATTCAGATGAAAACTGGGATATTGGAGGCAGGTTCTGTTAAATGATGCAATAGATAAAACATTTATGGATATTTGTTGATGTTTTGATGTGTTTTTGGACATTTAGACTGTTTTTTGTTAGTTTTGGATGTTTTTGTTGAACTATGGCTGTGTTTGTTAGAATATGGTTCCTCTGTGGATAATTATGACACATAAAGGTTCACATCAGCTGTGCGATGTTTGGATTTTGAACAAATGAGTGATTGTACCTGCTATGGATATTTGATCTGACAGTGGTTTATATCTTCTGATGTGTGAGAATCTGTGTTGGGATATGGGACAGGTTTGGGTGGTTTGAATAATGTTTTTCAGTGACTACTTCCAGCCTATATGTGGACCCTTGTAAGTTTAAAGGGTTAACATAGATGTGAATGTTCAACCATTAACCATCCATTCCTTTGGCTTTTGTTTCCTTCTTCGTCTCTGGGCTTCGCCTGTGCCGATGCATTGATATAAGATTCAGTGAACGTTTAACGATCCATCAGCGCAGACGCTGTTGCACAGACAAACACGGCCCACTTAGAGAACACAGCGTCCGGTGGTGTTGTGTTTAGCGCTGAGCGGAGCAGGTGATGTATGGTCGGTGAGCGCCTGCAGGTTGGAGTTGTAAACCTGATGAATGTTGTTATTAATCTGCCGCGCTCCCCGTGGGCTGCCGCCTCCTCCCGACCATTCATCACTTTAACGGTGCTCTGCCTCCCTTGAAAGGATGTTTGTAAGGAAACCCAGCTGACAGGATGCCGCGTACGACATTCATCACGCCAACTCGCTGTTCATACATCACGCTAATGCGAGTGCGGCTACCGGAGCGGCTTCACGAGGTGAACAGGACGGCGCGGTACAAGGAGGCGCCAGGCGAAACAAAGCACCATGACGCGCCAACGTGAATCCATTACACCGCGTGGCACACAGGTGTGTTTGCACATGTGCAGTGAGTCCTGCAGGATCTGAACAGCTGTCACATTTCCAGAAGTGTGTCTGTTACCATGACGATAAAAACATGATAACTGGGAGCAGATGGTTGTAATAATCAAAATCATGAGATAAAAAGTCAGTTGTGTATCTGAAAAGACTACACTGCACTCTATATCACACCAGCTACAACGCCACAGACCGAGTAGTCCCACCCACCCACACTGATTGGTTCCTTCGTTTTGAAGAAAACCTGAACCTAACGGTCTTCAGATGGTTGCGTGAGCGTAGCCAAACACAGCCAGATGATGGGAGTCAGGTTAATATTATTATCCTGTGTAAAAAAAATTCATGACTTTTCCAAAACTTTCTGTTTCTTTTCACTTTTCCAAAACCTTTCCGGGCCTGGAATTTGCATTTTTCAAATTCAAAAATTTTTCCAGGTTTTTCTAAATGTATGAACCTTGGGCCTTACAATAAAAATTCCAGACACTAGTGTCCACACATATCGCACCATGTTTCTGTTAAAACTCTTCTTATCTCGTCATCACCTCACACCTTTCCTGAAAATTTCATGGAAATTGATACAGAGGTTTTAAAGTTCCTGATCAACAAAAAAACTGAACCACAAACAACTGATACGGCTTTGAAAGTACTGATTTGGTATGGGTATGGAATGAAACTCTTTTGGTACCCAACCCTACCTATCCTTGCCTCTCCTTCGGGTGGGGGGGTGTGGGGTAGGGGCGCAGGGTCAGCGTTAGTCCTAGTCAGACCAAGGTCAGCGTTAGTCCTAGTCAGACCAGGGTCAGCGTTAGTCCTAGTCAGACCAAGGTCAGCGTTAGTCCTAGTCAGACCAGGGTCAGCGTTAGTCTTAGTCAGACCAGGGTCAGCGTTAGTCCTAGTCAGACCAAGGTCAGCGTTAGTCCTAGTCAGACCAGGGTTAGCGTTAGTCTTAGTCAGACCAGGGTCAGCGTTAGTCTTAGTCAGACCAGGGTCAGCGTTAGTCCTAGTCAGACCAGGGTCAGCGTTAGTCCTAGTCAGACCAGGGTCAGCGTTAGTCCTAGTCAGACCAGGGTCAGCGTTAGTCCTAGTCAGACCAGGGTCAGTGTTAGTCATAGTCAGACTAGGCGGTCGCCTAGGACACCAGATGTCTTGGTGGCAACAAGTCCCACACAATTATAATATTAAGATACTGTATTGTGGGGACTATAAGGTGAACTGAAAAGACATTAATTTACTGACAGTGAAACTAATATATGGATTAAATCTGTTTTTCATTTTTCATCTGATAATTTAGATTTTTAATCTCATAATTATCCTTTTACTAATCTCCTCTTTATGACTTTTAATGTTTCCTAAATGTCCTGTGGATAAATTGAGTACCATGACCCAATAAAACATCATCTACACAGTAAGTCAATTTTAAAGGTTTTATTTTTGGATATTTTTTTTTCAGTTATTTCATCCATAGAAAAAAATGAAGTTTTCCATGTTTTACTTTATTACAAATGAGAAATTGTACTTTTTTTTTTTTACTTTTACTTAAGTAAAGGAGTTGAATCAGTACTTCTATTTTTACCAGAATATCTTTTCACATAAGTAGCTGTAGTGAGTGTGAGTACTTTGACCACCTCGGGTCTTCCTGCAGACTGCTAACAACAGTTTGACTTTCTGACACATACAATACTACACCTGACTATATGTTATGAATAATTTATCAGGTAATGTCAAGAGAATCACCAACTTCCATGGTTTTAAAGGTGTTTTACAAACATGGATTAGAGCTCAGTCAGTGTAGGTCTGGAACTTTTAGTCTGAATATGATGTGAAATATGTGCGTATTCCGTCTGTGTAAATATGTGGTCTTATCACAGCACTACTCTGGATATTTTAACATCTGCTACCATCTATCATCAGGAGCACAATGGAAATAAGCCTTCCAGCTTATCATCACATCCTGACTGTGTTTTCTTTTTTTTTTGGTCAAGTATGTGCTACAGTTTATTTTAAACTAAAACATGCATTTGCTTTTATTTAACAACTGAGATTGATTGGTTTTATCTGACAATCAATCACATGGGTTTATTACAGCCTAGAATTTTAGTCATTTCCTGCTGAACGTTTGCCAAAAACCAAATTATTTTTGGATAAAACCAAAATCCATGGGAATGGTTCTACGTTTTACCTTCCATTCATGATACTGTTTTATTCACTTTTCCTCCTTTCTTTAACTCAACATTGTGACAGAGGCAGGGTTGGTTCTGGTCAATGTAGTGGCCTAGGCCAACACTAGGCCAACACTAAGCCAACATTAGGCCAACACTAGGCCAACACTAGGCCAACACTAGGTGAACACTAGGTGAACACTAGGTGAACACTAAACACTAGGTGAACACTAAACACTAGGCTAACACTAGCCGAACACTAAACACTAGGTGAACACTCGGCGAACACTAGGTGAACACTAGGTGAACACTAAACACTAGGTGAACACTAAACACTAGGCTAACACTAGGCGAACACTAAACACTAGGTGAACACTAAACACTAGGCTAACACTAGGCGAACACTAAACACTAGGTGAACACTAAACACTAGGCTAACACTAGGCTAACACTAGGCTAACACTAGGCGAACACTAGGCAAACACTAGGTGAACACTAGGCGAACACTCGGTGAACACTAGGTGAACACTAGGTGAACACTAAACACTAGGCCAACACTTTTTATTTCATCATTTTGACTTCACTGACACCTTTGAGTCCAGACTGAACAGACTGGATGTTTCCTTCTTAAAAACCTTCCATTATTATTATTAGTTTAAACAGCAGTAAAAGTGTCTTTCTGAAAACAGTGTTTGTGCACAGACTAAGCCTTGGCAGATATGTGAGCTACCAGGATTCTTCTGGACATTTCTTCTGTAATTACTCCATTAAAGCCTGGATTTTCCGTCTACTTCCTCCAACACTATTGTTCCAGTTTCGCCAGCCGTGAAATTCTTTATTTTTTCTTCCCCCGTTTTGCTTTCAGAGCAGTTTCTCTTTTTTCTCCTTCACTACCAAAGTACATTTCTTTCTCTGAAGATATGAGGCCAATTGAGGTAATTCTCTGTGTTTAGTGCATAAAGTCAAAAGTAGCAGATATCAACAGACTTATCTTTAAAGCTGGGTGTTATTTCACTCTGTTGGAGATTATAATGTGATTTTTACCCAGAGGAACTCATTAATAATCTGCTCCTGTCAGGGTTTGGCTCCTGCTGCTGCTGTTTTTTCAGGTGAAACCAACAGTGGAAGGTACAAAATAAATACATTCACAACTAGAAAGACTTCCAGTTAAAGTAGAAATAGAGAAGAAAAGCAGCAGCCATTCACCTGGTTTCTTCTGGCCATTTTCTCCACGTCTTTCACTGTAGGTCTGACTTCCACAGCTCCCTAAAACCAAACAAAAGTTAGTTTTTACTGCAACAGCCTGAAATGTACATGTGTGGCTGATTCTCTAACTAAAAAAAATAAATACTTTAGTTCATCACACACTATAAAAGATAAATACATAAGCAAGTAAAAATACAAGAAGACAGTGCAAGAGAAGCCAAAATCTTAACATGCTTATATAGATCATACCTTCAATTTCATTAACACTCAAAATGAATCAAATGCAAAAAGTAACTTCAATAAAGTCAATAAAACTATACAATTTTTGATCTTTGAAAGTAGTAGAGGAACATAATTTCAATGATTTGTTCAAGTTATTCCAAATGTCAGGAACCCTGGACATGATAGTAAACGGTCATTGTTGGATTTTGCATTAATTGGCTTTATATAATGACTGTTACGTGTGTGGTGGTTGTGGAAATCTGAGTTTAAAGGGATAGTTCATTATTTTTCACATGAATGTGTATGGCATTAGCATGTTTACTCTTACACACTGACTGACTGACTCGCACACAAACACTGCCAAACAACTGATGAAAGTAGAAAAAAAAATGTAAAATTAAGTAAAATGACCAAAAAAATTCAGTAAAAACAAAAATGACTAAAAATATTCAGTAAATTGAACACAAATTAACAAAAAAAAAACATATGTAAAATGAACAAAATTTAACAAAATAATCCATAAAATGAACAAAAATTACCAAAATATTCAGTAAAATTAACAAAAATGACCAATGCAAGAAAAAGTCCAAATCACATGATAAAGTCAATATGAGATAAAAAGTCAAATTCACATGATAAAAAGTTAAAATAATGGTTACAGTGTTACAGAAGTTAATTTTGCCACATGTCACCTCCATAGATCTCAAAAAACTATTGGTCGTAGGTGATAACACCAATTATGAGAATTGTATAAATCTTCATTCTGCATCATTTGGTGAGTGAGTGCAGGTAAGACTTAATGTCTCTAACAGGCTAAAGACAAGTTTTAAGTTTGGTTTGAAACGTATCTCGTGAGCTGGCCTCTCTGATGTCCTGGGGAATTTTATTCCAAAGTTTGGGTGCATAGCTAGCAAAGGCCGCGCCCCCAACTTTTTGGGTGGAGCAGCTGGAAGTTGTCAGCAGAGATGATGTAGATGATCTGAGTGTTCTGGAAGGAACATAGCTGGTCAGAGAGCTGGAGATGTAGCTTGGTCCTGCTCCATTTAGACCTTTGTAGGTAAGAAGGAGGTTGTTAAAGTCTATTCTGAACTGGGAGCCAGTGGAGAGCAGCCAGAACTGGTGTCATGTGCCAATGAGCCAATAATGGGACCTGGACCTTTCCAGTATTTACTAAGTTATAGTGTGATATGTCTATGTTTGACACAAACACTGTTACACAAGTTAATTTGGACACATGTCACCTTTGACCTCCAGAGATCTCAAAAACTATTGGTCATTGGTGATGACAGCAATTATTAGACTTGTATAAATCTTCATTCTGCATCGTTTGGTACCAATCTGAAAGTTCTGGGACCCTCTGTTCTGGAGTTAGAACCTATAATGTGATTTTGACCTTTTAGTTAATTGTGACCTTGACCTTTCACCTTTACTCAAATAGATCATTGCATCTGATGTGCATTAGCTACATGTATATGTCCATGTGATTTCATGGTGATATCTACAGTATTCATTGAGTTATAGCATGATATGTCTGTGTGGACACACACACACACAACAGTATCATCAGCATAGAAGGACTACCCATTATAAATAGGACTGACCACTTTGCTGCTGGAGGAGGGATCAGATGGAGACTCCGCTTTCTTTTTAGAGCTGGAGGAGGTCTGGTCCAAGGTCTCCTGGGGCTTACGTCTGCTGTCTGGTTTTACAGTCCGGACCAGAGCCGTTTTAGACTTTGTTTTGGGAATAAAAGAGGGAGCAAACCTCACTATGGAGGACTTCGGTGGAGTTTTTTGGCAGCGGTTGAAGCTGGAAACAGGAAGGAAGGAGGGCACGTGGGTAGAGGAGGTGGGCAGAGTTACCCCCGTGCAATTATCTCCCCCAGTCAGCTGATCTTTCTGCCTCTGGACTCTGAGTAGAGCAACGTTAACGTGATGAGACGGATGCTTGTTCTTGAATATGGGAACCAGTTTAGGAGGAAGAGGAGGAGGAACAGGGGTGGCCAAAGAACTGGAGATCAGGGAGGAAGCTGGCTGGAAGACCGAGGGGGGGCAAGAAGATGGCGGGTCATATTCAGAGAAATCAGATGAGGACAGGCTCTGGGAGGGAGGGACCCAAGACGGACGCTGTGAACTGAAGAAGGGCTTCAGAGGTGGGGCAAGAGGAGGCACCGGGAGAGGGGTAAGAAGTGGCCTCATGGAGGAAGAGGAGCTGAGGGTCACCTGTGAACCAGTCAACACCTGGGGGTTCACCTGTAAATGGGACCACACCTGAGGAAGAGGAATAGCATCATCAACACGACGAAGACCTGTGCGTTTCTTTCCCTGGACAAGACCAATACTAAACCAAAATAAAACAATAAAAAATCTAATTCACGCTAGAAAAAGTCACTGTCTGTCAAGGGGATGATGTAGTGTGAAGGACCCAAATGCGGACACCACAGCTTCATAAAGGCTCTTTATTTCGAGCTCGGCAAAAATACGGACAAAACACAATGGAAACTGAAAACTGTTTCCACAACAGACATCTAAGTTCACAAGTCACCAATGGAGCAGGTATCCCGCTGGTCCTGGAGACCCAGAGCTGGAGTCTGCCGTTGAGGTAAGGTAAGGGGGCGAACTGACAGAGAGGACAGGAGAAGATAGAACTTAAATAAGGTGAAGAGATGAATACAGGTGTACAAGGGAACAGGTGAAATGAAAGAGGTGAAAGGTGAACTAGTGTAGAGTGGAAAGGACAGAATGAGGGGAAAGGTGACAGTGAGAATATGACACTGTCACACGTTAAAAAGTCACAATCATGGGGAAAAAAGTCAATGTCATGTGATAAGTCAAAAACATGTGATAAAAAGTCTAAATCAAATGAGAAAGTCATAATCAAAGGAGAAGAAACCTAAATCACACGATAAAAAGTGCAAATCCTGTGATAAAAAGTAAAAATCACATGATAAAAAGTCCAAATCACGCAATTAAAAAGTCCAAATCACGAGAAGTTCAAATAATGTGATAAAAAGTCAAAATGATGTGAGAAAAAGTCCAAATCACCCGACAAAGTCAAAATCAAGAGATAAGTCAAAATGCCGTGATAAAAAAAAAATAAAATTAAAAAAATCACACAAGACAAAGTCAAGATCACACAATAAAAAGTCACAAGCACGCACTAAAAAAGTTGCAATCACACGCTAAAAAGTCAATTTATGCAATAAAAACTCACAATCACTAGATAAAAAGTCAAAATCGTGTGATAAAACAGTTACAATCACGTGATTAAAAAGTCAAACTCATGAGATAAGTTCAAATAATGTGATAAAAAGTCAAAATGATGTGAGAAAAAGTCCAAATCACGTGAGAAAAAAAATCAGGTGATAAGTCAAAGTCAAAAGATAAGTCAAAATGTCGTGATAAAAAGAAAATCACACAAGAAAAAGTCTAAATCATGAGATAAAAATCATGCGATAATTAAAATCATGAAGCCAACACAAGGTCAACACCCCTCTTTTTCTTTACGTACTGAGTGTCCATGAATAATCACTGTCAATGTTAAGTTTAATGATTTATTTAATGTATTTTCACACTATAAGGTGAACTGGATTATAAGGAGCATTAAGTGAAGATAAACACTAACAATAACTATAAACATTGTTGAGTTGGAACAGAACAAAACACACTGATTCTGATAAATCCAGTCCAATCAATCAAGAGTCCACTGACCCTGGTCTGACTAAGACTAATGCTGACCCTGGTCTGACTAGGACTAACACTGACCCTGGTCTGACTAAGACTAACGCTGACCCTGGTCTGACTAGGACTAACACTGACCCTGGTCTGACTAGGACTAACACTGACCCTGGTCTGACTAAGACTAACGCTGACCCTGGTCTGACTAGGACTAACACTGACCCTGGTCTGACAAGGACTAACGCTGACCCTGGTCTGACTAGGACTAACACTGACCCTGGTCTGACTAAGACTAACGCTGACCCTGGTCTGACTAGGACTAACACTGACCCTGGTCTGACTAGGACTAACACTGACCCTGGTCTGACTAGGACTAACGCTGACCCTGGTCTGACTAGGACTAACACTGACCCTGGTCTGACTAAGACTAACGCTGACCCTGGTCTGACTAGGACTAACACTGACCCTGGTCTGACTAGGACTAACGCTGACCCTGGTCTGACTAGGACTAACACTGACCCTGGTCTGACTAAGACTAACGCTGACCCTGGTCTGACTAGGACTAACACTGACCCTGGTCTGACTAGGACTAACGCTGACCCTGGTCTGACTAAGACTAACACTGACCCTGGTCTGACTAGGACTAACGCTGACTGTAAAGTTAAAACTGAGGAATGGAGTTCCAGTCAAAACTACAATTCCCAGAATGCACCAGCAAAATGGCCGCTGATTGTTTATTAAGAGCACCTGAAAAGCAATGGAGGCTCTCAGTCCTTCATGCAACAAACTGCAAGGAAGAACAGCAAGAAGCAGCAAGCTCTACTCAGGAGTTTACTCCAAATGCACCAATGGTCGGTAAATATGTTCTTTATTTTTATGCCGCCTGAAATGCTTAAGTTGGAATGCTTAATTTATATCTGCAATGCTTCTTAATTTGTTTGTTTTAATTTGTTTGTTTAATTGTTAACATTTCAAATGGATCAACCACATTGCCACAATGTTTTGAGCACTGACTTACTGTTTAAAAAGTTAAAAGCACAAGTTAAAAGCTAAAATGTTAAAAGCTTAAGTTAAGTTTAAATAACTAAAGGTTAACACAAAGTTAATGGTTGTTAAACTCTTGCTAAATGCATTTGAAATGTTAATGGTTTAAAATAACTCTAGAAAAAGAGCTGATCTACAAGCTCGTAGGCATTTTCGTTATTTTCTTTATTTCATTTAATGGCATTAAATTGTTCGATTAATTTAAAATGCTTATTCCATTTGATAGATTTAATTGTTTAATTCATTTAAAGTGGTTAAATCATTTAAAATGGTTAATTAATTTAATATAATTACTAAATTAATTATTGACAAATGTATTTGTTTAAAAACAGCTAATTAAAATGCATTTGTTTAAAAACAGCTACTTAAAACATATTTAGAGTTTAAAGGTTTAGAAACATGTTTAAAAAACAATTGGAATGTTTAAAACATTATGTTTAGAAAACAATTAATTGGAATGTTTAACATTATTTGTTAACATTATTTGTCAAAGTTTAAAAACATTCATTATTAGTCAAAACATTGTTTGAAGATATTTTGTTAAATTACATTGTTGTTAATATTTGTTTTCTGTGTTTTGAAGGTTTACAACCTGATGATTTAACACGATCAACATGAGGCCAACGAAAACTTAAGTTGGGAAATAAAAAGTTGATCAATAATTGAATCAAGAGTTGTCCGTGTGTCCTTTTGGAGTGGAACTAGAGAGAGACTTAACAGTTGTAAACCAGCGGAGCAGCCCTGGAACCGAAGATTAAGGGCTTCAAAACCAGAAGAGCTGTGGACGCAAGAGGAAATAAAGATGGCAGAAGAAGTATTGGGGAAGTCGGTCAAAGTGCTCAAACAGGAGAGGACCACTGCTAAGAGCAGCTTCACAAAACTGGCCAACTTTATTTCAAGAGGAGCAAACACCATGCTACAATCAGAATTAAAGGAGGAATTCGCAAAATTTGCAAACCGGTTCAATTCAGTGCTGGATGCAAATGAAGACTACAGGATTGGACTAGAAGCTGACCTTAAGAAGGATGATCCAGAAGCAGAACTTGATGAGCAGCAAGAGGATGACATTAAAACAACTATAAAGGAAGCTGACATCAAAATGGAGGAGATCAGAGACATTGTACAAACAAACCTGTGGTCAAGATATGGGAAAAATGAACTGAAAATGACAATCCTTGAGGCTGAAGACTCCATTGAAAGAGCAAACAAGGTACCAGTTGAAAGTGATAATCTGGAGGGATATGAAGTTCACCTCACCCTTTTAGATGAGCAGATAAGAGCAACCATCTCAGCAATGTCTGTATGGGAAAAATGGATCCCTGATCTGTCTAAGGACGAACTGGACGGGAGACTTAAAGAACTAAGATTAGCCCACACGAGGCTTAAGCTAAGAAAAGCTGAGTTCGCCACATCAAGGAGGCTGGCTGATCGAGGAAGTGGGAAACCTGACCAACCAACACCACCCATTGTGAGAATAAGACCAACTACTCTTCCCATCTTCCACGGAAGTAGAAGAGACTATCACAGGTGGAGTAAGGACTGGGAGAGCCTGCAAAGGCAGGGGGAACCCACCGGCTCACCTGAAGTTAGGAAGATTCAGCTATTGGAAAGTGTGCGTGAAACCATTGCAAAGGAACTAAGACTTTCTACTTACACAACAGCAGATGATATATTCAGAGTCCTGGAGAATAGGTACGGCAACACATCCACAATCACAGTCGAAATCCTAGAAGAGCTTGACAAGATGCCTCAAGTGAAGGGGAACCAGCCGAGGAAGGTCATTGACCTAATACAATCTGTGGAGAAGGCCCTGGCAGACCTGACTGAGTTGGGAAACTCAGGAGCCATACGAAACCCACTGGTCATCAAGTCCATCGAAAGTAAGCTACCCGACTTTATAAAAAGAGACTGGCTGATGTTCATGTTTGAACCTAAAAACAATGTAACCCCAGACAACCACTTTGACCTACTCCTGAAGTTCCTGAAAAATCAAGAGGAAATACTGGAGAGACTTGAACAACTGAAAATTGTGGACAAAGTGGACAAGCCAGACAAGAAGCAAGAAAGAAGGTTTGCTTCAACCAGAGCCGCAAGGAAAGATGTTGATGAAGTCTGTGGTGTCTGTGGTGATCATGGACACAGTAATAAGATCTTCTTTTGTAAGAAGTTTAAAGGTTTGAAGCTACCCGAGAAGAAAGCTGTCTTGAAGAAACTGGGAACCTGCAGGAAATGCCTAAGACTTCATGATGAAGATGGCTACTGCAGAGACAATTTCCTCTGCAGGAATGCAGACTGCAAGAGGGGAGCCAGTGCACCTGACCACCATTATTTCCTGTGCCCAAAAGCAGAGGCCAGAAGAGGAGAAGAGGGGAAAGGTGGAAAAGACGGAAGAGGAAAAGGGAAATTCACAGAGGAACAGGAAGAGTTCTTATCACAACTTTCCCCAGAACTGGCACAGCAGTGCAGAAAAGCATTCACCAACAGAGCCTCAGTGACACTCAAATCGGCAGGCCAGTCTGAACTACTGGAAAAGAATGGGCTGACTGAACTCCCTGTGATCATGATGCTGATGCTGGTCACAGCAAATGCAGGTCAGAAGATCGGCACTCTAATCGACCTAGCATCAGACACGAATTATATAACCCACAAAGCTGCCGAAAGATTGGGCCTGAGGAGTGAAGAGATAACCCTGGTCGTACATGGGGTTGGCGGAATGACCATGAAAGTCAACACAAGAAGGTATCTCCTAAAGGTCCGAGTCAAGACCCCCAAAGGCACTGAAAGAGCACATCAGCTGGTCTGTTATGGCTTGGATGAAATTGCAAAGGTACATCAAGCAATTCAACCTGAGAAGTTGAAAAGATTCTTCCCAGATGTCCAGCTAGAAGATTTAAAACGACCAGCAGAAGTCGAGCTTCTCATAAGCCATCGGGAGGGAAGACTCGCACCTCAAAGAGTTAAAGTCATCGGAGACCTCGTTTTGTGGGAAAGCCCGTTGGGAAAGACAGTAGGTGGAGCACATCCTGACTTGCTCGAAGAAGTGGAGGTTGCAGCATATGAGTCAAGAACCCACTTCGCTCGCTCCATGAGAACCGCTGCTGTCCGATATCAGGAAATCACAGTTCCAACAACTGAGCCAGCCTGGCTACAGCAAGAGGATATGGCCCAGATCAAATTTACATCTGCCAGTAACCGTGAGTTCCTTGAGTGGTGGCACTGGGACAGCATCGGAGCTGCATGTGAGCCAAGATGTGGAGGATGTCGATGTGGAAACTGTCCACCTGGAGGAAAGGACATGACCCTGGCAGAGGAGAGGGAGTTTGAGATCATTAAAGGAGGCCTCACCTACAAGGAAGAGGATGCTCACACACCAACTCCACACTGGGATGCAAAGTATCCTTGGACTGAAGATCCATCCTCTCTCCCCAACAACAAAAGGGCAGTCCAGGCTTGCTTCTTAAGGATGGAAAAGCAACTGAGCAGGGAGCCAGACTGGAAAGTCGCATATGCAACCCAGATCCATGAAATGGTCAAAAGAGGCGCAGCCATAAAACTCACCAGTGAAGTCAAGGAGAAGTGGAATGGACCAGTTTGGTATGTCAGCCACCTGGTGGCGCCAAACCCTCATTCAGTGACAACACCAGTACGTATTGTCTGGAATAGCAGCCAGAAATACAAGGGTGTGAGCATGAATGATCTTCTCCTGAAGGGACCAGATGTTCTCAACCCCATTAGAGCTGTCCTGCTAAGATTCAGAGAAGGTGTGCATGCAGCTCTAGGAGACATACAAAAGATGTACAACTCTGTCTGGCTGGAGGAGCGAGAGATGCATCTGCACAGATTACTGTGGAGAGACAGTCCAGAAGAGGAAATCAGTGAATATGCAATCACCAGAGTCAACATCGGCGACAAACCTGCTGGTTGCATTGCTCAGTTGGCTATGAGGGAAACAGCAAGCCTGCCCAACTTCGTTCACTTGGAGGATGAACGCAGAGTCATTGAAGAGGACAGTTATGTGGATGACCTCTTAACCTCCCACAATGACCTGAACAGACTTGACCAAATCACAGCAAGAGTTGAAGAGATTTTGAAAGCTGGCGGTTTCTTCCTCAAACCATGGGTCCGGTCAGGGCAAAGTGGGAGGAAAGGAACTGAAGCAGATGTCCTAGACCAGGAGCAAGGAAAAACCTTAATTCTTCCAAATCAAATGAGGGAAGGAGACAACAAAGCTTTGGGCATCGGCTACCAAGTGGACGAAGACAAGCTGTACATGCTGACCGCAGTGAACTTTTCCAAAAGAAAGAAGAAGATGCGAGTTGGCAAAGATCTTCTTAAAGAGGAGGTGAGAACTGAAACACCTAACCCACTGACTAGGAGGGCTCTCTTAAGCCAAGTTGCTGCACTGTACGACCCAATTGGCCTAGTTGCACCGGTCAAGCAGAAGGGAGCAATTCTTGTCCGAAAAGCATTCCAAGAAGGAGGGGGTGGCAAGTTGACCCAAGAAACCTGGGACCAACCTCTCTCAGAAAGCCTCAGAGAAGAAGCCATCCAGCTTTTCGAAGAATATGCCCAGCTTGGACAGGTGAAATTCCACAGGAGCCTCACACCACCTGACTGGAAAGGGAAACCTTACGGCATCACATTTTCTGATGGAAGTGAGAAAACGTATGGAGCTGTGATGTACTTGAGGTGGGAGACGAGTCAAGGCGTTGATGTCCGATTTGTGGAAGCAAAAGCCAAGCTGACACCCCTGGATCAAAAGGGAGATGCTGTAAAAGCAGAAATCTGTGGCGCAGTCTTTGCAGCCAGGATCAGGAAGTATGTGGAGAGACATGCTCGAATGAAGATTGAGAGATGGTTCCATCTACTGGACAGTCAAACAGTCCTAGGGGCCATCCAACGAGACAATTATGGATACCAAACCTTCTTCGCTAACAGAGTGGGTGAAATCCAGAAGGCTGGACCAGTGCAAGACTGGTGGTGGATCCGTGGAGATCTGAATATAGCTGACATCATAACAAGAGGAGGCACTCCTGAAGATTCGAAGGAGAATTCCACATGGCAAAATGGACCAGAGTTCCTGAAGTGGCCAGTGGAGGAGTGGCCTATTCGATCAGCTGGAGAAGTTGCAGCCCAGGCCAGGGAGAGTGTAAACAAGCTCCAAAGGAAGGCATTCTCATCTGCATTGACCAGAGCTCAAGCTAAAATGAGTCAGCAGAAAGAAGACCTACTGGCCACTCCGGAAAAGGGAAGTCCTTGTCCAAAGGCAAAACCCACTCTGCCAAGAAGGAAGCCCACTGGCTGGGTTAAACATCTTGTGGAAGTAAAAAGGTTCAGTAGCCTGACCAAGCTGGTCAGAGTTATTGCCTGGATTCATCGAGCTGCTGAGCAGTGGCTGAAAAGGAAGTCAAACCCAAAACAGCCAAAGTGGGAGGCTACACCAAAGCAGGCTGGGTTGACTGGCACAGAACTTGAAGGTGCACGTGATGACCTCTTCCTCGCAGCTCAAGAAGGTGTAACCTTTCCAGACACAACTCTCAGCAGATTGGCAGTATACAAAGAAGTGAACTCTGGACTCCTAGTTTGTGGAGGCAGAATCCAGATGTTCAACGAAGATGAAACGGCCGTGCCAGTTTTACCATTTGACGCATGGGTGTCTACATTGCTGGCACAGGAATCCCATGAAGCTAACCATGAGGGGGTAGCAGGAACCCTTCTCCGGATGAGGAAGACAGCTTGGGTGATAAAAGGCCGGAGAATTGCCAAGAAAATAGTTGACAGCTGCATAGTTTGCAGGAAAAACAGGGCAAAGCAGTGTCAACAGATCATGGCAGACCTACCTCCAGAGCGAACCACCCCAGCTGCTCCTTTTGAATTCACCACCATGGACCTGTTCGGCCCATATGAGGTAAAAGATGAAGTCAAGAAAAGAACCAGACTAAAAGTGTGGGGAATCGTCTTCTGTTGCATGGCCTCCCGAGCCATACACACTGACGTGGTGAGTGACCAGTCATCTGAAGGCTTCCTGCTGGCCTATAAAAGGTTCACGTCACTCAGAGGACACCCCAGGAAGCTCTGGTCAGACCCTGGCACTAATTTTGTGGGAGCCAAACCTGCTCTGGAAAAGCTGTACAAATTCCTTGACCAACTGGACAAGTCTCAAGTTGAAGACATAGCTGCCAAACATGGAACAGAATGGTCTTGGAAGATTCACCCCGCAGACTCTCCCCACAGAAATGGTGCAGCAGAGGCGGCTGTCAGAATCGTGAAGCGGGCCTTGAGCAACCTTGGTGGAGATGGCGTCTTCACCTGGGGTGAATTCCAAACCTTTCTCTTCATGGCAGCCAACCTTGCTAATGAGAGACCAATCGATGCAAGAACTCAAAGCAGGGAAGACTGTGTGGAGTACATCACCCCGAATTCTCTGCTTCTAGGGCGTGCCAACCCAAAGGGAGACCCTGGAGACTTCCAGTTTGATGGCTACCCATACAAAAGACTGAAAAGTATTCAAACAGAGGTCAGCAAATTCTGGAGGAAATGGAGCCAATTGGCTGGACCAAATCTGTTTATAAGGAACAAGTGGCACACCAAAGAGCGAAATGTTGCGGTTGGAGATGTAGTCTGGTTGGCTGACCAAAATGCCCTGAGAGGACAGTACAAGCTGGCCAGAGTAGTCGGCGTCAACACTGACAGCAAAGGCACTGTAAGAGATGTGCTGGTGAGGACCTTTCCCAGCTATCCTGTCCCCATCAGGAAGGCAAATGACATGGAGGCGCCGACCACAAGAACCAAGAGGCCTAAACACAAAATCCCAACCACAATTCTTCATAGAGATGTCAGACGCCTTGTCATTCTAATTCCCACTGAAGAACAGAGGAGTGAAGGATCTGGGTGACCTCACTGGGTTTAAAAAACCAGGAGCTCAAGTGGGAGGTGTAAAGTTAAAACTGAGGAATGGAGTTCCAGTCAAAACTACAATTCCCAGAATGCACCAGCAAAATGGCCGCTGATTGTTTATTAAGAGCACCTGAAAAGCAATGGAGGCTCTCAGTCCTTCATGCAACAAACTGCAAGGAAGAACAGCAAGAAGCAGCAAGCTCTACTCAGGAGTTTACTCCAAATGCACCAATGGTCGGTAAATATGTTCTTTATTTTTATGCCGCCTGAAATGCTTAAGTTGGAATGCTTAATTTATATCTGCAATGCTTCTTAATTTGTTTGTTTTAATTTGTTTGTTTAATTGTTAACATTTCAAATGGATCAACCACATTGCCACAATGTTTTGAGCACTGACTTACTGTTTAAAAAGTTAAAAGCACAAGTTAAAAGCTAAAATGTTAAAAGCTTAAGTTAAGTTTAAATAACTAAAGGTTAACACAAAGTTAATGGTTGTTAAACTCTTGCTAAATGCATTTGAAATGTTAATGGTTTAAAATAACTCTAGAAAAAGAGCTGATCTACAAGCTCGTAGGCATTTTCGTTATTTTCTTTATTTCATTTAATGGCATTAAATTGTTCGATTAATTTAAAATGCTTATTCCATTTGATAGATTTAATTGTTTAATTCATTTAAAGTGGTTAAATCATTTAAAATGGTTAATTAATTTAATATAATTACTAAATTAATTATTGACAAATGTATTTGTTTAAAAACAGCTAATTAAAATGCATTTGTTTAAAAACAGCTACTTAAAACATATTTAGAGTTTAAAGGTTTAGAAACATGTTTAAAAAACAATTGGAATGTTTAAAACATTATGTTTAGAAAACAATTAATTGGAATGTTTAACATTATTTGTTAACATTATTTGTCAAAGTTTAAAAACATTCATTATTAGTCAAAACATTGTTTGAAGATATTTTGTTAAATTACATTGTTGTTAATATTTGTTTTCTGTGTTTTGAAGGTTTACAACCTGATGATTTAACACGATCAACATGAGGCCAACGAAAACTTAAGTTGGGAAATAAAAAGTTGATCAATAATTGAATCAAGAGTTGTCCGTGTGTCCTTTTGGAGTGGAACTAGAGAGAGACTTAACACTGACCCTGGTCTGACTAAGACTAACACTGACCCTGGTCTGACTAGGACTAACGCTGACCCTGGTCTGACCAGGACTAACGCTGACCCTGGTCTGACTAAGACTAACGCTGACCCTGGTCTGACTATGACTAACACTGATCCTGGTCTGACTAGGACTAATGCTGACCCTGGTCTGACTAAGACTAACACTGACCCTGGTCTGACTAGGACTAACGCTGATCCTGGTCTGACTAGGACTAATGCTGACCCTGGTCTAACTAGGACTAACGCTGACCCTGGTCTGACTAGGACTAACGCTGTCCCTGGTCTGACTAGGACTAACGCTGACCCTGGTCCGACTAAGACTAACGTTGACCCTGGTCTGACTAGGACTAACACTGACCCTGGTCTGACTAAGACTAATGCTGACCCTGGTCTGACTAGGACTAACACTGACCCTGGTCTGACTAAGACTAATGCTGACCCTGGTCTGACTAGGACTAACACTGACCCTGGTCTGACTAGGACTAACGCTGACCCTGGTCTGACTAAGACTAACGCTGACCCTGGTCTGACTAGGACTAACACTGACCCTGGTCTGACTAAGACTAACGCTGACCCTGGTCTGACTAGGACTAACGCTGACCCTGGTCTGACTAGGACTAACGCTGACCCTGGTCTGACTAGGACTAACACGGGCCCTGGTCTGACTAGGACTAACACGGACCCTGGTCTGACTAGGACTAACACTGACCCTGGTCTGACTAGGACTAACACTGACCCTGGTCTGACTAAGACTAATGCTGACCCTGGTCTGACTAGGACTAACACTGACCCTGGTCTGACTAAGACTAATGCTGACCCTGGTCTGACTAGGACTAACACTGACCCTGGTCTGACTAGGACTAACGCTGACCCTGGTCTGACTAGGACTAACGCTGACCCTGGTCTGACTAGGACTAACACTGACCCTGGTCTGACTAAGACTAACGCTGACCCTGGTCTGACTAGGACTAACGCTGACCCTGGTCTGACTAGGACTAACGCTGACCCTGGTCTGACTAGGACTAACACGGGCCCTGGTCTGACTAGGACTAACACGGACCCTGGTCTGACTATGACTAACACTGACCCTGGTCTGACTAGGACTAACACTGACCCTGGTCTGACTAGGACTAACACTGACCCTGGTCTGACTAGGACTAACACTGACCCTGGTTAAATCTAATCTGTTCCACCGATTTCACAGAACAGACAGATGTACCAGATGTGTTGTTGGAGTTGACGGAGCAGATGCTATGATGCTATGAAATGAATCCTTCTTCTCATATGTCCTGACGTGTGTGTTATAAAAGTGAAGTAGAAGGGTTAGTCTGTGCACATCATGACTCCCCTGCACTCGTAAAAGTGTCCTGTGAGGTTTTATAGGGTGGGAAATCACCTTCACTTTCACCCACGCTCACACCCAACACACTGAAGCAGCCAACACAAAACAGCTGGGAAGACAAAGGAGCAGGGCTGTTTCTGCTTATAGGACAAGGGTGGCAAACATGAGGCCCGGGGGCCAACATGTGGCCCGCCAACAGGTTCCAATGCTGAGATGAATTTACTAAGGTATTCACTGAATGTCTAATCACGCCCCTATTTTGTATCAACCTCCAGTTTCTTTGACAACCTGTTCTTGAATTAATAATAATAATAATAAGCTTTATTTATCGAGCACCTTTCATGCAAAACACTGCAGCTCAAAGTGCTGAACAGAAACACAGGATAAAAGAAAAGAAAATACAGAATAGATGAATAAATAGAAGGAATAACAATAATCAGCAGCATAAGACAGGATACAAATCAGTTTCTTGTGTGAACCTAGCGTTCCACAGGTCAATTAAGTAGAGTAATTAGTTACAGTAACACCTTGTTCCCTCTAGTGGCCGTTTAGGGGTAGAGCAAAGAGAGAGAATAAAGTTAAACAGGTGAGTGAGTGCAGGTAAGACTTAATGTCTCTAACAGGCTAAAGACAAGTTTTAAGTTTCGTTTGAAACGTATCTCGTGAGCTGGCCTCTCTGATGTCCTGGGGAATTTTATTTCAAAGTTTGGGTGCATAGTTAGCAAAGGCCGCACCCCCAACTTTTTGGGTGGAGCAGCTGGAAGTTGTCAGCAGAGATGATGTAGATGATCTGAGTGTTCTGGAAGGAACATAGCTGGTCAGAGAGCTGGAGATGTAGCTTGGTCCTGCTCCATTTAGACCTTTGTAGGTAAGAAGGAGGTTGTTAAAGTCTATTCTGAACTGGGAGCCAGTGGAGAGCAGCCAGAACTGGTGTCATGTGCCAATGAGCCAATGATGGGACCTGGACCTTTCCAGTATTTACTAAGTTATAGTGTGATATGTCTATGTTTGACACAAACACTGTTACACAAGTTAATTTGGACACATGTCACCTTTGACCTCCAGAGATCTCAAAAACTATTGGTCATTGGTGATAACAGCAATTATTAGAATTGTATAAATCTTCATTCTGCATCGTTTGGTACCAATCTGAAAGTTCTGGGACTCTCTGTTTTGGAGTTAGAACCTATAATGTGATTTTGACCTTTTAGTTAATTGTGACCTTGACCTTTCACCTTTACTCAAATAGATCATTGCATCTGATGTGCATTAGCTATAAGTATATGTCCATGTAATTTCATGGTGATATCTACAGTATTCATTGAGTTATAGCATGATATGTCTGTGTGGACACACACAGATACAACCCAATAAATATAAACAACTTATCTTAAACATCTTATTTTGTAATTTCTGCTCGATATTTGTTATTTTATATTCAAATCTTATTTCTTACTTTGACACTTTATCTTAGTTTGTGTTCATATTTTGTTGTTTTTTCCATAACTTTTGTCAAATGTTAGCTCTTATTTATTAGATTATAATGCTGTTCTTCACTCAACATAAACCCAGTGAGTCCATCCATTGTCATTGATCAGGAGGGAGGGTCAGTGTTAGTCCTAGTCAGACCAGGGTCAGTGTTAGTCCTAGTCAGACTAGGGTCAGTGTTAGTCCTAGTCAGACCAGGGTCAGTGTTAGTCCTAGTCAGACCAGGGTCAGTGTTAGTCCTAGTCAGACCAGGGTCAGTGTTAGTCCTAGTCAGACCAGGGTCAGTGTTAGTCATAACACATAATAGCCATAATTTACTGACAGTGAAACCAATATATTGATTAAATCTGAAACTGGGAATTTAGACTTTTAATCTGATAATTATGCTTTTTATCTCATAGTTTTGACTTCTTGTCGTATAATTTAGATTTTGTTGGATAATTGTAAGTTTTTATCACGTAATTTTGGCATTTTGTCATATAAAGTGTTTATTGTAGTGTTTATCTTCACTTAATGCTCCTTATAATCCAGTTCACCTTATAGTGAAAATACAGTAAATAAATCATTAAAGTTAACATTGACAGTGATTATTCATGGACACTCAGTACGTACTCCATCAGATGTAGGACGCTATGTTTACACATGATCATTTAGAATTACACTAAAAGGAAAGAGGGGTGTTGGCCTAGTGTTGGCCTAGTGTTGGCCTCGTGTTGGACTAGCGTTGGCCTAGTTTTGGCCTAGCGTTGGACTAGCGTTGGGCTAGTGTTGGCCTAGTGTTGGCCTAGTGTTGGCCTACTGTTGGCCTAGCGTTGGCCTAGCGTTGGCCTAGTGTTGGCCTAGTGTTAGCCTAGCTGTTCTGAAGGCCCACGCTCACATATCTATTTAGTACATTATTTAGTTAACAGTTCATCAAAGATAATAATTTCTCTTTCTGTTCATATTGTTCTGTACTCAATATAATCATTTGTTATTTTCATTATCATTTGCATTGTTTTATATTACAGTTAATTATATTATATTTGATAGGTTAACTGTGTGAATGTGAGTTTGAGTGAGTTTGAGTGGTGTTTGTATTAGCGAATGAGTGTTGTATGATCGGGACATAGGAGGCGGGACTTAGGACAGCATGTGTGTATGCACCGGAGTACACACGAAGAGAGAGGTCGCCATTACGGAAGAGAGAGGTCGCCATTACGGAGGAGAGAGATCGCCATTACGTGCTAGCCAAGTCGGACTATACATAAAATACACAGGTCGAGGTCGCCTGCCATCTGTATAGGTCTGAACCCTAAACCAGACAGACCCTGGTTTATCGTATTCCTCAAGGGACAGCAGCACAAACTAAGCCGGCTCATTAGGGTCACACCCGAGCCACGGAGACGGAGAGAGCAGCGGAGTCCGGGCGTGTTCGGACTCATCCTTCACCAGGATTACCAGACTGTTTCCTGGAGACAGCGGCGACGGCCGGTCCCGGTCATCGACACCGAGAGCGGATCTTTCCTCTTGCTTTCCTCATCGCTTTGGGAACGCAGCACGAGCGTCAGCTCCAGCCCTTCCTTTCATTTCGCACCACACCGGACTCTCCTGCGACACGGGTAGGAGAGGCGGCCATCTTACAGCGCGCCACCGAGCTCCATCACCGGACTTTACATAAGCCTCAGAGGCTACAGGTTAGGTTAAATTAGGGGTTGATTGGGCCCGGGCCGGGTTGGGTGTGGTGAGAGAGTGTATGTGTGTGTGTGACTGTTTATTATTTATTGTGTGTTTATTATTATTGAGTATTTGGATGTTATTGACTGTTTATGATTGTTTAGTGTATTAATGTGTGTTTATGTAGTAAATAAATGTTTGTGTATTATTGTTAAGTCTGCCCAAGTGTTGTAAGTGTTTAGTCTTATCAGCATCACCAACATACCTCCAGTGCAAAGCTAAGGTTAACATTAGACACCCAGTCCTTTAACTTAGCTCCCCGGCTACATTTTTGGTCCTTCGAGCCGGATAGTTGTGTACTGTTGGTGTTAGTATGGCTGAACAGATTACTGATGAGCAAGGGTCAGATGCCCCCCTACCACTCGAGACTGAGACACGCCCTCAGAGAGCCAGACAGCCTCCAAAACACTTAGAGGTCTATGAAGTCAATAGTGTAGTGCAGCACCGGTCTCAGTCAGTCAGTGGAATATGTTCATTTCAAGACATAGCAGCTACAGAGAATGTACACACAGCAAACCTAGACATAGATGACACAGCTATATCATTAGAAAGGACTAGGGATGAGTCTAAACAGCTGACTGGACATGAGACTGACGCTGACTCAGTTCACTCCGCAGAGGCAGGTGTGCCTCGGAGTCAACGCTCCAGACCACTTTCTGAAGGTAAGTCAGTCCACCCCCAAAGGAGGGAAAAGGTGAGTTCTGACCCTACCGAGAAAAGACCAGGCCCCAGTTCAGTCTGCTCGGTCCGGTCTGTACATTCTCGGAGGAGTGATACATCTGGCTCATCCTCAAATGGGAGCAGACGTTACGCGGGCATGGATGTTGCTTTCTTATCTGAAATCTTCCGCAGCCAATCAGAACAGGCGCTGCGACGTGACCGCCAAGCAGCAGAACGTGAGCGCAGAATATTGGGTGCTGCAGAGAAGGAACGCCAAGCTATGCTGGAACGTGACCGCCAAGCAGCGGAACGTGATCGCCAGGCAGCTGAACGTGAGCGCATGCTATTGGATGCTGTAGAGAAGGAACGCCAAGCTACGCTGGAACGTGAACGCATCCATACGCAAGCTTTACTAGCTATGGCTGCTAGTAGACCCACATCGGCTCACAATTCTAGAGCTCCATCAGTTCGTTCTTCAAGGTTTCCATCTCCTGAGGGTTCAAAGGTTGATATGGGCAACTTTAGAACCCAACTAAGACACAACTATGAGCCACCGGCTGCTGAAATGCTGGAGAAATTGTTGACCCAAAGAGAAGGGATCCGTGGGAGAGAAGAGCACCGCAGGAGACATGACAGCAGTGGCTCTAAAGGTGAGTGTTTTCACTGTAAGATGGAGAAGTACCCGACTCCACCTACTAGCCCTCCACATTCTCCAATTTTTCATCGGTCTGAATACCAGCCGGAGAAACGGGTAGCCTCTCCAGTCACCAAGACCGTCTACCAGATGTTGAGCCCACAGATAGAGGGACCCAAGTTTCCTTACTTCAAGGACGAAGATCGGAGCCAGTATGTAGAACTGCGTATCTGTTTAGATACTCTTCTCGAAGGTCCGTATTCGGAGCAGTATAAGTACGCTGTGCTCCTTCAGCACGTAAAGAACCCTCGTGCACACAATATGGTTCTTGCACATGCGCCCTCCTCAACTCCCTATACATCAGCACTAGAAGACTTGGACGCCCGGTACGGTCGTCCATGGAGCTATGCTCTAGCTGAGCTAAGATCTTTAGATCAGCTCCCCCCAATCCGAGAAGATCGAGCTCTCGATAACTTCTCTATTAAAGTGCACTCTCTGGTGGGGATGTTGAGGATGCAGGGCCAGGCGGGCGAACATGAGATTCGTAGCACGTCCAACGTGGAACGATTGCTACAAAAGATCCCTCGCTTCCGACAGGAGAGGTTCCGGAGACAGCAGGAGCTCCTGCGTCCTGGACAGATAGGTCTTAACCTTGTAGACTTCTCAAAGTTCTTACTGCAAGAAGTGAGACATATTAATATTGACCCCCTGAGTCACTCTGACCAGAAGAAGGAGAGGGCGGACAAAGTTGACAGCTGGGCTAAGAGCAAACCAGTGAGAATGATGTACATGAAAGAGGAGTCCCCTGGTGAACGCAAGTCCCAGGCTGCCAAGAAGGATGCCTCCCATGCGTTGAAAGCAAAGGTGAAGCGACCCCCTCCTCCGTGCCCCTATTGCACAGAACCACATTGGTTCAATGATTGCGAGGGGTTCCAGAAGATTAGCACAGAGGAGAAAAGGCAGTGGATCCTGGAGCATGGGAGGTGCCATCAGTGTGGACGGGATCACCAGAGCCGTGACTGTACGCTCAAGAGGCCATGTAGGCAATGTGGTGTGGTACACCTGAGCATCCTCCATGATGTCATCCCCCTCTTACAACAAACAAGGAAGAACTCCAAGCCGTCTGTGTCAGATGAGACAGCTGAAAGTCCGGGGTCTTCCACAGTTTACTACCTGAACCCCTCTCAGAGCTGTGGGTCAAAGGTCCTACTTAAAGTAGTTAAGGTCCGCCTACACCACGGAGATGTGGTGTATGACACCTACGCTGTCTTGGATGATGGGTCAGAGAGGACCATCGTTCTCCCAGAGGCGGTGCACAGGCTAGGATTGGAAGGCGTCGAAGAGCAGTTGACCATCCGGACAATCCGCAGAGACACCAAGCAGATCGTTGGAGCTAGAGTGAGCTTCATGATCTCCCCAGCTGGACATCCAGAAGATCAGTACCAGCTGACAAATGTCTTCACTGGTAACCAACTGGCTCTATCACGCTATGACTATCCAGTAGACAAACTACAAGAAAAGTATCAGCATCTGAAGAAGATAGACCTACATCCAATTAAGGATGTGGAACCTACTCTTCTCATTGGCTCTGACAATGCCCATTTACTAGTTTCGCTTGTCCCACCAATCAGAGGCCCACGGGGATGTCCCCTGGCAGTGAAGACTGCACTAGGATGGACCCTCCAAGGTACTACTGAGTGGGGAAGCTGTGGGCAGAGAGTCACAACCTGCCTCCACACTCGTATTGAGGAGGTTCAGTCCCTTAAAGGTCCTGGTTCCAGTCTGGAACGCTCAGAGACAGCACTATTGGACAATGTCCAGAAGCTCTGGACTCTGGATGTTCTTCCATTCAGAAATGAGAAACTGTATGTGAGATCAAAAGAGGATGATTATGCGATAAACCTCCTCAGACAGAAAACTGTGCGTATTGAAGTTGAGGGCGTGTTGCGTTACGCCACCCCACTTCTCCGGAGGGAACCAATGCCGGAGTTCAAGGTCTCTCCGAAGGTTGTCATGCAGTGCCTAGCAAGTGCTGAGAGGCGCATGACACGAAATGAGGCACTGGCTGTCTCTTACCGAAATGAAATGAGAAAGCTGGTCGAGTCTGATCTAGTGGAGAGGCTCGAACCAGCAGAGGCGGAGCAGAGTGCGGAGTCATGGTACCTTCCGCACCATAATGTCCATCACAACGGAAAGGACCGTGTGGTGTTCAACTGCAGTTACCAGGTTGGTAAGTTGAACTTAAATCATCATCTCCTTCCTGGACCAACCCTGACTCCTTCACTCATTGGAGTGCTGGTGAGGTTCAGGCAGCGGCCAATAGCCATCAGTGGGGACATCAAACGCATGTTCCACCAGGTCCGCCTGCTTGAAACAGACAGACCCCTTATGCGCTTCATTTGGAGAGAAGACCCATCCGATCTTGAACCATCCATCTACCAGTGGAAGGTACTACCCTTTGGGACCACATGTAGTCCTTGCTGCGCAATTTATGCGCTCCAGACGCATGCGGCACAGGAGGAAGCACCCACTGGAGTACGGGATCTGGTTGAGTCTAGTTTTTATGTTGACAACTGCCTCCACAGTGTGGAGACAGTACAAAAGGCCATAGAGCTGATCAAAGACCTGCGTTCCTACCTGTTGGAGGGAGGCTTTGAGGTCTGCCAGTGGGCCAGTAACGACCCTTGGGCAATTCAGGACCTCCCCAAGGAGGCAAAGTCCACAAGCAGTGAGGCATGGGTTTCCCTTTCTTCAGACAGAGCCCAAGAACCAACCCTTGGCCTGCTGTGGCAGTTTCGAACGGACACCCTGTGCTACAGAAACAAGCCAGCTGAGCCGCGTGACCATGATCGGGTGACGATGAGAGCAATCTACCGCACCCTAGCTAGCCAGTATGACCCACTAGGCTACATCGTTCCATTCACCACACTCGCCAAAGTGTTGGTCAGAGAGTTATGGAACCAAGAGAGAGGCTGGGATGATCCTCTCCCGCCAGCTTTAGCGGAGAGATGGAGAAGCTGGGAGAATGAACTCCCAATGCTTCAAGATATCCAGCTGAGACGGAGCTACTTCAGACCATCGGTGAATCTGGGGCAGAGTACTATTACCCTCCATGTCTTTTGTGACGCATCTCAGATAGCATACGGGTCAGTGGCTTATCTGCGTGCAGAGGAGCCTGGAGGTCAGGTGCATGTGGCATTTGTCCTCGCAAGGTCCAGAGTAGCTCCTAAGAAGCAACAGTCCATTCCCCGGCTGGAGCTGTGTGCAGCGTTGAATGGTGCACAGCTTGGGCGGCTGTTGCTAGATGAGTTGCAGCTATCTCTGAATGGTGTGGTTATGTGGTCGGATTCAACCACAGTCCTTACTTGGTTGAAGTCCAGTTCCTGTCGTTATAAGGTGTTTGTGGGCACCAGAGTCTCTGAGATCCTGGACCTCGTGGATGTTTCCAGCTGGAGGTATGTAGATACCAGTAGAAACCCAGCTGATGTCATCACGAGGGGAGCACGGCTCCAAGATCTCTCCAGACCAAATATCTTTCATGACGGACCTGCCTTCCTGCTGAAACAGGAGGCAGAGTGGCCAGTCACTCCAGTGTTAACTGAGAACTCGGATGATGCAGAACTACGTAAAACTCTGTTTTGCGGAAACCTCAGGTCAGTGGAATCCGAGAAGGATGAGACTGAGTATGAGACTCTAGAGGCATTGCAAAGGGCAATGTTTTGCACTCAAAATTGTCTCCCAGTCACTACAACTCTTAGTGCAGATGATTATGCGACTGCAGAGATCATGGTATTGCAGAGCGCACAGCAAGATGCATTTGCCAGAGAATTGGAGTGTCTGAGGAAGGGAGTGCCAGTTCCGTCTGACAGCAGGCTACGGAACCTGGCCCCAGAGCTCGATGGGGATCTCATCCGTGTGGGTGGCAGACTGCGTCGAGCACAGAACTTGGATTTTGACACGAAGCACCCCATCGTGCTGCCGCCAAAACATCGGGTTACCAGATTGGTCATCAAGTACCATGATGATAAGGTGCAGCATGCTGGGTGCGAGAGAGTATTTGCAGAAGTGCGAAGGCGCTTCTGGATCTTGCACGGGAGAGAAGCTGTGCGACGATATCAGAAGACCTGTATCGTCTGCCAGACATGGAGGGCTACTCCCTCTCAACCCGTGATGTCCGACCTGCCAGAGGACCGTTTGCAGTTGGGACAAGTCCCTTTCTACACCACGGGCGTCGACTGCTTCGGACCTCTAATTGTCAGGAATCGCAGAGCCTCAGAGAAAAGGTGGGGCATAATTTATACCTGCCTAACAACCAGAGCGATGCATCTGGAGGTGCTGCATCAGCTCACCTCGGATAGCTTCCTCATGTCGTTCCGGCGATTTACCGCAAATAAGGGAACCCCCAAGATCCTCAGATCTGATAGAGGGACAAACTTTGTAGGAGGCGAAGCAGAGCTCAGGGAGAGTTACACTTCCATGACAGAGGAGGTCCGTGACCGACTTGCAGAGAAGCAGGTTAAGTTTATTTTCAATCCACCAAATGCTCCTCATTTCGGAGGAGCCTGGGAGCGCGAGATCCGCTCCATTAAGAATATCCTTCACACTGTACTCGGACAGCAAGTACCGAATGATGAAGTACTTCGGACAGTGTTGGCAGAGGTAGAGAGCATCATGAACTCTCGGCCCCTCGGCTACACATCCAGTGATGTGGCAGACCTAGATCCGGTCACCCCCTATCTCCTCCTCACGGGGCGGCGAGATTCTGCCTTACCCCAGACGGTCTATGATCCAGCAGAGCTCACTGGCCGTAGGATGTGGAGACATAGCCAGGTGCTTGCTGACCGATTCTGGAGACAATTCATCCTACATTATTTGCCGACACTCCAGGTCCGGCAGAAGTGGACGAAAGAACAAGAGAACCTGTCTGAAGGTGCAGTGGTCCTGGTGGTGGATCAATCCCTTCCCCGTGCAGCTTGGCAGACAGGAAAGGTCATCAAGGTCCTGCCAGGTCAGGATGGGAGAGTGCGCACTGCTGTTGTACAGGTAGGTGAGAGGAAGTACACCCGTCCAGTGGTACGGCTCATCGAACTACCCCGCATCTCGGACGAGACGGTAAGGACCCACCTGACTTTGGTTACCGACTGTAAGACTGACTTCAGCTATTGAAGACTTGAGTGACCTTACGCATGGTGCCAGCGTGTGCCTTATGTTAGCTGAAACCAGTGGTTTCATGGGGCGGCTGTTCTGAAGGCCCACGCTCACATATCTATTTAGTACATTATTTAGTTAACAGTTCATCAAAGATAATAATTTCTCTTTCTGTTCATATTGTTCTGTACTCAATATAATCATTTGTTATTTTCATTATCATTTGCATTGTTTTATATTACAGTTAATTATATTATATTTGATAGGTTAACTGTGTGAATGTGAGTTTGAGTGAGTTTGAGTGGTGTTTGTATTAGCGAATGAGTGTTGTATGATCGGGACATAGGAGGCGGGACTTAGGACAGCATGTGTGTATGCACCGGAGTACACACGAAGAGAGAGGTCGCCATTACGGAAGAGAGAGGTCGCCATTACGGAGGAGAGAGATCGCCATTACGTGCTAGCCAAGTCGGACTATACATAAAATACACAGGTCGAGGTCGCCTGCCATCTGTATAGGTCTGAACCCTAAACCAGACAGACCCTGGTTTATCGTATTCCTCAAGGGACAGCAGCACAAACTAAGCCGGCTCATTAGGGTCACACCCGAGCCACGGAGACGGAGAGAGCAGCGGAGTCCGGGCGTGTTCGGACTCATCCTTCACCAGGATTACCAGACTGTTTCCTGGAGACAGCGGCGACGGCCGGTCCCGGTCATCGACACCGAGAGCGGATCTTTCCTCTTGCTTTCCTCATCGCTTTGGGAACGCAGCACGAGCGTCAGCTCCAGCCCTTCCTTTCATTTCGCACCACACCGGACTCTCCTGCGACACGGGTAGGAGAGGCGGCCATCTTACAGCGCGCCACCGAGCTCCATCACCGGACTTTACATAAGCCTCAGAGGCTACAGGTTAGGTTAAATTAGGGGTTGATTGGGCCCGGGCCGGGTTGGGTGTGGTGAGAGAGTGTATGTGTGTGTGTGACTGTTTATTATTTATTGTGTGTTTATTATTATTGAGTATTTGGATGTTATTGACTGTTTATGATTGTTTAGTGTATTAATGTGTGTTTATGTAGTAAATAAATGTTTGTGTATTATTGTTAAGTCTGCCCAAGTGTTGTAAGTGTTTAGTCTTATCAGCATCACCAACATACCTCCAGTGCAAAGCTAAGGTTAACATTAGACACCCAGTCCTTTAACTTAGCTCCCCGGCTACACTAGCGTTGGCCTAGTGTTGGACTA
Source organism: Siphamia tubifer (assembly GCA_020466265.1). Classification (NCBI taxonomy): domain Eukaryota; kingdom Metazoa; phylum Chordata; class Actinopteri; order Kurtiformes; family Apogonidae; genus Siphamia; species Siphamia tubifer. The sequence continues at coordinate 4,325,723 of CM035802.1, read as the reverse complement.
GCGTTGGCCTAGTGTTGGCCTAGTGTTAGCCTAGCGTTGGCCTAGCGTTGGACTAGCGTTGGCCTAGTGTTGGCCTAGTGTTGGCCTAGTGTTAGCCTAGCGTTGGCCTAGTGTTGGACTAGCGTTGGCCTAGTGTTGGCCTACTGTTGGCCTAGCGTTGGCCTAGTGTTGGCCTAGCGTTGGCCTAGTGTTGGCCTAGCGTTGGCCTAGTGTTGGACTAGCGTTGGACTAGCGTTGGACTAGTTTTGGCCTGTCAGGAGGATGGTGTTGAAGGCAGAATGGATTTAATAACCAAACTCAAAGTCAGACCAACAAAAGAAACAAAGAAGAATCAAACCAAAGTTAACCTGGGGTGGATCAGTCAGTGTGTGGTGATGGTTATGGTTGAGGGACACATGACACTAGTGAAGTACAGGTTTCACTGCAGAAATAACTCAGTGATTACAGACGTGTCACAGGTGCACAGTGCAGACCAGCTGGAGATGATGAGAACATGAGGGAAACTCCACAGCTTTGGCTCTTTTCACTTTGATTCCATTTCTGTCAAGGAGGTTATGTTTTACCTCACATTTGTTTGTCAGTAAGGTAACTCAAAAAGTTCCAGAGATGATTGATAATGTGTCAAGGAAGAAACTATTAAATGTTGAGCTATAAAGGTCAACGGTCAAGGTGCCAGTGAAGGTCAACAGTTCAAACACATCAGTGGTGATATCTCAGAATCCAGACCAGATAGTATCAGGTGTTTTTTTTTTTCCTTCACTTCGTCTGACCTTCTGACCTCAGACCTTCTGACCTAACACCCATAGGCTCCATGACGTCACGTAAAGATGTCATATGACATCAAGCCAGTGGTATATTTGGTAAATGTATGACCTTTACCTTAAATCAGGGTTATTGACAAATCTGTGCTTCATATTAGATATCAGATCAAAAATATGTGATATGGTTGTTGCGCCACGTCACATGACGTCATCAGTAATCGAATATTGAAATGGCCATATCCCACCATATCAATATTTTATAACCTATCTTTCATACCAAGTCTGTTCATGACTAGTCACCTGGTGTCCCCTTTCCCCCCTCCCCCCCTGGGGGGAGTGGTGGCTCTCCTGACAGTGCCTGCACGGGAGCCATGGACGACAGGATCTGGAGTATCTCGCCTGTGCTGACCTGTGACCCCGGACCACCGCCCCTGCCTGTCTGGACCAGCCCCCCTTCCTGCATTTATAAATGGACGTTCATCTATAGCCTGTCCGTCCATGGGAGTGGATCTCTCCTTCAATGTGGTTCTCCTCAAGATTTCTTCTTTTTCCCACTGGGTTTGGAAGTTTTTTCTTGCCGAGAAGGAGGGTCTAAGGACAGGGGATGCCTGGGACTTTTCATGTATTTCTGTAGTTGATTATGTTTTTGTAAAGCCCTCTGAGACGACTTTGTTGTGATTTAGGGCTTTATAAATAAAATTGAATTGAATTGAATTGAACCCAGAATTTTTTTTCAGACCCTCTAAGGAACTCCTAAAATAATATCCTGTTTTTATTTAACATGGAAAATCCTATTTGAACAATGTTTTAGTAGTTTTCTCATCAACCAAGCATGGTAGAATGTCCCAGTTTATTATTATTTTACATTGATCCAACTCTGTGGGTTTTACTAGTGGATGATTGGCTGCTTAACCCTTTTACCCCTGAGGTGTCAGCCATGACATATTCTAAATGAATGATTTATTTTACATATTCATGAAAATGTGTTTGCGCAACACTTTCACCTCCAGTATAGAATAAACTTGGTTCTTTAAATAGACCTTTTTTCATTCTGACTTTTCTCAGATTTATGACTTTCATTCTGATTTTAAAGTCAGAAATCTGCCTTTTTCAGAATTCTGACTCAGTTTAAACTCGGTATAATGAGTTTTTTTTCCCCAGAATTCCAACCATCTTTCCTCAGAATTATGACTTTTCTACATATTTCTGCCTTTTTCCCCTCAGAATTAATTTTTTCCCGTCTGAATTTTTCCCATTTCTTCAGAATTCTAAAGTCAATGTCAGAATTCCAATTATTTCTCATGAAAAAATTCATAATCAAGTTTTTGACTGTAGCCCTTTAAGTCCTAAGCTATTTTTAGACACCATGAAATCATAACTACAGAGGCCCCAAATGTGGGGCCTCTAGGGCTCAAAGGGTTTTAAGGGTTAACTGACCCCAGCTTCTACTGACTCTGACCTGAATGTTGGTGAAGCTTTTGAGTGTGTGCTGATCAGGTGGACCTTCACCTGTGCTGTGGGCGTGTCCTTCACCTGTGCTGTGGGCGTGTCCTTCAGCTTGACCTCAGGGTGACTGGACAGGCGCATGGACAGTCCACACACCTTCTGCAGCTTCTCCCTGAGGTCAGACAGGAAGCAGCTGAGCGTCCCCTGGAGGTTACCATGGGAACAGTGCTGCACAGGATGCATGCGGACACAGCTGAGAGGATACCTGAAGAAAAACACACTGACATTAAGCCCATGCCTGAAAAAAAAACCCACCGACATCAACCCCATGCCGCTTTGACCAGGACTTTAGGCACCGTTCATACCCAATACTGGAGCAGATCAGTGCATATTCAGCCAAAATCATTCACTTTGTCACACAAGCATCACATTTGGTTCATATATTATCTTCCAACTCCACTCTTTTCAAAAATAACCCTAACCATACAAAATTCCAAGATGATGGCCCCAGAATCCAAGATGTCTGCCCAAAACTGTTTTCCTGAATAACTTGAAATGCATTGATTTTCAGCCCCATAAATGTATAATGTAGAAAAAGTCAAAATAATGAGATAAAAACTAAATTATGAGATAAAAAGTCTAAAGTACTATTCAGAGAATGCCTAGTCTCACCTAGCCTGGCTTTCACTGACCCTGGTGTGTATCCGCTCAGCTTCACACAAAGGTCTGGTAAACCACCATTTACCAGTTGGTGGACGGACCAATCAGGATCAGTGGGCGTGATTTTAACAGTTATGAAGGAAGACTCTACACAGTAGCTTTGAAAAACATGGTGGCTAGCATGGAGGAGACTGAACTGGGCTACGAATGTGTAATGTCAACGGTGTTGTGTAAACTAGTGCATATTGATTCTTTAAAGAAAGAATTTATTGGTGGTAACGATGTTATGACTCTTCTACCAACCAGGTATGGTAAGAGCTTCTACCTCTAGTTACAAAATGCATTTAATAATGTCTCCTTGTGTCTTGATGACTGTGTTGTTCTGGGCAGAGACAAGATGAAAAACCTTGATATTATATTTGAGCAGACACTTCCTTTTGATAAACACATCAGGGAGGTGACTAAAATATAATTTTTTTCATCTTCAAAGGATTGTTAAGATCAGGCCAATCCTCAGTGACAAGGATGCTGAAGTCCTCATCCATGCCTTCGTATCATCTCCATTGGACTACCGTAATGCTCTTCTGTCAGGACTACCCAAAAAAAGTTTTAAAGTTTTACAGATGACGCAAAATGCTGCAGCTCGAGTTCAGACTAGAGCTGGGAAGTGTGACCACATGACCCAAGTTAGTGCTGGTTGATTTTCACTGGCTTTCATGTCATGTCCGTGCTGATTTTAAAGTGCTTTTATTGACTTACAACATTTTAAATGGAGCAGCACCTTTTTATTTAAATGATTTGGTATCATTGTATGCACCTTCTCGTCCCCTCCGCTCTAAGGGAACTGTCCCTAAAGTTAGAAAAAAGACGATTGGTGAACCAGCTTTTTCTTTTTGTGCACCAACGCTGTGGAACAGTCTTCCTCTGATCATAAGGCAGGCAAGCTCGGTTGATGTTTTTAAGGCAAAGCTTAAGACCCACTTGTTCACTTTGTGTTTTATGTCTTGATTTGTTTTACTGTGTTAATGTTTTATTTTTTTATGCTTTATTGTTTGTAATTTATTTTATTTTTTGGCTGTATAGCACTTTGTTTGAAAGCGCTTTATAAATAAAATCATTATTATTATTCTATCATCTATGTTACATGCTGCTTTAATCTGATTGGTTAAAGTAGTATGTCATTCCAATTAACAAACACCTGGTTTCTCCAATCAGGGCCAATGATTTTGATTAACAGCCCCGCCTTAACAAAGAGAATCAAATGGTACTTTCCCAGATGGATGTGAGCAGACATAAGAAGCATCCATGCATCTGGAGTCAGTCTGGTTAAATCTCGCCCCCGTTTTGTGCAAATCTCTAGTTTCTATGACAACCTGTTCTTGAATTAGAGCCAATAATGTGAGTTTGACCTGTCTACTAAATATGACACTGACCTTTGACCTTTATTCAAATAGATCATTGGATCTGATGTGCATTAGCTATATGTATATGCACATGTAATTTCATGGTGATGTATATACAGTATTCATTGAGTTATAGCATGATATGTCTCTGCGGGGCCACACACTGATTACAATAATAAACCAACGTTGGGTGAGATTTTCTTTTTACTTTGTTTATTAAATAAAAATATTTCAGATGTTTTCTCAATAATGTACCTTTTCCCTTTTTCACAAAAACATTGAAATAAATATACAAATAAATAAATAAAATAAAATACACTCATCCCAAACAGAAATACCAAACAAAAACGAACAAAAGCCTACACACACATCAGTCAGCAAGTGTTAAATAGAAGATACATCCACATAAATACATAAACAAAACCACAAAGTAAGTTCACATTAGTGTTGCACACATGAAATGACTACCGATCGTAATCTGCCAATACTGCCCAAAAAAAGCCCGATCGGTGATGGGAAAAAATACACGCCGCCCAAGAAGCAGAACACCCAACACAAAACTACTAGCAACCATTCTCAAACCCGCAAACACACCACAGGACAGGTGCACCTCATCCTGACCCTCTATGTACCATTTAAAATAGTTAATTAATACTAGTAAAAAATTAAGACACTCAAATGTCCATCAGTTTATAGTTAGGGTTAACCACTCAGAATGTCCACTAGTTTGTAGTTAGGGTTAACCACTCAGAATGTCCACTAGTCTATAGTTAGGGTTAACCACTCAGAATGTCCACTAGTTTATAGTTAGGGTTAACCACTCAGAATGTCCACTAGTCTATAGTTAGGGTTAACCACTCAGAATGTCCACTAGTTTATAGTTAGGGTTAACCACTCAGAATGTCCACTAGTCTAGAGTTAGGGTTAACCACTCAGAATGTCCACTAGTCTAGAGTTAGGGTTAACCACTCAGAATGTCCACTAGTTTATAGTTAGGGTTAACCACTCAGAATGTCCACTAGTTTATAGTTAGGGTTAACCACTCAGAATGTCCACTAGATTATAGTTAGGGTTAACCACTCAGAATGTCCACTAGTCTATAGTTAGGGTTAACCACTCAGAATGTCCACTAGTCTATAGTTAAGGTTAACCACTCAGAATGTCCACTAGTCTATAGTTAGGGTTAACCACTCAGAATGTCCACTAGTTTATAGTTAGGGTTAACCACTCAGAATGTCCACTAGTTTATAGTTAGGGTTAACCACTCAGAATGTCCACTAGTTTATAGTTAGGGTTAACCACTCAGAATGTCCACTAGTTTATAGTTAGGGTTCACCACTCAGAATGTCCACTAGTTTATAGTTAGGGTTAACCACTCAGAATGTCCACTAGTTTATAGTTAGGGTTAACCACTCAGAATGTCCACTAGTTTATAGTTAGGGTTAACCACTCAGAATGTCCACTAGTCTATAGTTAGGGTTAACCACTCAGAATGTCCACTAGTTTATAGTTAGGGTTAACCACTCAGAATGTCCACTAGTTTATAGTTAGGGTTCACCACTCAGAATGTCCACTAGTTTATAGTTAGGGTTAACCACTCAGAATGTCCACTAGTTTATAGTTAGGGTTAACCACTCAGAATGTCCACTAGTTTATAGTTAGGGTTCACCACTCAGAATGTCCACTAGTTTATAGTTAGGGTTAACCACTCAGAATGTCCACTAGTCTATAGTTAGGGTTAACCACTCAGAATGTCCACTAGTTTATAGTTAGGGTTAACCACTCAGAATGTCCACTAGTTTATAGTTAGGGTTAACCACTCAGAATGTCCACTAGTTTATAGTTAGGGTTAACCACTCAGAATGTCGTTGAACATGGACTGTGAATTGGAACACATTGTACAACAACTATTTGACAGTGTGTTACCATCCACATTAAGTATTGGAGTCTTAAAAACCTTGGAGCTCAGGATTTTCAACATACTCAAACATGGCCCCATATGTTCATAAACCCTCCACCTCTATCAGACATTGTTAATCTAATTTGTTCTAGTTTAAGAAAATAGAGGACGTCTCTAACCCAACGGGTGTGTGAAGGTGTGTTGGTGATTTCCAGTTCAAAACAATCAGTCTTCTAGCTAGTAGAGTGGTAAAGGCTAGAACATCCGTCTTAGATTTTGGAAGAAAAACCAGAGAGTATGTATCCCTAAGATAGGGGCGGATCCCATATATTGCAGTGATTGCATTGGGTACGACTCTTTCACCAATTATTTCTGATAAAGTGACAAAGACCTACAACCAATAACTACTGAATGATGGACAGCTCCAAACATGTGCACAAGGTTTGCATTGGACTGTTGACATGTGTCCCAGGTATCAGTTCTACCATCATACATTTGAGCCAGTCTAGCTTTGGTAGAATAGACACCATGGACCAGTTTACATTGAATGAGCTCATGCCTGGCACAGATGGAACATTTATGGATTCGCTTCAATATTTCTGTCCAGATATCTTGTTAAAAAGTCACCCTTAAATCCTCTTCCCCTGCATTTTTATGGAGTTAAGAGGTTCAGAATGAAGGAGACTAATATCATTATAAATGTAAGATATAGAACTTTTATGCATTTTTAATGGAGTAAAAAAATCATCAAGGGCTGTGTCCTCTGGTAAGTTGGGACACCCAGGGAATGTAGAATGAACAAAACTACTGACCTGTAAATACCTAAAGAAGTGCTGCGGAGGCAGTGAAAAACTTTCCACAACTTCCTGAAATGAGTCAAACATTCCATCAATGTACAAATCGCTAAAGTTATGAATACCAAGATTTGACCAGAACCTTTATAGCTCTTTATTCGTGTGATCAAAATGCATCCCCTGACTTTGACAGATTTTGTGCTAATCTGGAGATTCCTTTGGTTGATGAGACGTCTGTAGAATCTTTAGAAAAGCCTAGTACTCTTGCTGAACTCAACGCTGCTATATTATCTTTGCAAAATAGTGAATGTCCAGGACCAGATGGCTATCCCGCTGAATTTTTAAAAAGGTTTTGGACTAAACTGGCTCCACTGTTACTAGACGTGTTCAGTGAATCATTTAAGTCTGGCTATCCCCCACAAACATTGTCTCAAGCATTTATCTCTCTTATCTTAAAAAAAGTCTAAATTATTAGTCACACATCTGGAATCCATTTTACCTTCCATTATCTCTTTAGATCAAACTGGGTTTATTAAAAACGCTCATTTTCTAACCTCCGACACCTTTTTAATATCCTCTACAATGCACCTGCTTCTCATACTCAAGAAGCAGTCATTTCCTAAGATGCGCGTAAAGCCTTTGACATGGTGGGATCACCTTTTTTATGCACCAAGGACGTTGGGTTTAGGAAATGGCTTCATTTCATGGATCAGGCTGTTATATTCTTCTCCTAAAGCCGCAGTCAGAACAAATAATATCCAGTCAGAGTATTTTTGCCTCTTTCATTCTACTAGAAAAGGCTGTCCCTTAAGTCCATTGTTATTTGCAGTTACCATTGAACCTCTCTCAATAGCACTCAGGTCTAACTCGCATATTAAGAAATAGTGTCCAGTCAAAGGTCTCTTTATATGCTGATGATCTTTTGTGATACGTCTCTGACCTTCCTGCTTCTGTCCCTACTGTTCTTGATAATCTTAAAAACTTTGGCCAGATATCTGGATACACACTGAACTGGGATAAGAGGGAGATTTTTCCCATAAATGCTGCTGCCAAAATATATCCTTAATCTGCCCTTCAAAGTTTCCCATAACAGTTTTTCATACCTTGGCATTCAGGTCACACGTAATTTGAAGATCTGTATAAGGCTAACTTTGTCCCGTTATTGTCTCGTATTCAGCGACATTTTGAGCGCTGGTCACTGCTTAAGTAACGGGCCGTGTTAAGTCGGTCAAAATGAATATACTCCCTAGATTTTCTTATCTTTTTCAGTGCGTACCAAGTTTCCTACCACAGTCATTTTTTCGCAAGCTTGATAATCTGGTTTTAGAATTTGGAATAAAAAGACTCATAGGATACATAAGGACTATTTACAAAGACCAAAATCTCATGGAGGCCTTGCACTTCCCAATTTTAGATTCTATTACTGGGCTTCAAATATTAGGATTCTTAAATATTGGCTCCAATTGAGAACTCCTGACCCCTGTCCACAGTGGCTGTGTAACTCTACTCACCCAGTGTCTCTTGGTGTCCTGGTCCATTCTCCTATTTGGTCTTCTACGTCTCCCTACACTAAAAATGTTCTCGTGAGAACTTCACTAACAATCTGGATTCAGTTTAAACGTCACTTTGGCCTGCAGACCTTATCTACTCATGCACCAATCATAGCCAGCCATGCTTTCCCTCCCTCTCTAGTGGACAGTGCCGTCACAAACTGGGCGAGATTAATTATGACAAAAAGTCAAAATTATGAGATAAAGAGCCAAACTCATGAAATAAAATTTTAAAATGATGAAATAAAAAGTCAAACTTCCCAGTCACTAAACATTAACAGATTTAATCCATATATTACTTTCACTGTCAGTAAATTAAAGTCTTTTAAGTTTACCTTATAGTACAGGAAATACACTATCTTAATATTCTATTTCTGTGGGACTTGGTGCCACCAACACATCTGGTGCCCTAGGCCAGTGTTTTTCAACCACTGTGCCGAGATATTGTCAGGTGTGCCTTGAGAAATTATCAATTTGTGTGCCTGTGTGGTCTAGCAGCCTACTCTTCCATACCAGGAGGTGGCAGCGCCAGGTAGCTAATTGCCTTGTCCTTGGAGACAAGCGAATTAGTGACGCATGGATGCAGCGGCAGGTAGTATTGACGGTGGCACTGTGGATGGCGGGATGGTGGTGAAAGTGATGGATATGTTTTGAAAAGCAAAAATGCTGACTCTGAACTGGACCTCGGACAAAACCCAGACTCAAATGAAGGCCCTAGTATGAGTGGAGGTCAAAAGAAAGCAAAGTAGGTGACGTCCAGCAAAGCTTCTGGCGCGAGGCAATACAACGAAAGCTATCTTTCATTTGGATTTACTTTTACTGGAGATGCAACGACACCGACTCCGTTGTGCTTGGTATGTGGTGAAAAGCTCTCCAACAGTGCTATGGTCCCAAGTAAGCTTAAACGCCATCTCCAAACGAAACACCCTTCACTTCAAAACAAAAATGTGGAGTATTTTGTTTGCCTGCGTGAACACACGGAGAAACAGGCAACTTTCATGTGAACAGCTGCAAAGGTAAACGAGAAAGCCCTTAAAGCCAGCTGCCATGTCGCTGAACTTATGGCTAAATCAAAAAAGTCCCACACTGTGGCAAAGCAATTAATACTTCCTGCTTGCAATGCCATTGTAAATGAGATGCTCGGACCCGAAGCGGTTAAAGAAATAGCCAAAGTCCCTCTCTCAGATAACACAATTTCCAGACGTAGTAATGAGATGTCTGCAGACATTGAAAGTGTGGTTTTGGACAAGATTCGTGTCAGTAATAAATTTGCTTTGTAACTTGATGAGTCTACTGATATAAGTGGACATGCTCAACTCTTGGCCAATGTGCGTTTTGTGGATGAAGAAACAATCACAGAAAACTTTCTATTTTGCAAGGCTTTGCCAGAACAAACAACTGGAGAGGAAATTATTTGGGTCACATCAGAATATCTGGAAAAAGCAGGACTTCAGTGGGAATTATAAAATGCGTATCTTTGTGTTTATTAGATTCCTATTTTTAATTCAAGATGTTATAATATAACATCATTCTTCAATGTTAAACAAAAAGCTTATATTAACAACATAACACTTATATTGTTAATATAAGCTATTTTTCACATTTTCAACTGGTGGTGTGCCGTGGGATTTTTTCAATGACAGAAACGTGCCTTGGTTCAAAAAAGGTTGAAAAACACTGCCCTAGGCGACTGCCTAGTCTGACTATGACTAACACTGACCCTGGTCTGACTAGGACTAACACTGACCCTGGTCTGACTAGGACTAACACTGACCCTGGTCTGACTAGGACTAACACTGACCCTGGTCTGACTAGGACTAACACTGACCCTGGTCTGACTAGGACTAACACTGACCCTGGTCTGACTAGGACTAACTCTGACCCTGGTCTGACTATGACTAACACTGACCCTGGTCTGACTAGGACTAACACTGACCCTGGTCTGACTGGGACTAACACTGACCCTGGTCTGACTAGGACTAACACTGACCCTGGTCTGACTAGGACTAACTCTGACCCTGGTCTGACTAGGACTAACTCTGACCCTGGTCTGACTAGGACTAACACTGCCCTGGTCTGACTAGGACTAACACTGACCCTGGTCTGACTAGGACTAACACTGACCCTGGTCTGACTAGGACTAACGCTGACCCTGGTCTGACTAGGACTAACACTGACCCTGGTCTGACTAGGACTATCACTGACCTTTAACGTGGGCAGCTGTGGTTCAGTTGGTAGAGTGGGTCGTCCAATGACTGAAGGCTCGGTGGTTTGTGTCCCAGCTCTGTCTGTCCACATGTCCAAGTGTCGTTGGACAAAGACACTAAACCCTTAGTCTCCCAGTAGGACTGACAGAACCTTAGAAACCTACTGGTGTATGAGTGTGTGTGAATGGGTGAATGTAAGGCTAATGTAAAGAGCTTTGAACCATGAAGGTGGAACAACTATAGAAGTGAAGAACATTTACCATTTTGTTTTCGGGATTAACAAACTCAGTGTTTCGATTAAACCAACTTTGTGAAACGGATCCCAGAATTAACCATCACACAGTGAAAAATAAGAATTTGAATGAAACGTTTTCAACATACGTGAAGAGTTTGTCTCCGACTGGTCTGAAGTAGATGCTGCAGTAGACCACATCGTCCTCTGGGACATCAGGAAGTCTGTAACCATACTGGAAAACACACTAACACTTTATTCTGTTTTTACTACATTTTACTGTCATTTTTGTGCATTTTACTACAGTTTACTCTGTTTTTAGTGCACTTTATTGTGTTTTTACTGCATTTTATTATATTTTGGGTGCATTTTAGTGTATTTTTACTACATTTCATTCTATTTTTGGTGCATTTTTTGTCATGACCTCCACGCCGGTGACCTTTCCCCCAGTCATCTCCATATACACCTGGTCCCGCACTGCACAGCTGCAAGCCGTTCCTCGTCTGCAACTATAAAAGCAGTGAGGCTTGCAGTTGCCACTGCGGGACCATTCTATAATTTCACCTCCATAACCCGGACACTTTCCCCATCTCCTCAGTCACCATAACCCGGACATTCATCATCACCACGGACTCTGGCCGTTCGTTCCGAGGTTTTGGTTTGGTTTTGTCTCTGTCTTGTCTATGTTTCTTAGTTTGTTATTAAATTATTTTTCCCTTCAGGTCTGTGCTTTGGAGTCCTCACTCACCTCACCCCGATCCTGACATTTTTACATTTTACTCTTTTAGTGCATTTCATTGCATCTGTACAAAATTTTACTATTTTTAATGCATTTTAGTGTATTTTTATTACATTTTATCCTATTTTTAGCATATTTTTTCGGTATTTCACTCTATTTTTAGTGCATTTTAGTATATTTTTTACTATATTTTATCCTATTGTGAATTTGTGTATTTTGATTACATTTTATCCTATTTTTTAGCATATACATATACATATATACATATACATACCTACATTTGACTCTATTTTTAGTCTTTTCATATGTGTGGTGTGTGTATTATCTTATAAAAAAGCCTAATCTGGATGCTTCAGTAATAGGTAACTACAGGCCCATATCAAACACACCATTTTTGGGGAAAATCATTGAAAGAGTTGTTGTTTTTCAGCAAATTCATGCCTTCTTGGTGCAAAACAGTCTTTATAGTGACTTTCAGTCTGGATTCCGAGCACAACCACAGCACTGAGACTGCACTGATCAAAGTGCTAAATGACATTCATCTGAATAATGATTCATCCAGAACCTCTGTCCTAGTACTATTGGACCTCAGTGCCGCATTTGATACAGTCGACCACGACATACTGCTTGACAGACTGGAAAAGTGGGTGGGGCTTACTGGGCACTGTGTTAAACTGGTTCAAATCTTATTTACAAGATAGGAACTACTTCGTTTCAGTTGGTAATCACAGGTCAGTGAGTACAAAGATGTTGTGTGGGGTTCCCCAAGGGTCAATTTTGGGACCTCTTCTGTTCAACATGTATATGCTGCCCCTGGCTCAGATCATAGAGCATTTCAACATTTCTTACCACACATACGCAGATGACACACAACTTTATATTTCCATGTCATCACTTGATTACAGTCCCTTACTGACACTGAGTAAATGCATTCATCAAATCACTGAGTGGATGTTCCAGAACTTCCTCCAGCTTAATGCGGACAAAACAGAAGTGATTGTTTTTGGCCCCAAAAAAGAAAGGTCAAAGGTCAGTGCTCACCTTGAGTCCATGTCACTAAACCCCACAAACCAAGCCAGAAATCTGGGTGTAATTATTGACTCTGACCTGAAATTTAACAACCATTTAAAAGCCATTACCAAATCTGCCTATTACCACCTAAAGAACATTCGCTAAAATCAAGGGTCTTCTGTCCAAACCAGACACAAATAAACTCAGTCATTCATTTTCAGTAAGTTAGATTATTGTAATGGTGTCTTCACTGGTCTAAACAAAAAATCAATCAGGCAGCTACAACTGATCCAAAACACTGCTGCCAGAGTCCTGACCAGTACCAGGAAACTGGACCACATCACACCCAGTACCAGGAAACTGGACCAAATCACACCCGTCCTCAAATCCTTACATGTTCTTCCTGTGGGTCAAAGGTTAGAATTCAAAATCTTACTCCTGGTCTATAAAGAACTAAACGGCCTTGGACCCAAATACATCCTAGACCTACTGGTTCCCTATGAAGCATCCAGAGCCCTGAGGTCAGAGGTCATCAGGAACAGGTTTACTGTGTGTTCCAAAGATAAGAACGAAACAAAGTGAGGCATCATTCTGTTACTCTGCTCCTCAACTGTGGAACAAACTACCTGGATACCTGAGGTCTGAGAACAACTGTTAACTAGTGTTAAATACTGTTAACTAGTGTTAATACCCGAGGTCTGAGAAAAACTGTTAACTAGTGTTAACTAGTGTTAACTAGTGTTAATACCTGAGGTCTGAGAACAACTGTTAACTAGTGTTAACTACTGTTAATACCTGAGGTCTGAGAACAACTGTTAACTACTGTTAACTACTGTTAACTAGTGTTAACTAGTGTTAATACCTGAGGTCTGCTCAAACTGTCAGTTCATTTAAATCAGATGAAAACATTATTGTTCACTGGAGCTTTTACTTAAATTATTATTTGCTTTAAAATGTTTTTATGTCTTGATTTTAATTGTCTTTTAATGCATCTTTATCATTTTAATTTTCTTCTGTTTCTATTTTTGCGTAAAGCACCTTGAGTTGTCCTGTACATGAAATGTGCTATACAAATACATTTGCCTTGCCTTATAAATCATAAGAGTAATTTATGTTCTATTTATGTCATATAAGGTCAGTATTGTTGTTCTGTGTTTGCATACCAGGTGGTTCCAGTGGCTCTGCAGGTCCCCGTAGGTCCGGAAGGGTCCGTCTTTTGGCAGCTGACGACTGATGCTCATTATCTGACCTTTCTTCATGCTGGAAAACACACATGGAAGAGTGGTGAACACAGTGAATGTTTGACTGTGGCTCCACCTGCTGGTAACTGTCACTAATTACACCCTCATATCGACTGCACATGCTCAGTTCACTGCACTTTTATTTCCAGCACACAAAGTCAGCAAAACACCAAATTCTTCAAAATGATTATTTTCATCCATTTATCAACCTGGTTTATATCAGTATTTTAGTTTTTAATCATCTTCACTGCATTGATGGTTTGTTTCTGCGTCTATGTTTTGGGTGATCTTTTTAAAGGTAATGGTGATCTTTGTAAGGGGCCATGGTGATTTTTTTATGCTCAAAAAAGGCCAAAATTTTAGATAAAAAGCCTAAATTATCCAATAAAAAGTACAAATAAGATTAAAAAGTCAAAACTATGAGATAAAAAGTCTAAATTCCCAATCACTTCAGCACAACCTGAATTAATCCACCTTATAGTCCAGAAAACATGGTAATATCTACCAGAGTATTTTTCACACCAGTACTTGTACTGCAGTACAGAATGTCAGTAGTTTTGACACTTCTGCTGTTGTGTAATATTATTATTTGATGTGAATGTGTGACAGCTGTAGTTGTAATCGAAGGTTCGTCCAGCAGGTGGAGCTGTAGCACCTGGGAAGAACGTGGCACCAGATGGGTCCAGCATTGGCCCACAGGTCCAGGACACAAGCCTGGTCAGTGCAGAACCTCCTCAGCACCAGCGGGGGAAGGTCCAGGTCCTGCAGCTGCAACAGACATTCAACAGCTAAAAACATCTTTAACCGCAGACCAGTGGAAAATATTTAATAAATGCTTCAAATTCATTCACAGAAAAGGAAAATTATATATAAAGCAAATCTACAATAGGATAAACTAAATAAAAAAAATCTAATTATGCTTTTCCAGACAATAAGGTGCACTTAAAAGGCTTTAATTTTCTCCCAAAACCACAGTGTATATATGGATTATTTCTGGTAGTGCTTAGTGACTGGGAATTTTGACTTTTTATCTCACAATTTTCACTTTTATCTCATGATTTTGACTTCACATGATGCGTCCTACACTGTAGATTTTGCAGTGTTAATTTGGAGACAATGGGACCAAATACACTCTAGAAGAAGTTAAATAAACTCTCTAAGTGTTGATTTAACACTGCAAAATTTACTGTGTATAGTCCAGTGCGCCTTATAGTTTGGAAAATATGGTAAATATAAAAGGAGGGAAAAAAATCTAACAAAATAGGAAAGAAATTCTACAAAATGGGGGCAAAAATTAAACATTAAAATTAATTAGAAAACAAATTATATCAGAATAATTAAATAAAATAAAAGACCTTCAGACCTCTTTATTGTCAATTTGACAATTTTAAATAGGGTTTAACCTCTTCCTACCCACGCCCCACTACCCTGGTCCCCCCACTGTGAAATCTTGTTCAATATTCTCATGTCATTGGAAAGGTGAGACTTTAGGGTACAATGACATGTCAACCTTTTTTTTTCTCAGTCAAACACAGTTATAATGCGGAGTATGTAAAAAAATATGTACAATGGCGTACAATCTAGTATCACATCTGATGTCATAATACATGCAATACCGTGTGCTAGAATAAAAGCCAACACTTCAAGGATTCTAATGGTGTAATACTTTTGAAAATCTGATGAATATTTACCGAGTTATGACAAATGCTGAGAAAAGAAGGATTTAGTTTTACACAAGTCTGAATTGTTCTTACCTTCTGTCTTTTAGAACCAACGGTCGGGTGGAAAATTCCACTTTGAGTTATCGCTCACAGTTGTGTAGAATATGATGAAACTCATTTATAGTCAGATTTCGTCTGTCCGATATGCTATAACCGTGGAAAAGCCCTGGTCTGTTTCTCGGATTCCGTGGCCGGACACGTGCTTAATTTCCATTCGATTGGACCTAACTGTTGCCTATCAAAAAAAACGTAGCCACTCTGTAATATAATGGGATTCTATAGACTGTGACGAGTTTAACAAACTCTTTATTTTTACGATGCGACCATCCATTCAAAAGTTACGGTGATGCTAACATGGCGGTTTTAATTTGGGTAGGAGGAGGTTAAATTAACCTAAAAATAAAATATATAAAACAAAGAATCAAAGAAAAAAAATTGAAAACATCACATATAAAAATCATATAACAAAGAAAAAATAAAATCCAATTGAAAACAAATCGAACAGGGAAAGAGATGAAATAAAAAAGCAATTATAAAACACATCCCATCTTAAAAATAAATTACAAAATAAATGAGTTTCCTGTTAGTGGTTATTTTCTAACATATTTGGGTGTAAATGCTGCTGTGTGTGTTTTGTGGGGGGGGGGTCTCACTGTGCTCGGGGGGAGTCGCACGGCGTTGGTTTTGATACTGAAATACATCTGACCCTGACTGGTGCTGAGTTCCATACCTGAAACACAAATAATTATAACTATAACAATAACAACAATAATAACTAGAAACGCATTCTGAGAGCACAAACCTCCACCATGGCAGACCCCCCCCACTTTGAATGGAGAGAGGTCTACCAAGGAGGGAGTAAATTCAAGTCCTGTTTGTCTGACTGTCAGCAGGATTACACACAAGTTCTGAACGGATTTGGGTCAAATGTTCAGGATGTGTTGTAAGTATCACAAGGAACAAATGATCACATTCTGGTGGTGATGCAGAAGAGATCCTGGATTCTGGATCGGTTTGAAATTTTACTTTATGGTAAATGGAGAGTAAATTTCAAACTGATCCAGGATCTCTTCTGGATCACCACCAGAATGTGGTCATTTGTTCCTTGACACTAAAAACACATCCTGAACATTTGACCCAAATCCGTTCAGAACATTTTGCGTAGTCCTGCTGATGGTCAGACAAACAGACTATTGAATCCCTCCTTAGTGGAGGTAATAATAATAATAATAATAATAATAATAATAATAATAATAATAATAATTCAAGCCAAAGTCAGAGTAAAACTCACTGACGGCGTTTAGCGTCCCACTCACAGACAGGAAGTCGTGACCTGGAAACAAGAGCGAGTGTTGTGACCACAGCAGCAAAACATTTTAATTTTGAAGGCTACAGTTCACCATGTGTGCTATGGGTCTTATTCACCCAGAACCTTCTAAAGACATTGAGGGCTACACTTGTTGCTACACACAACACTTTCCAAACGCCATTAGCGCGTCACTGCTGTGTCCCCAAATGTCCATCCTCAAGAGTAAAAAAATCGTAGCGTGGACAGACCTTCCATCGTTTCTCTAAATATAAGCACTTGGGTGTCAATGGATCAAAAACATAAAGAAGATCCTGGTCCATATTTCACAGTAAGATAATAATTATGTGACTGAAATGCTTTAGCTAACACATTTAGCTTAGCTTACCAGACTAGCATCAATGATAAATAGTGCTAGCATCCATCTAATCAACCTAATGTCACCATGAAATAAGAAAATTAATGTGTAATGACATAACACTACGTTCTGTTATTTCAACATTCTTAGCATTTTGTGGTTAGCGTGTTGATGGCTGTCAGTACTGATGATATGCTAGCGGTGCCATTAGCCTACTGAAACTATTGTTCAACACAGTTACTGTAGCCTTTCAGCAAGACAGCCCTGGAATATTAGTCCTTACATGACTATTTTTATTCTGGCATGACGGACAAATTGGTGGTCTAAACCAGTGGTCCCCAACCTTTTTATTGCCGCGGACCGGTCAGCGTTTCACCATTTTACCACGGACCGGCGGGGGGGGGTTCCATAGTTCAAGTCCAACTCCTGGTATTGTCTGTTAAAATCTTTCCTTTTCTTGGCAGTTGGAGGCTCTTCTTCTGTCTCTTCAGTTTCCTTTTCCTCTAAGAAAAGAAACTTTCCAAAGACATGTTTTTTACTTATTTTGATAACATGTTTGTTACATTTTTGGCATTCAAGTGACAGAAACTGTGTTTCCATTCGTTTTACGCAAAACAATATCGATTTTCCTCAAATTTCGACAAAGTATATTTGTGCTTTGACGGTTGTTCTAGGCAGGAGTGTCGTAACTCTTGTGAAATATCATCCCACCACATTTCACTGCTGTCACCTTCAGAGCTTCAAATCACTTGACTGCAATATCACCCTGATATTAGCATGAATGAATCTGCTAATTCTCTCGTCAGTAAAAGTCACTGAACTCTTTAAAGACCCTAACATGTAAAACAAACCACCTGTCCCACATTATAAGGGTCGGTACATGTGGTCCCTACATTGTCAGACCGAAATATTAAGTGTAAACGTACTCGGCACTTACATTAGGAGCGGCCTATGTGTTATGGTTACAGGCTGTCATTTTCAGGGTGAGGTTGGATCGAGAGTATTTCCAGGTGTCATGGCGGCATGTTGTTTGCATCATTAGTTTCAATATGTGCTCATAAAATATTATGGTTCATTTTATTTCCATATTTTCAAGATCATATTTCAGAACAAGAGCTAGTCATTGTAATTATCAAAACATTACATTCATTATGAATAAAAATTCTTAGTTGAAATTGGAAAATATATATATATATATACATACACACACACACGTAAAAATATATATGAATTTTATTACAATAAACTTCTTTTTACTGGTATAAGAATACAATATTTTACAGAGTTACAATGGTCATTGTCTTTTATTAAGAGCTCAGAGTTTGGTCATTTACCATTTGACTGCCATACTTCTGGATTTTCTCCTTCATTTCCTGTCAACTTTCTATGATCAAGGGGTATTGTCAGTGGGTGATTTCTCACAATCTGTTGGGCATACCAGGAAAGTTGTCGATCACGTGACTGTGCTTTTCTAAATATAGATACATGCCGCCATGACACCTCCTGGAAACACTCTTGATCTAACCTCACCCGTCATTTTCACTCCAAGAGAAGTGGTTATGTGACGATGTAGTCGCATCCTGTGACATATATTGTGGAAGAAGTGTTTCCATTGCGCTTTTGCGATATATTACAACATCAAAACGTCTGAAAAAAACGCCTCATGAAAGTGTGAAAAGTTTTTTCGATATGTGTTTTTTCAAAATTCAGGTGTTTCCATTACCCATTTTTCTAGCAATATTTACATTTTGCGAATTTCCAAGTGTAATGGAAACGCAGCTATCAGATGTAACCGACAGAATCCGGTAATATTTCAAAATAAAAGATTGTTCAGACTTTAATAATAAATAAAAGAGAAATAATTAATTATTAGGCGGCCGGCAGCCTGGTACCAATTGATCCATGGACCGGTACCGGTCCGCAGCCCGGGGGTTGGGGACCCCTGGTCTAAACTGTGGTCTAACGTTTAACTTGTGTACCCCTCAAGTGTAAAAATGGCCGCCAGGTGAATAGGTTGATTTCACATTACTATATAGTCGGCGTGTGATTTTCAGATGCAGGGCAGGAAGTGAAGTAGCTTGAGGAGAATTTGTGTAATATATGGCTGCGACAATCGTTCTAACCCAGAAAAGGAAAATACATTTTTTAGAGTACCAAAGATGGTCATTCACAAAGGTGAGAAATGGAAAAACTCACAGAAAAACACCGTAAAAAGTTCATTTTAAATCTGCATTAGTAGTCAGGAGGAGCAGAGTCGGCTAATGCTAATGCTAATGCCCATGTCTGCAGTGACCACTTGGTCAGAGGTATGTTCCAAAGCTAAATTCTTTGTGGATGTGCTATATATCATCAGGTTGTGGTTAAATATTAATTTACTCTGTTGTAATATGGTTTACTGACAGGAAAAGAAGAAAAAGTGGAAAAGAAGAGAAAAGAACGTAAAATGGGAAAAAGAAAAATTGGGGAAGAATGAAACATGGAAAAGAAAAAAAACTGGGGAAAAAATTGATACAAAGGAAAAATGAAAAATAAGTCCAAATGATTTGATAAAAAGTCAAAATTCACAGTCACTGAGTACAATCAGAATTAATGCATATATAATGTCTTTTGAGGACACATATTCCAGAAAATATGGTACTTATTTAACCCTCAGAGGAACCTATCTGAATTTTTGGAGTGTTTTGTGATGGTGAACTGGGAAAAGTGTGTTTGTGTGGCTGTTTGACATGGAATGACCCTGTTTTGATCCAGTTTATTTAGTGAAGGAAGGTTGTGATCTGATCAGTAAATATTGCCTTTTATGAGCGCAGTTTGTTTCTGTATCTGACTGGGTGTGAGGTGAAAGATCGCTCCAGTGTCGCAACACCAGACGCAACCACCTTTGACCAAACACGCATGGACGGGGTGTGATGAGGTCATGGAGCGAACGACGTGTATGTTCATGACCACGACAGCTACACTTTGATTTGAGCAAATCACATGCAGGAACGTGTACTGACGTTCTGGACCTGATGAGACCAGAAAAAATCATGAGATAAAAAGTCCAAATTATTAGATAAAAAGTTAGAATTTGAGATTGAGACATCGGGCTTTCCTTACGCACCATTTCAACTGGCGTCTGAATCCTGCGGGGCTTGTGGGCGGTAGCAGGACTGAAAATCATAATTCTTTGTGGGAGCAGGACTGGAAATAGTGACCCGAGCAGATTTCTACATTTGAACTAGAGCCATAGTATTCTAATCTTGCCCCTATTTTGTGTCAATCTGCAGGTTCTATGACAACCTGTTCCTGAATTAGAGCCAATAATGTGATTGTGACCTTTGACCTTTTGCAATATTGATCATTTGGTTAAATGTATATATGTGTCAGTGTGTGTAATATTATGATAATATATCCAGTATTAAGTTATAGTGTGATATGTCTATGTTTGACACATGTCACCTTTGTCACCTCCAGAAAAAGACAAAATGACGATATAAAACGTAAAAAATAATACAATGTCTAAATCATGCAAAGGAAATATCATGAAATAAATAGTTTTTAAAATGTGATCAATTTTAATTAATTTAATTAAAAAAGTAAAATACGATAAAGTCAAAATCATACGATAAAAACACAATAATGCGATAAACAGTGTTACAGAAGTTAATTTTGACACGTGTCACCTTTGATCTCCAGAAAAAGACAAATTTATGAGACAAAATGTCAAAATAATAAAATAAAAACATCATAAATAAGTAAATATCATGAAATTGTTAAAAGAGTTAAAGTTAAAAGAAGTCGAATACAATAAAATGTCAAAATCATGTGATAAAAGTCTAAATAATACGATAAACACAAACCGTGTTACAGAAGTTAATTTGGCCACGTCACCTTTGACCTCGAGAGATCTCAAACTATTGGTCGTAGGTGATAACACTAAGCATGAGAATTGTATAAATCTTCATTCTACGTCATTTGGTACCAATCTGAAAGTTCTGTGACCCTCTGTTCTGGAGTTAGAACCAATAATGTGATTTTAACCTTTTAGTTCATTGCGACCTTGACCTTTGACCTTTCTAAAGTGCAGTACTAAAGCAGGTGTGTGTGAGTGTAAGTGAAACTCGGGTACCACAGACGAGGTAACGTCCTGCTTTGTTCCATCGTGGGGACAATCTGTTGACCAGAGAGAAGGACAGACAGCACTGGAGGACGACTGGAGACACTATGAGAGGACCAGTGACCTGGAAAACACACACATAACATACATTTAACCCACATTTATAACACTAACCACCCTTATTTAACCCACATTTATAACACTAACCACCCTTATTTAACCCACATTTAGGACACTAACACAGAAAGAATTACTAGTAACTTCCCCAAAAAAATTAATTGTGTAACTAACTGTGTTACTACACTAGCAAAGTAATTAGTTACCAGGAAAAAAAAATTTCGGGTTTTTTTGCATAAAAATGTCAAAGGAACAAAAAGACAGTTAAACAGGTGTTGACTTGCCAAACATTTATTTATTCAAAATTAACAGATTGCAATCTACAATAGATTCTCAACAGGAAATACATTTTAAATACTGAAAATATTATTTTTGTTAAGTTACTTGAATTTGTTCAAAATGTTAATATTCTTTAACTTTGCATTTAAGTTTACAGGTGAACAGGTACTGATGAAATAATGTCTGTAAATTATTATTGTATTATTATTAGTGAAAAAAAAGCAATACACTGATGTCTGTATATTCTTCTATTATATGTTTATTTACTGAATTTTCATGAACAACTTATGTTACAATCATTTGAAGTGTTTACACCCTTTATATTAAGACACACAAACTTGATTAGAAAATAAATTAGCAAAGAGAAAAGAAAATATTAATAGTGCAATTATTATTTTTAACAATTGTAGCTCAAATGTGACCTAGTGACTTTGTGCTGCCATCATCTATGTGTGTGAGTGAGTGAGTGAGTGAGTGAGTGAGTGAGTGAGTGAGTGAGTGAGTGAGTGAGTGAGTGAGTGAGTGAGTGAGTGAGTGAGTGAGTGAGTGAGTGAGTGAGTGAGTGAGTGAGTGAGTGAGTGAGTGAGTGAGTGAGTCGGGGAACAGGACGGTTGAGACTCCGCCTCTCCAACTTCTGAGCAAATCATGATCCATTTCTTTTAGAATTCTTTATCTTTCGTTCTACACTGAGCTGAATACCAGCCTGGTGCAGACATATGTGGCACTGACGTTTTTCCAAAACTCCCAGTTGATGTCTGTACCGGGTCACACTGTGCCCCTATTCATCAAATTGTAACGGTAACGGCGATACAGTTATGGATAAAGTAATTACTTCATTACTCGATATGTGGCTGTGTTACACTCTAACACTGTTATCCCCAGCACTGATTATAAGGAGCATTAAGTGATGATAAACAGTCACAATAACTCCAAACCTTGTTTAGTTGGAACACGGAACCAAACACACTATTATTCTGATAAATACAACTCTAAAAGTGTCCAAATAATCAGATAAAAAGTCAAAATTATGTGACAAAAAGTTTAAATTAGGAGATAAAAACTCAAAATTATGTGACACAGTCAAAATTATGCAACAAAAAGTCGACCCATCCAGTCATGCGGCTAAAACCTACTGTAGTCATCTCACCTTCAGTTGGTGTCTCCGTCCAAATGCCTGGACCACACCTTTCTGGAAAAAAGGGATCTGGACCAGCACAAGACAAACAGAGGTTAAAGGTCAAACTGTGTGTGTGTGCGGGGGGGGTCATTATCAGACACATCAGTTTGACAAAGACAGAGATAAAACAGAAACAAGACCAAACAAAACCTGAGGGTAAATCAGCCAGAGCCCATGGTGATGACAGAAATGTCCAGGTTATGGTGACAGGGGAGTGGACCACATGACCTGGTTATGGAGGTGACAAAACTGAATGGCCCCGCAACTGCAAGCCTTACTGCTTATATAATTGTAGATCAGCAACGACTTGCAGCTGCATGGTGCGGGCCAGGTGAACCTGGAGAGGATCTGGAGGAAAGGTCGTGACAGTTTGTCTGTTTGTCTGTCTGTGCACATTTCCTCTGTCCTCAATACTTGACAGATTGTTCTGATATTTGTCATGTAGAAGGAAACACATGAAACCGACCGGGTTTCAGCTGAATCGACTCACGTCTTCTGGTGTGACGCCATATTGATTTTTCGCATCGTCACAGCAGAGATTTGCTGTTTTCAATATGTATTGATGATTTACCATAAGGACTGATAATAATGATTAATATAAGGACTGATAATGATGATGATTTAACATGATAATGATGATGATTTAACATGACTGATAATGATGATGATTTAACATAAGGACTGATAATAATGATTAACATCAGGACTGATAATGATGATAATTTAACATGATGATGATGATGATTTAACATAAGGACTGATAATGATGATGATTTAACATGATAATGACTGATAATGATGATGATTTAACATAAGGACTGATAATGACGATGATTTAACATGATAATGACTGATAATGATGATGATTTAACATAAGGACTGATAATGACGATGATTTAACATGATAATGACTCATAATGATGATTTAACGTGATAATGACTGATAATGATGATGATTTAACATGATAATGATTTAACATAATGACTGATAATGATGATGATTTAACGTGATAATGACTGATAATATTATGATTTAACATGATAATGACTGATAATGATGATTTAACATGATAATGACTGATAATATTATGATTTAACATGATAATGACTGATAATGATGATGATTTAACATGATAATGACTGATAATGATGATTTAACATGATAATGACTGATAATGATGATGATTTAACATGATAATGACTGATAATGACAATGATTTAACATGATAATGACTGATAATGATAATTTAACATGATAATGACTGACAGCCATGATCACTGTGATGTCTTTGAATGAATCCACAGCAGGAGACGCCAGGACATCTGAGAAAAGCAGCAGCAGCTCCCTGGAAAACACACAGAGAGTAGACCATCACTCACCCTATGACCAGACCATCACTCACCCTATGACCAGACCATCACTCACCCTATGACCAGACCATCACTCACCCTATGACCAGTCCATCACTCACCCTATGACCAGACCATCACTCACCCTATGACCAGTCCATCACTCACCCTATGACCAGACCATCACTCACCCTATGACCAGTCCATCACTCACCCTATGACCAGACCATCACTCACCCTATGACCAGTCCATCAATCACCCTATGACCAGACCATCACTCACCCTATGACCAGACCATCACTCACCCTATGACCAGACCATCACTCACCCTATGACCAGTCCATCACTCACCCTATGACCAGTCCATCACTCACCCTATGACCAGACCATCACTCACCCTATGACCAGACCATCACTCACCCTATGACCAGACCATCACTCACCCTATGACCAGTCCATCACTCACCCAATGACCAGTCCATCACTCACCCTATGACCAGACCATCACTCACCCTATGACCAGTCCATCACTCACCCTATGACCAGACCATCACTTACCCTATGACCAGACCATCACTCACCCTATGACCAGACCATCACTCACCCTATGACCAGTCCATCACTCACCCTATGACCAGACCATCACTTACCCTATGACCAGACCATCACTCACCCTATGACCAGACCATCACTCACACTATGACCAGACCATCACTTACCCTATGACCAGACCATCACTCACCCTATGACCAGACCATCACTCACACTATGACCAGACCATCACTCACAGAAAAAAGTCAAAATCATGCAAAATTATTTTCGATGCAAAATATGCAAACAAAGCCATGTTTTATTAAGTGTTGTTTTGTTTTTCATGTATATGTTTTATAATAGTTGCGTCCAATTGTTTAAGTTGTTACATTTTAACTAAAATGATCAGATAAAGTCACTAACCCAGTCACTAAACACAACCACAATTAATCCATAAGGTTTTTAAGTGTCACTTTATAGTCCAGTAATATGGTACTTCTACTGTAGTACAGAATGTGTGTACTTCTACTGTAGTACAGAATGTGAGTACTTCTATTGTCGTACAGAATGTGTGTACTTCTACAATAGTACAGAATGTGTACTTCTACTGTCGTGCAGAATGTGTGTACTTCTACTGTAATACAGAATGAGTGTACTTCTATTGTACAGAATATGTGTACTTCTACTGTGGTACAGAATGTGTGTACTTCTACTGTAGTACAGAATGCGTGTACTTCTACAGTAGTACAGAATGCGTGTACTTCTACTATAGTACAGAATGTGTGTACTTCTACTATAGTACAGAATGTGTGTACTTCTACTGTAATACAGAATGTATGTACTTCTACTATAGTACAGAATGTGTGTACTTCTACTATAGTACAGAATGTGTGTACTTCTACTATAGTACAGAATGTGTGTACTTCTACTGTAATACAGAATGTATGTACTTCTACTATAGTACAGAATGTGTGTACTTCTACTATAGTACAGAATGTGTGTACTTCTACTATAGTACAGAATGTGTGTACTTCTACTGTAATACAGAATGTATGTACTTCTACTATAGTACAGAATGTGTGTACTTCTACAGTAGTACAGAATGAGTGTACTTCTACTGTAATACAGAATGTATGTACTTCTACTATAGTACAGAATGTGTGTACTTCTACTATAGTACAGAATGTGTGTACTTCTACTGTAATACAGAATGTATGTACTTCTACTATAGTACAGAATGTGTGTACTTCTACTATAGTACAGACTGTGTGTACTTCTACTGTAATACAGAATGTATGTACTTCTACTATAGTACAGAATGTGTGTACTTCTACTATAGTACAGAATGTGTGTACTTCTACTGTAATACAGAATGTATGTACTTCTACTATAGTACAGAATGTGTGTACTTCTACTATAGTACAGAATGTGTGTACTTCTACTATAGTACAGAATGTGTGTACTTCTACTGTAATACAGAATGTATGTACTTCTACTATAGTACAGAATGTGTGTACTTCTACTATAGTACAGAATGTGTGTACTTCTACTATAGTACAGAATGTGTGTACTTCTACTGTAATACAGAATGTATGTACTTCTACTATAGTACAGAATGTGTGTACTTCTACAGTAGTACAGAATGAGTGTACTTCTACTGTAATACAGAATGTATGTACTTCTACTATAGTACAGAATGTGTGTACTTCTACTATAGTACAGAATGTGTGTACTTCTACTGTAATACAGAATGTATGTACTTCTACTATAGTACAGAATGTGTGTACTTCTACTATAGTACAGACTGTGTGTACTTCTACTGTAATACAGAATGTATGTACTTCTACTATAGTACAGAATGTGTGTACTTCTACTATAGTACAGAATGTGTGTACTTCTACTGTAATACAGAATGTGGACCTTAGAAACCTACTGGTGTATGAGTGTGTGTGTATGAATGGGTGAATGAGAGGCTAATGTAAAGCACTTTGAGCACCATGAAGGTGGAAAAGAACTATATAAATGCAGTCCATTTACCATTTACTTCTACTATAGTACAGAATGTGTGTACTCTTCTTGTTCTTCAGTTCACCTGCAGGTTCTGATCTGTTTGGTCCTGGGTTCTTCCTCGTCGTCCTGCAGCGTCAAACTGATTCCACACAATGTCATCAGATCAGGAAATCTGAGGAAAAACACAGCTGTATCCTGGACTTGTACGCTCATTGTGAAGAAATCTGTAAATAAAAACAAACACAAAACAACCCACAAACAAAAGGTTAATTTCAGTCGCTTTATTCACATTTTTTCCATCAGTCCATTACTGCTGGTGGAGTTGGTAAAACCCAGTTTCAGGTGGAGCAGACAGACTACCACTGTGTTTGTGTCATGCTAATGCAGGCCACACAAATCAACACTCAGCAGATATATTATTATGGCCGTGAAGTGAAGCCGTAAAGTCACAATTGTCAGATAAAAAGTCAAACTTAGCAGTTTGTTGTCATAGTAACAGCAATTAGTTGTCATTAGTAACAGCAGTTAGTTGTCATAGTAACAGCACTTAGATGTCATGTTAACAGCAGTTAGTTGTCATGGTAACAGCAGTTATTTGTCATTAGTAACAGCACTTAGTTGTCATAGTAGCAGCACTTAGATGTCATAGTAACAGCAGTTACTTGTCATAGTAACAGCAGTTAGTTGTCATAGTAACAGCAGTTACTTGTCATGGTAACAGCAGTTATTTGTCATTAGTAACAGCACTTAGTTGTCACAGTAACAGTAGTTAGTTGTCATGGTAACAACAGTTATTTGTCATTAGTAACAGCACTTAGTTGTCATAGTAGCAGCACTTAGATGTCATAGTAACAGCAGTTACTTGTCATAGTAACAGCAGTTAGTTGTCATAGTAACAGCAGTTACTTGTCATGGTAACAGCAGTTAGTTGTCATAGTAGCAGCACTTAGATGTCATAGTAACAGCAGTTACTTGTCATAGTAACAGCACTTAGTTGTCACAGTAACAGTAGTTAGTTGTCATGGTAACAGCAGTTAGTTGTCATGGTAACAGCAGTTAGTTGTCATAGTAACAGCACTGAGGTTTCATAGTAACAGCAGTTACTTGTCATAGTAACAGCAGTTAGTTGTCATAGTAACAGCAGTTAGTTGTCATAGTAACAGCAGTTAGTTGTAGAAGCAGCTGTAGCCAAATCAGGGGGCGGGACATAGATAATGCTCAGAACAACAAAGTTCTACAGATCAATGAAATATGTTTAATATCTTTGTTGTTATTTGTCGTAGTGGTGTGAAGCTTTGCAGTACAATCCACCATAGTACTGGAAAGTCACCCTCCAAATGTTGGATCATTTGTTGGAGTTGTTGAAGTGTTAGGCGTTCCACACACAAACAGGACACACTACAGATACATTTGTTGAATTATAGATATTCATTAATATTTTAAATTAAATATCGAGGTCTGAGTTGATCACTTAAAAACAGATAATCATCATTAGAAGTGCACTTTTGTATCTGAAAAACCCTTTTATTATTTCAGTCATTCATGTCATTAAGTAATGCTAATCAAATATCATCAATGAAATTATCAAGAAAATCTTCAATGGTCTTTATTTCTCTATTAGACCAAATGAAACTGACTTTGTTTCCAAAAAAAGCCAACAACTCTACAGTGAAAATCTTCATATTTATTACTTTTCGGTCACTGGGTTTAGTTTATACATAGTTCTAGAAACTACAAATGTGATTACTCACAAATAGGCAATTGATAAGTGATTAAAATATGTACTTTTTCCAGTAATGGAGGGAACAGAACACCTTATTATAACATTAAAGTTCCAATTATGGTATAAAATGTCACATGTATGAAAAAAAGGAGAAAAGTACTTTTTCATTACATTTACTGACAAAGTCATTAAATGAAAACTTCACAATATACGACTTTGCTCTTCTGACAAAATACTACAGCATTTTAAATGGGTCAAACGGGTTATAGTAGAAAAGAAATACATTTAGCCTTAACATACGCGTCTGTGCGCGTCTGTGCGTTCATGCCACAGTTTGAAGGGCCAGAAGGGAAAGGAGATCCAAAGAATGGGTTCATTCCAAAATCATGACATCCTGGTCCAGACATACATAATGAAATACTGTCTTAAACAATTGTTATTTTTGTTGGTTCGTGTTTTACTGACTTATATTTAACATGGGTTCGAAAAACTGATGCTAACGCTAATGCTAATGCTAACGCTAAAGCAAAATGAAAGCCAAACATCTCCTTTTTCCTGACAAACTCACCCACAAATTCACATTTATGCCAAACAGTATGAGTTGTTCTAGTTCGTCAGTTATCCAGTTTTCGATATATTTATCGCATAAAAAAACTAATTTCAACGGAATAAAAGAACAAAGAAAATTTAAGTCAAAGCTGTCCGCAATAAATGAAGCATCACTCTTCTTCATTATAAAAGAACCGGAACAGATGGGGGGGGGGGGTTGGTATAGAAATTATTTACAAGGGAAAATATATATATGTGTGTGTGTGTGTGTGTGTGTGTGTGTGTGTGTGTGTGTGTGTGTGTGTGTGTGTGTGTGTGTGTGTGTGTGTGTGTGTGTGTGTGTGTGTGTGTGTGTGTGTGGTATAAAATATTAGATTGAAATGAAACTCTGAAATTAAAACTTGTTTTTGTCATGTAAGATTAAAATGAAAATCAACACATTATCAAGAGGCAGATAGAAAACAGGGAGAAATGTGTAGATTTTGATTTGATTTTGATGATTGCAAATACTTTTCAATTCAGATTTATTTAGAGCTCAATATCAAAACTTTGCAATTTCGTTGTTCTGTGAACAATGACAATAAAGACAATATTCAATATTCAACTAAGTCGCTTCATAGAGCTTTAAAGAATTTGTTGAACTAATTAAAAAACACAGAGTAGTAGTCAGTAAAGTACCTGATATAATGAAGAATTGTCAATGTTTGTTAAACAGTGTGGGGGGGTATATTTAAACTCTATTTCATTTAATTTCAACACAGTAAAAACATTGAGAATTAATTGGGAAAAAATAACAATGAATGTCTTTAATCATACTATCAGTCTGGGGCTAAAAACAAATGTTTGTCAGAACCTTGATGATTTTTTTTTTTATTTTCTCAAAGTAACTAGTGCTTACTGGACTTAATAATCACAATTTGTCCAGTTTCCTGTCATAATATGCCAATATTTTAAACTTTGAGGTGTGTTTAGTGAATAGTTCAGGGTTTGACAGTGACTCAATGTTTAATAGACCAGCTTTGACGTGGAATCAACCGTGAATTGTCGGGCGTTCCCGACGCTAATGTCGCTGTTTCAAAGAGGCTGAAAGTTTTTCTGAAGTCTTGCCTAATCACAGGCATTGTTGTAAACCTTACGCTGATAACTATCCTCTTTTGCGTGTGAAACGACTTCACTACAGTTGAACTGAAATGACCTGAACATTACACAGCACTGGCGGTGGAGATGGCCAATCACAGTCACGGAAAGAAGAGGCGGGCCAATGGCAGCGCTGGAATGATGACGAGGGCGGGAGCTGAAGTTTCGAGAAGAGGGAAAGTTTAACGCGAACCGGAACAAGTTTGTCAGAATAAAACAAACCGGTGTGATTTTGATTAATTATTTTTTTAATCGGTAAACACTAGAGTTATAATAAGTTAAACTGAGTCTTTAACAAAGGAAAAAGTCTAAGAAAAGAAAAACTGAACCTAATAAAAAAATAAATAAAAAAAACCTGAAAAATAAATATTCTTAAATGTTCTTCATCAGCAAAAGAAATATAATGTTATCATGATTTGTTTGGGTTATTGCCTGATTATTCTTTTTTGTTGTTTTTTGTTTTTACCTGCATTTAGTTGTTGTATCTTATTTATGTGATATTTCTCACATTACACTTCGTGATTTAGAATAGAATAGAATAGAATAGAATGATCTTTATTGTCATCTTACACAAAAATCTACAACAACATTTAAAAGACAACTTCCAGCAGTGCAAAAACACACACATATAAAAGACAAGATAAAGATTCAAGTACTAGTTAATAACAGAAATAACATGAGCACACACGCGCACACACACACACACACACACACACACACACACACATATATATATATATATATATATATATATATATATATATATATATATATATATATATATATATATATATATATATATATATATAAACTATTAAAATGTATAAAAGGTAGTAGAATGGAGAAGAACACAGTAGAGAGGGCATGGCAACAGCAGAATAAATATATTAAATATATAAATATATTGCACAGTTAGTGCAATATATTCGGTTCTGGTCAATGTGGTGCCCTAGGGGAACACTAGGCCAACACTAGGCCAACACTAGGCCAACACCCCTCTTTCCTTTTAGTGTAATTCTAAATGATCATGTGTAAACATAGTGTCCTACATCTGATGGAGTACGTACTGAGTGTCCATGAATAATCACTGTCAATGTTAACTTTAATGATTTATTTACTGTATTTTCACTATAAGGTGAACTGGATTATAAGGAGCATTAAGTGAAGATAAACACTAACAATAACTATAAACATTGTTGAGTTGGAACAGAACAAAACACACTCTAAATCAAACTTTAAAAGAGTCTAAATTCTGAGATAAAAAGTCTAAACTCTCAGTCACTAAACACTAACAGTTTTAATCCATATATTAGTTTCACTGTCAGTAAATTAAAGTCTTTTCAGTTCAATTTATAGTCCAGGAAATACACTGACCCTGGTCTGACTAGGACTTACACTGACCCTGGTCTGACTAGGACTTACACTGACCCTGGTCTGACTAGGACTTACACTGACCCTGGTCTGATTAGGACTAACACTGACCCTGGTCTGACTAGGACTAACACTGACCCTGGTCTGACTAGGACTAACACTGACCCTGGTCTGACTAGGACTAACACTGACCCTGGTCTGACTAGGACTAACACTGACCCTGGTCTGACTAGGACTAGTACTGTCCCTGGTCTGACTATGACTAACACTGACCCTGGTCTGACTAGGACTAACACTGACCCTGGTCTGACTAAGACTAACACTGACCCTGGTCTGACTATGACTTACACTGACCCTGGTCTGACTAGGACTAACACTGACCCTGGTCTGACTAGGACTAACACTGACCCTGGTCTGACTAGGACTAACACTGACCCTGGTCTGACTAGGACTAACACTGACCCTGGTCTGACTAAGACTAACACTGACCCTGGTCTGACTATGACTTACACTGACCCTGGTCTGACTAGGACTAACACTGACCCTGGTCTGACTAGGACTAACACTGACCCTGGTCTGACTAGGACTAACACTGACCCTGGTCTGACTAGGACTAACGCTGACCCTGGTCTGACTAGGACTAACACTGACCCTGGTCTGACTAAGACTAACACTGACCCTGGTATGACTATGAGCCCATTATGACAGGATGGTCATGAACTTCCTCAAAACCACCAAGTGTTTCCACAGTAAAATCCTGTCAGTTCATTCATCCTCAGCCAGATGGACAATCGACTTGGACACTGGACGTAAGTAAGTTTTAAGTAGCCTAAGTATTTTCTATAATATGAACATTATGCAGATGAGTTGAAAATATATACATGTACGGAGAGAGAGAGAGAGAGAGAGAGAGAGAGAGAGAGAGAGAGAGAGAGAGAGATAGATTGTTTTCCTTGGAGGATAATTATCACTTTTTATTTCACTATTATGACTTTTATCTCACTTTTTTTTACCTCATAATTGTGGCTTCATTTAACAATTCTGTTATTTTTGACTTTTTTAATTCTGAAATTGTGACATTTTCTTATATTATCTCAGGTATGAATGTTATGCACATGAGTTGTCTGGGTGTTAATGTTCACGTTAGTTCAATGGACGTAAACTTTTGTTCTTTTGGAATCTGATGGCTCATCCAGTGTTACCATGGTGATGGCTCACCCAGCGTTACCATGGTGATGGCTCACCCAGCGTTACCATGGTGATGTCTCACCCAGCGTTGCCATGGTGATGGCTCATCCAGTGTTACCATGGTGATGTCTCACCCAGCGTTACCATGGTGATGGCTCATCCAGCGTTACCATGGTGATGGCTCATCCAGTGTTACCATGGTGATGTCTCACCCAGCGTTGCCATGGTGATGGCTCATCCAGTGTTACCATGGTGATGTCTCACCCAGCGTTACCATGGTGATGACTCACCCAGCGTTACCATGGTGATGGCTCACCCAGTGTTACCATGGTGATGGCTCACCCAGCGTTACCATGGTGATGGCTCACCCAGCGTTACCATGGTGATGGCTCACCCAGACTTACCAACACATGCTCCTTTAACAGTGGTTCATCACCTCCACTGGCTGCATACTGCATTCACACTAAACAACAACAGGAACCAGGGACCCAGAAAAAGACGGTCCATCTGACGATAGATGGACTTTAGCGTCACCCATGTGGAGTCAAGCCCCTCCCCAGCATCGAATATGAAGTAGCATTAGCATTAGCATCTACAAAAGCAGACAGCGCCACAGTAGCTGCTGCACAAACTGTAAAAAACTGTTGGATCAAACTGGTTCATGTGTCTCTGTGGAAATAAAGACTGTTTTTTTACTGCACGTTTTCAAAACAAGTGATGTCACCAAACCTAGCTGGATGTTACTCTGGGATGGTAAACACACACACAGAGCCAGAGGGGAGGGGGGAGTGTTCCTTCACACATTCTGAGTGTGATGGTGCGTCATTAGCGCGCCGTCACCTCCTGTCCCGTGTGTATTTTTTTTTCTCTCTCTTTTTCTCAATCAACATACGTCGCAGGTGTGAAGCGTGACTTTCTCGCTCTGTGCGCAACACTCCCATACGGTTTAAACCAGAATTAATTTATAGACATTTCCCGGTGATGGACACACACACACACACACTTACCTGAGCCAATCACAGACGCCTCATCAGCGCGTCATGGACATGTATGAGGAAGTAGAAGTAAACTCTGTTGTTCCACCTCCAGTCATTTTTCTACCGCGAAAAAACAACTGGAAACAAAACAATCTGAAGGTTTTTATAAATAGAACCAACACACAATGAATTCAATAACAATGAAGAACAACAATATTAATAAATAAGCATAGAATGAGTCCTTTAATAAAGTTAATATTAATAAATAAGCATAGAATGAGTCCTTTAATAAAGTTAATATTAATAAATAACCATAGTATGAGTCCTTTAAGTAAAAGTGAAAAACTACTCAATTGTAACTCCTTACTTGTAGCGTGTCCTAAATATTCCCTAAAAAGCTTCCACTGGTTCAAAATGCAGCAGCAAGATTATTAACAGGATCAAATAGAAGAGAACACATCACCCCTGTGCTCCAAACCCTGACCCCTGACCCCTAACCCTATCACCCCTGTGCTCCAAACCCTTCACTGGCTACCAGTTGAGTTTAGAATTAAATTTAAAATCCTCCTCCTTACATATAAAACCATTAATGGTATGGGTTAGGGGTCAGGGGTCAGGGGTTAATGGTATGGGCCCCTCTTATCTTAAAGATGATCTGGTTCCGTAGCAGCCCAATAGAACCCTTCGTTCTCAGAATGCAGGTTTATTGAAAGTTCCTAGGGTTTCTAAAAGTACAGAGCCTTTAGTTACCATGGTTACTGTCTTATGGAATCAGCTTCCCTTTAATATTAAAGAGGTCAACACAGTCTCTACATTTAAAGTTAGGTTGAAAACATTCCTGTTTGAGAAAAATTATGGTCAGGTTAGTTAAAAACAGACTGAAGTCACAGTTCAGTCTAAGCTGCCCTAGGAGTTAGAATGCTGGGGGAAGTACAGACACTGAGTTCTTTCTTCTCTTTCTCTCCCTCACACCTGTTTTTGTCATTTTTATAACCTATCTTTCATACCAAGTCTGTTCATGACTAGTCACCTGGTGTCCCCTTTCCCCCCTCCCCCCATGGGGGGAGTGGTGGCTCTCCTTACAGTGTCTGCACGGGAGCCATGGACGACAGGATCTGCAGTGACTTGTCTGTGCTGACCTGTGACCCCCCTCCCTCACCTGTCTGCTGTCTGGACCAGCCCCCCCTCCTGCATTTATAAATGGACGTTCATCTATAGTCTGTCCGTCCATGGGAGTGGATCTGTCCTTCAATGTGGTTCTCCTCAAGATTTCTTCTTTTTCCCACTGGGTTTGGAAGTTTTTTCTTGTCGAGAAGGAGGGTCTAAGGACAGGGGGAGGGTCTAAGGACAGTGGGAGGGTCTAAGGACAGAGGGAGGGTCTAAGGACAGGGGGAGGGTCTAAGGATAGGAGGAGGGTCTAAGGACAGGGGGAGGGTCTAAGGACAGAGGGAGGGTCTAAGGACAGGGGGAGGGTCTAAGGACAGGGGATGCTTGGGACTGTTCATATATCTCTGTAGTTGATTGTGTTTCTGTAAAGTCCTATGAGACGACTTTGTTGCGATTTGGGGCTTTATAAATAAAGTGTAATTTAATTAATAAAGTACAAAAATGAAAAGTAAAACTGTCTTTTTTATCATGAACGCAATAATATTTACTTAACCAGGAAAAATCTGAAAAGTTTCAAAAGTATCAAAACTAAAGCCTTGTTTCATCACTTCAGCCTTCATTCATCGTACTCGGTTTTGTGGGAATGGGCCAGAAATGTAATAAAAATGGGGGAAAAAAGTCACAATTGAGATAAAAAGTTAAGTTGAAATTAAAAAAAGTTATAAATACGAGATAAAGATATCTAATTTTAAGAGAAAAAGTGAAATTTGTGGGATAAAACAATTATGAAACAAAAGGTGAAAATTATGAGATAAAAATTCTAAATTATGAGATACAACAAGTCACATTATTTTGACATTTTATCGTACTATTGTATACTATCATAATATTTGTACTTTATACTCTTTACATTTATATAAATATCTGTACTTTACTCTTTATATTTATATAAATATCTGTACTTTACACTCATTATATTTATATAAATATCTATACTTTACACTCATTATATTTATATAAATATCTATACTTTACACTCTTTACATTCTCTGAATAGACTCATTACTTTTTCAAACTAGACAAATGTGACAATATGAAAAATAAGACATAAATCACCAATTGTGACTGTTTATCTTATAATTTTGACTTTTTATCTCATAATTTGGACTTTAATGTCATATTTATGACTTTTCCCCCATCATAATTGTGAAATATTTGATATCATAATTTGGATTTTTTATGTGACGATTTAAATTTGTGACTTTAAAGCTTTATTTTATTATATATATATATATATATATATATATATATATATATATATATATATATATATATATATATATATATATATATATATATATATATATATATATATATATATATATATATATATATATATATATATATATTTACTTATTTATTTTTTGTGTCACATTGTCTGTTTTTCCTACTTTAAAAAAATAGAATTTCATCCAAAGGAAAAAAAGATGCAGTTGAGAAGTTTTACTTTTTTACTTTTACTTCAGTAAAGCAGTTGAATCAGGACTTATACTTTTACCACAGTATTTTTCACACCTGTAGTTGTACTTCTGGGTTTTATTGTGAAAGGTCAAACCGGAAGTCCTGTTTCC
Organism: Siphamia tubifer; assembly: GCA_020466265.1. Lineage (NCBI taxonomy): Eukaryota > Metazoa > Chordata > Actinopteri > Kurtiformes > Apogonidae > Siphamia > Siphamia tubifer. Next base: position 4,289,147 of record CM035802.1, on the reverse strand, counting down.
TGTCCGTGTCCGGTGTCCACTGTGGAATCGGGCGGTCGGTGTAAATTGGGTTAAATGTCGAGGAGTTCGTGTGGAGGCACGGTACTGTCCGTCCCGTAGGGTTTATCGACGCACACGCAGGGTTTGTGATGGAGCTGCCCAGGGTTGAAGACTTACACACGCGGGAAACGTCCGCGGAGGCACCGGCGGAGGTTCGGTACTACCGACTGGCCGAAATAGAAGAACAGAACACCTTCAGGTCCACCTGGATCATCATCAACCACAAGGTCTATGACGTCACCAAGTTCCTGGAGGAGGTTAGGATCTGGGTCAAAGAACCGACTCTTTGAGTCAGTTAAAGACTCGAACCGGGTCCAGAAAAGTTCAGAAGGAGTGAAAGGGTTAAAGCGAACCGAACCGAGCTCTGAAAAACACTCCGAGGAAAACGGGCAGTTAAAAAAATAAATTATAATAAAATAGATGCACATATATACATGTACGGAGACAGACAGACAGACAGCACTAGCTTAATGTTTTCCTGGGAAGATAATTATCACCGTTCCCTTCACTGTTATGACTTTTTATTGCACATACATTTGACTTTTTTAAAATCTGAAGTTGTGATATTTTCTTATACGTTGACTTTTCCCCATTATTAGAATTTTTTATTTCATTATTAGCACTTTTATCTCACACGTTTGAGTTTTTACATCCTAATTGTGGCTTTATTTAATTATTATGACTGATATTTGTTGACTTTAAAAAAAAAACCTCAAAGAGATGATTAATGTGTCAAGGAAGAAACCATTAAATGTTGATCTCTAAAGGTCACAGGTCAAGGTGCCGGTGAAGGTCAACAGTTCAAACACATCAGTGGTGATATGTCAGAATCCAGACCAGATAGTATCAGGTGTTTTTTTTCCTTCACTTCGTCTGACCTTCTGACCTCAGATGAGATAACACCCATAGGCTCCATGACGTCACGTAAAGACGTCACATGACGTGGCACCAATGGTATATTTGGTAAATGTATGACCTTTACCTTAAAGCAGGTTATTGACATATTTAGTTAAATCAGACAATATCTTGTGCTTCATATTTAACATTAGATCTAACATGTGACATTTGGTCGTTGTGCGACGTCACATAACGTCAGAGTGACGTCATACGTGGTCGAATATTGAAATGGACATATGTGAAAAACAGGAGCCAGGATTTCTGGGAATGTTTTTAAACCCTCTAAGGGATTGTTAATGAACATAAAATAAATGGTTAGTGAACACAGAACACTAGTTTATAAATAAGTTCTGAACATCCAGATCCAAACCTTGGCAGATTTAATGTGTTAGCGTTAGCGTTAGCACAGACTGGTGCTGCTTCACTGAGGTCTGAACTCTACCACTGATCTAGTTTAATGTGTTAGCGTTAGCGTTAGCACAGACTGGTGCTGCTTCACTGAGGTCTGAACTCTACCACTGATCTAGTTTAATGTGTTAGCGTTAGCGTTAGCACAGACTGGTGCTGCTTCACTGACGTCTGAACTCTACCACTGATTTAGTTTAATGTGTTAGCATTAGCGTTAGCACAGACTGGTGCTGCTTCACTGAGGTCTGAACTCTACCACTGATTTTGTTTAATGTGTTAGCATTAGCATTAGCACAGACTGGTGCTGCTTCACTGACATCTGAACTCTACCACTGATCTAGTTTAATGTGTTAGCGTTAGTGTTAGCACAGACTGGTGCTGCTTCACTGAGGTCTGAACTCTACCACTGATTTAGTTTAATGTGTTAGCGTTAGCGTTAGCACAGACTGGTGCTGCTTCACTGAGGTCTGAACTCTACCACTGATCTAGTTTCATGTGTTAGTGTTAGCATTAGCACAGACTGGTGCTGCTTCACTGAGGTCTGAACTCTACCACTGATTTAGTTTAATGTGTTAGCGTTAGCATTAGCACAGACTGGTGCTGCTTCACTGAGGTCTGAACTCTACCACTGATCTAGTTTAATGTGTTAGCGTTAGCGTTAGCACAGACTGGTGCTGCTTCACTGAGGTCTGAACTCTACCACTGATTTAGTTTAATGTGTTAGCGTTAGTGTTAGCACAGACTGGTGCTGCTTCACTGAGGTCTGATCTCTACCACTGATTTAGTTTAATGTGTTAGCGTTAGCATGAGCACAGACTGGTGCTGCTTCACTGAGGTCTGAACTCTACCACTGATTTAGTTTAATGTGTTAGCGTTAGCACAGACTGGTGCTGCTTCACTGAGGTCTGAACTCTACCACTGATTTAGTTTAATGTGTTAGCGTTAGCACAAAATGGTGCTGCTTCACTGAGGTCTGAACTCTACCACTGGTTTAGTTTAATGTGTTAGCGTTAGCATTAGCACAGACTGGTGCTGCTTCACTGACGTCTGAACTCTACCACTGATTTAGTTTAATGTGTTAGTGTTAGCGTTAGCACAGACTGGTGCTGCTTCACTGACGTCTGAACTCGACCACTGATTTAGTTTAATGTGTTAGTGTTAGCGTTAGCACAGACTGATGCTGCTTCACTGAGGTCTGAACTCTACCACTGGTTTAGTTTAATGTGTTAGCATTAGCATTAGCACAGACTGGTGCTGCTTCACTGAGGTCTGAACTCTACCACTGGTTTAGTTTAATGTGTTAGCGTTAGCATTAGCACAGACTGGTGCTGCTTCACTGACGTCTGAACTCTACCACTGATTTAGTTTAATGTGTTAGCATTAGCGTTAGCACAGACTGGTGCTGCTTCACTGACGTCTGAACTCTACCACTGATTTAGTTTAATGTGTTAGCGTTAGCACAGACTGGTGCTGCTTCACTGAGCTCTGAACTCTACCACTGATCTACTTTAATGTGTTAGCGTTAGCGTTAGCACAGACTGGTGCTGCTTCACTGAGCTCTGAACTCTACCACTGGTCAAAGGTTAAGGTCACACTAAAGGTCAACAGCTAAAACATCAGTGGTAATATCTCAGGGTTTTTTTGTTCATATGGTCTGACCTTTGACCTCTCACCTTAACATCAGATGGGTCAACACCTATGGCTCATCACGTCATGTTTTGTCGTCGTATGATGTCATACCACCCCTTAGTGGAGGTCTGCTGTCTGTGACTGACTGGTTTATTTATTATTTTGTTCTCATATTTTTTTTTTACTTTTTCTCATTGTACTGTCTAAGTCCTATACGTAGCAGTACTGGTTGCTAAGCGAACACGGAAGTGTTTAGTTCAGACGTGCGCCCAATGCGCTCGAACCACAATAAACAACAGTTATTAGAAGATGTAATATCATGCAGATTTATTTTCCCTGCAGCGGCATTAACTCATAATACAAAACAACAAACGAAATGTTCACTACGTTTCAATATATATACACACATAAGGAAATAAACTCAACTCAAAACGCATATAGCGCAGTCGAAAAACTGTTTGCTTCCCAGGCTCAGCAACACCTGTGCATTGCGCACTGCCTTGGTTAAAAAGCCTAGTTGGGCTGACCTCGGTTCAACCCGTACTCCCAACACATACAGCCCCCTAGTGGCATGGAATAAGAATTACAGAAAATAAAACAAAAAGAATATGGCTCATACACTCCAGCCCCTAATTGCATCTGCCAGAGCGATTACACACACATAATTGAAATGAGCCATAAATACAAAACAAAAATAGGTAACATTTTTTGAATGGGCTATTTCTTATTACTCAAAATTATTCAACTTCATTTAGTAAACATATTTTGGTTATAGGTCGTTTAATGATGTTTGTTTTGGTCTTCAAACGAACAACACGCACCAGACCTCTCTTATCAGGGAAGGTTTCCAGGATTCGTCCTAGCATCCATGACCCACGTGGTGCTGTGGAGTCTGCAACCAAGACAAGGTCTCCAGGAACAAAACTCCTCTTCTCTTGGTTCCATTTTTGACGCTCCTGTAAAAGCGGTAAGTACTCCCGGATCCATTGCTTCCAAAAGAGATCTGAGATGTACTGGGCTTGTTTCCACCTTCTCTTTGCATAGACGTCCCTTTGATTGAACAGGCCTGGTGGGAGAACTGGTTTTCCTTTGAGGAGTAGCAGATGGTTTGGCGTCAATGCCTCAAGGTCATTGGGGTCCTCTGACAGCATTGTGATGGGGCGGTCATTGAGCATAGCTTCAGCCTCACAGAGCACAGTATGGAACGTTTCATCATCAGGGGTTTGCTGACGTAGCACAGAGCACAAAATCCTCCTGATCATCCATATTATGCGCTCCCAAGCACCACCGTGATGAGATCCGGCTGGAGGGTTAAAGCTCCATTTGACTACTTTCTCTGACATGGCTCGTTCAATGCGATTGTGATCCAAAGAGGCTAAGGCTTCTCGCAACTCTCTTTCTGCACCCACAAAGTTGGTGCCATTGTCAGATCTCAAGTGCGAGACTTGTCCTCTTCGACAAAGGAATCTACGCAATGCATTGATGCATGAGTCGGTGTCAAGAGAATAGGCCATTTCTAGGTGCACGGCCCTGCTTGTCATGCAAGTGAACACTACGCCATACCTCTTCACGATGCTACGTCCTTTTCTCACATCAACTGGCCCAAAATAATCTACGCCAACGTTGGTGAATGGCGGTAGATCTGGAACCACTCTTTCTTCTGGCAAGTCTGCCATTTTTTGCTCACCGGCTTTTCCACCATAGAGCTTACAGATGAGGCATCTTGATATGATCTTCCTCACTGCAGTAGGTCCATTTGTGATCCAGTATTTTCTTCTTGCAGCAGAAAGAACATGATTCCTACCTCCATGCCCTAGCTGTAGATGGAAGTGACGGAGGATAAGGTCAGAGATATGTTGGTCTTTTGACAAGATGAGGGGGTGTTTAATGTCCTCAGGGATAGCCGCCCTATTCAGCCGTCCTCCAACTCTTAAGATTCCTCCTTCTAAAACTGGATCCAATTTGAAGACGCTGCTACTTCTCGGCACTTGTGGCTTGCCCAGGGCTAGTGCAGCAAATTCAGCAGGGAACCTCTCTTGCTGGCAAAACGCAATTATGGAGGTTTCAGCATTCAAGAGATCTTCCAGCATCACTTTTTGATTCCCAAGTGATGTTGAGAAAGCTTTCATCTGCCTTTGCACATCCAACCTTGCAGCTCTAGTAGCGCTGGTGCTTGCAATCTCCAACTCCTTTCTTTTCTGACTCAGTTTGAGCAGACTTCCTTTCAGCTTAATAAGCCATGCAACTGCAACCTTCAATCTTTGCCAATCAGAGAAATGGGTCATCAGTTGCGATGTGGCATTGGTGCCTACAAGTACTGCATTGACCGTCAGACTTTTCTTTACTTCTGGATCATCAGCAGTAACACTTGTGTCCACAGAAAATGTTGGCCACGTTTCTTCAGGTTCCCATAGGAATTCTGGGCCTTCAATCCATCTTTGCTTCAGAAGATCTTCTGCCTTCAAACCACGTAAAGCATCGTCGGCAGGGTTCAGAGATGTGGGAATGTATCTCCACTGCTCAATTTCTGAGTTGTCTCTGATGGTGGTTACGCTGTTTGCGACAAAGGTTTGAAATCGTCGGTCTTCATTCTTTATATACTTAAGAACTGATGTGCTGTCAGTCCAAAAGCAAGCTTTTTTCAGTGGAAGCTGGAGCTCCGATTGAAGCATCTTGTCCACTCTTACTGCGACAACAGCAGCGGTGAGCTCTAAACGGGGAATGGTGACTGACTTCAGGGGCGCCACTCTGGCTTTTCCGAATAGGAAGGCGACATGAACCCTCTCATCCATGTTCTGCATCCTCAGGTAAGTAGCCGTGCCATATCCGTTTTCGCTTGTGTAGGCAAAGTGATGCAATTGAGCACTGACCGTCCTCCCAAACCCTTCAAGCTTCACACATCTGGGAATCCTGAAATCTTCCACCTTCCCAAGTTCGTTCAGCCATTTGCTCCACTTCTGCTGGAACGCTGGAGGTATCGGATCGTCCCAATCCAACTTAGTTCTGCATAACTCTTGTAACAGCAGCTTGGCGGGTAGTAATACAGGTGCCAGGAATCCTAATGGATCATAGACTGAGCTGATGATGGATAGCATGCCTCGCTTGGTTGGTGGCTTCTCTTTGACTTTCAGCTTGAATTTGAAAGTGTCCATCTCGATACACCACTGCAAGCCCAAAGCTCGGTCTAATGGCAACTGATCCCTGTCCAGATCAAGCTCATGTAGATTCTTGGATTTAAGATCCTCTGGAAGGCTTTGAAGCACTTTCCGACTGTTACTGATCCACTGCGTGAGGTTGAACCCTCCTTTGTTGCAAATGGTTATCAGGTTCGTAACCATGGTGACTGCCTCCTCTTCAGAGAGCAAACTCTTAAGCAGATCGTCCATGTAAAAGTTTCGGTTGACCGTTTCGATCACTTCTGTTGGAAAGTTAGCCTTGTTGTCTTCAGCGGTCTTTCTAAGAGCAAGACAGGCCACACTGGGTGATGAAATCGCTCCAAATAAATGAACAGTCATGCGATGTTCAACAAGATCTTGTGGTAGGTTACCTTGAGGCCACCATAGGAATCTTAAGTAGTCTCGGTGTTCCTCTGCCACTTTAACTTGGTGGAACATTGCCTTTATGTCTGCCATTATAGCCACTTGTTCCTGTCTGAACCGCATAAGAACTCCAACTAATGAGCTGGTGAGGTTCAGTCCTTGCAAGAGCTGACTGTTGAGTGAGATCCCTTTGAACTCCGCTCCACAGTCAAACACCACTCGTAGCTTTCTCTTCCTTGGATGGTATACGCCGTGGTGCGGGATATACCACACTTTCCCTGTTGGCGTTTCTAACTGATGCTGAGGCACTTCTTCGGCGTAGCCATTGCTAATGACATCAGCAAGAAAGTTATTGTACTCCTCATGAAAACGTGAGTCATTCTGAAGTCTCCTTTTCAGACCACGAACACGTTGCATGGCGACACTGAGGTTGTTCGGCATTGAAACATTTTTCTCTTTAAAAGGCAGTTGAAACGTGTAGTGACCATTCTGAAGCTGAGCAGAGTTTTCCATTATCTCCACAAACTTCTTTTCTTCCCTTGACATTTCTTCCTGTTCTGTAGAGGCTCGCTCATTGAAGTCGTAGTTGTACTGACTGGTTAAGAGTTCTTCAATTCTGTCAATGGCGATTCTGTTGACATTAACTAAAGAGTGGACACTTCCACAGTTGCCATTTCCCCGCAACGGACCATTTATTACCCACCCCAGTAGGGTTCTGATTGCGTAGGGTCCATCTTCATCTTCACGACTGTTAATCACCTCCCATGGCTCCATCAATTTGGAAGCGTTTGTGCCAATTAACAGATCAACATCAGCATTTATGTGAGGAATTTTCACGTCTTCTAAATAAGACCATTTTCTCAGCTCCCGTTCACTGATTAAGTTGGCTATAGAGACAGGCATCTCTTCCTGAGTACACACGCTGGGAAGTGGATAGAAGCAGTCATTAGAAAATCCTGAAATCTCCAGGCTATCAACAACAGAGCTTTCCACTATGTTATTGTGGCCCAAGGTGCGAATATGAATCTTGAACTTGCGTCCTTCCATGTTCAACTCATCAATGAGCTTCCTGGTGCAGAAAGTTCCTGTACTCCCTGGGTCCAGAAAAGCATGAGTTTCAATCACCTTGTTTCCCTTTGAACACTTCACCTTAACAGGCAAAATGGGCAAAATTCCATTGCAGTGGCCAGCCCCAGTAAGACCACAAGCAGAGGAGGTTGTGCAGCTGTGAGAAGTCTTTAACTGTTCAGTAGTCTTCTGCTCACCCTCCTTCTGATTCGCTCTTTCCTTCTCGCCAATGTGTAATAAACTGGGATGCAGTCGGTTGCACTTCTTGCAAGTGATGCGCCTGTCGCAATTCTTGCTTAAGTGTCCTGTGCACAAGCAACCGAAACACAGACCTTTCTCCTTTAGAAAGTCCAGTTTCTCTCTGTGTGCCTTTCTTCCCAGCTTAAAACACTGTTCCAAAACATGACCACCAGTATCACAGTACAGGCAGGAAATAGAATCAGTTTTGGTTAAGGTCCCTTTGTTCTGAGCCTTTTCCTTCTTGTCACCGTTTGATTTGCTGCATCCATCCTCATTCTTATGAGTGTCTACTTTGTAGCCATCCTCAATGACCACCTGTGTGGCAAAGCTGTTTTTTCTCAGCTGTGGTTTCAACTGTGAAGATTTCAGCGGTAGCTTGCTAGCCTTTGTAGCTCCTTTAATTAAAGGTGAGGTGTCTTGTATGTCACCAAAAACTGGATCTGAAGTGATTCTGACTTGATGTTCAATGAACTTCACAATGTCTGAGAATCGCGCTCTTCGACCAGTTTTCTCCAATATCTCACATGCCTTTGTTCTCCATTTGTCTCTGAGCTTGTACGGAAGCTTTTGACTCAGAATCTTAATGTTGGCTGGCATGTTAAGTTCTTCCAAGTACTGAAGATCAGTCATAGCATTGGAACATTCACGGAGGAAAAGTCCATAAGCTTTGAGCGCTTTGGTGTCCTCAGCTTTAATACTTGGCCATTCTGTGACCTTCTCCATGTAGGCCGCAGTTATTTTGAATTCATTTCCAAAGTGCTCTTTGAGCAACTTCTTGGCGACAGCAAATCCTTTATCTGCAGTCATATGAAGGCAGCTGCGTACAATATCCCTTGGTTGGCCTCTGGTAAATTGTTCAAGACAGTATAAACAGTCTCCTTTACAGGTGGTCTTTGCTTCCACACAGTGTTCAAACGCCTTCATGAACTGTTGAACTGTTGTTGCAGTTCAACAACAGTTGAACTGCAAAGGATCTCCATCATAAATTGGAATTTCTCTGCGTGGCAGCAGTTGTGACGTTTGCACTTGAACAAGAAGAGCTCTTATATCATTCTGTTGTTGCAGAAGATTGTAGAGACCTGCTGGTTGATTTTGGCTTTGCAGGGGTTGTAACACATGTTGGCCTATAGCAGGTTGAAGGCTTTGACTGAATGTTGTCTTTGGCTGAAAATGTAGAGAGCCTTGAGTAACAGTTGGCTGTGGCTGTGATTGATAATGAGTGGGCAGAGACATTAAAACAGAGACTTGTCTTTTCATTAAATCTGGCATGGTCGTTGGTATGACCAATGAAAAACCATTGGGTTTTGGAGCCTCTGGATCAAGAGAGGTGGGCGGAAGCTTAGGTCTAGTCCCTTGCCTGTAGTAAGAAGCCATGCCATCAGAGCGCCTTGAATGAATGCTGCTACCAACCTGTAGTACTGCTAGCTTAGCAGACGTAGCAGCTATCTCTGTATCCAGCTCAAGCTGTTCCCTTTTTCTCCTCAAGATGAGCTCCTGCTCTTCCAGTGCATGCTTATCCTTTAAAGCGGCAGCTCGTGCTAAGAGTGCAGCCTGTTCCGCCTCTGCCTGGCGCTTGGCTGAAGAAGTGGAGGATCTTGTACTTGAGGCTCTGCTGGCTGAGCTATGGCTTCTTGGCGGCACATTTGAAATGCTGTCTTGAGGTAGGATCTGATCTTCCTCTTCCTCATCCTTTCGCACAGCAGCTCCATTTTCATTGCGGACATCAAACTCTTTTCCATGTTCATCATTGACATTATCATTTTGAGGATAACCCCTTTCATGTTCCTTTATAACAATGTCAATAACCATGTCTGTTTTTGTTTGTTCACTCTGAGTTTCAGTTTGACCCAGCAAATCATCATCATCATCATCATCATCATCATCATTCTTACCACCACCACTCACATTGGTATCTGAGCAAGCTTTAGAGTCAAACAACCATTGCTTTGTACTAGCAATAAACTCATTGACATTCAACATTTTAGCTTGGAACCATATATCATGTTTGTTTGCTTCATCAGCAGGTAATAAACCCAAAAAAGATGCATGAACCTGATGTATTTTGTCACACAACACATTGTACTTGTTAAATTCATTTTCAACATCATTTACATGCTCTCTATCACCCATCAGTATAGTAATAGATTCTTTTGTTTTAGCCAGTTTACCAAACTCCGCCTTTCTTTGCTTTTCTAAAATGCTTATTTTTTCCAATAATGCTTTTGGTGTTAGTTTAACCAAACGTTTTTCAGTTACAGGTTTTACCTTTGCACCCACATCAAATTCAGTCCTATGGCCAAGTTGGCCTTTTCCCCCTTCAGCCATAATGTCCACAAAAAGTAAATCGGCTTTAATTGTTCAATTAGCCCACAAAAGCGTTAGTTTGTTGCGCAACTCGTCTCGACGAGCAATGTTATTTTTAGACGATTGCGAGTCTGTAACGTTACCAATGCATTGGATTTTCGCGAACGTGTGCACACAAATTACCATGGCCATTCATAATATCAGCGCTGATCCAACACATACCCCAATCGAGCGTTGGCCGGCTTTGATGAACGGTGTCCGGTGTGATGAAGGCATTCGGCAGGTCCTGTAAAAAGCTCCGATACAGGTTGCAGCTCTACGTCCTCTAGATGAGTGGTGTGCCTAATCGAAGCAGTTTTTCGACCTAAACTGTACTGTCTAAGTCCTATACGTAGCAGTACTGGTTGCTAAGCGAACACAGAAGGGTTTAGTTCAGACGTGCGCCCAATGCGCTCAAACCACAATAAACAACAGTTATTTGAAGATGTAATATCATGCAGATTTATTTTCCCTGCAGCAGCATTAACTCATAATACAAAACAACAAACGAAATGTTCACTACGTTTCAATATATATACACACATAAGGAAATAAACTCAACTCAAAACGCATATAGCGCAGTCGAAAAACTGTTTGCTTCCCAGGCTCAGCAACACCTGTGCATTGCGCACTGCCTTGGTTAAAAAGCCTAGTTGGGCTGACCTCGGTTCAACCCGTACTCCCAACACATACAGCCCCCTAGTGGCATGGAATAAGAATTACAGAAAATAAAACAAAAAGAATATGGCTCATACACTCATGATTACTCCACCCCAAAGGGTAGAGGGGTCATTTGTTTTTTGTTTGTTTGTTTGTCAGCAGTTTTGCACAAAAACTACTGGACCACTTTCCAGTAAATGTTCAGTGAAGGTGTGAGCTGGTCCAGAACACATCCCATTAAATTTTGGTGAATGTAGGTCAAAGGTCACAGTTGCCAAAAATGTGTTTTCAGAATGATTAGAGATAGTTTAAATCAGGTAAAATGTGTGCCAGAGGGGGCGGGGCTTGTTTCCAGCTTTAACTGTGTTCATCTGTTTGACTCAGAACTTTCTGGAATGTTTTCACAGAGTATGAATGAAATAAGAAACATTTTCTGAAGGAATGTTTGTTTTATTTATAAAGTAAAATATTGATGTTTTTATTTTACTCCCCCCCCCCTTTTTTCTCTTTTCCTTTTCCCTTCAGTTTTCAACTTGTCATTGTAATAAAATGAAAAGTAAGTAATATTTATACAAATGTAGAGAGTATAAAGTACAAATATTTATATAAATGTAGAGAGTATAAAGTACAAATATTTATATAAATGTAGAGAGTATAAAGTACAAATATTTATATAAATGTAGAGAGTATAAAGTACAAATATTTATATAAATGTAGAGAGTATAAAGTACAAATATTTATATAAATGTAAAGAGTATAAAGTACAAATATTTATATAAATGTAAAGAGTATAAAGTACAAATATTTATATAAATGTAAAGAGTATAAAGTACAAATATTTATATAAATGTAAAGAGTATAAAGTACAAATATTTATATAAATGTAAAGAGTATAAAGTACAAATATTTATATAAATGTAAAGAGTATAAAGTACAAATATTTATATAAATGTAAAGAGTATAAAGTACATATATTTATATAAATGTAAAGAGTATAAAGTACAAATATTTATATAAATGTAAAGAGTATAAAGTACAAATATTTATATAAATGTAAAGAGTATAAAGTACAAATATTTATATAAATGTAAAGAGTATAAAGTACAAATATTTATACAAATGTAAAGAGTATAAAGTACAAATATTTATACAAATGTAAAGAGTATAAAGTACAAATATTTATATAAATGTAGAGAGTATAAAGTACAAATATTTATATAAATGTAGAGAGTATAAAGTACAAATATTTATATAAATGTAAAAGAATCATGAAACACTGGACGTGATGTTAACCCATCCATTGTGCCAATAGATGGTATGCTTCACATCAGAGTCGTGCAGTTAAAGGAGGCAGGTGAGGCAGGGTCTCTCCAGACATAATCCATCATGAGTTATGATCAATGTAAATAATACTAATAAATATTTGTCCAAGTGTCTGTGCTATAAATCACGTCTGTATGATTCCAATGCTTTCAATCATTTTCGTGACCAAAATGGCCGTATTTGTTTGTTTCCTCTTCAACTGCAGTGAATATGCAGTGAATATGCAGTGAGCTGAGGCAGCTCCAAGCCATGCCTCAGCACAGATTAAACAATCCCTTGTTAACTGTTGGAGGTCATGACCTTTGTGCTTCCTCTGTGCATGCCAACAACGTAAAGCTGTAGAAAGAGGTTTTTATCCACTTTATATATGTGACCCACCACCAGTAAACCAGGCATAAGTGTGTGTAAATCCAAACAGAGTTATGTGTGTAGCTTGGTAGAGTGGAAACTAAGGTTTAAGATGGTGAAAAAATGATGTTTCTATCACAAGTAGAACCAAAGTTATGGTCATTTTAATATCCACATTTGGACATATTTTACAATTTGCATATTTTTAGATATTGTCCGTTAAAGTTTTGGACTGTTTTGGGGTAGGAAGTCCTTAGCAACGCATAATAATTTGTATCCGATTGACACAAATTGTTGACAGATGTTAAAGGACACTCTGATGGACATGTCACAGAAGTTTTATATATTATAATAATAGGACAGAAGTGTGACGTATTATAATCATTTGGCTTACACCATTGGACAGAACATTCAATATAAGCTTTTACCTCGTACCAAACACTTGGGTGTTTACCCACGGAACGGAGATCGTTTTGTTCGGCGAAAAGAGGTGGAAGTCGTCTTTGTCTTTGCTCAGCAATACCTGAACTTTTGTCACCGCTTAAATAATTGACTCAATAAACACCTTTATTGATTGGATTTCAATGTAATGACCACAGGAACTGAACATAGAGGTGTTAAGGTACCGTTTTTTGATAAGGTGTAAACACAAATAAGAAATCGCCTTCCAGCCTAAATTTGGCTGTAGCTCTGAACGGCTCAGCGCGACTTATGCCTGGTTTCGTGGTGGCGGGTCACATATGTCTGTTATATGGCCTCACTTTCCTTATAATGGGTTGTGTTTTTTTTTAACTATGTTTTCCACTTAACGATTTGACATAAAACAAAAGTGAACAGACATGAGGTGAGACAGGCAGTAACTCTGCCTCAGTAGAGGGCGTGGTCTACGTCAACTCACTTTTATCTGGTTACTAGGTTACCAATCGTTGTTGTGGTGTTATTGTTGGCTTCATCTAAAACCATGGAGGATCAGGATGTTATAGCTAAACTGAAAGGATTTTCAAAGTTGGACTTTCAAGGAAAACGGGACTTGATAAAGAATGGACGAGCGACGCCAGAGCTAAAGGATCTAGTTCAAAGGACTGGGCAGAAGATAACACCATCGTTTCAGGTTGAGTGGTACAAACCAAAAGATTGGCTGTGCGAACAAAAAAAAAACGCCTTTTCTGTTACCCCTGTTTCCTGTTCGCAACCAGTGAGAATGTCTGGACTAGCATGGAATTTTGTGACCTAAAAAAACTACAGAGAAGCCTTCAAAAACACCAATGCTCAGCTAATAATATTTGGTGTATTTGAAAATCTGATTTAGAAAAAGTCAGTGGCTCACTTGCCACAGACCTCACTGCACGTCACTGCTTCACATGAGGTATACCTTGATGTTCAGAGTAGAATGTAAATTACACCTAATATGGTTTAAATTGGGATGCATCATCAATAGTGTGCCTTGAATCATAGGGTGTTTCGGTTGGCCAGCTACAGGGTGATCAAGCCTGAGCTTGTGTCCCATGCCCAATTGCAAAAATTACCAACTTTTTTTGGGGAGGGGGGGGGGGTCACACTGCTGTTTTCTGACCCCAACATGGTTCTTTCCGCTTCATCCAAATCCACTGGCTGTTTCTTTCAGCCGCTTCAGAGAGTGAATTTATTGTCTGCCGCAGCGCCTGCCCTTGGATTCCCAGGTCTTTCAGCATCCTGATGGTAGAGGAAGCAACAAATCCCCTGCATCCCACCTCAGCCAGATAGATTTTGACATTCCATCCTCGTTGTTGTGAATCTGTGGCCAGATCTGTATAGTGTAGCTTCTTGCGCTCAAAGGCCTCATCAGCTGAACTCTCCCAGGGAACCGTGAGTTAATGATGTTTACAGACCTAAGTGATGGAGACCAAAGTACGAGGTCTGGCCTGAGGGTCGTGGTTGCAATCTCTGTTGGAAAAACTAGTTGCTGGCCAATATCAACTAGCATCCTCCAATCCCGGGTCTTGGAGAGCTGTCCGTATTCTGCTATGTCACAACAGTGATCAGGCCTTTTCTGCCCCTCTTGGATAAATGTCAGTACCTTACTGGAATTGGTCAGTCTCGGGGTTAAAGACTTGGCGGAAATTCTCTCACTCTCCAGAGTTGCTGCAAGGCTCTTAAGGACCTGGATGTGTCGCCAAGTGTAGCAGCCTTGTGTGAGGCTGGTCTTACACCTGGTCAGGATGTGCTTAAGAGGGCACAGATGGGGTGCTCACCATATCACAAGTGGAGATTTTTTGGAGATGGTAATACATCATAAGTAGCTCTAATAATGAAGCTGATGTTATTTGACTCCATTTGCCAGAGCTCCTTCCAGCTGAGTTTTCTTCTCTCCAGCCCTTCCCACCTCATCCATTGCCCTTGCTTGGCAAGGGAGACCGCCTTAGCACTTCTCTCTGCTTCCTCCTGATGGTGCACCTCCTCGACCACCATTTTTCTCTTCTCTGATGTTGAGGCTTTGCGCCAAGAGGGTTTACTTGCTGCAAGGCCAAAACCTAATTTTCCGAGTTGGACATGCCACACGATGTCATTGCAGGATGACACTGCATGCTGCACTGCGTTAGATGGTGTCCATTTCCGTCCAGTTGACAGGGATGGTGCAGCCTTGCTAATGGTCCAATCTCTAGAGTCCTTCAAGGTCATCTGGAGTCTGACTTTGGCACACTTGTACTCTTCAGTGAGGCTTGTGATGAGTAGTTCAAGGGCTCCTTTGCCATAGAGGCTGATATTGGTCAAACATCGTGGGACACTAAGCCATTTCTTCACATATGAAGTAACTGTTCGTTCCATCTTCTCTACCGCTGTTATTGGGACCTCGTACATGGTGCGTGGCCACATTACCCGTGGGACAAAACCGAACTGCAAGCACCAGAGCTTAAGCTTCCCAGGCAGGAAGGTCTTATTAATGCTTTCCAAGCCGTTGGTAATGTCCTGCTATAGCTGCTGCACTTGGCCCTTGTCCCTAAGGCTTGCATTGTGCCATCTGCCAAGACTTTTTACAGGTTGCTCGGACACTGTTGGTATTGGTTCATCTCTGATGTAGAAACGTACCTTTTTGAGCTCCCCCTTGACTATCGAGATGCTTCGTGACTTGCTCGGCTTGATTTTCATTCGAGCCCACTGAATATTCTCCTGCATCTTTCCAAGTAGCCGCCTGGGGCGTGCTGCAGTAGTAGTCAGCGTGGTCATATCATCCATATAGGCACGGATAGGTGGAAATCGGAGCCTGTTTTTTCGCTCACCTCCAACCACCCATTTTGAAGCTCTTATGGTGACCTCCATGGTCATTGTAAAGGCCAGAGGTGATATAGTACAACCTGCCATAATGTCGACTTCCAGGCGCTGCCATGATGTTGTAAAATCAGCTGTTGTAAAGCAAAATTGCAAGTCTTCAAAGTAGGCTTTCACCAGTGATGTTATAGATGATGGGACATGGAAGAAGTTGAAGGATACCCAAAGGAGATCATGGGGAACAGACCCAAACGCATTAGCCAGGTCAAGGAAAATGACATGGAGGTCTCTTTGATCTTTCTTTGCAGCTTGTATTTGGTGCCCGATCATACTGGTGTGTTCCAAACAACCAGAGAATCCTGGAATGTCAGTCTTTTGTACAGATGTATCAATGTACTTGTTCTTCTCGAGTTAAGTGGACAGCCTTTCCGCTATTATGCTGAAAAAGAATTTCCCCTCAACATTGAGAAGACAGATTGGACGGAATTGACTAATGACTGTTGCTTCCTTCTCTTTGGGAATTAGGACTCCTCCAGCTCTGCGCCATGCCTTAGGTATTATCCCCTTCTGCTGCACTATTCTCATGAGCCTCCAAAGATGCCGCATGACATCTGGTGCATTTTTGTAGAATTTATACGGTACTCTGTTAGGCCCAGGTACCGATGCAGATCCAGACTGACTTCCGGAGGTCGAATAGGTGGGATGTCATGTGGGATAATGAGCTGTTCATGCCGTTTTGTGTCCTGGTGGACCAGTCCCAGATGTTCTTCCAGCTCTTGCCTTGTGGTTTTCAGCACCCCACTTTCCTCCTTAGTGAAGAGGTCTTTAACAAATTTGAAGTGGTTTTTATAGAAACGTATTCTCGTGCGTTCCATCTTCTTGCGAAGTTTCCTCAAATTCTCAGCTCTTCGCAGGGTTGCCAATCGGCATTTGATGTTTCCTTGGAGAACTGTGAGACCTACTCTCTCCACTTCAGAGGCCTTCTTCCATTGCCTTCTCTCTGTGACCAGCTGTCTGATCTCTTGTTGCCTCCTGGATTTGACAGGCGCTGGCGTTGCTTTGTTACTCCTCTCTTCATGAACTCCAAAGCGCTCCTCCCCGTAATCCTATCCGTTCGAGCTTTTCCTCTGCAGTACCCCTTTGTTGCTCCAGGATTTTTACTAGGTCCTTAACAGTTTAACACTCTTTTTTTCCACAGCTTTGGGCCACTTCACACTCAGCCTGTACCCTTTAAGCTTCTCCCTCGGTGGTCACTGTGGTTGGGACACTTCTTCCACCAGCATTACGATGCTTGTATCTTCCGCTATGACAGGGGTGTTGATGCTCTGCGAACTTTGGTTTTTGTCCTGTTGCTGTGCTTCATTCGACTTATTTGACTGGTTACTTCGTAAGAAGTACTGGTCAATGCGAGGCTTTTGTCTCTGCTCTCTCAAGCACCCTCTCTTTCCTTGGTGGACCTTCATCCCTCGCAGTGATGTTATTTTCGTCCATCCACAGGTACACACCTGAAGTGAGTGTCCTGCTTTTGCTATGGTTGCCTCGTGTATTGCGACCTTACTCTTAGTCGTATCCGTTCCAAGGTCGGTAACAGTGTAGTCAATCAATGAGCCATCTTCCGCCCCCGCTCTTGCAGGCTCTAGGGGTATGTTCCTTTGTTGAGAGTATAAAGTACAGATATTTATATAAATATAAAGAGTATAAAGTACAAATATTTATATAAATATAAAGAGTATAAAGTACAGATATTTATATAAATGTAAAGAGTATAAAGTACAGAAACCTGAAAACTACTTCAGTACAGTAATAAATTACATTTACTCAGTTACATGTGAGGTCTTTTCCATTTGCCAGTTGTGTGCGAGTTGACCTTTGACCACTGGTGTATTTGGTTTTGACCTCAGCATCCTGGAGGGGAGGAGGTTCTGCGGGAGCAGGCGGGTGGAGACGCAACCGAGAGCTTCGAGGACGTGGGACATTCCACGGACGCCAGGGAGATGGCGGACGCCATGCTGATTGGAGAGCTGCACCCGGTCAGTGTCCAAACCCAGGGTCAGTGTTAGTCCTAGTCAGACCAGGGTCAGGGTGAGTCCTAGTTAGATCAGGGTTAGTGTTAGTCCTAGTCAGACCAGGGTCAGTGTTAGTCGTAGTCAGACCAGAGTCAGTGGACTCATGATTGATTGGACTGGATTTATCAGAATCAGTTTGTTTTGTTCTGTTCCAACTCAACAATGTTTATAGTTATTGTTAGTGTTTATCTTCACTTAATGCTCCTTATAATCCAGTTCACCTTATAGTGAAAATACAGTAAATAAATCATTAAAGTTAACATTGACAGTGATTATTCATGGACACTCAGTACGTACTCCATCAGATGTAGGACACTATGTTTACACATGATCATTTAGAATTACACTAAAAGGAAAGAGGGGTGTTAGCCTAGTGTTGGCCTAGTGTTGGCCTAGTGTTGGCCTAGTGTTAGCCTAGTGTTAGCTTAGTGTTGGCCTAGTGTTGGCCTAGTGTTAGCCTAGTGTTGGCCTAGTGTTGGCCTAGTGTTAGCCTAGTGTTAGCCTAGTGTTAGCCTAGTGTTAGTCTAGTGTTAGCCTCGTGTTGGCCTAGTGAAACAACTGGCACGGGTGGTCAGAACTGCACAGGGCATCGTGGGCTGCCCCCTCCCTGACTTGGACTCAATATATGTAGGCCGAGTCAAGAAGAGGGCAAGAGCCATCGCCATGGACCCCAGCCACCCAGGCCACAGACTGTTTGTACCGCTTCCATCAGGAAAGCGGTACAGGAACATCCGCACCACCACTAACAGACTAAAAGACAGTTTCTTCCCCAGAGCTGTCAAAGCTATCACCCCCCCTTCCACCGGCACTGCAGGACAATAGACTGAATCACTGCACACTGCACTTCGCCATCCACGCAACCGCACCTTAGTGTACATATGCATATGCACAACGTATATATACACATACAGACATGTATATTTCCTCTCGTATTTGCACATAATTCTATTTATCTCATTTTATTTATTTCATTTTATTTTATCTTATTCTATTCTGTTTTTATTGCATGCCAGTTGGTTTATCTTGTTTCATTTTGTTATCTTTTACACAGGGGTTGCACTGAAAATTTTACTGACATGCAAATGCTCAGTGACAATAAAGATATCTTGAATCTAGTGTTGGCCTAGCGTTGGCCTAGTGTTGGCCTAGCTTTGGCCTTGGATTGTACTAGTGTTGGCCTTGGGCACCACATTGACCAGAACCCACCTTGTCCAAACCAAAGCAACTACAACTCCCAGGATGCATTTCACCAGCAGCCTCACAGCAGAACAAACACTTTAACCAATGACGTGTCACAAACACATTACTTTAATGTGGTAGTTTTTTTATCTGGAACTGAGGCAGGAAAAAGAAAAATCCACCTAATAATAATAATAATACATGTATTGTCTGTATTTTCCACACTATACGGTGCATTATCAGTGAATGGTTTATTTTTGAAAGTTTTTCATATATAAGGAGCATTAAGTGAAACTAAACTGTCACAATAACTGACAAACTGGTTAAGTTGGAATATGGAACAAAACACACTAATGTCCTGTTCGCACAGGATCAGTATTATCTATGGACCACTGATAATTTGCAGTTACCATCGTACCTCTGTCTTATTGTGGCGCATTCGGACAGGATAAACAAGCGTCTGTAATTCACACAAATTCTAGACATTATGAGAGGATATGTCGTAAATTCACAACATCCTGTTTGTTCTCAATACATTAATAAGGTGTGAAAACAAAGTATGCGTAAGAATAAAGAGGTAAATGCCATTGGCAGGGAGGCAGTCTGTACATTTGCTCCACACCTTCAAAATAAGAGCAGCGTCAGTGCAGATTAGAACAGAATGGACAGTTCTTGGAGGAGGTCTTCCCTTTGGGAAACGGCCAACTGAATCTATAGAGACAACTTCAGATAGTTCTAAATACTGAATATAAATATATTGAATATAAATATTATAAATGTCATGTGATCATATGTTCCTTTTAACACATGCTCACACACAATTTCAGCCGCTTCCTCCAGTATTCACTCCAGAAAAAGACAACAGTTCAAATCACAAACACAGAGATGTTCATTCACACTGGACTTGAATTATCACTGGACGTCTGCTTTTGGCCCAAACAAAGGAGGTAATTTGTGGCAGAATTATTACTGAGCAAATCACGGACACGGCGCATTCGACTAAGAACTCAGAGATTCTCCGTAATTATTCCAAATTACCAGTGGTCCATAGGTAATACTGTTCTCGTGTGAATAGGACATAATTCTGATAAATCAACCTTTAAAAATTCAAAATTATTATTAAATTTTTACACTATTATTAAACAGTCAATAAACTGTAACTAGTGTTGGTGTCGGTTTTTATTTTACAGGACGACAGAGAAAAAATTTCCAAACCTGTGGTACGTACCGTGACCTTTGACCTTTTTAAAAAAAAAAAAATCTTATTGGGTTTCTATCTGTTGGAGTCATAGGTCATCCTTGGGGATCAGAGGTCAGCGGTTCATTCCAGTAACATAGTGATGACCTTTGACCCCTAAGGACGTCGTGTTTCAGCAGCTGACGTGTTTTTGGTGTTGGTGTGTTTCAGGAAGCAGTGGTGACCACACTGGCCGACGACGGCAGGTAAAAGTTCACCTGGTTCCTCTGCCTGATCCGGTTCCTCCGTCTGATCCAGTTCCGGTTCCTGAGTTTTCCAGTCAAGTTTTCCGTCTCTGCTACGGTTTTCCGTTTCTGCCATAGTTTTCCGTCTCTGCTACAGTTTTCCATCTCTGCTACAGTTTTCAATCTTGCTACAGTATTCCGTCTGCTACAGTTTTCCGTCTCTGCTGCAGTTTTCACTCTTTCTACATTTTTTGTCTGCTACAGTTTTCTGTCTGCTACAGTTTTCAATCTTGCTACAGTTTTCCGTCTCTCCCACAGTTTTCCGTCTCTGCCACAGTTTTCCGTCTCTGCTACGGTTTTCCGTTTCTGCCATAGTTTTCCGTCTCTGCTACAGTTTTCAATCTTGCTACAGTTTTCCGTCTCTGCCACAGTTTTCCATCTGCTGTAGTTTTCCGTCTCTGCTACAGTTTTCAATTTTGCTACAGTTTTCCATCTGCCACAGTTTTCCATCTCTGCTACAGTTTTCCATCTCTGCTACAGTTTTCACTCTTGCTACAGTTTTCTGTCTGCTACAGTTTTCTATCTGCTACAGTTTTCCGTCTCTGCCACAGTTTTCCGTCTCCGCTACAGTTTTCAATCTTGCTACAGTTTTCCGTCTCTGCCACAGTTTTTCGTCTGCTACAGTTTTCCGTATCTGCTACAGTTTTCAATCTTGCTACAGTTTTCCGTCTCTGCCACAGTTTTCCGTCTGCTACAGTTTTCCGTCTGCTACAGTTTTCCGTCTGCTACAGTTTTCCGTATCTGCTACAGTTTTCCGTATCTGCTACAGTTTTCCGTCTGCTACAGTTTTCTGTCTGCTACAGTTTTCTGTCTGCTACAGTTTTCAATCTTGCTACAGTTTTCCGTCTCTACCACAGTTTTCCGTCTCTGCTACAGTTTTCCATCTCTGCTACAGTTTTCACTCTTGCTACAGTTTTCCGTCTCTGCCACAGTTTTCACTCTTGCTACAGTTTTCTGTCTGCTACAGTTTTCCGTCTGCTACAGTTTTCAATCTTGCTACAGTTTTCCGTCTCTGCCACAGTTTTCCGTCTGCTACAGTTTTCCGTCTCTGCTACAGTTTTCAATCTTGCTACAGTTTTCCGTCTCTGCCACAGTTTTCCGTATGCTACAGTTTTCTGTCTCTGCTACAGTTTTCACTCTTGCTCCAGTTTTCTGTCTGCTACAGTTTTCCGTCTGCTACAGTTTTCAATCTTGCTACAGTTTTCCGTCTCTGACACAGTTTTCCGTCTGCTACAGTTTTCACTCTTGCTACAGTTTTCCGTCTGCTACAGTTTTCCGTCTCTGCTACAGTTTTCACTCTTGCTACAGTTTTCCGTCTCTGCCACAGTTTTCCGTCTACTACAGTTTTCCGTCTCTGCTACAGTTTTCCGTCTCTGCTACAGTTTTCTATCTGCTACAGTTTTCCGTCTCTGCTACAGTTTTCAATCTTGCTACAGTTTTCAATCTTGCTACAGTTTTCCGTCTCTGCCACAGTTTTCCGTATCTGCTACAGTTTTCTGTATCTGCTACAGTTGTCTGTCTGCTACAGTTTTCTGTCTGCTACAGTTTTCTGTCTGCTACAGTTTTCAATCTTGCTACAGTTTTCCGTCTCTACCACAGTTTTCCGTCTCTGCTACAGTTTTCCATCTCTGCTACAGTTTTCACTCTTGCTACAGTTTTCTGTCTGCTACGGTTTTCTGTCTCTGCCACAGTTTTCACTCTTGCTACAGTTTTCCGTCTCTGCCACAGTTTTCACTCTTGCTACAGTTTTCTGTCTGCTACAGTTTTCCGTCTGCTACAGTTTTCAATCTTGCTACAGTTTTCCGTCTCTGACACAGTTTTCCGTCTGCTACAGTTTTCCGTCTCTGCTACAGTTTTCACTCTTGCTACAGTTTTCCGTCTCTGCCAAAGTTTTCACTCTTGCTACAGTTTTCCGTCTCTGACACAGTTTTCCGTCTGCTACAGTTTTCACTCTTGCTACAGTTTTCCGTCTGCTACAGTTTTCCGTCTCTGCTACAGTTTTCACTCTTGCTACAGTTTTCCGTCTCTGCCACAGTTTTCCGTCTGCCACAGTTTTCCGTCTGCTACAGTTTTCCGTCTCTGCTACAGTTTTCTATCTGCTACAGTTTTCCGTCTCTGCTACAGTTTTCAATCTTGCTACAGTTTTCCGTCTCTACCACAGTTTTCCGTCTCTGCTACAGTTTTCCATCTCTGCTACAGTTTTCACTCTTGCTACAGTTTTCCGTCTCTGCCACAGTTTTCACTCTTGCTACAGTTTTCTGTCTGCTACAGTTTTCCGTCTGCTACAGTTTTCAATCTTGCTACAGTTTTCCGTCTCTGCCACAGTTTTCCGTCTGCTACAGTTTTCCGTCTCTGCTACAGTTTTCAATCTTGCTACAGTTTTCCGTCTCTGCCACAGTTTTCCGTATGCTACAGTTTTCTGTCTCTGCTACAGTTTTCACTCTTGCTCCAGTTTTCTGTCTGCTCCAGTTTTCCGTCTGCTACAGTTTTCAATCTTGCTACAGTTTTCCGTCTCTGACACAGTTTTCCGTCTGCTACAGTTTTCACTCTT
Source organism: Siphamia tubifer (assembly GCA_020466265.1). Classification (NCBI taxonomy): domain Eukaryota; kingdom Metazoa; phylum Chordata; class Actinopteri; order Kurtiformes; family Apogonidae; genus Siphamia; species Siphamia tubifer. The sequence goes on along the minus strand of CM035802.1, from coordinate 4,266,129 downwards.
GCTACAGTTTTCCGTCTGCTACAGTTTTCCGTCTCTGCTACAGTTTTCACTCTTGCTACAGTTTTCCGTCTCTGCCACAGTTTTCCGTCTGCCACAGTTTTCCGTCTACTACAGTTTTCCGTCTTTGCTACAGTTTTCTATCTGCTACAGTTTTCCGTCTCTGCTACAGTTTTCAATCTTGCTACAGTTTTCCGTCTCTGCCACAGTTTTCCGTATCTGCTACAGTTTTCCGTATCTGCTACAGTTGTCTGTCTGCTACAGTTTTCTGTCTGCTACAGTTTTCTGTCTGCTACAGATTTCAATCTTGCTACAGTTTTCCGTCTCTACCTCAGTTTTCCGTCTCTGCTACAGTTTTCCATCTCTGCTACAGTTTTCACTCTTGCTACAGTTTTCTGTCTGCTACGGTTTTCTGTCTCTGCCACAGTTTTCACTCTTGCTACAGTTTTCCGTCTCTGCCACAGTTTTCACTCTTGCTACAGTTTTCTGTCTGCTACAGTTTTCAGTCTGCTACAGTTTTCAATCTTGCTACAGTTTTCCGTCTCTGACACAGTTTTCCGTCTGCTACAGTTTTCCGTCTCTGCTACAGTTTTCACTCTTGCTACAGTTTTCCGTCTCTGCCAAAGTTTTCACTCTTGCTACAGTTTTCCGTCTCTGACACAGTTTTCCGTCTGCTACAGTTTTCACTCTTGCTACAGTTTTCCGTCTGCTACAGTTTTCCGTCTCTGCTACAGTTTTCACTCTTGCTACAGTTTTCCGTCTCTGCCACAGTTTTCCGTCTGCCACAGTTTTCCGTCTGCTACAGTTTTCCGTCTCTGCTACAGTTTTCTATCTGCTACAGTTTTCCGTCTCTGCTACAGTTTTCAATCTTGCTACAGTTTTCTGTCTCTGCCACAGTTTTCCGTATCTGCTACAGTTTTCCGTATCTGCTACAGTTGTCTGTCTGCTACAGTTTTCTGTCTGCTACAGTTTTCTGTCTGCTACAGTTTTCAATCTTGCTACAGTTTTCCGTCTCTACCACAGTTTTCCGTCTCTGCTACAGTTTTCCATCTGTGCTACAGTTTTCACTCTTGCTACAGTTTTCTGTCTGCTACGGTTTTCTGTCTCTGCCACAGTTTTCACTCTTGCTACAGTTTTCCGTCTCTGCCACAGTTTTCACTCTTGCTACAGTTTTCTGTCTGCTACAGTTTTCCGTCTCTGACACAGTTTTCCGTCTGCTACAGTTTTCCGTCTCTGCTACAGTTTTCACTCTTGCTACAGTTTTCCGTCTCTGCCAAAGTTTTCACTCTTGCTACAGTTTTCCGTCTCTGCCACAGTTTTCCGTCTCTGCTACAGTTTTCCGTATCTGCTACAGTTTTCAATCTTGCTACAGTTTTCCGTCTCTGCCACAGTTTTCCGTCTGCTACAGTTTTCAATCTTGCTACAGTTTTCCGTCTCTGACAGTTTTCCGTCTGCTACGGTTTTCCGTCTCTGCCACAGTTTTCCGTCTCTGCTACAGTTTTCCGTCTCTGCTACAGTTTTCTGTCTGCTACAGTTTTCTGTCTGCTACAGTTTTCAATCTTGCTGCAGTTTTCCGTCTCTGCTACGGTGTTCCGTCTCTGCCACAGTTTTCCGTCTGCTATAGTTTTCCGACTGCTACAGTTTTCCATCTCTGCCACAGTTTTCTGTCTCTGCTACAGTTTTCACTCTTGCTACAGTTTTCCGTCTCTGCCACAGTTTTCACTCTTGCTACAGTTTTCCGTCTCTGCCACAGTTTTCCGCCTGCTACAGTTTTCCGACTGCTACAGTTTTCCGTCTCTGCCACAGTTTTCCATCTCTGCCACAGTTTTCCGTCTCTGCCACAGTTTTCCGTCTCTGCTACAGTTTTCAATCTTGCTACAGTTTTCCGTCTGTGACACAGTTTTCCGTCTGCTACAGTTTTCCGTCTCTGCTACAGTTTTCCGTCTGCTACAGTTTTCCGTCTCTGCTACAGTGTTCCGTCTCAGCTACAGTGTTCCGTCTCTGCTACAGTTTTCCGTCTCTGCTACAGTTTTCACTCTTGCTACAGTTTTCCGTCTCTGCCACAGTTTTTCATCTGCTACAGTTTCCCGTCTCTGCTACAGTTTTCACTCTTGCTACAGTTTTCTGTCTGCTACAGTTTTCCGTCTGCTACAGTTTTCAATCTTGCTACAGTTTTCCGTCTCTGACACAGTTTTCCATCTGCTACAGTTTTCCGTCTCTGCTACAGTGTTCCGTCTCTGCTACAGTTTTCCATCTCTGCCACAGTTTTCACTCTTGCTACAGTTTTCTGTCTGCTACAGTTTTCCGTCTGCTACAGTTTTCAATCTTGCTACAGTTTTCCGTCTCTGCCACAGTTTTCTGTCTCTGCTACAGTTTTCCGTCTCTGACACAGTTTTCAGTCTGCTACAGTTTTCCGTCTCTGCTACAGTGTTCCGTCTCTGCTACAGTTTTCCGTCTCTGCTACAGTTTTCCGTCTCTGCTACAGTTTTCACTCTTGCTACAGTTTTCCGTCTCTGCCACAGTTTTCACTCTTGCTACAGTTTTCCGTCTCTGCCACAGTTTTCCGCCTGCTACAGTTTTCCGACTGCTACAGTTTTCCGTCTCTGCCACAGTTTTCCGTCTCTGCCACAGTTTTCCGTCTCTGCCACAGTTTTCCGTCTCTGCTACAGTTTTCAATCTTGCTACAGTTTTCCGTCTGTGACACAGTTTTCCGTCTGCTACAGTTTTCCGTCTCTGACACAGTTTTCCGTCTGCTACAGTTTTCCGTCTCTGCTACAGTGTTCCGTCTCAGCTACAGTGTTCCGTCTCTGCTACAGTTTTCCGTCTCTGCTACAGTTTTCACTCTTGCTACAGTTTTCTGTCTGCTACAGTTTTCCGTCTGCTACAGTTTTCAATCTTGCTACAGTTTTCCGTCTCTGACACAGTTTTCCGACTGCTACAGTTTTCCGTCTCTGCCACAGTTTTCAATCTTGCTACAGTTTTCTGTCTCTGACACAGTTTTCCGTCTCTGCTACAGTTTTCCGTCTCTGCTACAGTTTTCACTCTTGCTACAGTTTTCCATCTCTGCTACAGTTTTCCGTCTCTGCTACAGTTTTCTGTCTCTGCTACAGTTTTCACTCTTGCTACAGTTTTCCATCTCTGCCACAGTTTTCCGTCTGCTACAGTTTTCACTCTTGCTACAGTTTTCCGTCTCTGCCACAGTTTTCTGTCTCTGCTACAGTTTTCCGTCTCTGCCACAGTTTTCAGTCTGCTACAGTTTTCCGTCTCTGCTACAGTGTTCCGTCTCTGCTACAGTTTTCCGTCTCTGCTACAGTTTTCCGTCTCTGCTACAGTTTTCACTCTTGCTACAGTTTTCCGTCTCTGCCACAGTTTTCCGTCTGCTACAGTTTTCCGACTGCTACAGTTTTCCGTCTCTGCCACAGTTTTCCGTCTCTGCTACAGTTTTCAATCTTGCTACAGTTTTCCGTCTCTGACACAGTTTTCCATCTGCTAGTTTTCCGTCTCTGACACAGTTTTCCGTCTGCTACAGTTTTCCGTCTCTGCTACAGTTTTCCGTCTCTGCTACAGTGTTCCGTTTCTGCTACAGTTTTCCGTCTCTGCTACAGTTTTCCGTCTCTGCCACAGTTTTCCGTCTCTGCTACAGTTTTCAATCTTGCTACAGTTTTCCGTCTCTGACACAGCTTTCCATCTGCTAGTTTTCCGTCTCTGACACAGTTTTCCGACTGCTACAGTTTTCCGTCTCTGCCACAGTTTTCAATCTTGCTACAGTTTTCTGTCTCTGACACAGTTTTCCGTCTCTGCTACAGTTTTCCGTCTCTGCTACAGTTTTCACTCTTGCTACAGTTTTCCATCTCTGCTACAGTTTTCCGTCTCTGCTACAGTTTTCCGTCTCTGCTACAGTTTTCAATCTTGCTACAGTTTTCCGTCTCTGACAGTTTTCCGTCTGCTACAGTTTTCCGTCTCTGACACAGTTTTCTGTCTGCTACAGTTTTCCGACTGCTACAGTTTTCCGTCTCTGCCACAGTTTTCTGTCTCTGCTACAGTTTTCACTCTTGCTACAGTTTTCCGTCTCTGCCACAGTTTTCACTCTTGCTACAGTTTTCCGTCTCTGCCACAGTTTTCCGCCTGCTACAGTTTTCCGACTGCTACAGTTTTCCGTCTCTGCTACAGTTTTCCGTCTCTGCTACAGTGTTCCGTCTCTGCTACAGTTTTCCGTCTCTGCTACAGTTTTCACTCTTGCTATAGTTTTCCGTCTCTGCCACAGTTTTCCGTCTCTGCCACAGTTTTCCGACTGCTACAGTTTTCCGTCTCTGCTACAGTTTTCAATCTTGCTACAGTTTTCCGTCTCTGACACAGTTTTCCATCTGCTAGTTTTCCGTCTCTGACACAGTTTTCCGACTGCTACAGTTTTCCGTCTCTGCCACAGTTTTCAATCTTGCTACAGTTTTCTGTCTCTGACACAGTTTTCCGTCTCTGCTACAGTTTTCCGTCTCTGCTACAGTTTTCACTCTTGCTACAGTTTTCCATCTCTGCTACAGTTTTCCGTCTCTGCTACAGTTTTCCGTCTCTGCTACAGTTTTCACTCTTGCTACAGTTTTCAGTCTCTGCCACAGTTTTCACTCTTGCTACAGTTTTCCGTCTCCGCTACAGTTTTCCGTCTACTACAGTTTTCAATCTTGCTACAGTTTTCCGTCTCTGACACAGTTTTCCATCTGCTACAGTTTTCCGTCTCTGCTACAGTGTTCCGTCTCTGCTACAGTTTTCCATCTCTGCCACAGTTTTCACTCTTGCTACAGTTTTCTGTCTGCTACAGTTTTCCGTCTGCTACAGTTTTCAATCTTGCTACAGTTTTCCGTCTCTGCCACAGTTTTCTGTCTCTGCTACAGTTTTCCGTCTCTGACACAGTTTTCAGTCTGCTACAGTTTTCCGTCTCTGCTACAGTGTTCCGTCTCTGCTACAGTTTTCCGTCTCTGCTACAGTTTTCCGTCTCTGCTACAGTTTTCACTCTTGCTACAGTTTTCCGTCTCTGCCACAGTTTTCACTCTTGCTACAGTTTTCCGTCTCTGCCACAGTTTTCCGCCTGCTACAGTTTTCCGACTGCTACAGTTTTCCGTCTCTGCCACAGTTTTCCGTCTCTGCCACAGTTTTCCGTCTCTGCCACAGTTTTCCGTCTCTGCTACAGTTTTCAATCTTGCTACAGTTTTCCGTCTGTGACACAGTTTTCCGTCTGCTACAGTTTTCCGTCTCTGACACAGTTTTCCGTCTGCTACAGTTTTCCGTCTCTGCTACAGTGTTCCGTCTCAGCTACAGTGTTCCGTCTCTGCTACAGTTTTCCGTCTCTGCTACAGTTTTCACTCTTGCTACAGTTTTCTGTCTGCTACAGTTTTCCGTCTGCTACAGTTTTCAATCTTGCTACAGTTTTCCGTCTCTGACACAGTTTTCCATCTGCTACAGTTTTCCGTCTCTGCTACAGTGTTCCGTCTCTGCTACAGTTTTCCATCTCTGCCACAGTTTTCACTCTTGCTACAGTTTTCTGTCTGCTACAGTTTTCCGTCTGCTACAGTTTTCAATCTTGCTACAGTTTTCCGTCTCTGCCACAGTTTTCTGTCTCTGCTACAGTTTTCCGTCTCTGACACAGTTTTCAGTCTGCTACAGTTTTCCGTCTCTGCTACAGTGTTCCGTCTCTGCTACAGTTTTCCGTCTCTGCTACAGTTTTCCGTCTCTGCTACAGTTTTCACTCTTGCTACAGTTTTCCGTCTCTGCCACAGTTTTCCGTCTGCTACAGTTTTCCGACTGCTACAGTTTTCCGTCTCTGCCACAGTTTTCCGTCTCTGCTACAGTTTTCAATCTTGCTACAGTTTTCCGTCTCTGACACAGTTTTCCATCTGCTAGTTTTCCGTCTCTGACACAGTTTTCCGTCTGCTACAGTTTTCCGTCTGCTACAGTTTTCCGTCTCTGCTACAGTTTTCACTCTTGCTATAGTTTTCCGTCTCTGCCACAGTTTTCCTTCTGCTACAGTTTTCCGTCTCTGCCACAGTTTTCCGTCTCTGCTACAGTTTTCAATCTTGCTACAGTTTTCCGTCTCTGACACAGTTTTCCATCTGCTAGTTTTCCGTCTCTGACACAGTTTTCCGACTGCTACAGTTTTCCGTCTCTGCCACAGTTTTCAATCTTGCTACAGTTTTCTGTCTCTGACACAGTTTTCCGTCTCTGCTACAGTTTTCCGTCTCTGCTACAGTTTTCACTCTTGCTACAGTTTTCCATCTCTGCTACAGTTTTCCGTCTCTGCTACAGTTTTCTGTCTCTGCTACAGTTTTCACTCTTGCTACAGTTTTCCATCTCTGCCACAGTTTTCCGTCTGCTACAGTTTTCACTCTTGCTACAGTTTTCCGTCTCTGCCACAGTTTTCTGTCTCTGCTACAGTTTTCCGTCTCTGCCACAGTTTTCAGTCTGCTACAGTTTTCCGTCTCTGCTACAGTGTTCCGTCTCTGCTACAGTTTTCCGTCTCTGCTACAGTTTTCCGTCTCTGCTACAGTTTTCACTCTTGCTACAGTTTTCCGTCTCTGCCACAGTTTTCCGTCTGCTACAGTTTTCCGACTGCTACAGTTTTCCGTCTCTGCCACAGTTTTCCGTCTCTGCTACAGTTTTCAATCTTGCTACAGTTTTCCGTCTCTGACACAGTTTTCCATCTGCTAGTTTTCCGTCTCTGACACAGTTTTCCGTCTGCTACAGTTTTCCGTCTCTGCTACAGTTTTCCGTCTCTGCTACAGTGTTCCGTTTCTGCTACAGTTTTCCGTCTCTGCTACAGTTTTCCGTCTCTGCCACAGTTTTCCGTCTCTGCTACAGTTTTCAATCTTGCTACAGTTTTCCGTCTCAGACACAGCTTTCCATCTGCTAGTTTTCCGTCTCTGACACAGTTTTCCGACTGCTACAGTTTTCCGTCTCTGCCACAGTTTTCAATCTTGCTACAGTTTTCTGTCTCTGACACAGTTTTCCGTCTCTGCTACAGTTTTCCGTCTCTGCTACAGTTTTCACTCTTGCTACAGTTTTCCATCTCTGCTACAGTTTTCCGTCTCTGCTACAGTTTTCTGTCTCTGCTACAGTTTTCAATCTTGCTACAGTTTTCCGTCTCTGACAGTTTTCCGTCTGCTACAGTTTTCCGTCTCTGACACAGTTTTCTGTCTGCTACAGTTTTCCGACTGCTACAGTTTTCCGTCTCTGCCACAGTTTTCTGTCTCTGCTACAGTTTTCACTCTTGCTACAGTTTTCCGTCTCTGCCACAGTTTTCACTCTTGCTACAGTTTTCCGTCTCTGCCACAGTTTTCCGCCTGCTACAGTTTTCCGACTGCTACAGTTTTCCGTCTCTGCTACAGTTTTCCGTCTCTGCTACAGTGTTCCGTCTCTGCTACAGTTTTCCGTCTCTGCTACAGTTTTCACTCTTGCTATAGTTTTCCGTCTCTGCCACAGTTTTCCGACTGCTACAGTTTTCCGTCTCTGCTACAGTTTTCAATCTTGCTACAGTTTTCCGTCTCTGACACAGTTTTCCATCTGCTAGTTTTCCGTCTCTGACACAGTTTTCCGTCTGCTACAGTTTTCACTCTTGCTACAGTTTTCCGTCTGCTACAGTTTTCCGTCTCTGCTACAGTTTTCACTCTTGCTACAGTTTTCCGTCTCTGCCACAGTTTTCCGTCTGCCACAGTTTTCCGTCTGCTACAGTTTTCCGTCTCTGCTACAGTTTTCTATCTGCTACAGTTTTCCGTCTCTGCTACAGTTTTCAATCTTGCTACAGTTTTCCGTCTCTACCACAGTTTTCCGTCTCTGCTACAGTTTTCCATCTCTGCTACAGTTTTCACTCTTGCTACAGTTTTCCGTCTCTGCCACAGTTTTCACTCTTGCTACAGTTTTCTGTCTGCTACAGTTTTCCGTCTGCTACAGTTTTCAATCTTGCTACAGTTTTCCGTCTCTGCCACAGTTTTCCGTCTGCTACAGTTTTCCGTCTCTGCTACAGTTTTCAATCTTGCTACAGTTTTCCGTCTCTGCCACAGTTTTCCGTATGCTACAGTTTTCTGTCTCTGCTACAGTTTTCACTCTTGCTCCAGTTTTCTGTCTGCTCCAGTTTTCCGTCTGCTACAGTTTTCAATCTTGCTACAGTTTTCCGTCTCTGACACAGTTTTCCGTCTGCTACAGTTTTCACTCTTGCTACAGTTTTCCGTCTGCTACAGTTTTCCGTCTCTGCTACAGTTTTCACTCTTGCTACAGTTTTCCGTCTCTGCCACAGTTTTCCGTCTGCCACAGTTTTCCGTCTACTACAGTTTTCCGTCTTTGCTACAGTTTTCTATCTGCTACAGTTTTCCGTCTCTGCTACAGTTTTCAATCTTGCTACAGTTTTCCGTCTCTGCCACAGTTTTCCGTATCTGCTACAGTTTTCCGTATCTGCTACAGTTGTCTGTCTGCTACAGTTTTCTGTCTGCTACAGTTTTCTGTCTGCTACAGATTTCAATCTTGCTACAGTTTTCCGTCTCTACCTCAGTTTTCCGTCTCTGCTACAGTTTTCCATCTCTGCTACAGTTTTCACTCTTGCTACAGTTTTCTGTCTGCTACGGTTTTCTGTCTCTGCCACAGTTTTCACTCTTGCTACAGTTTTCCGTCTCTGCCACAGTTTTCACTCTTGCTACAGTTTTCTGTCTGCTACAGTTTTCAGTCTGCTACAGTTTTCAATCTTGCTACAGTTTTCCGTCTCTGACACAGTTTTCCGTCTGCTACAGTTTTCCGTCTCTGCTACAGTTTTCACTCTTGCTACAGTTTTCCGTCTCTGCCAAAGTTTTCACTCTTGCTACAGTTTTCCGTCTCTGACACAGTTTTCCGTCTGCTACAGTTTTCACTCTTGCTACAGTTTTCCGTCTGCTACAGTTTTCCGTCTCTGCTACAGTTTTCACTCTTGCTACAGTTTTCCGTCTCTGCCACAGTTTTCCGTCTGCCACAGTTTTCCGTCTGCTACAGTTTTCCGTCTCTGCTACAGTTTTCTATCTGCTACAGTTTTCCGTCTCTGCTACAGTTTTCAATCTTGCTACAGTTTTCTGTCTCTGCCACAGTTTTCCGTATCTGCTACAGTTTTCCGTATCTGCTACAGTTGTCTGTCTGCTACAGTTTTCTGTCTGCTACAGTTTTCTGTCTGCTACAGTTTTCAATCTTGCTACAGTTTTCCGTCTCTACCACAGTTTTCCGTCTCTGCTACAGTTTTCCATCTGTGCTACAGTTTTCACTCTTGCTACAGTTTTCTGTCTGCTACGGTTTTCTGTCTCTGCCACAGTTTTCACTCTTGCTACAGTTTTCCGTCTCTGCCACAGTTTTCACTCTTGCTACAGTTTTCTGTCTGCTACAGTTTTCCGTCTCTGACACAGTTTTCCGTCTGCTACAGTTTTCCGTCTCTGCTACAGTTTTCACTCTTGCTACAGTTTTCCGTCTCTGCCAAAGTTTTCACTCTTGCTACAGTTTTCCGTCTCTGCCACAGTTTTCCGTCTCTGCTACAGTTTTCCGTATCTGCTACAGTTTTCAATCTTGCTACAGTTTTCCGTCTCTGCCACAGTTTTCCGTCTGCTACAGTTTTCAATCTTGCTACAGTTTTCCGTCTCTGACAGTTTTCCGTCTGCTACGGTTTTCCGTCTCTGCCACAGTTTTCCGTCTCTGCTACAGTTTTCCGTCTCTGCTACAGTTTTCTGTCTGCTACAGTTTTCTGTCTGCTACAGTTTTCAATCTTGCTGCAGTTTTCCGTCTCTGCTACGGTGTTCCGTCTCTGCCACAGTTTTCCGTCTGCTATAGTTTTCCGACTGCTACAGTTTTCCATCTCTGCCACAGTTTTCTGTCTCTGCTACAGTTTTCACTCTTGCTACAGTTTTCCGTCTCTGCCACAGTTTTCACTCTTGCTACAGTTTTCCGTCTCTGCCACAGTTTTCCGCCTGCTACAGTTTTCCGACTGCTACAGTTTTCCGTCTCTGCCACAGTTTTCCATCTCTGCCACAGTTTTCCGTCTCTGCCACAGTTTTCCGTCTCTGCTACAGTTTTCAATCTTGCTACAGTTTTCCGTCTGTGACACAGTTTTCCGTCTGCTACAGTTTTCCGTCTCTGCTACAGTTTTCCGTCTGCTACAGTTTTCCGTCTCTGCTACAGTGTTCCGTCTCAGCTACAGTGTTCCGTCTCTGCTACAGTTTTCCGTCTCTGCTACAGTTTTCACTCTTGCTACAGTTTTCCGTCTCTGCCACAGTTTTTCATCTGCTACAGTTTCCCGTCTCTGCTACAGTTTTCACTCTTGCTACAGTTTTCTGTCTGCTACAGTTTTCCGTCTGCTACAGTTTTCAATCTTGCTACAGTTTTCCGTCTCTGACACAGTTTTCCATCTGCTACAGTTTTCCGTCTCTGCTACAGTGTTCCGTCTCTGCTACAGTTTTCCATCTCTGCCACAGTTTTCACTCTTGCTACAGTTTTCTGTCTGCTACAGTTTTCCGTCTGCTACAGTTTTCAATCTTGCTACAGTTTTCCGTCTCTGCCACAGTTTTCTGTCTCTGCTACAGTTTTCCGTCTCTGACACAGTTTTCAGTCTGCTACAGTTTTCCGTCTCTGCTACAGTGTTCCGTCTCTGCTACAGTTTTCCGTCTCTGCTACAGTTTTCCGTCTCTGCTACAGTTTTCACTCTTGCTACAGTTTTCCGTCTCTGCCACAGTTTTCACTCTTGCTACAGTTTTCCGTCTCTGCCACAGTTTTCCGCCTGCTACAGTTTTCCGACTGCTACAGTTTTCCGTCTCTGCCACAGTTTTCCGTCTCTGCCACAGTTTTCCGTCTCTGCCACAGTTTTCCGTCTCTGCTACAGTTTTCAATCTTGCTACAGTTTTCCGTCTGTGACACAGTTTTCCGTCTGCTACAGTTTTCCGTCTCTGACACAGTTTTCCGTCTGCTACAGTTTTCCGTCTCTGCTACAGTGTTCCGTCTCAGCTACAGTGTTCCGTCTCTGCTACAGTTTTCCGTCTCTGCTACAGTTTTCACTCTTGCTACAGTTTTCTGTCTGCTACAGTTTTCCGTCTGCTACAGTTTTCAATCTTGCTACAGTTTTCCGTCTCTGACACAGTTTTCCATCTGCTACAGTTTTCCGTCTCTGCTACAGTGTTCCGTCTCTGCTACAGTTTTCCATCTCTGCCACAGTTTTCACTCTTGCTACAGTTTTCTGTCTGCTACAGTTTTCCGTCTGCTACAGTTTTCAATCTTGCTACAGTTTTCCGTCTCTGCCACAGTTTTCTGTCTCTGCTACAGTTTTCCGTCTCTGACACAGTTTTCAGTCTGCTACAGTTTTCCGTCTCTGCTACAGTGTTCCGTCTCTGCTACAGTTTTCCGTCTCTGCTACAGTTTTCCGTCTCTGCTACAGTTTTCACTCTTGCTACAGTTTTCCGTCTCTGCCACAGTTTTCCGTCTGCTACAGTTTTCCGACTGCTACAGTTTTCCGTCTCTGCCACAGTTTTCCGTCTCTGCTACAGTTTTCAATCTTGCTACAGTTTTCCGTCTCTGACACAGTTTTCCATCTGCTAGTTTTCCGTCTCTGACACAGTTTTCCGTCTGCTACAGTTTTCCGTCTGCTACAGTTTTCCGTCTCTGCTACAGTTTTCACTCTTGCTATAGTTTTCCGTCTCTGCCACAGTTTTCCGTCTGCTACAGTTTTCCGTCTCTGCCACAGTTTTCCGTCTCTGCTACAGTTTTCAATCTTGCTACAGTTTTCCGTCTCTGACACAGTTTTCCATCTGCTAGTTTTCCGTCTCTGACACAGTTTTCCGACTGCTACAGTTTTCCGTCTCTGCCACAGTTTTCAATCTTGCTACAGTTTTCTGTCTCTGACACAGTTTTCCGTCTCTGCTACAGTTTTCCGTCTCTGCTACAGTTTTCACTCTTGCTACAGTTTTCCATCTCTGCTACAGTTTTCCGTCTCTGCTACAGTTTTCTGTCTCTGCTACAGTTTTCACTCTTGCTACAGTTTTCCATCTCTGCCACAGTTTTCCGTCTGCTACAGTTTTCACTCTTGCTACAGTTTTCCGTCTCTGCCACAGTTTTCTGTCTCTGCTACAGTTTTCCGTCTCTGCCACAGTTTTCAGTCTGCTACAGTTTTCCGTCTCTGCTACAGTGTTCCGTCTCTGCTACAGTTTTCCGTCTCTGCTACAGTTTTCCGTCTCTGCTACAGTTTTCACTCTTGCTACAGTTTTCCGTCTCTGCCACAGTTTTCTGTCTGCTACAGTTTTCCGACTGCTACAGTTTTCCGTCTCTGCCACAGTTTTCCGTCTCTGCTACAGTTTTCAATCTTGCTACAGTTTTCCGTCTCTGACACAGTTTTCCATCTGCTAGTTTTCCGTCTCTGACACAGTTTTCCGTCTGCTACAGTTTTCCGTCTCTGCTACAGTTTTCCGTCTCTGCTACAGTGTTCCGTTTCTGCTACAGTTTTCCGTCTCTGCTACAGTTTTCCGTCTCTGCCACAGTTTTCCGTCTCTGCTACAGTTTTCAATCTTGCTACAGTTTTCCGTCTCTGACACAGCTTTCCATCTGCTAGTTTTCCGTCTCTGACACAGTTTTCCGACTGCTACAGTTTTCCGTCTCTGCCACAGTTTTCAATCTTGCTACAGTTTTCTGTCTCTGACACAGTTTTCCGTCTCTGCTACAGTTTTCCGTCTCTGCTACAGTTTTCACTCTTGCTACAGTTTTCCATCTCTGCTACAGTTTTCCGTCTCTGCTACAGTTTTCCGTCTCTGCTACAGTTTTCAATCTTGCTACAGTTTTCCGTCTCTGACAGTTTTCCGTCTGCTACAGTTTTCCGTCTCTGACACAGTTTTCTGTCTGCTACAGTTTTCCGACTGCTACAGTTTTCCGTCTCTGCCACAGTTTTCTGTCTCTGCTACAGTTTTCACTCTTGCTACAGTTTTCCGTCTCTGCCACAGTTTTCACTCTTGCTACAGTTTTCCGTCTCTGCCACAGTTTTCCGCCTGCTACAGTTTTCCGACTGCTACAGTTTTCCGTCTCTGCTACAGTTTTCCGTCTCTGCTACAGTGTTCCGTCTCTGCTACAGTTTTCCGTCTCTGCTACAGTTTTCACTCTTGCTATAGTTTTCCGTCTCTGCCACAGTTTTCCGTCTCTGCCACAGTTTTCCGACTGCTACAGTTTTCCGTCTCTGCTACAGTTTTCAATCTTGCTACAGTTTTCCGTCTCTGACACAGTTTTCCATCTGCTAGTTTTCCGTCTCTGACACAGTTTTCCGACTGCTACAGTTTTCCGTCTCTGCCACAGTTTTCAATCTTGCTACAGTTTTCTGTCTCTGACACAGTTTTCCGTCTCTGCTACAGTTTTCCGTCTCTGCTACAGTTTTCACTCTTGCTACAGTTTTCCATCTCTGCTACAGTTTTCCGTCTCTGCTACAGTTTTCCGTCTCTGCTACAGTTTTCACTCTTGCTACAGTTTTCAGTCTCTGCCACAGTTTTCACTCTTGCTACAGTTTTCCGTCTCCGCTACAGTTTTCCGTCTACTACAGTTTTCAATCTTGCTACAGTTTTCCGTCTCTGACACAGTTTTCCATCTGCTACAGTTTTCCGTCTCTGCTACAGTGTTCCGTCTCTGCTACAGTTTTCCATCTCTGCCACAGTTTTCACTCTTGCTACAGTTTTCTGTCTGCTACAGTTTTCCGTCTGCTACAGTTTTCAATCTTGCTACAGTTTTCCGTCTCTGCCACAGTTTTCTGTCTCTGCTACAGTTTTCCGTCTCTGACACAGTTTTCAGTCTGCTACAGTTTTCCGTCTCTGCTACAGTGTTCCGTCTCTGCTACAGTTTTCCGTCTCTGCTACAGTTTTCCGTCTCTGCTACAGTTTTCACTCTTGCTACAGTTTTCCGTCTCTGCCACAGTTTTCACTCTTGCTACAGTTTTCCGTCTCTGCCACAGTTTTCCGCCTGCTACAGTTTTCCGACTGCTACAGTTTTCCGTCTCTGCCACAGTTTTCCGTCTCTGCCACAGTTTTCCGTCTCTGCCACAGTTTTCCGTCTCTGCTACAGTTTTCAATCTTGCTACAGTTTTCCGTCTGTGACACAGTTTTCCGTCTGCTACAGTTTTCCGTCTCTGACACAGTTTTCCGTCTGCTACAGTTTTCCGTCTCTGCTACAGTGTTCCGTCTCAGCTACAGTGTTCCGTCTCTGCTACAGTTTTCCGTCTCTGCTACAGTTTTCACTCTTGCTACAGTTTTCTGTCTGCTACAGTTTTCCGTCTGCTACAGTTTTCAATCTTGCTACAGTTTTCCGTCTCTGACACAGTTTTCCATCTGCTACAGTTTTCCGTCTCTGCTACAGTGTTCCGTCTCTGCTACAGTTTTCCATCTCTGCCACAGTTTTCACTCTTGCTACAGTTTTCTGTCTGCTACAGTTTTCCGTCTGCTACAGTTTTCAATCTTGCTACAGTTTTCCGTCTCTGCCACAGTTTTCTGTCTCTGCTACAGTTTTCCGTCTCTGACACAGTTTTCAGTCTGCTACAGTTTTCCGTCTCTGCTACAGTGTTCCGTCTCTGCTACAGTTTTCCGTCTCTGCTACAGTTTTCCGTCTCTGCTACAGTTTTCACTCTTGCTACAGTTTTCCGTCTCTGCCACAGTTTTCCGTCTGCTACAGTTTTCCGACTGCTACAGTTTTCCGTCTCTGCCACAGTTTTCCGTCTCTGCTACAGTTTTCAATCTTGCTACAGTTTTCCGTCTCTGACACAGTTTTCCATCTGCTAGTTTTCCGTCTCTGACACAGTTTTCCGTCTGCTACAGTTTTCCGTCTGCTACAGTTTTCCGTCTCTGCTACAGTTTTCACTCTTGCTATAGTTTTCCGTCTCTGCCACAGTTTTCCTTCTGCTACAGTTTTCCGTCTCTGCCACAGTTTTCCGTCTCTGCTACAGTTTTCAATCTTGCTACAGTTTTCCGTCTCTGACACAGTTTTCCATCTGCTAGTTTTCCGTCTCTGACACAGTTTTCCGACTGCTACAGTTTTCCGTCTCTGCCACAGTTTTCAATCTTGCTACAGTTTTCTGTCTCTGACACAGTTTTCCGTCTCTGCTACAGTTTTCCGTCTCTGCTACAGTTTTCACTCTTGCTACAGTTTTCCATCTCTGCTACAGTTTTCCGTCTCTGCTACAGTTTTCTGTCTCTGCTACAGTTTTCACTCTTGCTACAGTTTTCCATCTCTGCCACAGTTTTCCGTCTGCTACAGTTTTCACTCTTGCTACAGTTTTCCGTCTCTGCCACAGTTTTCTGTCTCTGCTACAGTTTTCCGTCTCTGCCACAGTTTTCAGTCTGCTACAGTTTTCCGTCTCTGCTACAGTGTTCCGTCTCTGCTACAGTTTTCCGTCTCTGCTACAGTTTTCCGTCTCTGCTACAGTTTTCACTCTTGCTACAGTTTTCCGTCTCTGCCACAGTTTTCCGTCTGCTACAGTTTTCCGACTGCTACAGTTTTCCGTCTCTGCCACAGTTTTCCGTCTCTGCTACAGTTTTCAATCTTGCTACAGTTTTCCGTCTCTGACACAGTTTTCCATCTGCTAGTTTTCCGTCTCTGACACAGTTTTCCGTCTGCTACAGTTTTCCGTCTCTGCTACAGTTTTCCGTCTCTGCTACAGTGTTCCGTTTCTGCTACAGTTTTCCGTCTCTGCTACAGTTTTCCGTCTCTGCCACAGTTTTCCGTCTCTGCTACAGTTTTCAATCTTGCTACAGTTTTCCGTCTCAGACACAGCTTTCCATCTGCTAGTTTTCCGTCTCTGACACAGTTTTCCGACTGCTACAGTTTTCCGTCTCTGCCACAGTTTTCAATCTTGCTACAGTTTTCTGTCTCTGACACAGTTTTCCGTCTCTGCTACAGTTTTCCGTCTCTGCTACAGTTTTCACTCTTGCTACAGTTTTCCATCTCTGCTACAGTTTTCCGTCTCTGCTACAGTTTTCTGTCTCTGCTACAGTTTTCAATCTTGCTACAGTTTTCCGTCTCTGACAGTTTTCCGTCTGCTACAGTTTTCCGTCTCTGACACAGTTTTCTGTCTGCTACAGTTTTCCGACTGCTACAGTTTTCCGTCTCTGCCACAGTTTTCTGTCTCTGCTACAGTTTTCACTCTTGCTACAGTTTTCCGTCTCTGCCACAGTTTTCACTCTTGCTACAGTTTTCCGTCTCTGCCACAGTTTTCCGCCTGCTACAGTTTTCCGACTGCTACAGTTTTCCGTCTCTGCTACAGTTTTCCGTCTCTGCTACAGTGTTCCGTCTCTGCTACAGTTTTCCGTCTCTGCTACAGTTTTCACTCTTGCTATAGTTTTCCGTCTCTGCCACAGTTTTCCGACTGCTACAGTTTTCCGTCTCTGCTACAGTTTTCAATCTTGCTACAGTTTTCCGTCTCTGACACAGTTTTCCATCTGCTAGTTTTCCGTCTCTGACACAGTTTTCCGACTGCTACAGTTTTCCGTCTCTGCCACAGTTTTCAATCTTGCTACAGTTTTCTGTCTCTGACACAGTTTTCCGTCTCTGCTACAGTTTTCCGTCTCTGCTACAGTTTTCACTCTTGCTACAGTTTTCCATCTCTGCTACAGTTTTCCGTCTCTGCTACAGTTTTCCGTCTCTGCTACAGTTTTCACTCTTGCTACAGTTTTCAGTCTCTGCCACAGTTTTCACTCTTGCTACAGTTTTCCGTCTCCGCTACAGTTTTTCCGTCTGCTGCCTCCTAAAGTGGAATTTAACAGTATGTACCGCTCGTACCAGTCGTACCCGCTCAGACCCACCCTGACGCACAGTCCAGCAAGTTTAAACAAACTTTAAAATGTTTAATCCCCATATTTTAAATAAATTGAACTGATCCGGTTCAGTGTGCTTGGTCCGGTTCCAGTACTTAATCCAGTTCCTTGTTTTCCAGCTGGTGGTCTAACTGGCTCATCCCGCTGCTCGTGGCCACAATCATCACGCTCCTGTACCGCATGTACGCCACTGACACCCAGTGACACCACCAGTGACATCACCCGCCACCTTTTGAGTGACAGCTGGTGTGGCTGATGGCCTCGGTGGCGACGGACCAATGGCTGCGACTGACAGAAAAGTCAACCCACGATGAAAGTGACCAATGAGACGACGGCAGCGAATGAAGCCGTTTTTGTCGTAAATGATTGAGTTAAAGTTTATTATCAACTGTATAAAGTGTGAATTTAAATGAATGTAATTATGCAAAATATGAGACACTGTATGAAACTGTGGTGGTCTGGGTCTGGGTCTGGGTCTGGATCTGAACCATCACTCAGCCTTAAATCAGTCCAACACCTTCAAGAAACTTTTAAACCATGAAAAAAACTGAACCAATAAACAGGAAGTGATTTCAACCTACGTGTGTGGTGTTAACCGATCATATATTTCTATATATAGACTTTCAGTGTGTGTGACGTTAGCAGATCCCAGGTCAGTGTGTTTGCTGATTATTTTAGTTTTTCTTTCTTCTTGTTTTTATGTAATTTTCATTGTTTTACTTTTGTTTTTCTTTTAGAAATATTTTCTTCTTTTTATTAATTTTAAAAAAATTAAGTCTTTTTTACGTTTTTAGTTTTTTTCAGAAATATTTTGACATTTTTGTTTCAACTTTTTGTTGCTTTTTATATTTTTAATTTTATTGTTCAGTATATTTTTATTCATGTTTTACTTGAACACTAGTGTTAGATTTTTTTTTCCCAGAATCCTCAGCGTTCTGGGTCTAAACATGTTGAATTATTATTATTAAATCTGTTGGATTCAGACTGAACCATAAAAAGTGAAGCAGACAGAGATAAAAAGAAAATAAACGTTTTTATCTCAGGGTTAAAAACTCTCCTTCGTTCAAGGCTTCAACTCAAGGATGAAAACTGGAGAAAAAAACAAACTAAGTAAAACTGGGTCATGATTTTAATAACTATATATAATTTTCTAGGTATTAATAATTATATTGTGTGTATATATATATATATATATATATATATATATGTGTGTGTGTGTGTGTGTGTTTGTCTAAATGCCAAACACATTTTGCAAATAATTAGACTTTTATCTCATTTTTAGTTTTTATGGCCGCAGCAGCTACTCTGCTTCTGATTGGCTACACTTACTCAGCTGTCCATCAAACATAAATCCACCAAAGGAAGTCCCGCCCCCACCAGCCACATTTGTGTCAAATCCACAATCAAAAAGTTAGGGAGCGTAAACGAAAAGGATGAAGTCATAATAAAGGAAAAAGACAAAAACCAGAACTGATAAAGATGTGAAAGTAAATATTTGATCTGAACATTTATTTTTGTCATTGTAGTCTAATATTTTTCATTAGAATTTTTTTTGTTTGATTTTATTTAGGCATTTAGGATATAATTCATAATATTTTATGAATTATTATTCAACTTTAATTCATATTAATATATTTTGTCCATAATATTAGAGAAATTCCAGACTAGAAGGAGAAAGAAACCTGTAAAAAGTGAAAAAAAACTTGTCAGTTTTTAACTTCTTTGTTTTAACTGTTACTGTTTTGACTGTTACCGTTTTAACTGTTACTGTTTTGACTGTTACTGTTTTAGCTGTTACTGTTTTGACTGTTACTGTTTTGACTGTGACTGTTTTGACTGTTACTGTTTTGACTGTTACTGTTTTAACTGTTACTGTTTTGACTGTTACTGTTTTAACTGTTACTGTTTTGACTGTTACTGTTTTGACTGTTACTGTTTTAACTGTTACTGTTTTGACTGTGACTGTTTTGACTGTTACTGTTTTAACTGTTACTGTTTTGACTGTTACTGTTTTGACTGTTACTGTTTTAACTGTTACTGTTTTAACTGTTACTGTTTTGACTGTGACTGTTTTGACTGTTACTGTTTTGACTGTTACTGTTTTAACTGTTACTGTTTTGACTGTTACTGTTTTGACTGTTACTGTTTTAACTGTTACTGTTTTAACTGTTACTGTTTTAACTGTTACTGTTTTGACTGTGACTGTTTTGACTGTTACTGTTTTGACTGTGACTGTTTTGACTGTTACTGTTTTAACTGTTACCGTTTTAACTGTTACTGTTTTTAACTTCTTTGTTTTAACTGTTACTGTTTTGACTGTTACCGTTTTAACTGTTACTGTTTTGACTGTTACTGTTTTGACTGTTACTGTTTTAACTGTTACTGTTTTAACTGTTACTGTTTTAACTGTTACTGTTTTAACTGTTACTGTTTTGACTGTTACTGTTTTAACTGTTACTGTTTTAACTGTTACTGTTTTGACTGTTACTGTTTTAGCTGTTACTGTTTTGACTGTTACTGTTTTGACTGTGACTGTTTTGACTGTTACTGTTTTGACTGTTACTGTTTTAACTGTTACTGTTTTAACTGTTACTGTTTTGACTGTTACTGTTTTAGCTGTTACTGTTTTGACTGTTGCTGTTTTGACTGTTACTGTTTTGACTGTTACTGTTTTAACTGTTACTGTTTTAACTGTTACTGTTTTGACTGTTACTGTTTTAGCTGTTACTGTTTTGACTGTTACTGTTTTGACTGTGACTGTTTTGACTGTGACTGTTTTGACTGTTACTGTTTTGACTGTTACTGTTTTAACTGTTACTGTTTTGACTGTTACTGTTTTAACTGTTACTGTTTTGACTGTTACCGTTTTAACTGTTACTGTTTTGACTGTTACTGTTTTGACTGTTACTGTTTTAACTGTTACTGTTTTAACTGTTACTGTTTTGACTGTTACTGTTTTAGCTGTTACTGTTTTGACTGTTACTGTTTTGACTGTGACTGTTTTGACTGTTACTGTTTTGACTGTTACTGTTTTAACTGTTACTGTTTTGACTGTTACTGTTTTGACTGTTACTGTTTTAACTGTTACTGTTTTGACTGTTACTGTTTTGACTGTTACTGTTTTAACTGTTACTGTTTTGACTGTGACTGTTTTGACTGTTACTGTTTTAACTGTTACTGTTTTGACTGTTACTGTTTTAACTGTTACTGTTTTAACTGTTACTGTTTTGACTGTGACTGTTTTGACTGTTACTGTTTTGACTGTTACTGTTTTAACTGTTACTGTTTTAGCTGTTACTGTTTTGACTGTTACTGTTTTGACTGTGACTGTTTTGACTGTTACTGTTTTGACTGTTACTGTTTTAACTGTTACTGTTTTAACTGTTACTGTTTTGACTGTTACTGTTTTAGCTGTTACTGTTTTGACTGTTACTGTTTTGACTGTTACTGTTTTGACTGTTACTGTTTTAACTGTTACTGTTTTAACTGTTACTGTTTTGACTGTTACTGTTTTAGCTGTTACTGTTTTGACTGTTACTGTTTTGACTGTGACTGTTTTGACTGTGACTGTTTTGACTGTTACTGTTTTGACTGTTACTGTTTTAACTGTTACTGTTTTGACTGTTACTGTTTTAACTGTTACTGTTTTGACTGTTACCGTTTTAACTGTTACTGTTTTGACTGTTACTGTTTTGACTGTTACTGTTTTAACTGTTACTGTTTTGACTGTTACTGTTTTGACTGTTACTGTTTTGACTGTTACTGTTTTAACTGTTACTGTTTTAACTGTTACTGTTTTGACTGTGACTGTTTTGACTGTTACTGTTTTGACTGTTACTGTTTTAACTGTTACTGTTTTGACTGTTACTGTTTTGACTGTTACTGTTTTAACTGTTACTGTTTTAACTGTTACTGTTTTAACTGTTACTGTTTTGACTGTGACTGTTTTGACTGTTACTGTTTTGACTGTGACTGTTTTGACTGTTACTGTTTTAACTGTTACCGTTTTAACTGTTACTGTTTTTAACTTCTTTGTTTTAACTGTTACTGTTTTGACTGTTACCGTTTTAACTGTTACTGTTTTGACTGTTACTGTTTTGACTGTTACTGTTTTAACTGTTACTGTTTTAACTGTTACTGTTTTAACTGTTACTGTTTTAACTGTTACTGTTTTAACTGTTACTGTTTTGACTGTTACTGTTTTAACTGTTACTGTTTTAACTGTTACTGTTTTGACTGTTACTGTTTTAGCTGTTACTGTTTTGACTGTTACTGTTTTGACTGTGACTGTTTTGACTGTTACTGTTTTGACTGTTACTGTTTTAACTGTTACTGTTTTAACTGTTACTGTTTTGACTGTTACTGTTTTAGCTGTTACTGTTTTGACTGTTACTGTTTTGACTGTTACTGTTTTGACTGTTACTGTTTTAACTGTTACTGTTTTAACTGTTACTGTTTTGACTGTTACTGTTTTAGCTGTTACTGTTTTGACTGTTACTGTTTTGACTGTGACTGTTTTGACTGTGACTGTTTTGACTGTTACTGTTTTGACTGTTACTGTTTTAACTGTTACTGTTTTGACTGTTACTGTTTTAACTGTTACTGTTTTGACTGTTACCGTTTTAACTGTTACTGTTTTGACTGTTACTGTTTTGACTGTTACTGTTTTAACTGTTACTGTTTTAACTGTTACTGTTTTGACTGTTACTGTTTTAGCTGTTACTGTTTTGACTGTTACTGTTTTGACTGTGACTGTTTTGACTGTTACTGTTTTGACTGTTACTGTTTTAACTGTTACTGTTTTGACTGTTACTGTTTTGACTGTTACTGTTTTAACTGTTACTGTTTTGACTGTTACTGTTTTGACTGTTACTGTTTTAACTGTTACTGTTTTGACTGTGACTGTTTTGACTGTTACTGTTTTAACTGTTACTGTTTTGACTGTTACTGTTTTGACTGTTACTGTTTTAACTGTTACTGTTTTAACTGTTACTGTTTTGACTGTGACTGTTTTGACTGTTACTGTTTTGACTGTTACTGTTTTAACTGTTACTGTTTTGACTGTTACTGTTTTGACTGTTACTGTTTTAACTGTTACTGTTTTAACTGTTACTGTTTTAACTGTTACTGTTTTGACTGTGACTGTTTTGACTGTTACTGTTTTGACTGTGACTGTTTTGACTGTTACTGTTTTAACTGTTACCGTTTTAACTGTTACTGTTTTTAACTTCTTTGTTTTAACTGTTACTGTTTTGACTGTTACCGTTTTAACTGTTACTGTTTTGACTGTTACTGTTTTGACTGTTACTGTTTTAACTGTTACTGTTTTAACTGTTACTGTTTTAACTGTTACTGTTTTGACTGTGACTGTTTTGACTGTTACTGTTTTAACTGTTACTGTTTTAACTGTTACTGTTTTAACTGTTACTGTTTTGACTGTTACTGTTTTAACTGTTACTGTTTTGACTGTGACTGTTTTGACTGTTACTGTTTTGACTGTTACTGTTTTAACTGTTACTGTTTTGACTGTTACTGTTTTGACTGTTACTGTTTTGACTGTTACTGTTTTGACTGTTACTGTTTTGACTGTTACTGTTTTGACTGTTACTGTTTTGACTGTGACTGTTTTGACTGTTACTGTTTTGACTGTTACTGTTTTAACTGTTACTGTTTTGACTGTTACTGTTTTGACTGTTACTGTTTTAACTGTTACTGTTTTGACTGTGACTGTTTTGACTGTTACTGTTTTGACTGTTACTGTTTTAACTGTTACTGTTTTGACTGTTACTGTTTTGACTGTTACTGTTTTAACTGTTACTGTTTTAACTGTTACTGTTTTAACTGTTACTGTTTTGACTGTGACTGTTTTGACTGTTACTGTTTTGACTGTGACTGTTTTGACTGTTACTGTTTTAACTGTTACCGTTTTAACTGTTACTGTTTTTAACTTCTTTGTTTTAACTGTTACTGTTTTGACTGTTACCGTTTTAACTGTTACTGTTTTGACTGTTACTGTTTTGACTGTTACTGTTTTAACTGTTACTGTTTTAACTGTTACTGTTTTAACTGTTACTGTTTTGACTGTGACTGTTTTGACTGTTACTGTTTTAACTGTTACTGTTTTAACTGTTACTGTTTTAACTGTTACTGTTTTGACTGTTACTGTTTTAACTGTTACTGTTTTGACTGTGACTGTTTTGACTGTTACTGTTTTGACTGTTACTGTTTTAACTGTTACTGTTTTGACTGTTACTGTTTTGACTGTTACTGTTTTGACTGTTACTGTTTTGACTGTTACTGTTTTGACTGTTACTGTTTTGACTGTTACTGTTTTGACTGTTACTGTTTTGACTGTGACTGTTTTGACTGTTACTGTTTTGACTGTTACTGTTTTAACTGTTACTGTTTTGACTGTTACTGTTTTGACTGTTACTGTTTTAACTGTTACTGTTTTGACTGTGACTGTTTTGACTGGTACTGTTTTGACTGTTACTGTTTTGACTGTTACTGTTTTAACTGTTACTGTTTCACTGTTACTGTTTTAACTGTTACTGTTTTGACTGTGACTGTTTTGACTGTTACTGTTTTGACTGTGACTGTTTTGACTGTTACTGTTTTAACTGTTACTGTTTCACTGTTACTGTTTTAACTGTTACTGTTTTGACTGTGACTGTTTTGACTGGTACTGTTTTGACTGTTACTGTTTTGACTGTTACTGTTTTAACTGTTACTGTTTCACTGTTACTGTTTTAACTGTTACTGTTTTGACTGTGACTGTTTTGACTGTTACTGTTTTGACTGTGACTGTTTTGACTGTTCTGCCAAACGGTTATTTTCTGAGTTAAAGTGTATTCACATTTATGTCAGAAACGCTAACAGACAGAAACATCGTTAGCATTAGCCTCCATGTCCATAAAAAAGGAACTGACTGATGGAGCTGAAACAGATAAACTCTTCAACAGCCACTGAAGTGTTCTAGACAAAAGAAAGGAGGTTCCACTTTGTTTTCAAATAAGCAGATACTGTGTAGAACTATGTTAGTGAGTAAATGCATTTTATTTTTTAATGCTGGTGACATTTTGTCTTATAATTTTGACAAAACTGTCCCACTAAAGAGTCAAATCCACTCCATGTGATTATTGTGTGAAATACAAACATGACACTGAACATATGAATAATTTTCAGTGGTTAAACAGAAGCTTTTCTTTGTCACAAAAACATTCATGGAGTTTGGTTCTTTTATGAATTTATTATGGATCTATTAAAATGTGACCAAATCTACTGGGTCACACAAAAAATAAAATTACACAAAAAAGCGACAAAAAAAATTCTAAATATTCTAAATTTTTCATCAAATACAGAAAAAACCCCAACAATAACTATTTTAATCACATTAATCACAGGTTATTTTTAAATTATTTGCATGATTCATTCTTTACCCACAATGCACGTGTTCTTTACCCACAATGAACCTGTTCAGTCTGAGCAGAAGCGGCAACTGAAGGGAAACACTGACCTCTAGTGGAGGAAGAGGAGGAGAGGAAGAGGAGGAGGAGAGGAAGAGAAGGAGAGGAAGAGAAGGAGAGGAAGAGGAGGAGAAGGAGAGGAAGAGGAGGAGGAGAGGAAGAGAAGGAGAGGAGGAGAGGAAGAGAAGGAGAGGAGAAGAGGAAGAGAAGGAGAGGAAGAGGAGGAGAGGAAGAGGAGCAGAGGAAGAGGAGGAGGGGAAGAAGAGAAGGAGAGGAAGAGGAGCAGAGGAGAGGAAGAGGAGGAGAGGAAGAGAAGGAGAGGGAGAAGAGGAGACGAGGAGGAGAGGAAGAGGAGGAGGAGAGGAAGAGAAGGAGAGGGAGAAGAGGAGAGGAAGAGGAGACGAGGAGGAGAGGGAGAGGAAGAGGAGGAGGAGGAGGAGAGGAAGCGGAGGAGGAGAGGAAGAGAAGGAGAGGGAAAGGAGCAGAGGAGAGAAAGAGGAGAGCAAGATGAGGAGGAGGAGAGGGTAGGAAGAGGAGGAGAGGAAGAGCAGGAGGAAGAAGAGGAGAGGAGGAAGAGGAGAGGAGGAAGAGGAGAGGAGGAAGAGGAGGAGAGGAATAGGAGGAGGAGAGGAATAGGAGGAGGAAGAGGAGCAGGGGAGAGGAAGAGGAGCAGGAAGATGATGAGGAGGAGAGGGTAGGAAGAGCAGGAGGAAGAGGAAGAGAGGAGGAGAGGAGAGGAGGAGGAAGAGGAGCAAAGGAGAGGAAGAGAAGGAGAGGAGAGGAACAGGAGCAGAAGGGGGAAGAGGACTAGAGGAGAGGAGGAAGAAGAGGAGGAGGAGAGGAAGAGAAGGAGGAAGAGAGGTGAGGAAGAGGAGGAGGAAGATGAGAGGAGGAAGAAGAGAAGGGGAGGAACAGGAGCAGAAGGAGGAAGAGAGGTGAGGAGGAGGAGGAGGAAGAGGAGCAGGAAGAGGAGCAGGAAGAGAAGGGGAGGAGGAAGAGGAGGAGAGGAAGAGCAGGAGGAGAGGAGGAGAGGAAGATGAGGAAGAACAGGAAGAACAGGAGGAGGAGGAAGAGGAGTACATTTAATATTTCGTGTCTGCTACTTTTAATAATATTATTTATATTATTATATTAGTGTTCAGTCATTTTCGTAGCAGTGAGTGTCAGTGTCATTTAGTGAATGTTACTGTTCGGTAAATGTTGTTAGTGTTAGCATTAGTGTTTAGCCGTGTTAGCATAACAACACAGAGACAGGACGGATATGAGCTGAAATTTCGAGACGGTGAATGATCTGATTTTGACTGACACCAGCAGAGGTCAGAGGTCAGAAGAGGACGGACGTCTACTGTGTGATTCCTGTTCATCAAAGAAATAGTAATAATTTTACAACATACACGTGGAGTATAAAGCATCAGCAGATACGTTTACAGTGGAACCATTGGCCTTAGCTTATGTCACAAGTCATTGGCTCCTTCATAACATCACTCACTAGTACATGACTCTGAACCCTTCACACTTAACTTTTATGAAAGGGTTAAAAAAGTTATGTTAATTTGAACTATAAACCAGAGAACTGTTTTCACTATGAAAATAAAACTCCAAAAATGTGTTGTGTCTTTTTCTAACTTTGTGTTTTACACCAACTGTAACTTAACCCAAAACAATGTTTTGTCTTCATATTTATTTACTATTGTAGTGTTTTTATATTTTAGTATGTGACAGTAACTTGTGATGCAGCACAGATTCTTATAGATGCATGAGTTAGACTTTACTGAACCCTAACAATAAAACATTATGATGAGGTGTGATGTGTTATAGATGCATCCATATGAACTTTACTTTACTTAAATACATACACTGACAACGTATGATCACACATGGACTATTATAGCATCTGATGAGTCCTTATAACAGTTGATGGTCTAGGTGTCTTAGAATGTATTATAAGTCATATCAGTCAACCTGTGGTTTAGAACCAGTCCAGAGCACTTATAAAGCATTATAAGATATATTTATAGTTATTTATAACTGTTGATATAAAGAATCATGAATCACTGAGTGTAGTTATAATGTATTATGACTGATTATGAAGCACAGTATAAGTCATTATGAATGCACTCATTATGCACTATAGATGTGGTCTGAATAGTAAGTGTTACCGAGTTCAGTATATTGACAGTATATTGATCATAAAGTTTTATTTTCAGGAACAGAAGGTGTGTCATTTTCTGTCACATGTTTCATTCTGATCCTGGAAACCAAGACCCAACAATGACGTCACATGTTTATTTACTGAACAAAGTGACGCACGAGTATGTGACCACGTTACGTAACAAAACACTGAATGTTTTTAACCAAGAAGAAAAATCACATTTAAGTTTCACAAAACTGACTAGATAGAAAAAAACATTTAAAAATCGAGTCTGAAATAAAACTAATTTGTTTTTCCCATTTATCATTGTTATTTTATATTATTATTATTATTATTATTATTATTATTATTATTATTATTATTATTATTATTATTATTATTATTATTATTATTATTTTATTTTATTTTTTTCAAATTTAAGTTGAATTTACTTCATTATTCTCTAACACTGTAGAACAAACTGAATATTAATATTAATAATAAAATATGTTTATTTACCCTAGAAGGTTATTCCTTTTTTTTTACTAAATTAATATTATTAGAGAAGTGTCACGGTGGTGCAGTGGTTAACAGGGTGGTGCAGTGGTTAACAGGGTGGTGCAGTAATTAATAGGGTGGTGCAGTGGTTAACAGGGCGGTGCAGTAGTTAACAGGGTGGTGCAGTAGTTAACAGGGTGGTGCAGTGGTTAACAGGGTGGTGCAGTAGTTAACAGGGTGGTGCAGTGGTTAACAGGGTGGTGCAGTAGTTAACAGGGTGGTGCAGTAGTTAACAGGGTGGTGCAGTGGTTAACAGGGTGGTGCAGTAGTTAACAGGGTGGTGCAGTGGTTAACAGGGTGGTGCAGTAGTTAACAGGGTGGTGCAGTGGATAACAGGGTGGTGCAGTGGTTAACAGGGTGCTGCAGTAGTTAACAGGGTGGTGCAGTAGTTAACAGGGTGGTGCAGTAGTTAACAGGGTGGTGCAGTAGTTAACAGGGTGGTGCAGTGGTTAACAGGGTGGTGCAGTAGTTAACAGGGTGGTGCAGTGGTTAACAGGGTGGTGTAGTAGTTAACAGGGTGGTGCAGTACTTAACAGGGTGGTGCAGTAGTTAACAGGGTGGAGCAGTAGGTAACAGGGTGGTGCAGTGGTTAACAGGGTGGTGCAGTAGTTAACAGGGTGGTGCAGTGGTTAACAGGGTGGTGCAGTGGTTAACAGGGTGGTGCAGTAGTTAACAGGGTGGTGCAGTAGTTGACAGGGTGGTGCAGTGGTTAACAGGGTGGTGCAGTAGTTAACACTGGTGTCTCACAGACAGAAGGTTGTTGGTTCTATTCCCAGACCTTTCTGTGTGGAGTTTACATGTTCTCCTCATGTCTGCGTGGGTTTTCTCCAGGTACTCTGGCTCCTCCCACCATCCAAACACATGCACTGATAGGTTAACTGGTTACTGGTTAATCTAAATCACCCATAGGTGTGAATGTGACAGTGATTGTTTGTCTATATATGTTCAGTCCTGAGATGAACTGGAGACTCATACAGGGTGACCTCTGACCTTCACCTGCTGGAGCTGGATTTGACCCCTGTGACCCTAGTGAGGATAAAGTGGGTTCAGATGACGAGTGAGTGAACATTATTAGAGTTTAATTCATATTAATATAATATTTTTGTAACAAGAACTCAGTACAGATGGACCCAGATGCAAGACTCCGAACCAGGAGTTTCAATTTAAAAGCGTTTGTTGAAACACAGGGAAAAACGGTAGATCTACGGCCGCTCGGTTGATCCGTGGGTGGCGCTGGATCGAACCAGTAACTGGAGGCAAGGCAAAAAACAGGTCCCTAGACTAGCAGAGTTCAGTAGCAAAATATCCCATAGAAATAAACACAATCTGAGGGACGTTACCAGCGGGCAGGCGAAGATCGAACCAGGTGATCTATCCAACCACACGATCCAGTAGAGAAGACGCAGATTCAGGGTAAAAAACGGTAACAAAAAAGAGTAACAAGCCAAAGTCAAGAGGGAACGGACAACAAACAGAAACCACAAGCAAAAAACAGTCATATGCAGAATTACTAGACACAGGAGATAACACTTCTGTGGGTGCAAACACAGGCAGACAAATTTGCACTGGACAACCACACACACTACACTTATGAGGGGAGAGGGACAGATGGATGGCCCTGATTACACTGGTGACAGGAAGCAAAACTAGACAACGTGTACACATACTCACATAACAAAATAAAAGCCCTGGACACCAACAACGACAGAAATAAAACAAAATCACACAAGAGGCAAACTCACATCACAGGATGACACTTTTAGGGACAGACTTCAGATGGACCAGGAGCCTCAGGATGGTGGCGATGAAACTCCGCGATGAGGTCTGGGTCCAAAATGAAAGAGGCTGGAATCCACAACCTCCCCTCCACACCGTATCCTTCTCAGTCCACCAGGTAGTGGAAGCCTCGTCCCTGTGGTCTGGAACAAAATAGTTTCTTGACAGTGTAGACCAGACCCGCATCAGTCATCCAGGGAGGAGGAGGGTTGGGAGGGACCTGGCTGGTATGAAAAGTGGGGTGCACTCTCATGGATCTGGGTAGCCTTAGCTGCACAGCCACGGGGTTTATTATTTTTGAGACGGGAAATTAGCCAATGAAGTGAGGAGCTAGCTTACGGCTCTCCACTTTCATGGGCAGGTTCTTCATTGATAACCAGAGTTTCTGATCAACCTTATAGGGAGGGTTGGTTGATCTGTGACGATCCGCAGCGTTCTTCATCCTTTCCTGGGTGTTTGACAGATTGTTCTTGGCCCACATCGACGTCTGCTTCTTGTGCTGGATCCACGATAAAGTGGACGGTATTGAGGTCACCTTCTCCTCCTGCGGGAATAAGGGAGAGGAAAACCCAAACACAATGTCAAAGGGTGAAAACCTAGATGATAAACTGGGTAGTGAGTTATGGGCGAGCTCCACCCATTTAGTGTTGGCCACCCAAGTAGCTGGGTTCCTGGCCACCAGACGTCAGGGGGTCGTTTCCAATTCTTGATTAACCCTTTCCGTCTGGCCGTTAGTCTGAGGGTGATATCCCAATGACAGACCCACAGTGGCTCCTATGAGAGAGCAGAAAGCCTTCCAAAATTGAGCCATGAATTGTGGGCACCTGTCTGACACAACATCAGAAGGGAACCCGAAAATCTTGAATAAGTCATTAATAAGAGCTGATGCCGTTTCCTTGGCAGAAGGTACTTTACTGAACAGGATGAAATGGGCCTTCTTAGTAAATCTGTCTACTACAGTTAACACCGCAGTCTTTCCCTGTGATGGGGGAAAGTCGGTGACAAAGTCGATGAAAATGTGCTCCCAAGGGCGAGTAGGTACCTTAAGGGGCATCAGTAGTCCAGCAGGTGGTTGTCTAGAGGGCTTACTGGTGGCGCAGGTAGTACAGGCTGTCACATATTCCAGCACGTTCTTCCTCATCTTGGGCCACCAGAACCTTCTCTGGACTATACTTTAGGTCCGGCTGTTTCCAGGGTGACAGGAAAATTTGGAGGCATGAGTCCAGTGGATGACCTCACCTCTAGGTCCCCTGGGTACAAACAAAAGACCTTGCAGAGTATTAGTGGGGGTACCTGTTTTCCTGGTGGCTTCTAGGACACGTTGTTCAATCTGCCACCGTAATGGGCCCACTACACAGGCCTTAGGAAGGATGGTCTTGGGATCTGTCATGGTCTGATCTGGAATAAAAAGTCTGGACAGGGCATCAGGTTTAAAATTTTTATTTCCCGGTCTCAATGACAAGTTGAAGTTAAACCGGGTGAAAAATAGAGATAATCTTGCTCGCCGTGGATTTAGTCGCTGAGCTGTCTTTAAATATTCTAGGTTTTTGTGGTCAGTCCACACCACACGTTCAGTGCTTTCCAGCCAATGTCTCCATTCTTCCAATGGAGCTATTTATTGTCAATAGTTCCCAGTTTCCGACATCGTAATTTCTTTCTATGTTATTAACGGTGTCATTCAGCTGAAAACCACTTGTCCTTTTGGAATCTGATGGCTCACCCAGCATTACCATGGTGACGGCTCACCCAGCGTTACCATGGTGACGGCTCACCCAGCGTTACCATGGTGACGGCTCACCCAGCGTTACCATGGTGATGGCTCACCCAGCGTTACCATGCTGACGGCTCACCCAGCGTTACCATGGTGATGGCTCACCCAGACTTACCATGGTGATGGCTCACCCAGTGTTACCATGGTGATGGCTCACCCAGCGTTACCATGGTGATGGCTCACCCAGACTTACCATGGTGATGGCTCACCCAGTGTTACCATGGTGATGGCTCACCCAGCGTTACCATGGTGATGGCTCACCCAGCGTTACCATGGTGATGGCTCACCCAGCGTTACCATGGTGATGGCTCACCCAGACTTACCATGGTGATGGCTCACCCAGACTTACCATGGTGATGGCTCACCCAGACTTACCATGGTGATGGCTCACCCAGCCATCCCTGCACGTTTTCAGATCAAGCAACAGCATGAAACCTAGCTGCATGCTGATTGGGTAAAGCTAAATACATATACAGTGAGAGGGGAGGGGGGCGTGTTCCTTCATGCATTCTGAGCCAATCAGTGACCTCGTATGAGGAAGTACCGGTAAACTCTGTTGTTCGACCTCAAGTCATTTTTCTACCGTGAAAAAACAGCTGGAACCAAAACAATCTGTACATTTTTTAAAATAGAACCAACGCACAATGAATTCAATAACAATGGAGAACGCAGTAATATTAATGAAATAACCATGGAATGACAGCTTTAAACTTCTTTGACATTAATGCACATGGGTGCATCTTACCCATATTCGGTGCCCTTTGAGACAGAACTGCCCCTACCCCAGTCTCAGATGTGTCCACTTCTACTATAAACTGGAGTGAAGGGTCTGGAAACCTGAGTACAGGTGCTGACATGAACATGACCCCGAGCCTTTGAAAAGCTTTATCAGCCTCTGGGCTCCATCGGAAGCAACTTCTAGGTGATGTTAAGAGGTGGCTGAACCCTCTTATAAACTTCCTGTAGAAGTTGGCAAATCCTAGGAAGTGCTGGACTTCCTTCCTGGAAGTGGGTGTGGGCCACTCTTGGACTGCCTTCACCTTGTCAGCGTCCATCTGGATCCGACCCTCTGAAATACAGAAACCCAGAAACTGGTCCGAGGACTGATGGAATTCACACTTTTCAGCCTTTGTCTGGTGAGCACCTGTCTGACATGTTCATGGTGAGTGGTGATGTCAGGAGGAAAAAAATTAACATGTCATCTAACTAGACAAAATGGAAATGTTCAGGAACTCTCTTAACACATCTTTACCTAAGGCCTGGAACACAGCTGGTGCATTGGTCAGTCCAAAAGTAATCAGGAGGTGCTCTCAGTGACCAATTGCAGTACTGAAACTGTTTTCCGTTCATCTCCATCTTTAATTCTCGTGACATGAGAGGCATTTCAAAGATCTAATTTGATAAAAAACCTTTGCCCCCTGAAGCATCTGAAAGGCTGATGACATCAGAGGTAGAGGATACGAATGGTAATGTCGTTCAGTTCTCTATCATCTATACAGGGTCTACAGTAAGTGTCTCGTCTTTTTCGTCCTGCTGCAGCAGGTGAGGACAACCTGCGAATGAGTCCTGATGCTAAGGACTCATTTATGTATTTGATCATGGATTTGGTTTCAGGACCTGATAAAGAGAAAAACCTTCTCCTGGGAGGAGATCATCCAGGGCGAAGATTTATGGCACTGTCCTAGGATCTGAATTCATTGTGTGTTGGTTCTATTTCTAAAAACGTTAAGATTGTTTTGTTTCCAGTTGTTTTTTCACGGTAGAAAAATGACTGGAGGTGGAACAACACAGTTTACTTCTACTTCCTCATACATGTCCATGACGCGCTGATGAGGCGTCTGTGATTGGCTCAGAATGTGTGAAGGAACACTCCCCCCTCCCCTCTGGCTCTGTGTGTGTTTACCATCCCAGAGTAACATCCAGCTAGGTTTGGTGACGTCACTTGTTTTGAAAACGTGCAGTAAAAAAACAGTCTTTATTTCCACAGAGACACATGAACCAGTTTGATCCAACAGTTTTTTACAGTTTGTGCAGCAGCTACTGTGGCGCCGTCTGCTCTTGTAGATGCTAATGCTAATGCTACTGCAGATTGGTTGCAATCGGGGAGGGGCTTAACCCCAGGTATGCAGCCACTGGAGTTGATGAACCACTGTCATAAGAGCATGTGTTGGTAAGTCTGGGTGAGCCATCAGATTCCAAAAGGACAAGGACCTTTAGACCTGGTCTAACCTGTAGACCAGGTCCAACATGTGGGATTCAGTCCAGAACTAGAAGGAGTTGATCCAGAACCAGAACTGGGTCTAGTTTTAGAATATTCATATTTTTATCAGATTAATTATATTAATGAATTAATCTGAGTTAATTTTAACACAACTATTGAAAACTGGGACTTTTTAATACATTCATTTTTATTTGTATTAATTATGATTAAAACACTGTTGTTTCACAGTGTTGTCTTTTTTTCCCTTCAATTTCCCAGAAAATTCACAAAAATACATGAATAAACAAAAATGTTTAAAAAAAAAAAAATAAATAAATAAATAAACCAACAAAAAAGTGATTAAAATATTTTAAAACTGTGGTTTTCACCCTTTGTTGTTCACTTCAACAGTTTTGGTAGAGGTAACTGTCAACCCTCGTATCTAATCTAAATGTAACCCTTTGATACCAACCCTGTTGGGCAGTTTCCCCGTTTAGTACGAAACATGTAATGTACAAAAACACCACTGGGTGGTACTGTCAATGATATATTCAGCTCATGCTAGTATACCACCAACGAAGAAGATGGTAACCATGATCTTTTCTGATATGATCTTTTCTTTACAACACAAAAATGCAGAAAAGTTTGATTTTATTTCATGTTGTTAACTTTTCCAGAGTCTATTTTACATAAATAATCCTATAATTATAATAATAATATTTTACTATTCATGTAATATTTTTTTAAAATATGCTGAACCAAACAGTAGAGATGATAGTAAAGGGTTATTAAATGCTAATGCTAATGCTAATCACGAATGATACAAACGCACAGAGTTAATTCATCTAATTTGAACCAATTTACAAATGATGTTGGTAAGATTAGTGAAGGAGTGATGTTTGCGTTTTAATACTTTAGTTAAATTTAGGGTCAGTAAAAAAAAATCTATGTTTTATGTTATAATGGAGAGTTTAAGCCCCGCCCTTCTACTTCTGGTCCATGGGTGCTTAGCTCGCAAAAAATGTGAATGGGAGTGAATGGAATGAGTCAAACTAACTTCTGATTCCATTTGACAAGTGCTGTTAAATTCACATCTGACAGTGAAGTTAATAATAAATATGAATGTGTCACAGACAGAGCAGCTGTTTATGATGACGGTAGGTTTTATGTGGGTTAGGTTTTATATGGGTCAGGTTTTATGTGGGTCAGGTTGTATGTGGGTTAGGTTTTATGTGGGTCAGGTTTTATGTGGTTCAGGTTGTATGTGGGTCATGTTTTATGTGGGTCAGGTTTTATGTGGGTTAGGTTTTATGTGGGTTAGGTTTTATGTGGGTCAGGTTTTATGTGGGTCATGTTCTATGTGGGTCAGGTTTTATGTGGGTCAAGTTTTATGTGGGTCAGGTTTTATGTGGGTTAGGTTTTATGTGGGTTAGGTTTTACGTGGGTCAGGTTTTATGTGGGTTAGGTTTTACGTGGGTCAGGTTTTACGTGGGTTAGGTTTTACGTGGGTTAGGTTTTACGTGGGTCAGGTTTTATGTGGGTCAGGTTTTATGTGGGTTAGGTTTTATGTGAGCTTGGTAAGAGACTACAGTGAGTGGAGGATGTGACGTCACATGTTCTCCAGTGTAGTTTAAATTAACAGGTTTTATTCACAGATGAATCAGTCGTTCATTAACAGAAGCAGATGAAACATCAATAATTATAATTTATTATGAGCAGGCCCGGACTGGCCCACGGGAGAACCGGGACTTTTCCCGCTGGCCTGCCTGCTCAGTGGCCTGCCTGGCCTGACCCCCCCCCTGCTCAGTGGCCTGCCTGGCCTGACCCCCCCCCCCCCCCCCCCAATTAGTTTGCTTGTAAACAATGATAAAGTGCTTGAAGCTCCGTAGAGTCACAGCGGAAGTGATCGGTAGCTTTTTGTGATTGCAGTGTTTCCACTACATTCATTGAGTAGCGGTGCCCGTCACGTCTTCTAATTTCTATACATTTTATGTTTGTTGCAAATACATCACCGTTCGAAAACAAAAGTAGCCCGAACTACAGATAATGATCTTGAATCATATACTCTTTGGCAGAGCGCATCTAGGAAGTGACAGATCAGACAGTCGGAGGAGGAGTCAATCTGTGTGATTCCAACGAAAAGGTTTATTTATTACGGTAGTTTGAGATAACTCATCATTTTTGAAAGTTAAATAGATATTTGCCTAATATTGACAGCCAGCTAACAGTACAGTTAATTGTGTGAGGTGCCAACTAAGCTAATTTATAATATAGCATTAAGCTAATGCTAACTCCAGAAAAAAGAGAAAAACATTGACGAGGGTTAGCCTAGACAGGTATCATTAACCTTTTACTAAGTCATAGATTATCATAAGTTATGTTCACATTTGTAATGGAAAGAAAAAGGTCAGTCAAGGAGGAGGAGGTGAAATGTCAGAAATTAACTGAGTTGTTTACTAAACCCAGCAGCAGCCAGAGTGCTACTGATGCTAATGCTACTGTTATCTCTGGATTTATATTGTGCTTTTATTGTTGCTATTAGGCATGATTTCAATGTATGTTTAGTTTGGCTAAAATGTGCCACCTGCTGACCTTTTTAGGAAGGGTTTTTTTTAATTGATCCCATATTTTGATCACAGCAGGGCTTTTGGACTTTATTTGATGTTATTTTCATTATAATGACGTTCATGATGATTGGAGAGTTGTATGATTGTGTGTATGGACAGTAAAGATTAGTGTGAGTTGACCTTGTCTGTTTTATTTGATCAATATTCCAATATGGTGGGAAACTGAAAAACAGAATAGTATAAATGAGCACATATTAATAAATGTAATGTTAATTTTAATGCATACAGTATTTTTTGACATATGGGTAAAACTCCACAGGTGGTCTGCAGGAAGACTGACAGATATTTAAACTTCAGTTATAGGATAGACTGTTGACCTTTGAACTTTAATATTGAATATTAGTGTTTATTAGCCATACTAAGATGACATCTGAAAAGTTTGGTGACAAAATAATACAGACATGTTGTTAACATATGTAAGTAACCTTAGACAATAGGAAATATGGTGAAAAGTACTGTACTGTACTGAGCTGTACTGTACTGTACTGTACTGAGCTGTACTGTACTGTACTGTACTGTACTGTACTGAGCTGTACTGTACTGTACTGAGCTGTACTGTACTGAGCTGTACTGAGCTGTACTGTACTGTACTGTACTGAGCTGTACTGTACTGAGCTGTACTGAGCTGTACTGTACTGTACTGTACTGAGCTGTACTGTACTGAGCTGTACTGAGCTGTACTGTACTGTACTGTACTGAGCTGTACTGTACTGTACTGTACTGAGCTGTACTGTACTGTACTGTACTGAGCTGTACTGTACTGTACTGTACTGTACTGAACTGTACTGTACTGAGCTGTACTGTACTGTACTGAGCTGTACTGTACTGTACTGAACTGTACTGTACTGTACTGAGCTGTACTGTACTGAGCTGTACTGCACTGTACTGTACTGAGCTGTACTGCACTGTACTGTACTGAGCTGTACTGTACTGAGCTGTACTGTACTGTACTGTACTGAGCTGTACTGCACTGTACTGTACTGAGCTGTACTGTACTGAGCTGTACTGTACTGAGCTGTACTGTACTGTACTATACTGTACTGTGCTGTACTGTACTATACTGTACTGAGCTGTACTGTACTGTACTGTACTGAGCTGTACTGTACTGTACTGTACTGTGCTGTACTGTACTGAGCTGTACTGTACTGAGCTGTACTGTGCTGTACTGTACTGAGCTGTACTGTACTGTACTGTACTGTACTGTACTGAGCTGTGCTGTACTGTACTGAGCTGTACTGTACTATACTGTACTGTGCTGTACTGTACTGAGCTGTACTGCACTGTACTGAGCTGTACTGTACTATACTGTGCTGTACTGTACTATACTGTACTGTACTGAGCTGTACTGTACTGTACTGTACTGTACTGAGCTGTACTGTACTGAGCTGTACTGTACTGTACTGTACTGAGCTGTACTGTACTGTACTATACTGTACTGAGCTGTACTGTACTGTACTGAGCTGTACTGTACTGAGCTGTTGTTATGCATTAGTTTAATAATGTGTTGTGTCACAGCCAGTGGAATAGTATTACTTTAATTGTTAAAAGAAAATGAAAGAGCCCCCCAAACCCCCAAAGGTGTGGTTTTTGGAGGGGATTTTTTTCTGCCTCCATGGTGCTGGAATTGGTCTGGATGCTGCGGGATACTGGTTATGAGGAACAACATGTGTGTGATTCAGGTCACATGACATGATACCATTTAACATGTTATTTCCCATTGAATAGCATTCATTCATTTTATGATCTAGGTCCCATGAGCCTCCTGGAAGGGGCGGAGACTTAAGGTCCCCATGGTCCCAGTGAGGTGGAAAAACAAACAAAACAATTTTATTGTGATTTTTGTAATGTGACCAACACAGTTGGACCATCCAGGACCCGGTCCTGGGTCAGTTGGTCCTGCATCAACTGGTCCTGGTATTTGTCCTGGTTCTTGTTGAACTCGCTCACGTCAACAGGTGCGAGTTACGTGACTGCGCGCGCCTCTTGGTGAAGGGGGCGGGGGCGCGCACGGGATAAACCCCCTACAGTGGGAACCGGAGCCGCCGGGCAGAGATGTACCGCTCACCTCCGCTCTTCCGCAGCGGCCTCGCGGAGCCGGACCCGGGCCTGGAGAATGGACTGGACCCGAACCACGACCAGGACAACAACCAGGATGGGGACCTGGACCAGGACCAGGATGAGGACCTTGACGACGAGGTGGACGCATCGCAGCTGGAGCGGTTCATGAGGGACCGACGCAGAGCCCAGTCCCTCCCGGCCTATCCCGCACAGCTCCTGGACCGGGTCCCGGGGGAGGAGGAGGAGGGCCGGAAGCGGGTCAAGTTCGCGGACGCACTGGGTCTGAACCTGGCCAGTGTCAAACACTTCAGCGCCCTGGAGGAGCCGCAGATCCCCAGCAAGGTCCTGTCCCGGCACCGCAGCTTTCCCCCCCCGCAGGACTTCCTCTGCCACGGCCCGTTCAAGCCCGTTCTGGACACGGACCGGCTGGTGTCGTGTTTCCCGGAGCCCCGGGACGCGGACCGGCGGGTCCTGGAGCTGCGCGTGTGTCTGGAGAAAGTGTCCATCACGCAGTTTGACGTGCGCGGGCAGATCCGCGCTCTGGGCGGAGGTGGGGAGGTGGGGGTCAGGTACACTTTCAATGAGTGGCTGTCCCACGTGGACGCGCAGGCGCTGCCCGTGTCCGCGGATCCTGGGCTCGTGGGGCAGCGCTTCTCCTTCACCGTGTACACGCCGCCGGTCATGGACCCCAGCTCCGCCGTGCACTTCGCCGTGTTCCTGCGGAGCCAAGACGGGGAGTTCTGGGACAACAACCAGGGCCACAACTACACCCTGAGGTACCGGTGCATGCCGGGAAACCAGGGCTTCGTCAGCGCAGCCTTTCACGCCACCTGAGCGTGATAGTACAAAGAAAAGCTGTGCGTAAAAGCTGCACTGTAAACCCGAATGTTGAAAAGAATTAATTTGAATGAGTAGTGTACACTCAAAATCCTCTTACAAGTTGTACTTAATTAAAAAAAATGGAGTGCCAGTAACAATTTGCTTATTTTTGAGTTTAATAAGAACTTTTTTTGCATTTTTTATGTAAGTTTATTTAAAATTATTAACTCAGAGTTACTTAAAATTATAGGAATTAAACATGATTTCATGTCTTATTTTGAAAGAACATAAATAAATAAAATGAAGAATAAATAAAGAATTAGAATCAATTGCATCAGATACATTTGAATAAATTATCACACACACACACACACACATTAAATACACTAAGAATGTGCCACAGTTTAACACATTATGTGTAGAATATGAAACAACATGAGTAATATTCAGAGAAAGTTAGAAACTTAGATTCACTGAAAAAGTAAAACATTGAACCAACTTAAAAAGTATTCTTTTGACTTTGTCACATAAAAAAATCTAGTTGAGTGAACCAAATTAAATTGCATAGGGTTAGGGTTATTTTAATTTAATTTAATTAGATTCACTAAAACTAGATGTTTTTATGTGTGACCTATTGAAGAAGAATTTCTAAGTTGATTCAATGTTTTAGTTTTTACAGTGTAGACT
Organism: Siphamia tubifer; assembly: GCA_020466265.1. Lineage (NCBI taxonomy): Eukaryota > Metazoa > Chordata > Actinopteri > Kurtiformes > Apogonidae > Siphamia > Siphamia tubifer. Next base: position 4,227,231 of record CM035802.1, on the reverse strand, counting down.
TCAATTAAATGTATATGTATATATTAAATATATGAAATATATGAAATGTACACAATGGTGACAATGTGTCAGAATAAACCATTACTGTCAATAGATGATACAGTCATGTGTGAAAGGTGTCCCTGAGCACACACACACACACACACACACACACACACAGACACACACACACACACAGACTCACACACACAGACACACACACACACAGACTCACACACACACACACAGACACAGACTCACACACTCACACACACACACACACATACACACACACACACACACACACACACAGACTCACACACACAGACACACACACACACACACACACACACACACAGACTCACACACACAGACACACACACTCACACACACACACAAACACACAGACTCACACACACAGACTCACACACACACACACACACTCACACACACACAGACACACACACACACACACACACACACACACAGACTCACACACACAGACACACACACACACACAGACTCACACACACAGACACACACACACACACTCACACACACACACACAGACACACACACACACACAGACTCACACACACTCACACACACACACACAGACTCACATACACACACAGATACACACACAGATATATACACACACACACACACACACAGACTCACACACACACACACACAGACACACACACACACACACAGACTCACACACACACACTCTCACACACACACACACAAACACACAGACTCACACACACTCACACACACACACACACACAGACAGACTCACACACACACACACACACACACAGACTCACACACACTCACACACACACACACACACACAGACACACACACACACAGACTCACACACACACACACACACACACACACAGACTCACACACACACACTCTCACACACACACACACACACACACAGACTCACACACACAGACACACAGACTCACACACACTCACACACACACACACACACACACAGACTCACACACACTCACACACACACACACACACACACAGACTCACACACACACACACACACACAGTGTCATTTCTGACACATTACTTCTTAGAGTGTACGTTTAGAAATAATTACAAATGTTCATGTTAAAAGTTGTCTCATTCATTGATCTTATTTTTCTTTTATTTGACTTTAAGTCCAGTATAATTATTATGTTTAAGGAAATCAGTTGCAACAAATCTTTTAAGTTTGGAGGTAAATGATTTTGATTTGTAGAAAGTCTATGTTTTTGTTTTATGATTAATCAAAAGCTTGATTGAACACAACTAATAAATGTTATATTTATGAAAGATAAAGTTTTCATGCTTGAAATGGTTCAGTTCATGTCAGTTACTGCAATGACACACAGATGAATATAAACAAGGTCTGATCTCCTCAAATGTTAGAGTTCATGAACTCAAAAAAAAAACTGTGGCAACTGGTTGCTTCACTATTCATGTTTACAGTGTGTGCGTCAAAGGCTCAGCTGTGTGAAAGCACTGGTTCCAAACTGGTGAATGAAGACATGATGGATGAAAACAAACTAAAGTTATTGATTATTAAGGTCAATTTAATTCTTAATTATTGATTGAATTTGAGGCAATTTTACTTCAAATAAAGGTGATCATGGAAACATTTTAAACCAGGGTTCTTTATTTTCCACATTCAGTCTGACCAGTAAAATGAAAACATAATAACCTATAAACTCCACTTCCATCCATCAGTTAAAGTAAATGTAAGCGTGTGTTTGTTTCTTGTCGCTGTAGTTGTTTCTGGTGAAAGGAAGAAATATCTGCTGTTCACTTCATATGTGAATCTGCTTGTTACTGTTTGTGGACTGAGTCACTTCTGTTAAAGCTCCTCCCATTTTCTATTAAAGCTCCTCCCATTTTCTGTGAGTAAAGGACTTTCCCCGTTGCCATGGAAACCAGCCTGTAGTTCCACACGCAGACACACAGAGCTGACTGGAGTAAAGTCTGTCTGAATGTTAAACCATGCCTCTGAACTCCTGTGATTTTTGGTAAAACTGTAAATAATTGGTGAAAACAAAGTTGATGATGAGTGACAGGAGGGTCTGAGGAACAAGTACATGTACTTTTTATGTGTGTACTGTGAAAAATAAGTGAGTTAGAACAATTTAAAAAACACTGAACTCAACATGAGACAGAAATGATTTTTCCAATAGAAGTCTATTGACAGAAATCCCTGACATCATCTCAAACAGGTTCCTGTCATTTCACTTTAAAAAGAGCTAG